>BNCR01000008.1:23023706-23623706 GCA_014656515.1 Oryzias celebensis
CTTCTGATCACTGCATCACTTTGTAATATATATTTTTTTGTGAATCCAAGTGCAGTTTTGTCTCAAGCTGAATAGTTACGGTGTTAGTAGTACCATTGACTGTATATGAGAACTGGACTGAGTTTTATTGCAAACAGGAAGTGCCCTCTGACTCCGAGAAGCCAACTCAGTCATTCTATTTGTCTGAAAACCCGTCTTACTCTGATATCTTTTTAATGAAAACGTTCTTTACAATGTTCATTTTTTTCCAGGAGATTTTTTTCTTTTGTGAAAATTATTCAAATTATAAACTGACCAATCAGTTGTTTTAATACATAAGGTGGTTTCATGTTAAATGTTCAATGCGTTTGATTGACAGATTCTCCTGAGCAGGTTTTATTCACATGGGTGGGGGTGTGTCCTTCGGTCCATACTGTTTTTCACAGAATGGCAACTGAATTGACTTCATTTGGTTGGAACAGGAAGTAAACTATTTTTATGGATGACATCACACTCACTCAGTCCAGTTCTCATATAGAGTCGTTTGTAAAGCATTACTTGACAGTAAGTTTTCTTTTTATGTACCTGTGCTGAAAGTGAGGTCTTATATAATCTCATTTAATAAACATTTAACCAAATTAGTCTAATTTGTGGTACAACAAAACATGAGTTTATCAAAGGTCTTTTACTTGTGTCACATAATGTGAGCAAGCTTTTTACCCAACAGTTGACCTAAATCTGGGTAAATTATCCGATGAACAGTAAGAATTTTCTGAAAGCTAGTTGCTAATGTGTCCACCATTACTGAAGCTTGTTTTGTCTTTTGTGGTGCAGATTACTTCTCTGTAAAGTAGAAAAACAGATACCTTTAAATATGCGAGTTGGAGGCGCTGGTGGTTTTTCCAGCTTCCTGTGATCATTCCCAATTTTAATCAGATATTGTAGAATAACCAAGCTGCTCAAGCAGGTAATCGGTGTAGTCAGGGAAATCAATTGGATCTTTAATTGCCGCGTGGAAGAAGAGACAGAAAAATTGCTCTAAAATGCTCACGCACAGACTCACACACGTGCATGTGCGGGGTGGCACAGAGACGACGGTGCTGATGTGAGCGGAGTCTCTGGGGAGTGGCTCAGAGAATCCTCTTGGATGGGAATTTCCAGGGTTTAACACACAGACACAGTTTCTGTCAAAGGGCCCTTTACATGGATGAGCCCCAGCGTCACATTCGCCCACTGTGAAATAGAGGGATTTGAATAATCTTATTACACCCTGCTACAATAACACTAATATCATCCAGTGCCCTGCAAACCGCTCAAACGTGGGGGGAAATGTTGACACCCAACATGCTGGAAAGAGCCAAAAGCAAGTGAAAACGACAGCAGAAGTTGTGTTTTTAGGAAAACATTAACGCTCTGAAAGCATGATTTGTTTGGAGCTGTGATTCAGATGGGGCGGATGAAGTTGTCGGGTCCTTTAGTTAATGTAGCAAGCGTAGCGCAGCCATGCAAAAAACACACCACTTAAAGGAAAGGTCTTGCCTGCAGTCTTGCATAAAATGAGGGTGTACGAGTCTGATCGGAGTCTGAGAAGTGGAAGTGCATCGACATAGCTGATGAGGCTCAGCTGATTTCCATGCATGCTCCTGTCACACTTCAGGATTGTCGGCCATGATTGCTTGCATGAAGAAAAAAAGACAGAAACCACTTTTGAATGTCTGTGCGAGGCGGTTCGGTTTGTTAGCAATCATTCCAATGGAAATATTCAATTATTTAAACGCTTTTCTTATCGTTTTCTGGCTTTGATCTTTCATCTCTGTGTGGATTTTCATGAGTTTCAGGTGAAACTTTTCAAAGCATCAAAACAAAGAAATTTATAGTACATTCTGTGAAGTTACTGTTGAGATTACAGATATTTTCCCTACTTTCAAGTAAAAAAAGCTCAGATACAAGCTAGTTTTTTCAAATACACGCCTCCTAATTATACCTATTTTTCCCTTTACAAGACCTGAAAGTTTACTAGTAACCACAGCAAACGGCAAACTATTTGATACCTGCAAAGATTTCAAACCTTGTTTTTACACAATTTAAGATATTTCACTAAGTTTGGAGTTTTTTAAACTTCTCTTTGCTCTACAAAGAGGTGGAACTGGGGGGCAAGGGGAGCAGCAAAATGCTTTGTTCCCCATCATTACAGACTAAAGATGTAATAGAATCATCAGCACAAGCTCGTTTAAGCTTTAGTAACAACTTTTTCATTGTTAACAATAACAAAAAAAGCGGATTGAAATGCGTGTTTTTGATCATTTCTTTTGGCCGTCCACTCTAATGTTTCCATTTGCCACCCTACCAAAGACCTCTGCCCCCATCATATGAAATGTCCTAGCTCTGCTGCTGACTCTACACCTTTCCAAGCTTTTCTCAAAATCAGCACAGTTGAGAATTGTTGGTTTCATAAGAACTAGGATCTAGAAATAAGGAAATTGTTACTAAAATGAGACAAAACACTTTCGCCTTACACTCTAGACAATAGATTTTAGACAAAAAAATTCCATTTTATTTTAAAGTTAAATAAAAGTCGACTGCCATTCATTGTCATTATTTTGGAAACGGACATTTAGAGTTTTGTTCTAAGAATAAGTTGTAGTTTTTAATTTTATGAGGATTTATTAAGAAAAGCCAACAAGTACCAAAGTTGTTTTCTCATTTTGTTCACATTCTGTTCTAAGATGACTCATTACCACTTAAGACACACATTTTTGTCACTGTAATCAAAATGAACTACAATTAGGTTCATAAAATTCAAATAATACAAGCAGTTTCCTTATAAACTAGCAAAACAACAGTTATCATCGGCCGTTAACATGTGCATTTTGAAGTCATTCTGACAGTTCGCTTTTTGAGCTTGTTTCCCTTTTTGAATGCTTGTGTGCAACTCCTTGCTTCTAGATTTTGATATTTTATTACACAATTTCTTAAATAAAAGTTCCTCCTCCTTTTTAAGGGATTTTCTTCTAAAAATGGATGTTCTTTTCCTATTTTTAGACTACTTTTGGTAGGTTTCACTGTCAAATGTCAGACTATCATGGTCAGAGCTGCTTCAGAGTCCAGACTGGTAAATGTTACTGTGCAGCTCTCTGATGATTGCATTTGTGTGTTGTTCCCTGTTTGTCAGTCTGACTGTCCCTGTCTGTTTCTCTGCCTTTCCTCCCGGCAGCTCGGAGTAGACGCAGATTTATCTTTGACTTTCTAAATGTGCTCCTGCCCGTGCCCTACCTGCCCGCCGGCCTGCTCGCCCGCCCGTCTTCCCGCCAGCCTTTCTGGATATTGGATTTGCTCTTTACCATGACCTTCTATGCTGGTGAGCCATGGGAGCGAGTGCGACTGGCGGACCTCGTGTCCTGTCGTGCAGAGTCATGTCTTCTTGCCATCGGGGGGGCCCTGCCTCCCTCTCGCCATAGCTTCAGTGCACCCCCCTCCTCTGTGTGCACTTATTGGATTCCCCTCTTCACTTGCACTCTGATAAGGGCATCTGTCAAGCGGATGAACAATCAGAGCTAAAAAGGTGTGTGATGCACGCTCGAAAGGATCTTACTTCCTGTGGAGGCTGAGAAGATGCTGCGCTGAGGCAGGAGTTTGGAGGAGGATTAACATCACCGCAGCTTCACCTCCACAGGAGAAACATTCGCAGCTGAAGCTGGAGATGACAATGGCTTCCGCTCAGCTACGCGTATTCTCAAGCAATAACATCGACATCTGTATTATCAACCCAAGAATACCCGTGGTCGAGACGGGAGCAAGTGGTCACGCCACCTCTCTCCCCTCCACCTTCTCTCCTCTCTCCCACTCTCGCCTCCCATCCCCCTCATTGCCTGTTCGATGCTGTGCAGCAGGAGAGAGCCGGAGGGAAGGGTGGGGATTTCACAAGCCGCTCCAACTGCCCAGGTCCTGCAAGAAAAAGACGCATTTCATCAAATAATTACAGCTACACTTGTTGTTGCTGCCCGTTCATCTGAGGATTGACCAGTTTAGGAGAAAAATGCTTCAAAAAGGAACTTCTTCAAAATCATTTTCATGCACAACCTCCAAACCCAAAGACAATTGAACATTTTGATGGTTTTATGTAAAATTGTACCCCCTTTTACTGTTCTTAAGCTCCCTTTTTTCCATTTGACTTACCGACTAATTGTTTCACCATAAAGACAAGAACTAGCAATTCATTGCCATGGAAACATCACTCATCTTTGTCTGCACAAGCCACATAGACGCGTTACAGCTACATTTGGTCCCCTTAGTCAAAATAAAGAGCTTTGCTCAAGCCTAATTGGTGTAAACATCTTACGGGTTTTAACAGCATCAGCTACAATGCGACAATTAAACTACTGTTGTTCCCCGTAAACACTCTCCCTCGCCATTCCTCCTGCAACACCGACAGTATCTGCAGTCAGCAGCAGGCAAGCAGCGAGAGAAAGAGAAGAGCCGATGTGATGGACTGTCGCTCTCACACGAACAGTCGTTTTGTCACTGCGCGACAGGGTGCAATAAAGTTTGCTTTTTTTTTCTCTCCTGAATGCATTAGAACCCCTGACTGAGTGCGAGCGAGGAGGTGGGAGATGCGAGCTCCTGCCATCCCCGCGTTTATCAGCGACACACATGCATCTTCAGGAGTGAGGGCTGCCCCCTCCCAGCGTTGGAAGCTGAAGCCCCCCCCCCCCCCCCCCCCCATGCTGCACACATGAGAGACATCAGGGGAATGAAGACAAGAGGAAGAATGAAGAAAAACAAAGCATAAAAAGAGGAAGAAAGTGGTCAGTTTTGGAAGAGAACGAAAGAAAAAAAGGTGGTGCTGATGCTGGAAAGAGAGGGGGGGGGTCAGCTGGTTTGGGTCTGTCATTCAACTGCGTGATTGGCTGTGTCAGGAAGCGATAAGCAGTCTTCACATCCCTCTGCTCTTGCATCTTCAAGACCCGGGAATCAAACGGTGGAGAACACCGCCGTGCGCTCGTCTGCGCTAAAAAGAGTCTACATGAAAGGAGCCGTTCCTGCTATTATTCCAAACACCTCTGCATGTGAAATACCACACTTTTTCAAAGACGGCGCGGTGAGGAGTGTGTGGAGGGAAAGGATAAGAAGACACACACACAAAATTGATCTTCACTGGAGGTCGAAGACGGACAGCTTCCCTTGTGAGGCTGAGGGTCCGGGGAGCTGCTCGTCTCCTGCTCTTTCTCCACCCTCCAGCTCACCAGGAGCTCTCACATTAGACGGTGTCAGGGGAGGAAGAGGAGGAAGAGCAGCCTCCAGCTCCTGCAGGACTTAACATCCTAGCTCTTAACAGTCTCGGAGGCCTGTCCAGCAGCTCTCCTATGACAACCACTTCCCTTGTGTCTTCTCAAAGACATCGCCAAATTAATCCTCCCCATTACTCTAAGCTTTAACACTCTAGCACAGATCTGTGGGATTACAGAATAGGTAGGTATTATTAAGGTATTACTTGGAATTAGCTTTTTAACGCACCGGCTTAATGCTTTCCATCTGATGATGGTCTTGAGGAAGGAGCTTCTAACATGAGTTTTTCGGATGAGTAAAGATCCAGATCACAAAAGCCCTCCAAACCCATTCTCAGGCGTCCTGAAGAGTAACGGGCCTCCTGTAACATACACAGACAGACTGTCTGCAAAGCTGCGCGTGCGTGGCATCACCAGCAATCTCTGGTGTGCTCCCAAACAGCTCCCACTATGTGCAGCATCAATTATTCAGTGTATTTATCTATGCAATTTGACGGCCTCTCCCCTCAGAAGCTCAGAACAAATTGCGGAAGCAGCTAACATGGCTTATGGTCTGCGGCTCAATCACTGCGCATGCAAACCCCGGAGGCTGAACTCAAGAGGCTGTAAACAATCGCTTGACACTTATATGCTTTTTTATGATTTGTCAGGCTAAATGCAGGCTGTGAACTCTCGCACACCCCGCTCGGAGGGGCCTTTGCAGGCTGCAGGCGGCGTTTTTCTTTCAAGAGGGAGACAGTGGCGTTAAACGTGGAAGACTGTGGAGCTTGTACAACAAATGTGAGCATCCCTTTCCTCCCCCCACCCCGTTTGGTGCGGATGCACAGCTCCTCCACAAACTGGCGTTTAGCATTACACACACAGAGGAGCCAATTATCAAACAGATGTCAATGTATGCGTTACAATACAAAAGGGAGCCCAATTACCACACAGATGTTTTGTTTTCCTCCTCTCACTCCATGCTTTTTCTCACCCTCGCCCCCTCTTTTTTTTTTTTTTTTTTTTTTTTTTTTTACCCAACATCCTCCCTGTTCACTGAGGCCCTCTGAGGATGTCCTCCCCCACAAAACAGACCCAAACCTTCATGAAGAGCACAAGTAGAGGTACAGCCAAACAGGGAACAAGTGGATGTCAATCAACAGGGGGTGAGAAATGATGGGGGAGGGAATGTGTGCACATAGCGAGGAGCAGAAGGAGGAGGCCATAGATCAGGACCAAGGACAGCTCCCAGCGGAGAGATATGTGCCGCTTTGGTGCGTTACTAAATGGAAGTCTCCTCTACTCACACACAAACACACACACACTGTACACACACTTACACAGGGCTGAAACAACAAGTTAACAATCAACTCTTGCTTCCAGAGGACTCCAAAGCTTCCACCCCCCTTTTTTGTATTTCCTCCTCATCTTCCTCTCTTCTTCTCCCCTTTTGAAAGCATGGGGCCTGGAAGAAGCAGCTCGGAATCCAGATGAAACCGAGGAGATGGAACTTTATGTCTCTCTCTGCTGCTTGATCAATAGGAATTTAATGGACAAGGATGGAGTTCAGGGAGTTCATGCCTGCCAACGTGCCTGAGGGGCTGAGCACATGCATGCTGCGAAGCAGGCGGGAAGCCTAACGCGCGCGCACGCCCATCCAGTCATTCACATGAACGCCCCTTCTCTCCGTGGCACACAGATGCACACACGTGCACACCACGCTGCCAAATGCTCTCACACAACAGTCAAGCTGCGAGAAAGCTACGAGCAGAATTGCAATTGCTGCAGACTCAGTGGATCAGAAGATACTGGCTGGTTGCTTTTTTTTTTGTTCCAGTACAGGCTGGGGTTGTTAAATCGCACAGAGAAGGAGTGGAGAGATATTTCACTGAAGTAAGCTGAGGCCAATCGATTGGAGAGGACGTGACATTATGCCAGGAGAGTGAGCAGCTCCTGTCATGTGGATGTGGAGTTAAAAGAGCAGCGTTTAGTCCACAAACTTCATGATGCAAAGCTTAAAAGAGAATGTCAGATAAAAGGCCTGAGGGCCAGCAATGACAGTAATGAATCTGATAAATAAATAAATTCAATCATGGGAGCCGCATCAGCTTTGGCTGCAAATAAAAGCCACATCTGTTTAATTCACGGCTTTTTTACGCACGTTGGGAAAAAAAGCACAGGTGGGTCTTCAATGAATGAATGATGTGCACCTCCCCGCCACTTCAGTGTGTATGTTCATGGAAGACTTAGCAGATCAAACATGTTCATCCCCCCTCACACACTCACACACACACATATCAGACTAAACTGACAGCTTTGCGCTGTTCCCCACACTGTGGCCACACATTTTCCGACTCCATCCATTCGGTTACGCGGCGCTAAAGTGAAGTGGATGCTGAGCAGAGACGGGGGCAGCAGCCGCAGCAGCCGCAGCAGCTGCAGCTGCAGCAACTCCGGAGCATTTCGTTCCTACTCACCCTTTGTTGGAAGTCTGTCAATTCCAGCGCGCGCGCTCAAGCCGACGACAGTATTTGGTAATATCTGGAAATCACACTGAAGACGGGAGGAGAGAGGGAGAAAGAGAAAGGAGGGTGGGGGCGGGAAACGCCCCCTCTCCAACTCTTTTTTTCTGTTCTTCCATCGATCTGTAAAAAAAGGAACAAAATTGGAAAAAATGAAAAAAGTGAAGAGAATCAAAGATCCGAGAGGCTCTCCGCCCTTCATCCTCCTTTCAGATCCTGGAATCTGTGGCTCTACTCCTGTCCCCCCCTCCCCCTGTCCTCCCATTGTTGCGTTTTAAGCGTGGTCAAAGGGGCGCGGCGGAGGCGCCTCCGCGAGGAGAAGCGGAGCGAGCCGCGATGCGCACCGATCATCGGGGTGCTGTGGCTCCTCGCGCGCTGGCACGCCGGCTGGGCGTTGGTCTGATCATGACAGACAAACGATCGTGATGACACAAGGTCGGAACCAGAGTCCAGAACTTGATCCCGGCTTTTGGTGACAGCACTTGTCCTTTTCATGATAAGCGCACTCAACATCACATCCAAGCTTCATCCGAACGTAACCTTCACCAAAGTGCTGGAGTGATGAGCCCGCGGAGGGAGGCGCTCATTAGGCAGCCTGGAGAGCTGCGCTTTGGAGCGTTTGCCCCCAACATGACCGCGCACGGCGCGCTGCGCGTCAGGCTAATTAACTTTTCAGAATTACAGATGGTTCCGCATTCAAATTCTGGCCAGAATGATCGAGATTTTCTGTGAATAATTCCGGGCCCGCCTCTCTCCCTCCCTCTTCACGAAATGTGAATAAAATTAGGACCCTGTTTTTTTATTTCTTTTCTGGAAACCCTCTTTTCTTATTCCTTTAAAATCGTCTTTTTCATGAGCAGCACATAATAGGAGCTGCTGTTGCTGCACAAGAGAGGGAGGTGTCACAGTCTGGCCCTTCAAGAGCTCTTTCTTCTAATCTGTTTGCTGGGAGATGCTGAGCCCCACACCTTAAAAAAAACAGCTTTTTGAGGGTCAGGGATTGGAAAAAAGAACGTCAAGTTCATTGTAAAGGAACAGAGAAATCATCAAGCCAAACATTGTTCCCACAGATATTGGAACGCTGGCATGTGTGTGTGTGTGTGTGTGTGTGTGTGTGTGTGTGTGTGCTGTGGCCCACTGTGAGCATCGCGGCTCCCTGACAGCAACTTCTCAGTGACTGGCTCTATATCCATCCTAATCCAATCCCATGGGATTTCCAGCCCTTGAATTTCCCCAGCAAGAGGAGTGGCGGCTTCAGCGTGATCTCTGCTTCCCAAATCTCCCCAAACCTCGCCTTATCCGCCAAGGGATTACACAGCTCAGCTCCCCGGGCAGCAGTAAGGGTAGAAGCAGTTTACTCCAGTAGTAGTAGTAGTAGTAGTAGTAGTAGTAGTAGTAGTAGTAGTAGTAGTAGTAGTAGTGGAAGAGGTTTGGAAGTGGGGTTGCTCTGATGTTCCATAATGTCTCAGCCGATGAAGTGGAAACACTACAAGCTGTGCCACCATTTATCAAGGTTTTTTAATTGTCTGTCAAGCAGTTTGAGAGTTTCTCTGACACACACATCTGACCATCTCTGCAGCTCCAAGATTGCATAACTCTGCTGCATCCTGGCTGTCATTCACTCTAAAGTTGTTTTTTTTTCCCTACTCTATGAGTTCTGCACTGTAAAAGAGTTGCTGTAGATTTTACTGGCAGCTGGATACCAGTAAATATTGTAAAGTACTTTACAGCTTCAGTGATGTAGAATGAAGTATAGTAGAATTTCTGTGCTGTATTTCATTTAAAGTAACACATCTGTTAGATGAATCTCAATACACATATTACTGTATTTCATTTTACAGTTGTATTACTGTAAAATGAAATACCGTAGTTACTGGCTGCCAGTAGTAAGCATATTTGTTCCTACAGTCATTGTACTGTGCTTCCATTTATGATAACATGACTGTATTTTCATTTCCAGTTTGTTCACTGTAAAAAAAGTAAACAAAGATGAACACATTCACTCTGTGCGAGTTCTTAGATCAATGTAACACCAGACAGAAACATGCAGCTCTTTATTTTACATCATTGAACGGTTTCAAGTCAACTTGAATGAAATGAACAGAGAATATGCAAACTCAACACACAAAGGTTCTCACTGGGGCTTAAACTGAGGACCTCTAGCTCTGAGGCGATAGTGTGAACCACTGCACCACCATGTCAACACAGTTTCAATGTACCTACAGTGGGGATAGAAAGTTTGGGCACCCCAGGAAAGATGTTATTTTATAGTGCATAATGAACCCAAAGGTTACAGTTTAGCTCTGTTTACAGATGAGACATCCTTTAAATATGTCAAAAATAAATTAGGCTTTATTTCCATCATTCACCCTTTTAAAATAACAGAAAACAAAATAATGGTGTGTGTAAAAGTTTGGGCGCCCTGCAGAGTTAGTACCTTTTACTGCCCCCTTGGCTAGTATCTTGCAAACAGTTCTTGTAGCCAAGAGTCTCTCAATTCTTGTTTGAGGTTTCTTCATCCATTCTTCTTTCCAAAAGTCTTCCAGTTTTTTTTAGATTTCTGGATATTTGTTACACACTGATCTTTTCAGGTCTAAGCATAGATTTTTAATTATGTTGAGGTCAGGTTTAGTTTCTGCCTCTTAATGTAAGACAATGTGGATTTGGAGGTGTGTTTAGGATCATTTTCCATTTGTAGAACCATCCTCTCTTCAACTTTTTTACAGATGGCATCAAGTTAGTGTCCAACATTTTGTGGAATTCATTCTTCCTTCTACTTGTGAAATGTTTCCAAGCCCAAAGCATGATTGATTCACCCCCATGCTTAACAGTTGGACAGAGGTTCTTTTCATTAAACTATGTACCCTTTCTTCTCCAAACGCACCATTGTTCATTAGAGCCTAGAGTTCAATTTGAAACACGTCGGTCCATAGAATTTGTTTCCAAAATGCATCAGGCTTGTTTCTATGTTCGTTTGTGAACTTCCAACATTGAATTTTGTGGTGAGGACATAGAAGAGATTTTCTTCTTCCGTGGAGACCGCATTTGTACAAGTATCTCTTGACAGTTTAAAAGAATGTGTCATCTGTAAACTGATGCCTTTACATAAAATAGTTAACGAGTCGCATTGTTTGCTGACTCTTAACTGTCAAGAAAAGCTAACTAAAACACCCAAATCAGTTGTGCTGTTCAAACTGGGTGGGACAATCTTCCTGTTTTTTACTTTGAGTGACGCCGCATGTAACAACGTTTTGAACTCGCTCGCAATAAACTGTCTTTGTGCTTTTTAGGGATGGAAGAGTTAAACTTAGTCCAAGTAGGCAAGAAAAATAAAGATCTACTTCTTTGGATTGACCGCATTTTTGTGGACATTTTTCTTACTGAATGCTAATTCACCATAGGAAATTACAGTTGTAATAATGGAAATTCCCACAATTCATTGCTTTATACACTACATTCCAACAGTTCATTGATGTTTCCAGTAAAATACCATAAAGTCTTTGTACAGTATTTTACCGCCTGGTTTACAGAAATCTGTTACAGTGTGTGCTTTTTTGTTTTGATTCCAGTGTGAGAATCCATGAGATCTCATTGGACAGCCGAGTTGGAATTCCGCTCCCTTCCTGGCCATTTTTCGCTCTTTGCTTGTCTAATTTCTTCTGTCTCTACTCTCCTCTCCTCTCTTTTGCAGTCTGCTCAGATTCCCGTGGTATGAGCACATTTCTCATTCCCTCTTCTTCTCCTCCTCGCTCCCTTAAGATTGCCGCTTTATTAAACAGACTCCCGATCTTTCATTTCTCCTCAGCATCCTCCACTTTGCAAATCCCTTTTTTTCGAATGAATTCGCTTCTTTAGCCACCATCTCCACAAACACACTGACGTCCTGCATCAGCAGACATTTTTCTCTATACTTCCGCCTCCATATTCTTTTAGTGCGGCTATATGTCTAACATTTTCTCCTCTCTTCACCCAACCTATCTCCTCTTTTGCCCCCCACTCTACATTTTCTCCTGCTCTGTGTGCTGAGTTTCCTCTCTTAGACCAGGGCAGCTATATTTAGCGGCAGGTTAACTGCTCCTGTCAAAGGTCTGATTTGTATTCTCCGCATGCGAGTCTGACTTGGGCCTCGCAGCGACACAAACAAAAGGCGCCAGTTTGAATATGCACTGAACGCACTGGCTTAGTAATCAAAGCCCTCTCTCTGCCCTTTGCTGGTGGCGCACCTGCTATGGAAGGGGACAGGTTCATGAGGAGGAGAAGGCGGTTCTCTGTTTGTGTGTGTTGGGGGGTTATGAGGATTTAAAGTCAAACTCAATTCGTTTCAGATGCATTTGTGCAGGGGAAAACGCCGCGGTGCCACGCAGAATTGGGGAATACGGAAAGGTTCGCGCCCTTTTCCATCCCTTCCACAGCGACAAGGAAACATGATGACAAGGGGCTGGGGCAGGACAGGGAGAAAGCAGGAGTTGAATGGACAGGAGAAATCTCAGATCGGCCACAGGTCGAAGTGACAGGGCAGATTAGGGTGAAAAGCACAGAGATGCTACTGTAAAGGGGGACGCACAGGGGAGCCTATAGAGTAGAGCTTGTGGAGAGGCGTAATGCACCCACTGCTTTAAACTCGCTTCTGCTGCCTGGTCTCATCTGGTCTGGCAGCAGAGGCTGCAGAGGGGGGCTGCACTGGCACCCTGCGACTCCAAGAGATTCAGCCAGTCTGACCAGACGCTCCCAGTATGACATATCCACATTCCAAAGCCCCCTCCTTTGTTTATGTTGCATCAACTGTCAAACTTTCCATTTTTCCTCCAGATTTAGAAGGACACCAGACAAGCCAGAAAACGAAGGCTGCCAGAGGAACTGATGAAAACGTTTAAGCATAAGATACTGTTCATCAAAATGAAATGCGATTTTAGCACATGCTCTTGTTAGGTGACACGATGTCGGGCTTCAGGTAACGCTCATTTTCTCATTTCAACACGTGAACCGTGAGCTTAAATAAAACTGAGTGATAACGTCAGACACAAACTTACAAAGTCTTTAAAAGTCGCCTTTGGCTGCTGAAGAAAACGATAGAAAAGAAGGAAAATACTCAGACCCTGTAGTGCTGAAACTTTCTTTGATGTGGAAACCATCGAGAACGACAGACGTAGATGCTAGCAGATCACCACACATGACATGCTTCTGTTAAAGAGCCACTCTGATGAAAATGGTGTTTTTAACATGTTCTTCTATCATTTTTTCCAGTCCTGTCATGACCTGCTGTAACTCTGCACAGTTTGTTCACCTGTGCTCATCAGCAGCTATTGGATGCACTTGTGTCCCGGCCCTTAAAAACCTGCACCTGCTCTGCACTTACTGCCAGATTGTCTCAATGCCTGGCCTGTGCCACAGTGGTCAGGAGGGGCAACACCTTCCAGGCGACTTTGGAGCTCTTTGTTTTTGTGAAGACAGAAAAGCATTTCTGACCATCTGGGGTCTGATAATCTTCACTGTTCTCTACACTCTGTGACATACATAAAAAATAGGTTTAAATTATTGCGTTGGAGTATTTTTTTTCTTTGAAATCATTGTGAATGAGGAGAAAAAAAGGGCAGTTTGAGTAAAACTGTATTTGTGACACTACACTGGGCCGACCACAAGCTCCCTGCTCCGCCCATTCTGGTGCGTCCACATGTAGACCACTAGATCCGTGCACGTCTTTGTTTTCCTCATCTGAGTTGGAATCTGGATCTAAACTGGATGGCTCCAACATCGCTCGCCGTTTTGGTTGCACCGGTGAAGTTAGGTATGAATTGGGACAGGTGTGTTTGTGTGTGTGATACCAAAAAGGGCGGGGCTTTGATCTGGCTGTGGTGACCGAGTGGCGGGGTTGGAAAGTGGTGCCTTGGGACATTCTTGAACTTGAATCGAGCTGCTGCCTTTGGTTTCACTTTTATGTACTTTGATTTGGTTGAAAATCAAAAGGAATAATGACAAAAAGAGATGTTCAGCCTACACTAAAGTGTGTTCTTTACAACTATAGTGAATATGGCACAGTGGTTCCACATTTCTCATGGTTTTCCAGGCCACTTTTCAAAAACAGCTTTAAAAAGAAACGGTTAAAGACCCACCCCCATAAAAATCACGCTTTTGGGCTTGTTTCTGTAGCATTTTTCTCATGGTCTATGTCAAACCATTGACATAGAAACAATGGACAAAGTGAAGTATTGGAAATGCCTTACTCCGGCTCTCAAGAAATGATGCTTCCTGACACAATTTTGAAACCAGACAACAGCGATTGGTGCGAGTCGGTCTGAGTCACGTTATCGGGGAACAGCAGTCGTCAATCAGGAGTTAGCTTGTTCAAAGTCAACACCCCTTCCACTGAAGGCGGCTCGGGAGAAGCGCTCAAGGTGGGGTCACGTGCTTTTACTGAGGCATCTGATTGGTCAGTTCATCACTCAAATCATTTTCAATAAAGAAAAAACTTCTTGAAAAAATTGGACTAGGAAAAAATGTTAAGAAAAATGTATCAGAGCAAGAATAGTTATTCTGACCAATAAAGTGACCGAGTAATAACTGTCTATTTCTCAGTAGAAGTCTATGAGATTTTGGCTTCTTGGAAACAGCAGGTACTTCCTGTTTGGAAACACGAGAGGGGAGGCGTTTCATTGTCCATTTATTTTTACGGTCTATGGTGTAAACAAAGGCATGATGGGATTTAAGCGCAGGCATCCACCAATGGTCCCGCCTACAACTCAGAGGGAACTTCTAATGAACTGCTGCCACTCTGCAGAAACTGTCCTGGAAAACGACAGGTTTTTTTGATTTATGAGTGCTGACCTTTCCGAATGGTACCTTTCTGTGAATACACACATGACACAGTCCTGTCATTATCAGCATTCACAATGTTTGATCCGTTTTTTTTTTAAATTAGAAATTTTTATTTCATCAAAGCTTGAACAATTTTGTCGTTTTTCGGGTGGATGAACCATAATTGTACTCAGATTAACTCTAACTTTACTTTTTCTTTGTACCTCTGCCATTTTCAGCGAGTTGTTCTTAGTAACATTTGGCTGTAGACCCATTCCGATCATCTTTGGATCAATTTCTAATGAGTTCCCACTGGTCTTTTAATCATAATTATGCTGCTATTAGCCAAATCAAGAAAACTTGTGTCATTTTTTAGGACAGAGTTTCTGCAGAGCAGAAAGACTCACAACAATTTGAACAAAGAAAAAAAAAACACCAGAATGCAATGTTAAGCTTAATTTTCTTCAGATATGTCCTCCATCATCACAAAACATGTTAAAAATGTCATTTTCATCAGAGTGAGTCTTTTATGTTCCCCGTTCTGCTGCAAGCCTCACTTTTTCAGTTCAGAATTTTCTTGGTAACATGGGAGATCATCCGTCTAACCCTGATCAGCTTTTATTCACTTGTGCCACTTTAAATTCCTGCCTCACCTCTTGATTTGTCACTGAAAACTTTCAGCCTTTTGCAACAGCGCCCAGCTTAAGCTCAGTTTCAGTTTACAGATTTCATGACACAAACACAAAATCCTTTTCATGCTGAATGAATGAGCTTGAAATGCTAAATGCAGCTTGAAACAGTGATACCAATAATTGCAGGGTTTCTTCTTTCAACTTAAGAAAGAAAACATTTTAAATTGGACTCTTATAAATTTAAATGAAAGGAAAAAAGTTCTTTGAGTCAGTTTCATAACCAACCGGGTTAGAAGGAGTCCTGCTGTGAGCAGGTTTGAGCTGTCGGGCTCAGTCTCTTATAATTTAACAAGCACATATCAAAGGCCGTCATATTTTTATTTTGGTATTTCCCACCAGAAAAGCCAACATATTCATTTGACTCACAGTTCACTTTGAAGCAGCTAAACGCTGATTGCAGGCGGAGCTTCGTCACCACATGGTCGGTAAATATTTTGAATGCAAACAGTAACAGCTGGTGTTCAGTCTGCTCAGGCCGCTGCGACATATCTGAAGGATATCAATAAACACTACAAGTGATTGCATCATTGAACAGGAGACTTATCCAATGAAAAGCACAGAAGTGGGGAAAAAAACCCCGAAAAGAGGCACTTTTCTAACGGTTTCTGAAATGTCCATTACATCCAGAGGAGCACCTCACACTCAGACGAGGGAAAATGGGGTTTGAAAAATGAACCAGCCTCAGACATGCAATGAATACATTTCCTGGTCGGCAGAAACATCTTTAAATGTATTTTCAAATGAACTGCCGTACACTTTATATTTTGCTCACTGGAAATAGCTTTGAAAGAGAATGAATAATATATCAAGCAATTTCTTTTTTCTCACAACTAGTTAAAGAGCTTTCCAAAACAGCACGTCATTTTGTTTAAAGTAGAAATGAATTACCTCCTATTTAACTTTCTTTAACGAGGTTATGATAAAGGACAGCGTCACTGAAGCCAATCGAAGGGCCAAAGACCTTTCTCCAAATATGCCTGTTTCAAAATGTCTGTTTAAATATTGATGCTCAGTCCTTGCTTTTTTTTTTCATCTCTCATGATCCACAAATGTGCATTTTCTTATGTGGAATCATAAATGCGAGCAGGTACTCTTTGTGCATGCAGATGTACAGAATTCAAATGTATTTAGAATAAATAACCATTGGGAAAATAGTACTTTGTTTCCTCTTGATGATATGTGTGCTTTAAAAGCACACGAAGCCCATTTCAACTCATTATTCAGTATGTGCCAGGTAATTACAAATGTATCTAGGTGTAATTTATTTCCAGGTCTCTGCTAAGCACTAATTTGTTGCCCTTTTATTCCCTCATTAATTCTTTTTTGCTCATTGTGGAAGCCTGCAAAATCCATCATCAGCATTTTGGTCTCAACAAATGTTTCAGCTGAGACGTGCTCGGAAAAGTGAATTTTTTTCTTTGTTTTTGTCTGGCGTGTCAGACTGGATTGCTTTAAGATTCGGTCTTCAAAAACACGACAGGCCGATCCTCAAAGTGCCTGAGGCGACGCCGATACGCGTACAACACTTCGCAGATGTTTCTGTTCTGCAAAAAGAGTTCACATGTTGCCGCACGCCATCTCATTCCCTCTTGTGTTCCTGTCCGAGAAGCCCACCACCATAAACATGGAGCGATTTTCCTATTTGCAGCTGTCTTAGACAGACAGGGAGGCGTTTTCAGTTTTATGGATATTGACTCCTCCTCGGTTCTCTGATCCTGGCTGTCCACCTTCAGACTGGAGGCTCCCTGCTGGATGTAAAGTCGCTGACGGCTACAAATAACAGTCTTTAAATGAAAGTGTGCACACAAGTCTTGTCCAGGTCTTCTTAGCAATGAGCATGTCTGCCAATCAGCTGCCCTTTCAGTCAGTGGCTCAGCCCTGCTTCAGATGAAAAGGTTCTGTTTTCAGAGTTCATTGACATTCAAAGCATGGATATGCACAATTAGACCTATGATGCTCTTGGTTCTCATTTATCCTGATAAGCAGGGTGAAATATTGCAAATGTGGCAGCAGCAGTCTTGGAGTGTGGTGATCTGTCTTGACTTGACTGTACTTACACCCATCAGTCTGGCCTCCTATCAACAACTCAGTCAAGGGGAATGGCCTCATTGTCTGTTAGCGAGTGAATAAGGTCCTGCTTCTGTCATCACTCAGATTTACAGCAGCAGCATCGCAGTGTTGGCAGGCAGGGGTTACACAGCTTAGCTGGGTCCTGTAGGCCCCGCATGTGTGAAGATGTGTGTGCTTTTCAGGTCAGCCTCTCGCCCACAGCCTGCTGATGATGCACGGCTGATGATGTCATGGTATCGATCAGCAGGGCGTCTGTTGTGGGATTTAGTGTCAGTGTCTGGAGAGACGGAGCGGGAAGACAGGAGGGGGCGATGCTGATGGGGTTCGGTGGAGAGCAATGAGCAGCTGAAGAACAAAACGTCTAGTTATCATCTCAGGAAAAGACTGGGATGTTACATAAAACGATTATCGAAAAGAATAACACTGAGATGCATTTAAAAGAAAAAGGAAAACAAGATTTTGTTAAGAAAAAAACGCAAAAACCATATGAAAGATTACTTTCTGTTGATTTTATCTCCATTGCAACTATTTTAGTCTTAAGTCGCCTGGTGACAAATACGTCATTTTTAGAAAAATCTGCTAAAGTAACCCTCTGGATTTCCTTGGCAACGGAGGGTTTTTGTTAATCACGCTCACATTGTATTGTTTTGTTCAGCGGGAGCCAGGAATTCATGTATCCAATTTTTAAAATATTCTGGTAAAAACTCGCCACGCTAACGCCGTTCAAAATCAACAATTTCTAAATCAAGTAGCTTAATTCCCAATAATGCTTTTGGAGTTAAGAAGAGATATGCAGCCGTAAAGGGGCCCGGGTCTGGGTCTCCCTGTGCCGGTCCTCTGCCCGGGTAAAATACAGGGTTGTGTCAGGAAGGGCATCTGCCGTAAAACGCTCTGCAATGTGTGAACCGTGACAGCTGATTCGCTGTGGCGACCCTGAGGGGACATGCTGAATGGTGAACAATATGTTTTTGTTGTGATTTTTTTTAATTGTCGTTGTGATGATTTGTTGATGTGATTTGCATTTCAGGTCCACAGAGACCTTCTCATGGCTTTTATCACTGATCAGTTCCCAGATTTTCAGAATAAAAGCTTCTTCAGATTTGTGCTTTCATCTTTCCAACTTAAAATGCTTGACAATAAAACTATTTACTTCTGTTGGTTTAAGCAAAACAACACGTTTGTGCGTTCACACTAAAGTAAATTACGTGAATTCATCTGCAAATGAACTGCCTGGCTGTCTAAGTTACTTTATACTTCATCTGTTAAAAGTGACGGTATATATATTTTTTTACTTTTATTTTTATTACTTATTCTTAAAACAAAAATAATTTGTTTACAATGACATCTGTTGTTTTCTCTTACATTTATTTATTTTATTCCTTTAGAAGGGGCTCCCTTAACCAGTGAGCTGCTCGTTTATATTACAGCTGGAATTCGTTTTCTGCTGTATTATTTTGATGGCCAAAAATGGTTTGCATCAAAACAATTCCTTGGGAACACAATCTAAAACAGCATTTCCTGCACTACAAAACTCCTGCACGTGTACATCTGCATTTTAAAAATATACACCACATGTACTTCATGTACAGATTTCACATTTGAATGAAAATGTCAAACTGCTTGCAATATCTAGTGTGACATTTTACAGAAAATGGCATAAATGTTACAATATCAACATAATAAAAAGTCATATGGGATGCATGACATTCTAGCCCATTAAAGCCAGGCATAAAAAAATACGTTGGTGTGAATTATTATCAGCATGAAGTCCCACTCTAATCAACTTTTGATCTACTGTAAATTTGTTCCCAGGGGTCCCATGAATGCTGTACATCCTCCAATAGTCCTGGCGCTTCTTCAAATAGTTGACTCATCTTTTATTAGAGATGGGCTTCTATTGGAGACCAGCATTTATTCCAGTGATGACTAATGGATTCATTTTGTAGTGAAATTCTCTCCCAAAAGTGCAGACAACAGCCCCAGATGAACATTTCAGGATTTATTGAGATGATGAGAACATTGTTTTCTGTTCTGATCAGCACTGGCTGTGAACGTTTCTTTTCTCTTTAAAGCATCATCAATCTCCTTATCAAAAATCCTCTTTGCTTTCGTGCCGATCAATTTCTTGGAGACGCGTGCCGTGTGTTCCGTCTTTACTCAATAATCCAAGTTCAAACCAGTTCTTCTCATTCGTCGATGGCTTTCTTTGCACCTCCACCAGGAAATCGTTTGCTTGTTGCTTCTTTTTCTGCTGCCGTCCTCTAAATATCACCATCTTCTTGCTCCCCTCTTGGATCCGTCTACCATCCTAAATGAGGTGCAGATTCTTCACCAGGATGTTGTTTGGTGTATGCCATCGCAGAAGTTTAAACGCTAAACGGAATGAGCGTTTCTTGGTCATCGCTACACTGGCTCACAACAAAAATACCACAAACACCCGGTGTCTGCACGACCATACATGACCAAGGGAAGATGGATGGATTAAGGAGCCCGGCCATTATTAGAGACCGGTGTCTAACAACAACGAACACTTGTTAGACCCAACGTTTGTTGAAAACCGGCATAAAATAGAATCGTAATTGGAAGATAAACGGTATGCCATTTTTTAGCCAAAATCAGGAGAATTGAGTACAACATAGTTGAAGTCCTTAGAAACTCACCTCTGAGTTCCCCACCCCCCCTTCCCCTCCCGTTTGCTGAGAGCTCTCTGTTTACATGTTCTCCTGCTAGCTTACAGCCTCTTGCATCTCTTCCCAACATTACCTGTGGAACAAAAATGGCGAGCAATATTGGAGCTATCCAGCCGTACAGTTTTTAGTCAGATCCCAGCTCAGAGGAGAAAAACAAAGACATACCATCCTGATTCACATTGATTTGAATGAAGAAATACTCAAGATGCAATCTGAAGCTTAATCGTTTTAATCTATGCCCTCCATCATGAGAAAAATTCCACAAGAACATGTTAAAAACGCCAACACCGTTTTCATCTGTCTTTAAATACTACCAGCAACAGTGCAAACGATTTTCTCTGTAAAGCTTGTTGTGGAAAGCGCGATCAGTGGAGAAACACCCGAGATTCACGCACGGCTGAGGCAAAAGAATAAAAACAAAAGGCAGTGAAAAAACTGGAAGGTAAACAGCAGCAAGGATCTGTCAAAGTGTGGAAGAAAGACGGGAGACTAATTACTGCCGTGGATAATGAGGTGAGTGTATGCAGGTGACTAAACGAGAAGCAGGGAACAGGTGGAGAAATGGTAATCTGGAGATAACTGAGGACGTCTTGGGAAAAGAAAGAAATGCTGTGATTTAATTGAATTAAACATAAAATCTAGGCAGTTAATAGAGTGCAGAGGTAGTAAGGCTTGGCAAAGTCAAACAAGCAGCTTGCACTGCGAAACTGAAAGACACAACCCGAAGAAGCAGGGAGATTTACAGCCCATTTCAATAAAATTCAAGGCAGTAGCATGTTAAAGAACTCTATTAACGTGAAGCGTGAAAGAATACGACGTGTAAAACTGTGGCAAGGCATTAAAACACACAGGTAAGTTTAACAGAGAGAAGCCTTGCAGACACTTTAATGTTGCTATGGCAACAAGTGTCAGGCATCGGTTATGAGCTTGGAAGATTGTTTGTATCCAAAAATGACACTTAAGGGGGAGTGTGCATATTAAAAACCAACACAGTGGGTTGCCGTCAGCATTTGCCAACTGTAGAACAGAAAAGGTTAAACCACCTCTTATTCTATCAAAGTATGGTGAAAACACGTAACTTCATCAGATGAAGAGGAAAACACTGGAGGAAAAAAACAATTTTCCACTGAAAACAATTTAGAAAGAGTGACTCAAATAAGTAGTTGTGTAACCAACTGTTGAAGCAGATGCAGCGATTTGCAAATTTGGGAAAAAATAATTAGTTATTTGAAGTAGGCAACGTGTACGACTGCTTTTGCTGAAGAAAGCTGGACCCCAAGGTCAGACAACTTGCAATGAAATGAAACTCTTTTTGTCCCGTATTTCATATCTTGTTCTAGAAATCAATATTTCCCAATAATACGCCAAAACATTTGGGTAAAAGGTTGGTGGAAAGATGATTACTGTTGCTTTGGAGCATGTCTCCCCTGCATGTCTCGCAGGGCTTGTAGAAAAAAGGTGTTACATCTGTCCTTTTTTTTCCCTTGTGGCTACCCGGGGGGTTTAGTGAAGCTGCTGCGAACACATCAGGGCTGTTTGGTTCAGCCAAAGCAAGCTTCCTTACCAGCAACACTTGGGCAGCTGTGAAAGCTCACATGAACTGCTCGTGATGCCAGCAAACTGTTGAATCTGAAAGACAGAAACTGTAGGTGAATCTTGATTTAGGTTACTGACAGTGTTAAGGCAGACAGACACCTTGACCGTAGAGCAGAGGTGAAGGTAAGTGACAAAAATACTTGTTAGAGTAAAGAAGATAAAGCAAAAGAAAGGGTAAGTTTATAATGCAGACTAAAGCCTATTCTATTTTTAAGCATATTTTTACATAAACCTACTAACTGGACCAACGATCTTTGATGTTACCCGAAGGATTCTGCTTGCCGAAAATCTAAGAATCTAAGAAAATCTAAGGCAGATGGCCAAGCTGACCTGAATTTACTTCGCCCACCTCTGGTTTTCTAAAAATTAGTGAGTGGGAGGGAAGCGATAAGAGAAAGTTTTTATTCGGTCCATCCAGCTGCTGATCAAAAACTAAATCACACTAATGAATAGCACATCTTTAATCATCCTAAGACTTTATTTTTTTACAAAAAAAAATCAAAAGCAATGCATTGTGGTCTACATTTGCCAATTGAGCCCTGATGCACACTGGTTTTTCACAGGGACTTCTGGGACAGCAATGGTGAAAACACTGTATAGTGCACTAAGTAGTGAGTTGTAAAGGCATTTGGCCACGACCAAAGGATCACCTCTCCTTCGGGAACATAGAAGGACCAGACTGCTGTTGTTTCGAAAAGTTTGCTTTAAAATAAAAAAGAAATCTAATGATTTTTCCAGAATCCTGACAAAATCACATTTGCTGGAGCTTTCCAGTCTAAAATCAGTGACTCTGGGTGAATGAGGAATAACATTTTATGCTACGGTCACAAATACAACTACCAGCGCATGATGGAGAGGCAGAATCTTCATGATTTCATGCCGCCGCCCAATTATTTTTTTTTAATCGTTAAGGTAGATGGTGGTCATCTGGAGACATTTACACATCATCCGGCTGCCACTGACCTGTGGCTGTGACCTCCAAATGTGCTCATGCGGCCACTGACTGATGTCAACTTTTAGAGAAAAGTTATCTGGTTAACTTTTTCTTAAAACCTCCGTAACCATCGCACAGTGTCTAAGAATGCAACTCTCCAGATTACAAATTCAGCCGCGCGGCCATTTGCCGAATTTGTTGAAAACCTCACATTTCAGTCACCGCACAGTGTTATTTTCGGATACGTGGCCAAAATGAGGACACGTCATATTAAGTGAAAGTGATTCAGCTGCACGAATGGAAAGAAGCCCAATTTAAGTCACGTTAAAAAGTGTCTCATGGAAATCAAACAGGGAAGATGATCAGGCATTAAGCACAGAAGGAGGGGAAAGATGGTGTAGTGACACTGTTTCCTAATGTTCTGACAACACCACCCTCACACAGCTGGAGTCAGCTGGACTTTAGTTTCATTTCTCTGATTGGTGAACACGAAACTTTACGGAGTAGATTTAGCCGAAATTTAGCATACATATTTAAATTAAATACAAACATTCTATATGCCTTTTGTGCAGAGGAGGAATACATTTTGTTGTCTTTGCTCCGATGTTGTCTGATAAATAATGCCTCTGTATTTTCACTGGGACAAATGTTTTTCTACACCTTCAGGTTTTACTCTGTACATTTTCTGGAGCAGAAATGAAATATCAGCGGCTGTGACTGATAAGAGACCTGTTTTCCAGCCAGGTGTTTACGTTCCTGGTCCATTAATTCTTTGAAGGGTCACATTGATCGCCGTCGAAATGGAAAAATGACACATAGGGCATTCCCTCTCCGCTGACACCCAGTGAGAAATATTGATATGACCCTGAGCAGGAATCACCGGGTATCTTGATGTGCAAGTTAAGGAGTGCAGGAAGAGTCACTACTATTGACTGTATATGAGAACTGGACTGAGTGACCCTTCCCCCGCGGCGTTCCAAGTAGAAGCCAAACTTCCAGAAATTTCAAAAATCCAGTTGACTTCTATTGAGAGATAGACAGCTATTACTCAGTTGGTTGTTCAGCTCTGTTGTATTATATTAAAAAATAAAATTACATTGATTTTGTTGTGGATCATTCTGTCTCGTACTGTGAAAATCCACTCAAAACTGTAAAAAAAACTATTTAAGTCAACACCTTTTTTTTTTTTTTTTTAGATTACATAAACATTTGAAAGACGCATAACAGTATATTTTTAATTCCTCCTCCAGGTAGGTTTCCAGCATATGCTACGCGTAGCTACATTAAACAACACAAGCAGCCCACATTTTGATGCCATACTTGGCAGGCTTGTTGGGTATGTTACCGTCTGAATGGACACAGCCCACTAAATGTAACGAGATGCTCGTCTACAGCAACATGTAGTCCAGGATTGTGCAACAAAAGTAGAATTTTAACCCACTTGTCCCATACACCTCTAACAGCTGCTGGTTTGTCTCTTTCACCTCTGGTTTCATGGTTGTGGATCATCAGGTTGTCCTCAGACTCTGAGAGATCCTCTATCTCTGAACTTTCTTCCACTTCTTCAGTATCTGAGTTCAAAATCGGTGATAAAACTTCTCTAGCTGTAAACCTTCTGGAGCTTGTTTTTGGTGTGTTGGTCAAGGAGATGACACGAGAAAAGAAACGAATTGAAAGTCCGTCCTCCACCCACCTGGTCTCTGGCAGTCAAAGGACGATTGACCGTACATCACGGTACAACACTCCTTGATGTTGATCGAAAGGACATGAAAGAGGTATTTATTTTGGATCAGTAGAGCTACTTACCAATTTAAAGGTGTCTGGGTCAAATTTACCCGCAACATCATTTTGTATACAAACTCTGACAGACGTTCCTCTACATGTCAGAGGGTCCAGATTTTACACAGCAGCTGAGGACCCCAAATGAGGAAAAGACACAACATTTCATGGAGAAAAAGAAAGATTAACCTGTACTTTGGTCAGCACAAAAACTGAAATGGGTTTAATTGACCCTTAACATAATGCTTCATGTATTATTTACATGTCATACATTGTACTACATACTACTACCAATTACTGCATTCTGACAATGTCCAGTTCCAACATGACGGTGAGCATTTGACAAAAAAATAGCGCCTGGATTGACTTAATTTGTTGGAGTTGGAAATAAACCATTTTTTATTGGTGACGCCATATTTACTTGGTCCAGTTCTCATATACAGTCAATGGTCACAACACCCTAGAAGATCCATGCAGGTACCAGAAGACTCCACTGATGAGTGTAGGACACTCTTGCTCCAAGATGATGTAAATGTGAATTAGCTCTGCCTACGTCCACATCGCTCACCTGATTGCAGCCGCTCACCCTCCACTTTACTCAAACACTCTCGATTCCTCAGCTTGATTACATTGTCAAACAGCTAATAGAGTGTTTGCTGGTGTTAGACAAGTCATGTCCCCTGTTGCAACCTAATATCTTCAATCCTCAAGATCTTACAATAATTGAAAGAGAAAAGGCAAGCCGTTGATGTATCATCGTGGGAAATCATCTAAGTGTTTTTAGCAGAATTCCCTTTCCTTTTACTTCGGCCTCACCAGCTCCCTGAGGGAAAGACCTGAAATTGTCTGTTGTTTGACATCATTCAAGTGAGGGAAAAAAAATAGATTCCGGCCTCTATTTAAAAGAATAAACCCACAGAGGCTAAATAAGTAGATTTATCCCTACAAGTGGCTTTGGATTTATTGTTCATGTAGGCTTGATCGACAAAGGAGAAGAAAGCATCCCTCAGTGATTCACAGTGAATCAAGCCCTGCTGCCATGCAGCAGACACGAGGGACTTGTATGGAGGAGGATTACAAACCTCACTGCAGCTCGGACCATCATTTAAACCCACTTCAACGTCTCATGCGGTCGTGATCAATGTGCTGCCGAGCATTCAGATTGCATTAACAGAAATAACGTATATAAAGTTCTAAGCATTCGCTGGAGTTGCTTTGAGCAGAAGCTACCCTGCCAATAATTACTTTAATGAGCCTCCCCTGTGTGACACGGAGATGTTATGAAATATGCAGGGTTGTTTTTATGGATTTGTGTCCTCTGGGTTTCCCTGAGGTGCCTTGTTGTTGTGCAGCACCTCCATCACTCTGACAGTCGGTCGGTGGGCTGAGCTGCTCTGGAGCCGTTTGGACTCGTACAGCACAGTTAAGCTACAGCTGCTGCATTGGGGCTTGCAGACTCTTTACAGAAGAGGAAGAAAAAGTCTTTTTTTTTTCTCCTTGGTCTGTCTCTATCCGCTTCCTGGAACCTGCCCATGCAATTGGATTTGTCTGTGAGCCTGGCTTGTCTCAGCGCTCCCAGATTCACCCTCGCTGGCCTGCTTGGCTTGCCTCTGCATTCTAATAGCACCATAATGCAGCTAGTGTGGCCCACAGCTACATTGCAATACGACAGTGCAACAACGGCGCCGTGAGTTCAGCTGCGGCGTGTGACTTATTCTGGCTGTGTTTACATATTTGCGTCTCGTGTTACAGTTTGTGTTTAGCTAGAAGGGAGAAAACAGACAGTCAGTTCATTGTTTACTGCCATCGATTAAACCCGAGTCTCCATCATTTTCATTCCCTCCTCCAGCCCATCTATCCTTTTTTTTCACACCTTGCCCATCCTCTACCCTCTCCCTCCGCATCCGCTCTGCGCTCGGCTGCTGGTGGTGGGGAGCTGGCCGAGTAATGGCCGCAGGAGCGGCCTAATGACATTACAGCTGCCGTAAGAGTGGGGAGGGGTCAGGAGGGGTGAAAGAAGGGAGAATGAGAGGTTGGGGAGGGTCGTTCGCATGGATTTGCGAGGGGTTTCGGAGGGGCTTTGACTGAGGGAGGGGGCTAGTTGAGGGGGAGGGGCAGGTGCATCACTAATGGCTTTTTAAAAAGGTTACAGCATGTCGCTCCCTCCTCATAATGGGGCCCTGGCTGTGCTGGAAATGCAATTTCCGGGAAAGATAATGCAGAGAGTGAAGGGTTTGGTGTGTGTGTGAGAGAGGCGAAGAGGATGGGGGGGGTGGCAGTGTGTACCTTATGTTCAAGCAAACAGGAGAAAGACAGAAAAAAGAGGGGAAGAAAAGGGGAAGAGAGGCAGAAGTGGAAAGGAGGAGGCAGCGGAGTGAAAAAGCGTGTGTGCCGGCTGACGTGTGTGTGTGAGGTATACAGATTTTCTCAGACGATAGGAGGGGCAGAAGTGGTGGGAATGCTGCATATGGACTGGAGGAGGTACAGGGGCTATCAGCCTGGTGTGTGAGCGTATCAATACTTAATGAAGACATTATCTGTGGACGCTGCACCCGTGTATCTAAACAAACATTATCCTTCAACCTTTCAACATCCTGCACGCTTGGTTAGGCCAAGTATACTAATTAACCTCGCTTCACCGCTGGATATGAGTCTCAACTTTGCTTGATTGAATCTTCCTGCTTCTCATTGGGCATCTGTAATTGCTAGTCGTGTAAGAGGGACGATCTAAGTATATACATTATGTTCTTGTCGGCGATGCACACGTTGCTCTGTGCTGGGGAAAAACGTTCAATTTATTTCACACTCCCTGCACATAACATAGAATCAATACCTCACACTGGTGTGTATTTTCCTTGAGTTGGCCTCATGACTCTGCTCAAGCTATTATAATTTAGGTGAATTAATACCAACTGACAGCTGGTGTCTGCACATGTGTGTTTTGATTGCGTGTGCATTTATGCGTGCATTACCTTTGATAAAGAAATTAATAAAGACAGAGCCAAGAGGAAGAAATATCCACACCTATGATGTACAGGTGGGATATTTTTCCTGAAACACACGAGCATCATGTAGGAAAGGTTAGTTTCACTGGGGCATTCTTCAGCCAGTAAACTGCCCATAAGGGCAGTTGTAACTAAGACTTTATAGCTTTTACGCTGACATCTAATCCATGTGTGCTGTTTGTGGTGCTCTTGGACATTTTGTGCTCAGTACTTCAAATTATCTCCGGTCATCCTGTTCTTTTGCTCCACCTCATAAATAGGCATCAACAATAGGAGGTGACCCTGAATGCTGCGTAACAGAAGTGCATCTCTGAACATTTTCAACTGAAACTCGCTTTTCACAACATAAATATATTAAACTAAAAAAAAGTCACAAAGGAAAATCTTTCTAGTCTAGTTTTCAAATGCTTTGCTTGATTCTTTTTCTGTATTTCACACGTTCTAACAACGTATAGCTCCAGGAAAAGTGGCCATTAGAAGCTAAGGTCTTCACTTCCTTTTCCAATCACCAGCTGTGTTTTTTTAGCATTTACACTCAGATTTTAATTGAAATGCTTTGCAATGACACCACCAAATGCTGAATGCACTTGTATTTGAACAAAAAAAAAAGTCTCAAAAAGAGGAAAAGATGGAAAGAAAATTATGTGTTGGTACATCTGACGAAACTAGAGTTCGCTTTTTAAAATTTACTTTCAAAAGGAAAGTCTGCAGCTTTTGTTGCTACTTTAACAGACAAAACAATAGATCTCCGATCAGCTCGTGATCAGGATTATTTGCAGTGAAAGAGTGGTTTGACTGCTGAGTGAAAACCCCAGAGCCTTTCAAACGGCACAAGTTTTCATGCAGATTTCAACTGCTGTCAGTGTTGCGATGCGAACAAAGAAACTGCACCTTTAAAAAAACGATAAAGCTTGAAGACTCAGATGAAGTGCATTAATTAAAAAAAAATCCCCTGTTATGTTCTGTAACCCAAAATCCAAATAAAGATCCAGATGAAGCTGTTAATTGGAGTGCTAGTATGAAGGTGAAGATCATCATCTGGGTCCTCGTTTACATGGTTCCTTTGTCATTTGTACAGTTTCTAACAATTAAAAAGTAGTCTAAAAGTTGAAAAGGGAAGGTTTGTGGTGTTTATTACAGAAATGAATAGATCAGTAGGGTGAGTTTATGACCTTATTTTTACACTTATATTTTATGAACAGCAATTAAAGGACTTAATTCCCTTTAAATGCTGGTGTGTTCTTTCAGCTTTATGCTTGCAAATGTGGAGATATTTTATTTTAAAGGGATAGCGAGACTGCAAAACACTCCAAATGTGAGACAGGTTTTTGAACACTATGAACTCTTTCTTTAAAAGCTTGATTGATAGCTCCAATTCAGAAAAAAAAAAAAAAAAAACAATTATTAAAGTACATTTTAATAATGATTTGGTTTGCCGTCTAAATTCTTTTAAAGTAGGCTTAGTCTTAAAATTCTTGACTCATTTGCATTCCTGTTCTTTGAACATTAGTTTATGAATCCACTGTGTTCTGATAATGACAATTTGAATGTTTTTTCAAAAATAAATGTAAATGCATTTTATGCATATTATAGTTGGTTCTAACAGGCCGATCTTGTGAGCATCAGCATTGAATGGCAGTGGCATGCTAATGCTAACACAAACAATTGTTGATTTCTGCTCTTTTCAATTATCTGCAATTAGTTCTTTAACCCTTTGAACCTGGACCGTAGCTCTTTATCCGTTCACGCGTTGGATTTAATTTCCGTGGATTTTGAAGCTGAAAAGAAGCTTTGCATCGAAATGCTAAACTTTTAGTGAAGTGTTTCTACAATTGACGTAAATCATTTGATTCTCTCTGTCTGCGCCGTTGTGCAGTGTTGGATATCAATGCAAAGCCGGTGTGAAAAAGCCACTTTTCTCCTCATCAGAATCAGCTGATTTTCATGACTGGCTAAACGGTGTTATGGTATGTCGAAGAACGTGTCTTATTTAGGTGTTGTCCCAGTGTTACAGTCCCACTCCAACTGCATTTTCATCTATTGAAAATGTGTCACTAGTGGTATTTTAGTTATGATTATCCTGTCTTTAGCCTAAGTCTGAAAACCTGTTGGTTTTTAAGGCATATTTCTGCAGCGCGGCAGGAGTTTATTAGGAATTTACCTCTGGGGGGTGGGTAGGGCTGTTGGCATGGAAGCTAGCTTGCTAATTTCCCCTCACCCCCTTGTTTATCCCGCTAGCAAGGACCTCACAAGCCCAACCTAACATTAGCAGAGCAAAAGAACCGAGCTATCCAGCTATTTTGAGCCAGATACCAGCTTAGACAAAGAGAATTAGGACATTTATGGATCTATTTGTCTGCAAGTGGATGCAACTGAATGGAGCGGCGGACGGAGACTTTGGCCTGCCTATGGTTGAGGAACTAACATCCGGTTTTCGTCTGCTCCTGATCCAACACAGTTTGAATAAAGACATACTAATAAACACTGTTTAAATCCTAAACTCTTTGATATATGCTCTCCATCATGATAAAAATGCTACGAGAACATGTTTAAAACACCAATTTCATCAGAGTGGATCTCATGACGTTTTAAGGCATGGATATTTTTCTGGCATGCTGCTGTGAAGGTAATGCACACATTCCTCATATGACTGATCAGACAGGAAGTCAAACAAAGTGAAAGTTGTCATTAGGTTGTGCCTAATAGAAAAACGTAGACATTTTAAGCTTCCAAAATGCACTGTTGGGAACTTAGCCTGAAGTGTCCAAGTCTTAGACCTCCAAAAAGCCCAACTATCCCCAAAGAAGGTTAATTTTCAGGTGTCGGCTCTCACAAATGAATCACTCCCATTTGCTTAGTGACTCATCCAGCTTGTGTCTTTCTCTCACAGGGTTGACACGTGGACCTTCTTCAGTAGTGTTTCTCAGCTGACCATTCCTCACCTCCAGTCTGGAGCAGGTCCCCCAGCACCTGCTTTTACAAACGAGAAGTCTTCCAGCTGATAAAAGCAGAAACCTTTTCAAAATAGTTCAAGTTCATTTATTTTAGACACTCAAAAGAACGTTCACTAGATTCAGATGAAACTTTTATATAAAATACAAATTAGGATTTTATTAAAATCAATCAATAAAAAAACATGCCACTTTCTGCATATATTAGCTATGCAATATTCGCCAAATTGAGTAAAATAGTGAAAAAGTTATGTTTTTTTGAATACAATCTGTTCTTTATTTAACTAAATAATGGAAACTCAGACTTTCAAATATCAAAAACTGACAACATTTTTGATGTATTTTGTTTTTTTGCAGACGGATGCAGCTTTTCCTTCACCAGAGATAACTAGGTAACTGTTATTTGACTGTAACCCAGCTATTGGTTTGGATAGCTGCTGAACCAGCGCTAGATAGTGGCTCAGAAACACACCTGCAGGAATGAGATGCTGTGAATCTCAGGAAGGTTTTTTTTCCTGGAAATTCAATCAGTTACATCTGAACCAACGATCGACCGTGTAAATTGACCTTAATTTGGACAAGAGAAGAGATCTGATTCTCTTCCATCACCCACATATGAGTCGTTCTCGGTCATCTGCTGATTAGAAAGAACACTTTCTCCTTTTTTCTGAAAATGTTGTACAGAAGAGCATATTGAGGCTGAATGTACAATTGGTTGCAGTTTGACTAAAACACTGAAAGAAAAAGAAATCTTCGGATAATCATCCTGCATTGTCTCAGCTGTCCTTGTAAAGATTTTTCATTCAAAAACCATAATCCTGTGAATGGGTAAAACAGCTCTGCTATAACACCTTTGAATCAAAAATTTAAGTCAAACGTCTTAAATTTCAAACAGCTTCTATTGTTTATTCTGAAAAAGTTATTAATTTATTTTTTAAATGTAAATCTATTTTAATAATTTAACTTATAATTTAAAAAAAATCCAAAATATGTGTTTCCATGATTTTTCCCTCATTTTATTTACTTATCAAAAAAAGCATGAATCATAATTATTTCACATTAAAAGAGCTGTTAATTCAGCTAAACACATTATTTTCTGAACAATAGCATCATAATCATCAAAACAGATCCTAACTCTACCTACAGTTCAGGAAAGCACAGTCAATTATTCAATATTGTCTCTTTAATTGAGTTTATGATTTAATTATTTCCTTTTTTTGCTTTCATTGGAGATGTTTTTTTTAGTGACTGAAGTGGTCAACTGAAGCTACTTTTAAATGTACCCAATTCTTACATTTGAATCGTCGATTTGTACCTTTTTAATTAGTTTTATCAGCTGCTTTCTGACGACAAAAGTGTTCAGAAGTGCTCTCTCAGTTAAACTATTCATACTGCAATGAAACCAAATTGTTTTAATTAGTACAAAAAAAGCATGCCATTTAGGAGTTAGTAACGGTTTGTAATGACCTGTTTCATTTTTTTGTGTGCTCTCAGGTTAAATGTAATGAAGAGCGGAGAACAAAAGAATAAAGAAAAAAAAGAATGATGCATTTTATATTTAGTGCAATTACTGTCAGGTATGGATGTGTGTGGGTGAAACACTTGAGCTTAATGGCAGGAAAAATTCCAGAGGTTTACATGTAATTTGTGGTTCTTTATTTACATCACAGTTTATTTACAGCTGTGTTGGAAACAGGATGACATTCTTTTTTCTTCTTAATTATATTCTTTTTTTACTCTTGTTTTTAGGTTTTCGTTCTTGTTGCAATTTGTAATTTTTTATTCAAAAGTCTTTATTAGTATATAAGTATGCTAAGTACCAAAAAACGAAAGAAAACAAATTTGAATAACTGCATAAACAGAAACACAAAAATGCAACTTTTGCAGTGTAACACAGGTGAAGCTATCTTTGCGTTCACACAAATGTCTCACAGTTGTGGCAGAAGGAGCTGTGAGGAAGAGTTTTGCACACACAAAGCAAACTTCTCTGCTCCTTTTCTTCTGATTTCTTCACTTAAGGAACCCATCAAGTCCTCATGCTTATGTCTCTGAACTAGTTTTTCATTTTTCAAGGTAAATTGCTTTTTCTTCACTACAACCTTGCCACTTTGTATTCTCCTCAACATTTTTGACACATGAATTGGAGCCGCTCACATCGTTTGCAGCTCTCTTTGTTCAACCACCTTCTTGCAGGAGCTTTACATTCCTTCGGCTCACAGCTCTCCAGTTAAGTTTTCTTTAGGTCCACAAGGGTAGTATCTTATTAAGGTCTGCAGTTCTTTAGCTGCAGCCTCATCTGCATATTTTGACTCTTGCAGGTTTTTCTTTAAATGCAGTAGTGAGAAATTCTTCTTTTCTTCTAATAAAGAAAAAAAAAAAGTCTTTTAATTACAACAAACTCAGCTATGGGTGCATATCAATTTTAATAAAAAGTAAACATTTAATTTATGTTTATTTGACGTTTTTTAATAATAAATAATGATTTAGTTTGATCGATTTTTTGAGAGTAATTGCAGCATGCAGATCTCCCTTTTAGCCCTGTGCAGTGTTTTTAATCGTGCAGGGAAATGAAAAGCTTAATTGGCACGCTTAACAGAAACGCTCGCTGCCAAGGCCATCTGTGGATTCAGATCTGTCCAGCCTGTTGACTCTCTGCCAAATTACTAAATAGTTTTTGTTTTTTTTTCAGTTTAACTTGATTCAGGTAGAAAAGAAATGTAAAAGCTTCTCTAAATTGTGGAGTTTGCAGCCTAGAGGATGTGTGGTAGTTTGCACCCAAAAAGCAAAAACAAAAAAAACAGCTTTGTTTTAGTTTATGCTTTTAGCTCTTTGATTTTCCATCACTTTAATTAACAAACGGCATAAATGTTATATTCTTGCTTTAATTTTTTTTTATATAAAAAGCACAGTTTTAAAGAGAAAATTATTATTTTTTTAATAAAAGAGTAAAATCTCCGTAGAAACTTTTACTCCAAAACAACATTTTTCTTTATTTTATAGCCACAAGTCTCCCCCACAGACAGCAATAGTCTCCCTCTGTAAAACGCCCAGCACTGAGTTGATATTAAAACATTTAATCACACTGATCCCATTTCCTCTCATACCCACAGGAATCTTTTTCCATTTTTTTTTTTTTTTTTTAGAAAAAAGGAATTGCCTTAAATTACCAGTAAACAAGTTACGCTGATGCAGATGGGAAATTCAACCAAAAATAAATAAATTGATAGATACAATAACAGAGCCACTAAAAGGTAGGATTTCAGCAACCATCTTCTTGACTGGGATGCTCAGAAGATGCATCTGCAGGTGCATCTCCTTCACATCTGCAGATATGAGGTGGAATCAGCCAAACTATGAGTTCCCGCCAAACATGCATCCAGGTTTCTGCATGAATACTGGTTTTAAATTCCAAAAACCAGCAAAAAGAGAGAAAAAAAATGAAAAGGCTCTTACTACAAAAACAAGAGGGATGAGGGTTGTTCTGCAATTCTCCAAAATGTCTGTGACATTTAAAAAAGATGGAGCTCATTACGTCTCATTAGTGTATACAGGTGCAGCTCTCATCATTAGCCAGTCTTTGATTGTTCCAAACATTTCATTCCTGAATGCATCACGTCTGAAAAGATGAATGCTCTGTGAGGCTTGTTTTCTTTGTGCACCCATATCATGTGCGAGCAGATGTCTATGATGTTTAATGCCACCTTGTGGATTTGCTCTGCAAATGCAAAGTCTCCAGGGACCAGTCAGAATCAGGGAGGTGAGGGATGTTTCAGGCAGCAGAGGGGCCTCTCCGGATCGTATTCAGTGCAGTTTTTTTTCCATCAACCAGAATGTAAACTGTATATTCGGAAGGGTGCTTCGGCTGAATTTCAGCTTCAAAGTCATAATTATCGGCATAATTCAAATCACTATTGCCAAAGAAGTATTGGAGGAGCATCTGTTCAAAAAGTTGGTCATTAAAGAACACAATAACTGAACAAAACTGGATTATTTCTGCGCGGGGAACATCTGTCATTTAGTGGAGAGGAAACGTATGAACAGAAAAGGATGGTGAACTCATTTGAAAAATGTAAGCATGAATAGAAAGACTGTTGCGTTAAACAAGAAAAACAGTTTTTGGAGCAACAAGAGAGGCGACAAAGAGTTTACAGTTTTAGGTGGAAATGAAAACGACAGCAACAAAAAAATAATAATAATCAAGTGGAAAAACCTGAAAGAAAAATGCAAAAGACAAAAATAAAAAAAGGAAGCAGAAAAGATTGAGAAAACCTTCTGTAAAGCAGTTACACTGAAGCTCCTGATGGTGAAGTGGATGAATAATGCTACATTTGATCTCAGTGTAACATATTTTCCTCTGTAAACAATAAAAATATGTCTGGGAATGATGGATATTTCAGCTAAAATCTGTTCTCATACCTGTTTCATTCTGTGCATCATTAATCAGCTTTTACTCCATTTTAAGAGAAATGTCAAAAGGAATTATTCAGTGATAAATAATTCCTTTTTTTTAGGTTTTTTGGGTAGAACAGGCATGTCCAAAGTCCGGCGTGGGGGCCAAATGCATCCCACATTCACATTTCCACTGGTCCACTCGCTCCTGTCACAAAACAAAACATATGCAGGCCCAGCACTTTCTAATAACTAGACTTTGTTGATTGTGATTGGCTACATTTAATCTGTTGTAAACCTGTGGTACTTTTACCTTGTACGCCTTAGGGGCCAAACGAGAAGAACTGATTTATTTGTTTCTCCGCTCAAAACTATTTGTATTTTCTTCCTTTTAATGTGGTTTACTTTTAGAAGTCGAAAGTAAGCATTTATTAGTGATTAAATGAGACATTTATATGAGACCAGACTTAATGTTGGCAAAAGGTATGTTTTTCCACACAGTCATTGTTTTTTCTGGTCTTCAAATCAGAAATGTGCATTAATCTTTATAAAAAATAGATGTAATTGTATTTGCCAATGCCATTGTATGTTTTTATTAAATATTTCCTTTGCATTTCTTGTTATTATCAGGGTTCACAGAATGCAGCCTGATTGGTTGGCTTCCACGCGTTTTCACTCCACCAAATCACACCCTCTTAAAAAGTTTAGACACCGATGTGCAGCTTTAGAATGACATGCTGTACCACCCGTGCTCACAATGTTGCAGTTCTGGATGTCTATGTTCTTCTAACTATTATAAACTTTTTCTTCTTACTTCTTTACTTGTTACGCATTTGGACTTGTGTCTTTATAATAAAAGTGCTGCATAAATTATTAAGCAAAATCCTTCTTGCTTAAAAACAGACAATATTAAGAAGAAAAATAGTTTTTCAAGTTAAAAAAAGTATTTGTCGTTTATTTCTTTTGCTACATTAGTCATCTACACAATTAACAGAGAATAAAATATAATCCTGCAGCAGCTAAATCAGCTTTAAATCGAGCAACCAGTGATTATCAAATAGCAGAAGGATGATTCCTTAGGTTACCGGTTACTATGTCTTTGCTATGATTTTTGAGGTCACATAAAAAAACAACTAATAATACATCTAGAAATGTTTTAAACCTAGTGGAGTTCCTATTTCTGTTATTTTGTCCTACAGCAGTCCTGGACACCAAAGACCAGATCCTTTGTTTTACAAATCTTCTTTCTTACTTTGCATTTGAGCAAAAACTGCAACGGAGAGACAACAGGATCAGCCAAATTTGTGCGAGAGTAATTCTTGATTTGAAACTCACACGATACATTTTGTACATTAAGACAAAAATTACAAAATGAAAAAAATACAAAACACAATTTACAAATTCCTTGAGCTCTGCCATGTGTGGGAGGAGCTACCAGCTAATGTTTACAGTCACATTATTCGTCTTTTATAACTGCTCTTGTGGTGACCGTGGTTTGTTGGACGCCTGTAACCCAACAATTCCAGAAGCAAACGGGTTCAAATACTGCTAATACTGTTTTTTTTAATACATAGTTCCATTTTATTAAGCAAAAAAAAATTATATATATTTATATATATATATATATATATATATATATATATATATATTTTCTTTTTTTTAATGACAAATATTAAACCAAGGGTTCTTTTGGTATATTGAGGTCCAGTGTGTCTGGATGACGGCTGCTTCTGCATTGTTTCAAAAATAAAAATAAAAATTAGGGGACCTTTTTTTTTTAAATATATAATTGTCTCTTTAAAAAAAGAAAAGACATACTAAATTTCAGAAACCCTGAGCAAGCTTTCTCTAGGGCAGGTGTACCCGCCTTCGCCCAACAGTAGCCATTTAGAGTTTTTTTCTTTTTTTTCACTGTGGCCCGCCGCTCCTACCGCTTCATGACCTGTTAATACTTCAAAGCGATCGGTTATCACATTGTATCCAGAATCGCATGTCCTAGTTCATCCTAATGTTGGCTGGTTTTCTTAGCGACTCTCCACGATAACTGCGATGAACTTCTCGGTGGTGCCTATTCTTTTCAAGCGATGCGATCGTCTACAGCATTTATTGTTAACGTAAAGAACATCTGTGTGTGAAGTTTGGTATTTCTAATAACAGCTTCAGTAAGTCGTCATCATTTTTAGTGTTAAAAAGACATTACTCTGGACAGTTTCCTCCAAAGTCGCATACTCTAATCACTGAAATAAACTCATGTTAAAGGTCGTGATTTACCCGTGATGCGATGTGATGTCACCAGCAGGTGTCAGACTCTACAGCGACTGGGTGATTCCACTGTGCGATCTCTGTGACGCCAGCTTGGAAGTATAAACCGACCCTAATTCGCACCGAGCTGCTCAAATCACGCCACAGGACCTCATATCACATCAGCACCATTGACTTCTCCACTGTGTGAATCCCGTTCGGTGTGAATGCACTTTTGGCAAAACCCGTCAGGCTGCTGCCTAAACTATATAGGCACATGGGGGCCTGGTGACCCAGGTCTGGGTCTCCTTAACCCCAGCCCGGAAAAAATAAAGAGTTGTGTCAGGAAGGGCATCCGGCGCAAAACTCTCAAATGTGAAACCACTTGTACTGTGGCGATCCCTAAAAGAATGTGCCAAAAAAATGAATAACAACATTGTGAAAATGTAATACATGAATCCTTGGCTCAAGCTGCACAAAATGATTTAACTATTTTAGAAAAGCAGGCCTGGTTAATCAAAGAACTCAGTTGCTAAGGAAATCCAAAAGTTTAATTTTGTCAATTCTTCTAAAATTACAGACATTTACAGTCATCCCCAGGTGACCAATAAAATAAAATGGTTGCTATGGAGATTAAAACTGACAGAAAAACTGCCACTTTGAAAAAAGGGTTTATTTTCATCAATTTGTCACATGCAGCTCTGACCACGGTGGCGGAGGGAGGGGAGAGTGAGGGGCGTGTAGCCAGGGGGTCGGCGAGGGCGTGGGCGGGTAGCGCCTGCAGGCCTTACAACGCTACTCGGGGCTTTCAATTTCTCTGATCTTTGAAGGTTGTATTTACGGGAGTCAATCTAAGCAGGTGTTGTGAGTGAGCTGTGCTGCAGGACAGAAGCATCAGACACACAGTGCTGCTGTCTGTGGAAACACAGTGAAATCTCTGTGAACACAGCAGCAAAACAAACCGAGCAGACTGCATCAGACAGCTTGTCTTATTGCAATATCCATTTATTGTTCTCATCACACAAATCTCTACAAAACAGAGGGTTCTTCTGCAGCAGGTTCAAAGGAAGCACGGCCGTCCCTCTGAGCTGCAGATCAGACGGAGACAGGTGCTTTTTATTCGCATGTCAGTCAGCTGCGGCGTGTTTGTTCTTTGATTTTAAACAAGTTACCAAAGACTTTACAGGAAAGTAAAGCTGGGCATCTGACAGCTGAACAAAAGGAGAGTCTGCCTCTTCAAGAAGGGTGTTTCACTTTGAGGGTTCACTTGCTTGAATCTCATTTGTGATTTCTGCTGCTTGGAGCAGCACTCCCACACCACAGTGATGAAGCATTCACACAGTTTTCACTCACGCTGGTAATAAAACCCACAATGCACCATTGTTTGGGAACCTGCATCAAAAACCCCACGGGATTATTTCATGTTTGACTGGATGCAGCAGAAATTTAGCAGCTGTAGAAAGTTGTTAGTCTAGGTTGATCAAGCAGACTTTTCATTGGTTCAGTTTGCTTCCACAGTTTGGTGCAGCAGACCACATGTCACCATCAAACTATGAAAGGATGCGGAACCACGAAGAAAAAAAAACGAGCAGGTTTTCTGATTGTCATCCTGGTGGGAAATGTCTTCTTCTTACTGAGCCATGTTGACCTGAGAGAGATTTTACAACCTTTTCCTGACTCAGATCGTATTAGAGTTCTACTGTGGGAACATTTGTCACCTGGATGCTCAGACACTGCCAGTGGTTGTAGTGTTTGCACAAGTCACCTGTTACAAAAGCACAAGCATGAACCATTTGGCAAAACTCCAGAGATTCCAAGTTTATCTGAAGAAGTGGCATTTTATTTTGAAAATCACATGGATTCTCTCAGGATGAGGGCCTTTAACTTTCTATTTCCATCAAGGACTTTCGGTCTTTTGATAAAATCTTGTGTGAAGTCACATGTTTCACCTGCAGTAGCCTCCTATTGCCTCATGCATTCTGTGATCCAGTGGTGCATCACCACGAGTCCCATTCAAGGCAGCTATTTCTACACCAAACATGCGTCCCAAACACTTAAGGTAACTAACAAAGTCCTCTTATTCACTCCATACTACAGTTTGAGTAATCTAATCTAATCTATTCTAATCTAATCTGATCTAATCTAATTTAATTTAATTTAATTTAATTTAATTTAATTTAATTTAATTTAATTTAATTTAATTTAATTTAATTTAATTTAATCTAATCTAATCTAATCTAATCTAATCTAATCTAATCTAATCTTCGGCATTCAAGCAACCACTTTCAATGAAAAGTCTCTGTAAATGTGCGTTTCTGGCTTACACATTCTAAACTCTTATGATTACACATCACTACGCAAAGTCCCACGACCATTTTCTGGCTTAACAGACACTGGACACATGTTGGAAGCTAAACAGGTTGAACTTTGACCCATCAGGGACTAGGATTTGGCAGTGACTTATAGACGGCGTTCTTTTTAATTCACAGAAGTGCCAACCATTTGGAAATTGATGACGAAGGAGAAATTAATGCTATAGTTATTTGACACCAAATCTGTCATCCATTGGAATAGAGCTGTGAAGGAAAAAAACCTGGGGAAAGATTCACCAGATTTGCACGGCTTCAACAGTTTGCACTAAGCCTCTTTCAACTGTGGGTGGTGGACATGCGCTAGTATTGGGTAGCGACAGTTCAGCGTGAACACCATAAGCTAAATGTGCGTTTTGCACATTCTTGAAAGCCCAGTGTGAACATAGCAACAGGGTTAGTGGATTAAACATCTACTGGATAAACACCAGGGAAGGATGGCTCTGCCAAAAAAACTTTTCAGTCAGTTTGTTTCCAAATTTCTGAAGTTTTAAAGTCCCTCTCCGATCATCATTTTCATATTTTGGATGCATCAGGATGGAGCGGAGCAGGAAGGTTGTGGCTTACTAACTGTAGTTTCCACGAAGCTTTTTCAGACGGCGTTTTTTTCATCTGCTCTTGATTCACAACTGTTTGACTAAAGAAATACTCAGAAATGCAGCATTAATCTTAAATTCTTTAGATGTAGTTGTCCTCCATCATCAGAAAAAAAATCAAAAAACATGTTAAAAACAACAAAAACACCTTTTTCATAGGAGTGGGTCTTTAAAATAGCCTTTTATTTGTTCATCTTTACGTTTTGTCAAGACAAACAGTTTCCAACAACTCATGATTTCAACTGAAAATGCAAAGCTTCCTCCAATTAAACTTAACTGATCTGATGAATTAATATTGCTTAAAAATAAAAAGGAGTTTAACATTTTTTAAGGCTCAAAGGCTTTTTTTCAGCTGGCTGGACATCAGTAAAAATACTTTATTGCCTATAAATAAGAATATCTTAAACACACATTTACCGTCAAACAGTTTTTCTGTTATTTAACTTTGCAAACCTAATTGTTGTTAATTGACTTTTAATAAATCTAATTTGTAGACAAGCTTTATCTTTGAGAGTCAACCAACATGGTCTCACGTGCACATATGAAAACAGAAGACGGAAAAGCTAAACACTGGAGTCATCATTACACTCTTTTATGAGTTTTGGGCTTTATGAATACACCTACAAGCCATCTAAAACAAGCTGGTTTATTTGATTGAATCTAACGTATCTGGTTTTTCTGTTAAAAATACGACCAGTTGGCATGATATAAATAAACCAATCAAAATTCTGTAGAAGTGTCAACAGAAGAAGTGCATAGAGGTCCTTTTGGAGATTGTCTTAAACAGAAAACAATTTAATTAGACAGGAAGAAATGGGGCAGGGGTTCGTTTAGAAAGTTTGCTGGTGTTAAGGAGAGGTACATGTATTAGAAAAAGTAACACTACTTCAGCTTATGTCCACTTTTTAGTCCTATGTGTGCTCCTGTTACATAGAAGTGTTAGCTCTACAGTAAAATTGTAATTTTCTTTAGCAAAAACATCAATTTTTCAGAGACAAAAATCCTGTATCCAAGCATTTGTTAAGCATGGTGGTGGAGGGGTTATAATATGGGCTTATTTTACCAGTTTTTTTTTTTACATGAGAAATGCTCATGTAAGGGTGTATTCAGACTGGACATGTGAAGCAGAGTTCGTTTGCCCCCATGATCCGCAGAAAATTTTCCGTCTGACTGCACCCAAGTGGACTCTGATCCGGGACAGAAACCGCTCTCTGACCCATCTCTGACTTGGTCTCAGTTACTTTCCAATCGGACTGAACTTTGGTTTTGAGTTTTTCTTAGTCTGAATGGGCTCTATGCTTGGAGCGGAACAACTGGACCAAAATGGCCACCGTAGCTGGGCCACAAGCTCCCTGCTCCAAGTTTTCAGCAGCAGGGAGGGGAAGGGGGGGCGGTTTAGCTCCATGCCAACTATCCCACCCACAATTCAGAAGTACATTTCTAATGAACTCCTGGCCCTCTACAGAAACTGTCATGGAAAACAACACAGTTCTTTGATTTGGGGTTAAAAACAGCATAATCATAATCAAAAGACCGCTGGAAACGTTTTGAAAATAAATCAAAAGATGATCGGAGTGGAACTTTAAATACAATAACAACTAGATTAAAAGCATTCGCATAAAATAACACAATTAATTTCCTTTATGGTTATGCCTAATAAATATGCACAAAGTGTTACGTTTTCACATTTCTCGCATGTTGTTGCTGCAGCTTTTTGTACAGCAGCCTTCATAAATGAACACTCTGCATTCACTGAGGCGACCGTGAACTTCTCTGCGTCCCAGAAACTGTAAGAAGAAATGAAAGGCAGACAGGTAAAACTTAAGCTATTTCATCATTTTTTATGCGTTTGGCATAAAAATGTCAATTTAGGTGCAAATGCTTCAGGAAAAAGTCTGTAACAAAAAAGATGCAGGAGTCAAAAAAGAAGTAATATGTGATTGTTAGAAATTGTACATAAAATTAATCAATTTAAAGAAGAAAGAGTATGAAGGAGACACTTATTGCTGCCAGAGGTTGATTTTAAGCTGTTGTCCCCTCTCTATACCCACATGTTTTTTCTTTTATGTGTTAGTACTGACAAATAAAGCAAAAATGTGGTTCATAACATATCATTTTTAACCAAAAAAACACAGAAAGAAAAGACTGAAAGAAGAAACACTAACTTTTTCTACTGACTAAATAGTTTTGGCCTCTTTTCAACTGGATGGACTCAGAAGGATTCAGCAAAGTCACACATAATTGCATCACTGTTACATAAATGCACAAATTCTCACAAATTTTCTGAGACACTATTGTAGAAAAGAAACTCTTAGTACAAAACCAGTATGATACAAATCGGTTACAGAGTAAAGACGATTACGTGGGAATGGGTGCGATGATGTGCTTTTTAAAAATGTTCCTATACACAGACATGTGCTTCACAAAAACAGGTGTTTGTTGTGTGTGTTTGTGTGCACGCTCTCTGTCCATGCATGTGTGTGTTGTGTCCAGCAGAGGGAAATATTTCACAGCACAATGGCGGCGGCACGGCCAGAAAACAGAGATTCATCTGACGCTGAAGGATGCCGGTCAAAGAAGGAACGGGCAGGTCGGAACCAAGATTAAAGGGAGTGTGCAAATCAAAATCAGCAAAACTGCGGCGCCACGCGTGGCACTCATGGCGAGCTGTAAGTTATATAAAGTACAAGTGGAGAAAATAATGCTGAACCACGTGGGAATCAGATCACTGAAGTGATGCAAAGGAACAAACAGCTGGCAACAGTTTTTGCATGAAGGCGCTTTGACTGAACACTTGTTCAGTGTGAGCTCCTGCCTGTCTGCCACTTTATCTGCTCCTGCAGTTTCAGGAATTTGGCAAAGTTGCAACCATACGATGAAAAAAAACAACAACAAAACACCAGAGATAGCTGGATGAAGATGTCTGCACTTTCATCCTGTTTGCTTCCGAGCAGAGCGATATGAAATGGGCTCTTTGATCTGAGCTCACGCAGGGCTGCGAGGGCTCCACTGCTCAGACTGCAGGTGTCCGTGTGTCTGTTTGTTCATGGGATAAGATAAGATAAGGAGGGTTGCTTGGCTTCAGCAGTGAACTCCTCTTGCTGTGGATTTCTTTGGTCCAGCGTTGCCGTCTTTGGGCAGCCCACCTAAGACACCTGAAGTGTTGTCCCTTTGAGCTGTCAGGATCTGCCCCTTCAAACAGGGGTAAGCTCGTCCATACAAAGAAACAGAGGAGGACATTCTCTAGAAAAGCATTTTTTTTTCAGACTTCTCCACAGAAGATCAACGAGGGCTTCATGTGTGGTTTGAGTTCATTACAGAAGAAAACTGTTGTCCAGCAAAGATAAAAGTCTTAAAGAGTTTTCCTATCGGTTCCCCGGGGGTTGAGAGGGCAGCAGGGTGATGTCCAAGAGCTCTAGACCTGAGTAGAGTAGGAGCGATGCAGTGTCGCACGCCGCCCGGCCTGTAGGGCGGCACAGCGCGGCGAGTGCTGCTCCGGCTGGTCTAGGCTTCGCTGGAAATGGAGCGAGACGGTGTGCGGACATCGGGGTTGGCGGGGAACCGATAGGGCTGCTGGTCATGTGATCTCGGTGAAAGGTGATCTCCGAGAGGTCTGCAGGGGACAGAGCGGAGTGAGAAAGAGAGAGGACGGGGGCCAGTGGTGGAGGCGAGAGGACAAAGAGGAGTGAAGAAAAAGAATAATCAAGAGCGATGCGCGAGGTGAGAAGGAGCAGGAGTTAAAACAGAAATAAGCAAACAGATGACAAATGAGGAGGAGTCAGAAGAGGCTAGAATGGTTGGAGGTAGGCGTTGTAAGGCTGGGAGGAGGCTGAGGGGGCGAGTGCAGGATGCTGAAGGAGTGTGAGGGAGGGGGGGGGGGGGGGGGGGTGTTGGGAGGACAGAGGAAAAGAGTCAGGTAAGGGTTAGTGACAGACCACAAAGGGCGCAAGACATTTGACTTTTCACTCCAGGAGGTCAGTTCTGAAAACATTTTAGGAGACGACACATTTCCGGGTGATCTCTAACCATGATCTGCTTGGACGTCCCACAAGACGGCTAACGCTGGTCCATGAGATCTAGCACAGTCAGAATGAGGAAACGCCAGACTCACATGTGGTCAGTAAGTGGTGCAACTTCCATCAGCCTTGTGGATACTTCACCGTACATTTACCACAAGCATGACAACTGCATGTTCCATTTTCATGATGTCCTTTGAGGCTGCCGTACGAACGTCAAGGGAACTGTAAAGTACACTTGTGCTCCCCTTAAGATGTAGCTGCACCTCTACAACCCTCCACGGGTCCGGACAATTCAAAAACCCGCATTGTTACGGGTCAAACGTACGGGCTAGTGCTTAATAAGCAGCAAGGGAGGCAGAGCTGGAAATCAGGCAGATCTTGAGGACCAGAGTTAGTGATTCTGTGATTCTGGCACTATAGCTGATTCTTTGTACTAAAATGCATCACTTTCTGATTGTAGAATGTGGCGTCTTAGTTCTTAGCTGCTATTGTCAGAATCCGTTGGAATTAGGTTAATAACGTAAAAGGGCCAAAGGGTCACGGTGTTACAAGGAGCTTATTTTATCTCATGTCGTCCACAGCAGCTCCAGCATTAAGGTGTTTCTTCTTTACAATTATTGATGGATGTAAAAGCAATACAAACACTGCCACCTGCTGCATGGAGGCTGTACTACAGTAGCATCTGCGCTCAGGCTCACGATTGCTTTGGACAATGACAATGACCGTACGAAGAATCCCACTCCAACGCTGCGTGCTGTGAGAAGGGCCTAACTGATTCCTGTTGTTTTTGACGACTCTGCATTGAAATCCCCTCAAGTGAAATAATTAAATCAAAAAGAACTTTTACGCTTCTTTTAACAATAAAACCTCGCTGACCTCACTGCAAAAAGCTGTGGAGGTTTGGGACCAGGAAGGAACTCAAAGCATGCATGTTTGGAGGATTTTCTTTCTTTTTGTGAGGAGGAGGAGTTTGGTTCAGAGACCAGGGGTGTGATCACCATACTTAAGGTCAATCATAGCCCTTACCTGAGGGCCACTTAACTTATCGACTGGACTCTCCACGCAGGGCAGCGTGACCATTGGTACCCCCAGGACTGACTCGGGGTGCTGTACTGGCAGTGGGGGGCTACAGGGCTGCAGCTGCCTGAAGTTATTAATTACACAAGTGACCTGGAGGCAGAAAAAGGTTACATGAGAAAGAAGGAAGAAAACTTTATTTAAAAAAAAAAAGTTTGAAAATAGTTTTCCCCACAAAAGAAATTGCCTTTGAACTAAAAAAAAAAACATATTTACTGGTTAGGTTTTAATTCCTTTCAGATTTAAGACAGTGGCTTTTTAATCAATCAGCTGACCGGTCAGTGCAGGCGAGATCGGCTGCAGCGAAATAAAGTGTTTTTTCTGGAAAATGTAATTTTATAAAGTGCAATTATGAGTCCTTCAGCAAGATGGATTGTTTTAATTCACTGGGAGAGACCTGTTTTTTTACGTTTTAATGTGAGCTGCAAACTGACTTCAGGATTGGATGTTAAATGTTGTTTGGTCAAAACTGCTTGTGTTTCATCCAGCTGCATTTTCATGGTAACATTTCATCTAAAAGCATATTTGCAAATCCATAAATTTGGATTTTGCAAACCCAATTCATGCTGAGAGACCATCAAATATGGAATAAAGTATTTTTAAAAGGGCTTTCCTTAAAACAAATGTGCAATGAGAGACAGTTTCCATTTGATTTAGATTCACCAGTTCAGAATCCGCTTTATGATTTTCAACAACATGCTGATTCCATTAAAAATGGCAGGAATTTCTATTTTCATTTTTTGCTTCAGAAAAAACATTTTAAAATCAATAAAGTTTAAAAATGGACAAAAACAAGTGTTCTTAGTAAACTCACAAACTCCTAGCTGACTGAAAAAAACCCATCGTCTTTATTAACCAACTGATGGTTTAAATTTGACTGACGGGATTTTTACTATTTTTTTTTTACATTGAGACTGCAGCCTGATCCTAAAAGTTTGACAGTTAGCCTCTCAGTGTTACTTCAACTGTCTCAACTGGAGTCCTGCTTTTGCTCTATGAATAGAGAGGATCATTATATACTTTAAATAATTGCTAAAACGTCTTTAAAATATTTATTCTGGTTCTAAATGAATTTTTGAACTAGATACTGTGTTATTGAAGTCCTTCTTTCTGCTTTGCCCTTTTTCCTGTAATGTGGAGATTTCTATTTTTTTACTTCAAAATTTAAAGCTGTTTTTGTCACCACTGAAGAAAATTCACATTATTCTGGCTACAGCTAAGGGTTAGGCAGACTTGAGCTCTGTCTCTGTCTAATTGCTGGATTCATGGTTTGCAGGTTTGTGACAACACTTTGACTCTGAAGTGTTGTGTCTGTTTTTTCTGATAAGTGTTCACTATAAAGCAGTTACATTTGATGTTTTTAATTGATCTATTATAAAAAAAAAAAGAACAAATAAAACATTTTTTGCAATAGAATAAAAAGAATATCCTAACATTAAAAAATCAAATCAATCCAAATCAAATTTACTGGCAATGTAGTTAAAAAATTGAAATTTTGTCTTCACTTTTACACTTTTAATCTCATAATACCATCCCTGCAGTCAGCATCTGCTGACTCCAGTTTAGTTGGTTTAATTTTTAGATACAAGTCTGAACATTTAACACATTTGAACATTCACATTTCTTAGCAGTGGTTGACATCTTTGAATCATTAACACGTTCTACAGAAAAATTAGCCTCATCCTCTAAGAATGTTCCGTCTTACAGCTAATATCTTAAATTCTTTGCTCTGGCACTAAAGATTATTATCTGTTTAATATTATTAGTTTGAATTTTGATCTGTTTTTTACCCTTTACTTTACTTTGAATTATTTACATAATTCTCCCTTTCTTATTTTTGTGTTGAGCGTTTCTTACTTTATCTGCGCAGAACTTTGGTGCCTTGGTTGCAAAATGCACTATAAAAAAAGATGGGTTGAAAGGCAGAAAGGCATGTGGAAGGATTGCAGAAAAAGTTTAAAAAAGGATTCTTTTGACCTTTTATCAAAGAGGCGAAATGTGATTAACTTAACTGTTCATCCGAGGAGGGAAAAAAGTCAAAATAAGAATAAAATTAGAGGATATTTTTATAATTGGCTCAGTGGAGGAAAAAATATCATAAAGTTCAGGAGGAGAACAATCATGTTCCCCTTCATTTTGGCTTTGGACTGATTGTGTCATCAACTCGGAGCTGAGCTCCTGATGCTATGTTCATGCCAACTACAAGCAACTTCCAATGAAATGTCTATGTAGACGCGTCTCGACCCACTCTCCTTACCAGGAACACAGCTATGGCTCCACCCGTGAAGAACCCTGCGAGGACGTCAGACCAGTGGTTGCGATACTCTGCGACTCTCACAACACCCACCAGCATGGCCAGGCAGAGCAGGGTCAGGCTTATGGTGGGCTTTGTGAGGCGTGTGCCTTTGGTCCTGAAGACTAGTGTCACATACATCTGCAGAGAAGTACACAACGGGGCGAACATGGGGGGGTTACAGCAAACACAAGACGCCACAAACACCAGGGAAGCAAATCCATGATTTAACAGCTGCTCCAGCCCCACAGGAAGGTGTCAAATCTTTCATCTTAGTCTAAGATGAACTGATGCAAGAAATGTAGTAATTTGGGTTCTTCAATCATCCTAATCTCTGAGTACACATAAAAAGTGACAGAAAAAAAACGGATTAGAAAGGAACAAAGCCAGTGCAGCTGCTCCAACCTACCACGGTGTACAGGGCAGAGTACACACTGAGCGCCGCGTCCTTACACGGGAAGGATTTCCGAGCAGACATGACAATCAGCGGGTTGCCTGTGCAGGCCCGCCGCTCTGTGATGTACTGCATGGTCGACTGGCAGCCCAGCGCTGTGTAGTTTGGTCTGCAGGCGGACAGGAAGTGAGGCGTCTGGTTTCCTGTCACCACTTGACCAGCATTAGAGAAAATGTTGGTGGTGAACAAGCCGAAGGCATAGACACCTGAGTGTGAAGGTGAGAGAAAGGAGACAGGACACAACATGGTGATGCAACGAATTTTCTATGTCAAGCAGAGGAAAAAAACACACAGTGTTTGCATGATTTAAATAACATGGGTACACTTTGAGTTGAGGCATGATTTTCCACCCAAAATAGCTCTAACACATTATTAGCAGCAGAGGTGTCACTTCTGCTCATTCAGCTCAAGATACACACTTTTATGCTGTTTAATATTCATGGCAGTCTCTCTGGCAGGAAACCAAACATCCAACCTCAAAGATTACAACCCGCTTCATCCTCCAGTTCACACAAAACACAATCTTTGAAGATGCTTTTCCTTTTGTTTTTCATATTGAACTAGTCTTGCTAGAAGCGTATATCAAGATAAAGGATTTTATTTTACAAAAGGGACGAATCTAAAAGGCTCACCCAGGAAGCGGACTATGCGTCTCAGCAGGGGGTAGAAGTAGCAGCAGTCTGCGGTGACGATGGTCTTTTCCTGGGTTCCCTCTGCTTTGGTGAAGAACGCGCACAGTTCTCCAACGAGAATCTGGGAAAGAAAGAACAGTAGCAAATGTTCAGACTAACAAATGCATGGATTTATTTTTTCAAATGTAGCTTTCATTGATAAAATTTTAAATTCTTATGTGAAAATGATGACATAGCTCTGGAAAGACTGGCATGTTTTGTGAACTTTTGTTTGTGTGTTTGGCCCCGCAACAGACTGGTGACCTTTCCAGTGTGCCCCACCTTCACCTTGTAGTAGCTGGGATAGGCTCCAGCAACCTCCGAGAAAAATCCAGCTTGGTCTTTGTCACTGCTCCACAAGAGTGAAACAAGCTCCTACTTGTGGATAATTGATGGTAAAAAATGTTGCAACTATTCTCTCATGAAAAAATATTTATTAATTTTATTTTATTTTTTTTCAGGTCTTGATGTAATTTTAAAATCCCATTTCTTTAATCATTTGATCACTTGTAAAAGCGTTCCCAGTGTGTCTTTTCATTATGATTCTGCTGTTTTCACCTCTGTCAGGTAGTCTGCCTTTATTTCCCATCATTCCTTTATTTGCACTCTCCCCCACTAGCTTACAGCCCCTCACAACCCCAACCTAGTATTACCAGTGGGACAAAAGTGGCGAGCAAAATTGGAGCTGTCCACTTGTGCAGCTTAGAGACCCATGCTAGCTCAGACGAGGAAAACGAAGACGTGCATGGATCTATTTGTCTGCAAGTAGATGCATCAGAATGGAATGTAGCAGGAAGCTTGTGGCCTGCTGATTATAATATGTGCATAACATTTGAACTAACATTTGAACTAAAAATTCTTTAGCTTTCAGCTAAAGTTAAATGTATTATAACTGCACAGCATGTCCTGTGTTGATTCATATTCATCTACAAGTAAGTTTTTAGTTTTTTATGTTTATGGATACATGGATTGATTTCTTCACTGACATTTTTTGTCATTTCACTCTCAAACCATTCTTAAACTTTTCCCAAGAACCCATTGGATTGAACTTGGTCCATGTTCTCTGCCCTGTAGTTCATTCTTATTCCACTAGGGGCAGTAGAAGGGCTTCTCCTCCTCATTTCAAAATGGCTGCTTTCATGAAATCCCCAAAACACTCCTGGCGGGAAAAGTTTAGCTAATTTACAAAACTTTATAATGAGAATAGTTCATCGATTGGTATGACTACTTGCAGTGTTGAAAGAATTAGTTGATAAGGAAATATTTATGATGCATTTATATGTTAAAAACGTGTGGATCAACTGTGAGACAGTGGATAAATACAGTGGGTTTTTTTTTCTGAACACTCATGTCAATATTTTTGCATAATAAAATAAAGTCATGAGCAAAAACTTGCTCTAATTGTTACTGTCCATCTGTCATGCAAAAATAATAGGGTTCAAAAAACATCTTAATTCCTAAAAAACCTTTCATTTCTCTCAGGCTTTTGACATGGTAGGCTTTACAAAGTAAAAGTTTCCACAAAGTCAAGCCTGAAAACAGCTGAAACTATAGGGAATAAAACAACACTTTAACAATCATCATGAGAAAACATTAGTCAAACATTCATTACGGCATAAGTGCCACCTTTTTAATAAAGCGCACAGGCTCCCCTCCCCAGCTGTGGGAGATGGATTTTTTGAGCTGGGTGTGACAAAAATATCAGCCATCACAGAGATGTGCTCTCGGTTTCCTTGCTCATTTTGAGTTTCTGGTGCAGAGTTTGGTCCGACGGCTGTGTTTAATTTGCTCGGTACGTGTCTGAGCAGTGGTGCCACCTCAGGCTGGTGATCACTTAATGGGCTGAGACCGTGAGGCTCATCTATATGAGAGCTGACAGCTCTCAGATATGCTGGCCTGCACTAAAACCAAGCTCTCTTGATAAATGCTTCTCACAGCAGAGAAATACTTCATCTTTAAAATCATCCTGACAATTTAAACGTCCTCCTGTGACCATAATGGATCCCACTTTATCAGAGGGCTGTTACTCGGCGCCACCATCCTCATTCCTCCTCCACACTTTCATAACTTCACATTCATCCTCCAAACTGCCGGTGTCAAGAGCACTGATGAAGCCTGTGGTGCAGGAGCCGAACGGAATGAAACGGCTAACTAGATCAACCAAGTGACCCGGTTCCAGTCAGATTTTGTGGTTCCAAGCACTTTCAAGAGGCTCCAGCCAAGTCAAGCACTGACAGCATGTTGGAGGGCAGCGGTGCTGTGAAGTGAGTGCCCAGGCAAACGGCTCCCTCCATTAAAACCACAAAACCCCACTGGGTGTTCCATGGCAACACTCTAAACACTGATGTGAGCAAGAAATCAAAGCTGAGGAGGATTTAATCAGTGGCTTTAGATCCAATACATTAGGAGTCGAACTGCACAGCGAGAGGTTATGGAGCAATTAAAATACAGCTTAATGGCTGTTTCCATGGGGACCGCTGGTCTGCGGCACAATGGAGCCGAGACACGGCTAACAAGGTGGTGTCACACTGGGTCAAGTATTACATGGTGCTGTGTGGTCTCCCTGTGTTTCTATCCATGAGATGTTTTTGTTTACCTGCTCCACGGATGCTAAAACAGTCTTTTATGCGTTCACATTATTGCTTACCTGACAGGACTTCTGCTCTGAGTCCTGAATCTTAAACGTGTAAATGCACTCTCAAATTCACAGTGTTTGCATTGATGACAGGGAATCACGCTAAAAAGCAAGAGTGGAACATTTGAAATGTTTTCAGCTGGGAAGTTGTGTAGTGTTTAGAACTCTTGCCTAACAGGAAGAAGTTTCAAACTCCAACTGCATCCGTTCATGCGCAGGTTTTCTCCGGGCACTCCGGTTTGTTCCAAAGTAATGCTTCATAGGTTAATTGATGATTTTAAAATTTCCTTATAGGTGTGAAGGTAAGTGTTCGGCTTTGCAACAGACTAGCAATTTGTTAAGGGTGTACCCCACCTCCATCCAACAGTAGGGATAGGCTCCAGTAACCCCAAAGGTATTCAGTGAGTTCTGAAGATCGGAACTCTTGAAATTTGGCAACAGCCAGTGTTTCTTGCTCCATTAAGTTTCAATTTCATTGTGCATGTTTAATTAATTTTATGGAAAAAACAACTTGTTTACAACCACAACAGAAGTTTTGTTGACCTTTGATCTTGGGAAGAAGCCGCCATCTTTATTAAAAAAAATAGTACCTTCTACAGATTTAAACTCTACTTGGAAAAATCAGAGTTGTAGATTTTTAATGGCGTTTGTAAAATGGCGTTCTCCTGTTGCTTGCATTTTTTTTTTCCGGAATTTGGTAAATGTTTTTTACATGAATTGTTGGCTCAAGCTGAACAAAACGATATGACATACAAAAGGAACGTATCAGGAACGTGGGCGTGGTAAAGAAAAATTACTTATTGCAAAGAAAATCGAACATTTTTTTGAAAGTCTGTCAGGTTTGTCACCCCAGATGACCAAAACACAAAACTGTTGCTTTGGAGATAAAACCAACAGAACAGATATTTTAAAAAAGGTTGGGGTTTTTTTTCCCACCAATTTGTTATGTGATGCTGTCACCTGTGGAGCAGAGGGGCAGCATGAGGCGACTTTAGCAACTGCTCAGCCAGTGAGGGCAGGTCATAGTGGGCTGTGAGGACAGATACTGCCTGCAGAGCAACGTTGTTCGCAGCTTACATTTCTGATTGATTCCTAAAAGTTAGTCAGATCTTGTTACTGTGTTGCTTTGAATTTCAGGTTTTGTCTTAATTTTGTTAAATTTTTGGTGGCATTTGGTTGCTCTGTTCTTTTGTAGTTCTTTTGCACTGCTGCATCAGATCTCTCAGAACCACCAAGTCATCACCTGACCATGAAGATATCTAAGGTCTGGCATCCAAACCAAAAAAAGCCCATTTTCTAAACAAATGGATGGACAGAGGGATGTTTGCTTCTTTTTTTTTGAAGAACTGAAGACAAAAAAGAGATGAAGCATTGATTATAAAGTGGATTTTTTAGCAGCAGTTCCAGAAAGTTTCCGTGACTTCAAAAGACCTCACAGAAATTTGGTATTCAGTTCAATTTGAAGACAGATAGAGAACTAATCTGACAAGTGTTCCAGTGGTAAATCTTTCTGATTGAAAAAGAAATCTGTAAATTGTACATCTGTAATTTTCCCTCAGGAAGAACTCGTTAGATTTGGTAGAAATGTCGGGCTTTTGGGAGCAGAACTGTTAAAGGAAAAAGTCGTCCACTGATGAAATCCACGCGAATCATAAAAAGCGTTATTTTACCCAATGATTCCAAACTCGTGTCTTCTCTTGTCAGCTGCAGCATGCTCTCTGTCAGCGCCCCACCTCTCTGCTTTCTGATGATGGAGCTGCCAGTGCAGGTTAGAAGCAGCAGAATTAAAAAGTGTTCTATAAAAACGACTTTAGAAGTCAATCTGGAAAAAAAACAACAACCCAGCGTGTGTCCCCGCTGAACACGTTAACAGGGCTGCAAAACACACGAGAGCAGGTAAGGGCGTGCATGACTGTCCGTGTGCACTTGGATGCATCATTTATTTGTGGAACAAGAGAGAGGAGAGAAGAATGAAACATTAATGCAGACGCCAGTTGAGCTTGATTCACCGTGTCACGACTGCAGCGTCCGTATCTATCCGCACGCAGAAGCCGGGCGGCTCTGCTCTGCTGTGTGGAAGTAATTACATCTCAATTTGTGTCGCTGGGTATTGGTCAGATATCAAAGCGCATTCGGGCTGGAGCTTTTTTTGTGAATCTCACAACAAAATAAGCAAGGCTGTTCTCCCTACAGTTCTGAAAGAGATTGCAGATGTAGGAGCTCCAGGAAATGGAGGAAAAAGAAGCAAAATTTGTGGTTCTAGATATTGCATTTGGATTTTTAGAAAATACGGAAGCTGATTAGTTTTGAATTAATTGGTTTCCTTCAGCCTAGAAAAAGACACAAAATCCCTCAAATAAACAAAAGGAAGGGAGAACAAACAGCCGGCTGTTTAGTCATCACCAGGAGGGTCGTCATTAAAGCTGAAAGGAATAAATCATGTCAGATTGTGCCTCTGAGTGTTCGCCTGTGCAAATATTTGACCTAGATCCTTCTGTGTGGGTGATAAACGACGCAATAATCAGTCAAAAACAAGCTCCAGTCATTTGCAAATGTCAGCACTTCCTGCTTTGTTTTTCTGTTGGTGTAAATTACAGCAACTATCAGCCACTTGAGGTGGGTTAGGAGGCACAAAGAGGGCCTTTTTCATTCAGGAGCTGATAATCACGAGCCGATTCTGAGATGATGGTTTGCAGGTGTGCAGAACGCTCTGGAAGCTGCTTTGTTGTTAGTTCGCTGCTCCTGAGTCAGTTCACATGTTAGGAGCCTGAGCAAAAGCCTTTAGCTTTTCATCTCCAATCTGTCCTGGAAATCGGATGAGTGGTTTGTCTTGGCTCGTCCCGCTCTTTCCTTCCTCACTGAGTCTTTGTAACATACATAAATTATGCTTTGTCTTTGTACTTCCAAAATGAAACTTTCGCTGTTAATGACTAAAATGGGCAACAGTTTATCTGCGGGGTTACCGTGCTTTATCACGTGGCCACGTCACAAAATCGATGCGTTGATGGACTGGATATAGATCTGTGCTTAGCTTGCGCTGCGGATGAGACGGACGTCAGACACAGACTTGACAAAGGCAATGCCCACATTCTGATTGATTAATGAACTATTTTTTGTGATAGTGCACCACAGACACACCATCAGAAAAATGCCACAAAAAAACGTGTTAAAAAACACCAACAACGGTTTTCATCCGAGTGGATCTTAATTAGAGAAAACGAGAGGCCGACATGTTGGAAAGATGTGTGTGTGTGTCACAATGAAGTTGTACAGAAAAGAGTAGCTGAAGCTAGGAGGAGGTTAGAGGTGACCCTTTGAGAGCAACAGTATGGTGTCATGGAAAGAAAGAGAACTACACATGAAATATTTACTTTGAGGATACTCCTGAAGAAGAACAGAGAAGGTCTAGGGAAAGTCTGTGACAGAATGCAATGAGAGGAGCTGTGGTTGGTATGAGGAGGTCTGGAGTAACAGAGAAGAATGTTGGAGTAGTTTAGGACATGGATGGGAGCTAGAAGAGAGTGGTGAGATGTTCTGTAGATGTGTCAGAGGAGTTCAGGGTGAGTTCTCAGAAGGGTCGGCTTTAAGGCATTCAGAAAAGAGCTCAAGACACCATAGAGCCACACAAAACTACTCAAGTACGATGCTCATACACACCAACTCATGCATTAGTTCCATTCAGCAAAGTGAGTTTTGTTACTGTTAAGTTTGCTGAAAACCTGTGCAGACACCTCAAACACTTGTGTTACTCACTGCTCTCTTTTCAATCTTTATACAGCATCCCTAATGCCTTCAATCCCATGTTACAGCATCACTAATATTTTCCTTTTCCCCTCTCATTGTTTCTTTCCACGCCAAAGGGGTGAGTCCATTATCCATTCTTTGTTTTTCTCCATCTATTTTTAAAGACTCCATTTCATGCTTTCTTTTCTCTGCTCTGCTGCTCTCTAAAATATGCATCAATGAGACTCATAGTGGTTTTCACGTCTCACTGTTCCCCATCATCCAGTTTGTCTCCATCTCTCTCTGTCTTCTACAGTTGGGCACAACGTGATCCTTTGACCCCAAAGTCGGAATGATGGTGACAGATTAAAGATTTGTGTTTTATAAACCAACTGTTTTCTCAACAAAATTGATGAGAAAGCAAACAAATATCAGAAAATTTTCAAATGATTTCTATTATACTGTGAGAACACATCTTCAGGGTTTTCAGGCCAAAGGTATGGGGTAAGCAAACTGTCAAAAAGAAACATATTCATAAAGAAAAGTTGTATTTATAAAGAAAAGGTTGTGCACAAATTCATATTTTGAGCAAAAAACAAAACAATATGAACACAACCTTTAGTTTTACGTTTCACATGTCTGTTTTGAATACGACTTTTCTTTGTCTTGAATTTCTCCTGTTAAATCGCTGTCAAAAATACGTCATGGGGTTACAGGCATAAACATCGAGTCCCGGAGCATCGATTCAACGTGCAATGATGGAATTAAACTTTTTAGAATGATATTGATCCCATGGCAGGAAAATGATCGTGTTACCGTTGCTATGCCGCAAAAAAAAAGATATAAACAGCCAAGTCGCGCTACTTTTTTAAAAAATGGTATCCTGGCTAAATCAGCGGAGCATAAAAACAATGAAATGGACTCAAAAGTGTTGGCAAAAAAGAGATGTTACTAAGAGAATGATTAAAGAAAATAAAAACGCCCGAGCAGGCGGCAGAGGGATCCCTGTCTCTCTGCTGCTGCCGTTACGTTCTCTCTGCCAGAATTGGTTTCTCCAGTCTCAGACATGGTTCTGGCAGAGGGAACGTATCTCGGCACAACACCGGCCAGCGGCGGAATATTAGTGTGGGGGGATCCCCGCTTAGTCGAGCAGCTACAGTACCTGGGACAGGAGGGGCGGGCGCACCTGCCACAGGCTCTGGCAGCACCGTGGAGATAGCGGGTTAAGAAAATGGATAGAAATAACAAAGACAGCAAAAGCTAACTCAGAGCTAAAGTAGGCTAACTGGCAGCCGACTGTAACAATAGTTTAAAAAAATTAGAAACAGAATGACAGTTGGGTATTCTGATCCTACAGACTTTTTCATTTTCTTTTTCTGTTTGTTTTTACTGCCGCAACAGTCAGCTGCCAGTTAGCATACTTTAGCTCCAAGTTAGCTTAGCCGTTTTGGTGTTGTTATCTTCTGATTATCAACTAATTTGAGCAGACATGTTTTTATTTTACACTGAATGAGTGGAGTCGTACGTCTGCTACGTCTTTTTTAGGCTGTTTTCCACATCTGGTTCTAAAACGACCCTCTGCTGCATTGTTTACACGATCGCCTGTTGTAGCCTGAAAACAATGAAATGCGACTGGAAATCGCTGTTTGTTTGTTTTTTAATCTATTTTACCTACTTTTCTACAGAGCTATGGCTATCAAGATAATCTTCCCATCACATGATCAATACAATTCCTAAAAGTTCTATTTTATTTCATTTTAATAAATAAACTTTTTCACGCATGCGCAGTTGGGAGAATCGATGCTCCGGGACTTAATGTTTATGCCTGTGACCCTGTGACGTGTTTTTGACAGTGATTTAACAGGAGACATTCGTATTTAAAACAAAGACAAATCGTATTAAAAACAGACATGTCAAAAGTTAAACTAAAAGTTGAACTTATATTTTTTCTGCAAAGTTGTGCACAAAATGTAAATTTGTGCACAACTTTGTCTGTACGAATAAGTTTCTTTTTGACAACTATCTTACCTCATAGAAATTGTTCTCTCTTCACAGTTTAACACTTCAGAATAAAAACGGAATGTGTCAGGTGGTAAAGTCAGGCTAACTTTAAACATTTCAGGTGTTAATAGCAAACTCACCTTCAGATTGAGCCATCAGAGCCTATCAAAGGGGTCTAATGAACTTAAGTAATTACCAGCTCCTCATGCAGGACAGCCGGTTGGGTTGATATTTCAGACAAAACGTGCATTTTGTGGTACAAGCACAAAATTTGGCACGGATATCCCCGTAGGATCCTCTCTTTCAGAAAAGCACGTTAGCCATGAGAAAAATCCGGTGGCCGGTCAAAACAGTACGGGCTGTTCCACAACACGCAGAGAGAACCCAGCAGGGATTTGAACCAGCCCCTTCACACTGTGAGCTAAACATGGTAACCACTACCTGACTGTGCACATCCAGAACATGTTGAACTTAAATATGTTAGACAAAGTGCAGCAGGTTAAACAGCCTTAAAAAACATCATATCGTGCTTCTGAATTTCAACATGGCTGACCAGTCTGAACATGATCTGTTCTAAGTGGTTACAAATTGTTTTCCACATCGTGAGTTGATGTTCTTTCATAATTCTTTCACTTGTTTAACAGCTTTCAAATTTCACAATCATTTGTGTGCCTCTTCTCCAGGCTGCTTTCCTTCTGACCTGCTGCCACCTCTTCCGTCACCAGCTCTGCGCCCGACAGCCCGTGCACCCGGGGTCTCCCCGTTTTAGTCTGCAGGCATGGCAAACTTTAAGATCAGCTTTAGCCATTTAACTCTATCACACACTGCAGGTTTGAACCGTTATGAGTTTGAGAAGAGTTTAAAAAGGCTTTGAAGCTCCAGAGGATCAAACAGCTCTGTGTGATTCAACTAAAGGTTAAAAAAGGTGTGTTTCAACGTCACACTCACCTTATTTTTTCATCTATTGTAAAAGTGTTTCAAGAGGTCTTTTGATTGTAATTATGCTGCTTTTCCATCATCAGAAAAATACCACAAAAAACATGTTTAAAACACAGGTTCCATCAAAGAGAGAAAGACACTCGACACCTTAAGGCTTACGAACCAATATTTTGCCAACTGATGAGACGCAAGATCAAGTTTCTAAAAGGTGATTTTTTTTTTTTTTTAAAAAAAAGAAAGCATAGCAACAATGATCAAACATTGTGATGGAAGTTGAATGGTCTGGTACTGCTTGAACTCTTATGAAAAACTGATTTAGAGAAGCTTAAATATAACTTCAATGTTGTCAAAATGACTTTTTAGAGGCAATTCCTTTCCTCAAACTGTTAGTATTTTCACCATTTCCCCCCTCAAATTAGCATAAAACAGCAGGTTCATGGAGAAAGGTGTTTCTACTGGGCGTTTCATTTTGTTTTTCTGACCAAATAAAACCATTGTGAGGTTTTGTCATGTTTTCCTGACGGTCTGTGTGTATTTTTGTGTGTCATCTGCTTTTTTTTAACTGCCTTGTGACCAAAAAAGACTGGGACAAACGTTTAAATTACTCAGAGTGAACGCTGTGCGTGGGGTTCCCAGGAGAAGACAGCGAAATAGGAGCTATTCTGATGTGGGACACCTGTGTTAGTTGGAGGATTTTGAGACACTAAGTGAAGCATAGCAGTCCGTAAGTGACACAGGACCCCCAGAGCGCTGTCTGCTTTCTGTGAGAGTAAAAAATGGATCACAGCTCAGAGGCAGGGATGACAACACCGTTGCGTCTAATCTCGTTTCACTGGAATCTGGGATTTCTGCTTCTGTCGAAACCACAAGACAGACAGCTGGAGAGCATAAAATGGATCTCTGCCTCTTTCCTCATCACACAACCAGTCTGGTTGATGCAATAACTGCTTTTTCAGTGCTGCTGCAGAGCTACCTGCAGAGAAAGTGGCAGAGAGTAACTAGTTGGAGTGACAGAGGAAAAAAAAGGTGACAGCAGGAACACACATAAGGAGAGACGGTGATGCAATCACAGCTTGGATTTTCATCCTAATCAATTAGATGTGAGCTGCAACAAAGAAAACTGTGGTAAATTATCCATCTTTATGGATTTCAGCAGCAGGAGTCTTCAATATGAGAAATGGGAGGAAGAAATTACTTTTTTTGAGCTCCATTTTTCCCAACTTTTCTTGTTTTTTTCTTTTCATGAACAAGTGCAGGGAGTCAGAAGGACTTTAATCAAGACAGATGCTCAACACTGAACTGCACTGAAATCTATGAAGCACAATTTGCCATCTGTCTTATCAACTGTGTGTTAGTCTGTGATTGAGGGAAAAAACACTCAAAAATAAAGCAAATGGATTAATTCTGGACATAAATCTGAGCTTCCTTCCAGGCTCAGCATACAGCAAAGGCTCATCTACAGTTTTTGTGAAAGAGGGGAGTTTTTAAAATATATAGATTTAATTTGGCAAGCTGAATATCCACCTTATTGCTTCATTCAGAAAACAAAAACACTAACATCTGTGAGTTTAGGGTTCATGGACTGACCCACTTTCTATCTGCCTGACAGAGCAAATGTAGGAAAGACTCATTTTTTGGGGGGTATGGAGATGGATTTTTATCCTGTTTCTGAAATTATCGAACACCTTAGATGTTCCAGCAGCAAACTGATACTAGATGAATCAGTTTATAGTAAAAGACACCATCAGTCATAAGATTATTACCATTTCAAAGCAGGAACAGAACCCAAAAGGTCAAACGGAACCAGAGAAAAAAAAGAGAGAGTTATCTCTAAAAAAGTGACATCAGAGAAAGCAAAGATTTAAAAGTAAAGTCATTCATGTGCTGAAGTGATAAGTGCAGCACATAAAACAAACACCAACAGCAGGGATTTCCCTCATGCTCTGTCAGAGAAATGGAGGCTTTTCCCAAATATTTAATTTCACAAATACAAATAAAACAATAAGTGCTTTAAACTCTTCAGCCAAAATCAGACATTTGTGATTTTATAATCCTAACAGTGCTAACTCAAACACTGTCTTTGAGATTTTTTTTTTTTTTATAAATGCTTGCTCACAGATGTTCCAGACATTTATTAAAGAAAACCAACAAGATTTTATCCTGAGGCTACAATTACTCTGCAGGTCGTTGTGGACAAATCAGGCTTTTTCCTTTAATTTAATTCAGCTGTTCCTCTTATTTTTTAACATTAATATGTGAGATTCTTGGTATACGGATGTGCTGCACTATGCTATAGTTATATACAAAACATTTTAATACATTTTATACAAAAGTGGAATTCGTTTCACTTGTGAGCTTCATTTGGACACACATGTTATTGTCTTTTACTTAACACTAATCTGTTTTTCAAACAGTCTGTGCAGACTCTTGTCAACCGGCAGGGTTTATTTTGAAAAACAAAAGGTTTTGTAGGCTTTTTAAAACAACGCTACAGCAGTTTTATCTTGTTTAAAGACCGTCACAGAACAGATTTTGATGAAATGTGCTCTTTAAAAAAGATCAGGCAACATTCTGAAAATAAATAAATATTTCTTTGACCTTCATAAAATATGAAGTTGACCTTTACTTTGAAAAATCGATTTGGGTCATTTTGCCAAAATTGTTCCAATTAAACGAGGAAATTATTGAAGTTTAAGGCCTCACTCTTTTGAAGCAAACATATCCTTACTGGATTGGTGCAAAGTCCTCCTGAACTGTTACACAGTGCAGATTACTTGTTACTTTTTTACAAAAGTGATCCTTTACCTTAAAATATTACTGTCTCAAAACTGGATATTATAAAACTAATAAGAAAAAACTACAAAACTGCCTTAAATGACTCTTACAGTCACCAAAGTTACTTTGTTTATAATACCTGCAGAGGAAGAACATCACAATCTAAATACTGTAGAGAATTTTACATTTAGATGAGGGGCAAATGTGTAAGAATGATTACTGATTAAAGAGCTTATTTTTGGTAAAGTGAATGGCAGGAAGAAAAATTGAAGGACCAACCATCAGCTTTAAGTCAGTTATAGTCCATGAAAACTAAAGTCAGTCTATCGACTTTAATCAAAGTTGCCTTTGCCCAACAGTACCTGGGATAGGCTCCAGCAACCCAATGACTCCAAAGGGGATTCTGCGGTTTTAGATGATTGAATGGATGGTCTGTGTGCTTCAGAAAAACTGAATAGTATTCTTCCAAAAAGACTGTAGTTTAAAATGACTTCACAGAGGCTTTAACAAAACAGATAGCTACTGTAATGCCTGGGAAAACTGCATAAAACTCAGTTATTGTGAGGTAGAAAAACTGACTCTTCAGTCATTGAACACCTTCAAGCTGTTTGGTCCAGACTTTGTTTTCTCGGCTGATCTCCTTCATTTTCCCAACATGTAAAAGTCGCCTGAGCTCTGGAGCAGAACAAACACGCAAACCCCTGAAAACAAGGGTCAACAATCACTTGCAAGTGAACTCTAATGTGGTTTACTTTAGTATGAATGCAGACTGACAACCAGTTCAACCAGAAAGTGGACTTAAACCCAGGAAATTAGCCAGTATCTGCACAGTGCATTTGGACAAAGAAAATACCTAAAAAAGGAAAACCAGCCCACGCTGTAAATGTAAAAAGCACAAAACTGTTGGTTATATAGGGGTAGGATTATAGAAACCTGCTTCTTCTAGCTCCCTTTAAGCTGTTAATCAAAGCGTATTAGACAATCGTTGTAGAGTATTTTAAAAGTTCTGTGTGTTGTATGTATATAAAGTCTACTTATGATTAGGAGCAACTATGAGCTCAAAAAGTTAGAATTTTAGGTTCTTTTATTCATTTTCTAGACAGCGTATACATTAAGATTAATGGGGGTGTCAAATTATCACATTAATCTCAGTTAATTAATTACAGACAAAGTTTACAATAACAAAACTGTTTTTTTAACTGCGTTATTCTCCTTTTTAATCTTTAACTATTATCTATTATGTATGGGAATTCCAAACAAGGATTCTGTTATCATTATTTAGAATTAAGAATGAAGCAGAGAGCAAATAGTTTTGGACGGTTACTGCGGCAAAGTCCATTCGTTTGTGATAATCAATACCTCAAAAGGCATTATCCTGCTTATTCCCTGATCCCTTACAAAAGAAAGAACTATTACATCAATATTAGTTCTCTAATATTGTTATTTTTCAATGTTTTTTTTTTTTTTTTTTTTTTTTTACAAAAAATGACCTGATGTTATGTTTTTGTTCTTTTCATAATTGGTTAAAATTGAAAAAAAAAAACACTTTGGTGGTATCAAAGTAAAGGTTGAAACTCTGTTTAAAAAAAACTTTATAAAAAAACTTTGTAAATTGTATTTTGACCTTTTAATGTCATTCATTTAAATGAAAATACCTCACAGTAATCTCTCACAGTAATCATTAGGTCAAGTAATAACAGATCATCAATAAAAATTTGCACCAAATAATTAATCACGCTAAACGCTAATCTTAAATGTATTTTATATATCTATGTAATTGTTTTTAAATAATTTTTTTGTCTTTTTCTATTTTTTTTTTTTTTTGTTGAAAACATCTTGAAATAATTCCAATCAATGCCGTAGAACATTTAGTGTGTGTGTATATGTGTATACATACATTTATATATATACATATATATATAAATGTATATATATATATATATATATATATATATATATAAATACTTTTTTTTTTTGGTTTCTGATAAAGTAGAGTAGCAGCTGCTGAAAGTTGACAAAGTTTCCAGTCTTTCTTTTAGTCTACAAAACTGTCGCCGCCTGTACAAGAAGGACAAATGAAGAAAGGAAGTTTTCTGTTCTTAAATCTGTTTTTAAAGCTGTTAAAGGAACTGAAGTCTCCACGGCTGCATTTCCAAGTATTTATAAGTCAAGTGTGAAATCGTTTGTCTGTCATAAGTGATTTATTGTGTCTTTATTGAAATGTAACATATTCTGAGTTAAAACATTCTTGAAAGATTGTTTAAATATAAGGCAGAGTTCTGTCAATTTACAAAGCAGAATTTAAACTTTTTTTATGTACAATACTCTTACTTGGGCGTCTTTAAAGAGCTTATAAATCGTAATATTTCTTAAAAGAAATGCAGGCTTTGAGTGCAGCTAAATGATCCAAGACAAAAGAAAAATGACACTTGAGCATTCATCATTGATCCAAGACTTTTTGACAAAAAATACAACCCCCCCCCGTGTGGTAAAGAGCAGCGAATGAGGACGCAAGAGTAATATTTTGACATCTCAGTACCTGTGATTAGCACTTTTTCTATAAATTGTGAAGCGCGGTGAGAAGAATCGCAGGTTTCAAGGTGGCATGTACTAATTGACAAATGAAAAAGAAGAGGCAAATGAGGAAAGTTCACAGGAGAGGCAGGCATGGAGAGTGGAGAAAAAGAAGAAAAGCAGGTGTTGATGAGGGAGGTAAACATGCAGGAAAAAACAAGATGGTTTTCTTTCAGCAAAACAAAGGAGTCAGAGAGAAGCGGAGAGAAGAGAGGAGCTGTGATGAACACAGCACGAGTGGAAAAAGGTCACTGTGAATGTGGGGATGGAATTAGATGTGACACATGAAAAGAGCACAACACTGATAAAAGTGGAGATCGAATATAAACAAACAAGTCACCTCTGCAACCTAAATGTTACGGAAATAAAATAATATTAAAGGTTTTTATTTTAGTGATGAACCAAAGTCAAGTGCGTTCAAGCGAAAAGTTATTAGTGAATCTGATTAACAAAGCGGATGGACAACATAAATCTTCTGTAAATAAGAAGATCAGTATTTCTACAGAGAAATGTAATCATTCTTACAGTGATTTGTACGTTTAGTGCTTCATAGTTTGGTCCATCACAGGAGGGATGACCCAGCCAGTACAAACAACAGACGGAAATGATGTCAGCACTGTCACAAATATACGTTTTTTCTCTCATTTGAATAGAACTTTATTTTTCTCACAAAGAGAAATTCCCCTAAATACTGAAATTTCAATGTAACCCAGAAGAACGATCAGACAGACAAGAAAAACATGAAACAGTGCACAAATTGTGAACAATATCAAGCTAAAATCAGTACATTTAAGCTTCTGATTAATTAATTCAAGTTTTCTGAATTTCTTCTATTTCAAAAATATTTTTTTCAAATGTACACTTTTTAAAATGTTAATTAAGTCTTTGAAGTTCACAATATGTACTTTCAAACCGATTAAAAGGTTCTGTGTCATGCAAGGTCAACACTGAGAGCTTTTAAGAATTTTATGATGTCAATCCATCCATCCATCCATCCATCCATCCATCCATCTTCTTCTGCTCATCCAGGACCGGGTCGCAGGGGCAGCAGTCTGAGCAAAGATGCCCAGACTTCCCTCTCCACGGCCACTTCCTCCAGCTCCTCTGGGGGGACCCCAAGGCATTCCCAGGCCAGCCAAATCTCTCCACTGTCTCTCCAGTGTGTCCTGGATGTTCCCCGGGGCCTCCGCCCAGTGGGACATGTCCAGAACACAGGAGAACACATGTCCAGATGCCTGAGCCACCTCAACTGACTCTTCTCGATGTGGAGGAGCAGCGACTCTACTCTGAGTTGATCCCGGGTGATCGAGCTTCTCACTCTATCTCTAAGCGATATATACAATGTTAATTCCACATGAAAACCCTCCTTAACGTGGATCCATTCACGCATCTCTGAGTATTCCTCTAAAACCCTGTTCTCAGAGCACCAGCCCCTCCCAATCCATGAAAGCGATCGGGTCCTCATATTCTGACGTAGGCAAGTGAGAACAGCCCCTTCCAGGAAGAGTCTGTGCTGCCAGCACCGCCCCCATGCTAACAAACACACTTTCTCTGCAGAGCAAGTGGTGATCGGCAAAACGGTTTCATTTTATATGCACAAAATGTGCATCCATCTTTGCAAAAGTTCTGATGCAAACACAAAGAATTTGCTTTATTTTCTAGTTTGTTTCCCCAAAGTGCACTCTGCCAACTAGGAAGTATTGTCACTACCCAATCTGTAACGGCTACTCTATCTGTCCCTGCCTGCACAAAAACGCATCCCCTTCCACTGAAGCATTTTACGGACAGAGTATGTCTTCCAATGTTCACAACAGTTAAAAGTTCGTACAATTTTTATAATAATGAAAATGTTTATTCTAATGTTGGCAAAAAGAACGAGAGAAAAAAGAAATGATAAGGATCAGGACAGCATGATCCTCACCGTGCATTTGCAGAGTCCACTGTGAGTCTGCAGTTCCTTTAAAGGACTCTGGGAGAACACAGCAGTTCTCCATTGACTCCCATGTTAAAAAACTCTTACATGTCAAATAATTAAATGTGCATTCTAGTTTCAAAAGCTTTTTTGATTATTATTGTTTTTTGAGTGAATTCGTTTTGGATTAACCGCTTAGATTTTACTTTTGGGCGTGTTTTATTGATTGACAGTCTAGCTGAAAGCTTTACATTTTAACTTGTCTCACTCAGTGGTCTATTTAGGAACTTTGTCTAGCTGTAAAAGCAGGACAAAGTTCCCATCCTCTTCTGTTAAAAAGGTTAACATCCAATGAGGGGCAGACATTCTCCAGTTCTCTGGTTATAGCCTATAATGTGCAAAAAATTGCAAATATCTCACAGTTTAGATGGATTAAACACAACTTACTCAAATGTCCGTTAAATTATGCATTTTTATTTTATTTTTGCAAATCAATTGTTTGTCCAGCAGCATTACTATGGTATTTTGTTCACTTTTCACATGTTACTCAAACTGTCCAAATGGCTTTGTCACAATGGCTTATAGAGCTGTGTTGCTTAGCAACAATTATACGCAATTTATTCAAGCTTCTTGCCAAAAGGATATAAAACGAAAGAGCTTTTGTCTTCTTTAGTTTGTGCATCCTCTTTACCCCGCAGACCGAAGGCAGAGATTTCCTGCCATTGTGAACAAAAGAGATAAAGCTTCTTTAACCCGAGCAATGACCGGCGGCACACGCGTTCAGCGGACTGGACAGAAGTTTAAACCTGACTTTATTTGCTGGTGTAACACACACTGCAGCTTCTGCCAGCACAGGTTAGCACACACTCTCTGCTGCATGCACGTCCTCTGACTCAGTTCAGCGTTGAACATCAGACACTGTTGGAGCAGATTCAGGGTCTGTCTGCATTCTTTAGTGCAGACAAGTCAAAATGTAATCAGTATAGTCATAAAAACAGGAGAAATCTTTATTGTAAAAACAAGTATAGAAATGAACAGAATTAGATTTTTCTTTATATTATTATTTTATTCAAATTTTCTGCATTAACAGTAGACCTCGCCTCATTGGTTGATACCACATCACTTTTAAGTTTATCTCCGGAGGTCACTGGGATCATGTTTTTTTAACCCTATAACACATCTGCAAAGATATATTGTCATTTTTTCATTACTTCAGTGTTTTGCATGTTTCCTTGTTTCATGCTTTTAGTTCATTTCTTATTTGAATAGCTTTAAGCTGCTACTATATGAGTAGTATAAGACGCGCACTTTTGGAAATTTGAATTCAAGTCCTGATTCGACTGTACCTCATGTTTCTAAATGGACAGAGTCTAAAGTCTATCTATTATGAATTAGGCAATGTTCTTTAAAAATGTGTTCTTTTCAGTTTAAATAAAACTTCTGCCCTAAGTTGCTGAGAAATCCCAGATTTCTGAACAAATGTTGAAAGACTTAAAATCGAGGAAGTCGCTGTTTTCTCACAGATGATGTTGTTTGTTAGAATGACTTTAGCTGGGCAGCAGGATGTAGTGATGTCACTTTTTGGTTTGTATTTGGCTCATTTCACCAGCCCTCCACCACGTTAAATGACATCCTTTTGTCATTCGTGCAGCTTCAATCAGGAAATAGAGAAGCCGCCTCTACTCAAGTACATTTGTAGAGCTTATAGACACTTTTAACATGACTCTTGGTTATCACTTTAAATCATTCAAAATTTGAAAACAGTTTATTTTAAGCAATCTAAACTAAAGGAAACAGCAGAAATATACATCTATACACAGACATATCACACTTAATTAGACGTGACATTGATCGGAAACTACCTGTACATATGCATATATACACTTGTAAATATTTTAATTGTTTCTCTTAATCCTTAATAGACATATTAATTCGTTTGGGTACAAAATATGACACATTAGACAATTAAATATCAAGTTTATCAAAAGAACTTTAGCTAATTGCTTGAAAGTGAGTGGGAGGAAGAGAATGTAATCCCATCCCTGAAACATACATGTCAATGACTTTGTTTTCAGGACAATGGGTCAAACCTCAAACCAAATTTCATGTCCATATTTGGCTGTGAAACTGAGAAAAGCCATCCTTAAAGTTTCCACAGTTCATGTTTCTTAAAGCTCACTGCAAATCTCACATACATCACACTCTCTAAGCATTCAACAACAACACCATCAGCAGCACCCTGTTGGTCATGTCATATCCATGTGAATTATTGGGGATTTTACTGGGTTTTTGTCAAAAAAAAAAGTTCTACGTCTTTCCCCCTCAGCTGTTTATATTTAGTCACTTACATACGTTAAAGTTACATCCATGTTAAAGTCAGCTATGTCAACTCTCAACTGATCATGAATCCTCAATGGTTGTTTTAAAATTCTAAAGATTCTTTTTCACCATAAACTGAAGACTGAAGCCGGACAACGTGAGTGGTGAGCCTCTGGGTTCTGCTGCACAAACAACCATCCCAGTTATTAACTGAACTGGTCTGGATCCTGTTAGTTTTGTTTTTGAGGGAAATTTGGAAGCAGAAGTACAGTTTTCTTGGTAGTACGCTTTATGTTGGAACGGTTGGGGTCGGAAAGGCTTGGCTTGCATTTGCATGTGGGTTTGTTTCAGAGCTGTTTCTTTTTCATTCTCCTTCCTCATTTGGTAAAGTCCCATTGAGATCTTCTTTTTTTTTTTTTTTCATCAACGTAAAAGCGTTCCCAGTGGTTTTCTAATTATGATTATGCCATTTTAAACCAAAAACCTGTATAGTTTTAGGACACAGTTAATGCAGATCCGCTCCCTCTTCCCTGTCTTTGTTGCAGAGAGCTCGGAGCAGGAGTTTGTGGCCCACTCTATGGATTTTTTATTATAAATAAATACGCTTTTATTCAAACAGAATTGTTCTGTCTGCTCCCAATTCACAAAAAAATGGAATAGAAAATACTCAGAGCTGCAATTTTGAGCTTAATTTTCTTCGTGTGTCCTCCATCATCAGAAAAGTGGGACAAGAACATGTTAAAAACATCAAAAATCATTTTCATTGAAGTTGATTTCCACACCAAAATTACATCAGCATCACTCAGGTCCAAACTGATGAAAGAGTCAGAAACAAGAACCAAATGAGTCACTTGAGCTGCAAACTTAGTAGAGCTAAAATAAATGTAATTCCACAATGATTCCACTCTGCTGCAATCATCATCAACACTGCTCTGGAAGCTGCTAAACTCTCCTGAAAGCTGGATAAGCAGGCAGAGCCGAGCTGCTGACCTTCATGCAGGCATCTTCTGTGTTGTTTTCTGGGGATTGTTGCTGCACGCGTGATCTTTCTGTGCATATCTGCGTTGCATTTGGGCTATCAGCTGCTTCTGTCTGATTGACTTGCTGTTTTTTCTGCAGGTTGGACACATTGGAGCCTGTGGCTCTGCTTAAAGGCGCAGAAAGGAATACAGACATTCATGGACCTCTTTGAATAAGCTTTACTTCACCTTGCATCCCAGGTTTTTTTTGTTTGTTTTTTTCGTCAGCATCTGCTGCCTGTCATGATCATTCAGACTCCGCTCTAACTTCTGGACTCCTTCTTTTTCATTTGCTCCACTCTGCCTTTTTCTCTAATGACCTGTCTGCCTGTTCCTATTACATCTCCATGTGGTCTGAACTGTGTCAGCGTCTTCTATCTGCACACTCTCTCCGTGCAGGCTGCTAATCTGTCACTTTCTTAAGAGTGGAGTCAACACGTAAGACGATTTCTACAACTGGTAGAAGTCTTTGAACCCAACTTCTGCACATTTCATGCTTAAGTAAATAGATACAAGTCTTACTGTGAATGTTGGGATGGCTGTGACCACTGAGTAGATGAGCACTGGAGGGATCTTGCTCCGTTCCTCCGGACCAGGGTAGGGCTTGGAGAAGGACTTGTCGTAGCAGAAGAAGCCTTGTATGTGCACGGGGAAGGTGTCAGTGTACTCGAAGTAGTAAGCCAGCAGCACCGTCCCAGCCATGATCACCAGCTGGAAATAGAACATTATCCCACCGTTAGGAAGGGAGAGGACGAAGGGTGAAGCAGAGGAGCATCGGGAGAGGAAGGGGAAAGTCGGCTCCCTGTTCCCCTCACTCAGGAGGAGATGCATACGGAAACAGAAGCAGAGAGAGGCAGCGTGTTTGGATCCAAAACAGAGGGAGAGAGAAAGGAGGAGGAGGCTTTTTCTCTTCAAAGGATGAAAATAGTGGACGGGTGAATGTCAGAATAAAAAAAGAGGATGTAGCTGCACTGAAAGAGAGAACACAGCAAAGACAGAAAGATAAAAAACAAAGATGGACACAGATGTAAAGAGGTGAGAGGAAGAGAAAGGGGTTTATGCTGCTGGCACTTGTGAAATACTACAGTTGAGCTGTGGGTGTTTTTGTAGACACAGGCGTGTGTGGAAAGAGTGAAGCGGAGCTTTTCTGCTCCTACAGTAAAACCATCCAGTGTGTCAGATCAATGCATGCAGACACCTTTCAGTCTGCAAGACACCACAAGCAGGTTTCATTCTATTCACTGATTTTTTTAAGGGGTTGTACATTTATTCAGTTTAAAGTTCCATTAATTACTCACCTGGATTTGTGAAATTTGTTCCGAACATTTGACCCATCCCCTGGGGCTGTGGTCTCAACTCTGTTCAGACCAGTGACCGGCCTTAACGTGTGACGTCACCAAGATTGGAATTTTCCAAATATAATAATAAACATGAATCTATCGTTGGAACAACTTTATTAGCAGCATCCTTGTAACATTAGACAGTTGGTTGCTGAATATTCTGCATTATTATTGCAGTGTGAGGGAACAACTGTCACACTGTCTTTTTTCTTTGAAGTCAAAGACTCTTCATTTGCTTTTTATCACTGGACCTTTTCTAGGAAAGAAACTTTCCAAATACATTGTTCTTCTTTTATTGTCAACTTTGCTAGCTTGGAGGTTTCAATTTAGCGGTCAGTGCATTCTATTTAACAAAGTAGAGGATGAATTCTAAAGATGTGACCAACCCTGACCTGTGCTTCAAGAATGAGTCGAATGTGGTGGAGAGAATCCAGGAGATTTCCAAATTAAAGCTTTCTACAGAATCCAAATAAAATGGAAAAAATAGAACACAAGTCATGTTTTTTTTTTTCTCTGCAGCCCAGGTACCAACGGTCCCACAGGTCAGGGCCCGTCAGCAGCCATTGGACACCTCTGCCCTGGAGGAGCAGTGAACTGCAGGCTTGAGCAGATCATAAATCCCTTCAGGGAACAATTTGAGGTTGTGTCTGAGTTCCCTCACAACTTAGTGAACTATATCGGATGCTCATCATTTTTAGGAGTGTCAGAATCTATGGCTATGTCCGAATCCCCTCACTACTCCCCAATCCCTAAAAGACGGTAGTGTCAGACTATCTACTGCCCTCAATTATTGCGCAATTTGGATACTTGCTTACATCTTCTTCTTCTGCAAATATGATGTCACCCATTTCCTGAAGTAAAAAACTATTGAATATGAACATTTTATGAAGACTATTTATGAATCCATTTGGATGGTTTTTAAAAGAAACATTTAAAATAACATTTTCAAATAATAAATGTTTAAACACAATGCATTGTGGTCTATATTTGTAGATTTGTTTTTTCAGAGACTTCTGGGAAGTTTCTAGGTGACTGGATTTTGGAATTGTTTTTATTAGACACAGCTGGTGAACTACTTAGTGAGTGAATAGAGCAGCGAGTGAATTCTGACACAACCAAAGTCTCTGAAAAGCTTAGTCGGTTGTCTCATCATTAACTTGCTGAAATTCATGAGTATGTCTGCTGTTATTCTTTGGTGAAATATGCTTTGATAAAAGTATCTTAGGAATTATCAAGATGTAAGTATGTGAAGGTTGGCAGCAGTGGATGCAGTTTGTTTTTTCCAAATACAAATGTTACTTTAAAGGTTTTACTTGTTAGTGTTTTTGAACACTGCATTTTTCAACTTAATGAATCAAAAGACACTCAGCCCTAATGAGCACAGCGCAGCAACCTATACTTCGATGTAAGGGGGTGGGAACAAGCTGAATTTGGTTTTCAGGAAAAAAAACAGCAGCAGTGAAAGTATTTAGGATCGTGATGAGATTGCCTTAAAACAGAAAGTCTTAGCCTTTACTTTGACAGAATTTGGAAACCAAAAGCACAATCTCTGGGATTAACCCTCCCCCCAAAATCAATACAATCAATTGATTTATTTGAAGAGTTTTCATCTTTAATCCTCATTCCTGCAAAAACATAAAGTTCATACCTGGATTGAAGGATTATTTTATCACCCAGTCTGCTATGAGGTGCAGATGTGATGGCGTTTAATGCATTTTGTCATCCAACTCAAAATGATTTTAAAGGCAGCACTGTGCTAAGATTTTTGTTCTTTCTGATCTGTTTTGTTTCTGAGCTCCCTGTAGGGGGATTTGTTAGAAGTGTGTGGTTGTCATGGTGAGGAGATAAAGGTGTAGCTGTGTTTGCGATATTCTGTTTGGCATCTTCTCTATGGTGCGCAGACATTATAAAAGCTGTGAAAGTGAACACCTCACGACAGGCTTGCATTAGAGGCTCTGTGTTTTCTGAATGTGACTCATAAAGCCTTCCCTTGTTGTCTTGTTTGATGGCTCCTCCCCTGCATTTACCCAGCACATTGTAACCGGCTCTGACTCATTAACGTCTAACTAAAGAAGCACCACTAATTCAAAGTGACGCCCCGAAAACAGCAGCTTGCTCGCGGAGAGTCAAACATGCTTCTCGGTGATGTAACAAGAATGAACAGTCAGGAACACGTTTCAGGGAGAATTGTTGCCTCAAGCTCTTTGACGTTTGTTGATCAGCGCTCAGACGATCTGGATGTTGGAGCCTTTCAGTTTCAAGCACCTAGGCAGGAGATAGATTTGTTTTTCCAGCCTTAAAAGACTAAAAAGTGTAACTTTTAAGTTAGATGAGTAAGTTATTGGTTTCCCCATCAGCAGTGATGAAGTTGATGGCAGCCTATGGACACACAGTCTCCTCTTTTCCACTCTGCTGTGCATTCATCTGTCTGATTTCTCCCCACTGACCACATTTAAAAAAGCAGCCTTTGACAGTATAAAGGCTCCAGAGTTTAGAACCCCTCCTTTTCTGACTGAATTTAAATCGAAGATGGAAAAGAAGTTCAAGAGTTGGAGAAAACGTGAGGTTTGTCAAGATAAAGGTCCCTTTAAGACAGCTCGGGTTTGGAGCTGTCACGAGAAGCCAAAAAGCTGCCTCCTTCAACTATGAAAGCAACAATGAGTCAGGAGCGCCTTCTTTTACTCCAAAGCCTTTTAGGATGTCATCATCTCCCTCTGAGACCATCCCTCACATCACCCCTAAAAATATCCTTCACTTCTGTCAGGGCATCAGGGCCTGGAAATCCTGCATCGCCTCCTCTTACGCTGAGTTACCAGAGCATGACGGCTGTAATTTCAGGCTGTATTTTTTTTTACTCGTTTAAAAAAAAGAGAAGTTTACTTGCTGAAAATCCAACAACGAAATGCATTCAGCTGAAAAAAAAAAAAAAAATTCTGAAAAAGGAGAGTTAATCCTCTGCAATAAAAACACATTTAAAGGTTTGTGGCCACGGTTTAAAAAAATCACAACGGAATGCATCTTTAGGTTGAAATTGTTGACAAATTTTAATTTTGAAAGTCAAACTCTGAGGATCTTTCTGCCGTTGTTTTAAGGTAAATTTAGTTTCCTGATGCTAGAAAACATCAGTCTCATGAAATGACAATGCTGCTCTGTGGTTTTCTGGACATTGATCCAGTCAAGAATATTCGGTTTAAGATGAAATACTAAACGTTTGAAAAATAGTCAGTTTAAGAAAAAATTAGACCCTAGAAGCATTATTTGAGGGTAAGTAATCAAACACAGCAACGCAAGTTACAATAAAATAAAAGGCATATTTAAATGCAATGTGAAAAAAAAATGTCAAGTAATTATTATTGGAAAGATGTAGTTTAAAACTGATGATGCTCACTTCAAAAAAACTAAAGCTTGTTGAAAGTGGCATTGATTTCTAATTGTTTTGTTATGGTAACAATAATTCATTTAAAGATCAACTCTGACCATCTTGTGATCGATTAAAAAAAATCGATCCCAGTGATTTTTTTTTTTTTTTGTTTAGTTTGTTTTTGCCAAAATTAAAAAAAACTCTTGTTTTCTAGGACATAGTTTCTGTAGAGCGGCAGTAGTTTATTTAAAATTCACCTCTGAATTTTGGATGACACTGTTAGCGCAGAGCAAGCCCACCCCTACCTCCCATCATCCATCTGTTTGTGTGCTCTCCCGCCAGCTTACAGTCCTGTCACCCCCAAGCTAACTTTACAACAGAAATTTCAAGCAATATCGGAGCTATCCGCCCATACAGATCTGATCCAGATTCCAGCTCAGACGAAGAAAACAAAGACGTACATGGATCTATTTGTCTACAGGTGGATGCATCAGCATGGAGCGGAGCAGGGAGCTTGTGGCTCGCCGACTGTAGCACCTACGTCACTGCGGCAGGCTTTTTTCTAACGGCATTTATTCTTCTGCTCCTGATTCACAACAATTTGAATAAAGAAATACTCTGACATGTCATTTTAATCTACATTTTTTTTATACACTGTACGCCCTCCATCATCAGAAAAAAACAAAAGAACTTGTCAAAAACATTCTCCCAAAACACAATTATCATCAGAGTGGCTCTTTAAAGAAGAAAAAAGTAAAAGAGATGATGATTCAAATCAGAAATAGACTTTTTTCTTATAATTTAGTAAACTTTATAGAAGTGGTTTGAGCAATTTTTCTGCTCAGATGCAGAAAACCTGATCATTAAGAGCAACACACTGCATTTATGGTGAAGACTGTAGGAAGATGCTGGCTGGCACTAGCGTATTTGTGACTGGTTCTGATACAATTTGAGTTAAAACACTGAAAAAGCTCAGTGCATTAATAAAACCCATGTTCTGCTGCATCATGTCTGGCTCCTCCTCCTCACTCTGACGGATTCATTGTCTCCCTGGATGCTGAGAAATTCTTGTTGAATCTAAAAACAGTCTGGTGTTTAACGGATGGAAGGTTTCCAGCAGAATGACAGGGATGCGCAGGGGTCCACTGAAAGACACATGCTGCCCATTAAGATGCCTGCTCTCTGAACACACTGCATTGCACCTGCTCACCTGTCAGCAGTCCTGCAGGAGGAAGACCAGTTCTTGATGATGAGGAAGGTAGAATTTAAAGATACATTTGTTTTCCTCTCAAGGAAAATGTTTTTTTTTTGTTGGTTGCTACACAAATGTTTTGGCTTTTTAAGTGTTTGATAAATTCAGAAATAGAGTTCTTGAGTGCTGAAGTGATGAAAAACACAACAAAAGCAACTCCTCCAGGAGAAGATCAACTTTTTTATGGTGACTTCACTTCCCCAACTCAGTTTAAATCCAGTGCAGTTCATCAAAGCACACGATAAGCTCCCATGACCCAGTTCTTCTCTGTCTGAAATATTCAGTTGCTTTGTTTGCAGATAATGTCTAATTTAAAACAGTAGAAGTATAATTCTGGCGAATCTTGATACTAAAGATACTTTTCTTCTGTGTTTTTTTTTTTTATAGATGTTTTGTTTGCATTGAAAGAGAACATCTCACATTCTTGAGATTCTTGACGTGATTTAAAAGCAAAGTTCCTCCTCATTTTGTCCTCTAAGTATTATTCTTTTTATCAAAAAGCTAAAATGTATTAAAACACTTTGCAACAACCCAGTCGCAGTCAATGTCGTTAGAGCATGGAGACTGACATGACAAATGGAAGGCTGACCGGGGTCGGCCTCGGCTCTTACTCCAATCACTGACCTCCTTCTTGGCATTCTGGACCTGGCCTTCAAAAACTGGTCAGTTAAAGGGAATCTCTTTAATGGCCCCACCCTTAAGTCTTTCAACCAAATTATGGACAAATATGATATCTCAAGGAACGATTTGTTCTGGTATTTTCAGATCAGAGACTTTATTTCCAAAGACACTTCACTGCTGGCTGATGTGAGGATCACACAGAAGGAGAAATGGTACAGTATGTAACCGGACAAGAGCAATACAACTAATGATACTGCATCGAGCTCATGTTGCCCCAAGCCGCCTCTCCAGATACAGAAAGGATGTCTCTCCATTCAGCCTCAAGTGTAAGACGGAGATTGGTGATCTCACTCTTTGTTTTTGGTATAAGATACAGAACGTGTACGTTAATGCAAGTATTAAGATACAGAATTACTGGAGTGATGTTTTGTTAGAAATGTGAAAAATCCTGAAAGAAGACCTAAAGTTTGACCCCGTCTCTCTGGTTCTTGGCCTTCCCAGCTGCAGGATTACTAACATATATCATAAAAAGCTTTACAATATTCTGACAAAAATATCCTTCAGAACTGGATTTCAGACAGATGCGCCTCAATTTTAGGATGGCAGAGGACAATAATGGAGTACATCCCTCTGGACTGCCTGATTGTCTTTCACAGTCCAAAACTGATATTTTTAAGAAAACCAGGAGGTCATTCCTTGACTATATTAATGTGAACATTTCTGCCATCATAAGGAGAGCATTTGTCTAGAAGTGTAATTCTTGGTTACTATATTTCATTTATTCACTTTAGAGCCCATTTATGTTAAGACTCCCTCTGCATTGTTACTGGATTATGATGGAAACACTTTGATGTACCCAACACGTTTTATCCAGAACTTGTATATATATAGTTTTACTTTCTCTGGTTGTCTTTGTTTCGTTTGTATTATTGGGATTTAGGGGTTTATTTTCCTTTTTGTTTATTTGTTCTTGCTTATGTCTATTTCCATGTACTGTCTTCCTGTTTATGTGGTTATTGGCAAAAATTGAAAAATAAAAGTTTTAAAAAAAGCAAATCTTTGCCTCCAGATGGTGGGGTTTAGTGTCACTAAAGATAAAAACAAATACACAGACACTTAACTGCAACTTTATAAAACTATAGAGTCATAAACATTCTTACATAGTTAGAAAATATCAACATTTAGCAGCAGAAAGGAAGCAGACTCCAAAAGACTGAAAAGTTTCCTTTAAAAGATTCAAATAAATAGATGAAAAATAAGTAATAAACATTGATTTTTTTTCTTGTTTTACAGTTGTTATGGCTTCCCAAATGTATATTTCCATATCTTTTAATTTGTTATAGTAAAAAAGTTTGATAAATCAATGTGAAAAGTCAGATATATTTGTAGGGAAATGTGCGAACAAATCCATGTTTGTCTTGTTCAAACAATTAAACCTTTATTTAAAAAAAAAGGCCACTCTGAGATTCTTGTTTTTTAACTGCTGATAGTCAACTTTACCCCTAAAAACACAAAAAATATTTAGTTTGGAAATGTTGGTTGAAGGTCTATTTGGATTCAGGTTTCTTTCATTTTTTAGCTTTAACAGATATGATGTAAACTGAAACTCTTGTTTTTGCAAAAACTGTGAACGCAGAAGCACTTTGAGTTCTTAAAAAAAAAGAAAATTATTCAATTTTTACTGTTTAAACATCCTCTGATATAAAAAAACAAAATCAATTTTAACACAAACTTCCTTTAAACAATTATGCAGCCATGAAGGATCAGCTACACTGAACTAAATCTTTAAAAGCGCCAAAAAACTACAATGATCTAAAAGGATTAGCACCTTAAAGATAACACTGGAGTTGTTAAATTGAAACATTTATTTTGACTTGGTGACCCATATTACCGCAGAAATCCCAAATCCCGCCAAATGCTCAGTGCAGCTACATCAACATCGTCACTCTACACCACCAATGTGAGGGCTTACAAACGCCAGAGCCACGGCTGCAGCGTCATGCTCTGATGCTGTTATTCTTCCTGCTTTTTACACATTGGAGATGACTTTTGCTTCTGACACTTGCGTTTTTGTCCAAGAAGGTAAAGCTGACAGTCAGGAATCTGTTGACACAGGTCATTTTTAATGATAAAGCAATGCTAACACTCAGTCACATCACAAGGAGGTTGACGGGTGGGTTTTTGGGTTGTCCGGGCGCGTGGAGGGCCGTAGACAGAAGCGGCTGCATCTTGAAGGGAGCGCAGGTGTTTTCTTATAGTTTCTTTGAGGTACGTCATGAAAATGGACGGTACCATTGTTGTGTGTTTTATGTAAGTGTATCGTGAAGTATTTGTAAGGCTATATATGGCTCATGAGTGATGCTGTTGTACAGTGTCCTTATGGCAAACTCTTGTCATAAGGTGCACGCATTGCCTCCTTTTTGTCTCCCGCACAATGGCTGGATAGACCATGTGCAGGTTTACGTATGTGCCAGGAGGAAGCCCACATTAATACACTCTCATTTCTTCATTTCTAACAGTCAGGCTGCAAGCAAGGAGCACAACCTTATGTGGACAAAAGGTAAAGGCTCCTTAAGCAGTCCACAGGGTTAGCAGGGATTGAAAAAAAGGAAAAACCAATATGACACACCCACTTCACCCTTTCATACCCTTGTTTTCACTGATCGCTTGCAGCATGGCCATAGAAACATTGTGCATGAACATTTTCACTCTGTGTTCACCGAGGGATCTTTGACCTTGATATGTCTTGCTGGTCACGTGCGTACCTCTCAGACAACTCGTATCCACCTGTAAGAACAGATGGGACTGAAGCTAGGTTCACAACTTGTGTTTAAGCAACCATTTCTAATGAGAAAAACTGGGTAAACATGCATAAATGAGCCTTTAGGGGTTCCACGCTGAAAACTCTTGCATTGACACGAAGCTACCAAGTTTTTAAGTTTGTTTTCAGTCTCCAAGCACATAACGTGCAGCCAGCACACGTTAAATGAGCTTAAACTTAGGCCAATCAGGGACTCCACTTTGGGAGTAATCTATGGATGGTGTCCTTTTGATTTCCAAAAGTGCCAACCGTTTGAGAAATAACCATGGAGAAGAAATGAACAATTGTAGTTTGTTTCCCGGACAGAATTATATTAACACTAGTTTTTCATACATAGGAACAGAGCTGTGGAAGAAAAAGCCTGGAGATTCAGCAGATTTGCACCAAGCCTCCTTCAGGCGTTGGACATGCGCTGGTAAAAAGTAGAAATAGAAAAAGAATCCCCTTCCTGCTCGTCCAGTGTGAACACCATAAGCAGGTTCAAGTATGCACCTTCTCTGTGTGGATGCAGCATGAGGTTTAAAATACGATGTTGTTAAAGTAGTAAAGCTAATGATTCCTTAAACTCAGCAGCAATGACCATAGCTTCCATACCAGGGTTTGATGTTTCCATCCAGTATGTCAGCATGCCAGGTAGCTGAAGACGCCTCAGTGTGAAGACATTCTCCTGCTTTGACATGTATTGTTCGACGTGCCTGAAACATCGTGCTCCTCTTCACTTTGCACAGTCGTTTCTGTCTCAAGCTCAAAAGCTTTTTCCAGAGTCTCTCTGGCAGTGAAGCCGCTCCCTTCAGATGACTGCATGTAAAATAAGCGATCACGCTGACAGCTTTATGAATTAATAATTAGTCTGTGTTACTCTGAAAGACTGCCTCTCTTCTCTTCAGAGGTGGAAACAGACCCAGTGTAAAACGGCAGTTTTAAAGGAGTCACTTCAGCCCCACAGCTGACAGATAATGAGTCAGCAGCTCCCTTCACTTGTTGGATGCCACGCTCCCGTCATTGATTCAATCTAAAGCGCTCCAACCAGCTCGGCTCCGTCTGAAGTGGATTTAAATTGATGCAGTCTTTGTTGTCTGCATCTTTCCACAGGCTCTTGTCAGTACGCACTCATGCAGAGCTTTGACATAAACCCTGTCTAAAGTTGCACTCGAAGTATGCAAACATCCAGACTGTATAAAGAGAACTGGACTGATGGAGCAAGTGTGACATCACCCTTAGAAACTGCCTTTCCTCCAGCTCCAGCAAATGAAGCCAATTTCTGCGATACAGACATCGCCATGTCAGAGCCAGACGACAGTGATTGGTCTGAGTCAATGTTTCTATGGCAACTACTGTCACCAATCATGAGTGAGCTTGTTGGAAGTCCACAACCTTTTCACTGAAAGTGGGCTCAGGAGAATCTGTCAATCAGAAATTTGAGTTGCTTTCACTGAGGCTTCTGATTGGTCAGTTTATTACTTGAATAACTTCTGATATAGGAAAAGAAATGAATAAAAAAATGTTTAAAACAAGTATCAGAGCAAGAATAGTTATTCTGACCCATAGAATGACTGAGTAAAAGCTGCTTATTTCTCTATAGAAGTCTATGGGATTTTGGCTTCTTGAAACCAACTGTTCCTGTTTGGAATGCCGTGGGGGAGGGGTTTCTCAGTCCAGTTCTTTTATTGTATATTCAATGAGTCAAAGGAAAGCCTGACAAATGACCCGTTTACAGAGGAGTGACGCTCCCTCTGACCGCTGGCCGCTGACGATTAGCTCGGAGAACTTAAGAGTGATATAACGGCAGAGCTGGTGATGCTGCAAGAGAAGATTTGGACTCCGAAATGGAAGAGGAAAAGAGAAGTGGGAAGGTGTGAGAAGGAATGGTTTGCTTCCATATGTGTCTTTATAGGTAAAAAATATATATAAAAAAAGAGAAAATTTGAGCTTTTGTTCTATTTAAAGAGTTACTTCGGAAATCCTCCTGTGTAGATCCATTCCCTCCACACAGCAGCAGGTTTTACACCTCTGTGTGTGTGTGAGAGGACTCCTGGTAGTCATCACATGAAATGCCTCACTGTAGCATCTGGGCGAACGCTGTAACGACAAACACTGAGGATTCACACTTCTATTGGTGTCTGCAGCGAGGTCAGCCGGCGCTCGTGGGGAGGGTGTCCGCTGTGCATGCACATCACAGCGCTGATCCTGCAGCACAGCAGCTGTTCCTGCCACAGCCTCCAAACGCACGCTTTCACTTTTCACTGCCCATGAATAAGTCATGTGGGAGAAGCAGTGAGAGCTCTCGGCAGCGGTGAAAAGTCAAGGCCGTGCTCACTTTTTTGGTTGACAATCTGTTTTCATTTGTTTCACCTAGAGAAGAAGAAAAATGTTTGTTAATGCGGGTGCCCACACGTTTGTGTCTACTTTTAAAACAACCAGATTCAAAAGATTAAACTTAATATATTGAATAAAATCATGTATAATAAAAGCATCATTTGAAATGTCCACATTAATACACAGACTTATTATGTAAAGCGAATTTTAGAGAGAATCAGACAATAATTATGAGTTAAATCGATGCATTTAGATGAATGTTTGAGATTACAACCTGATTAAAAGTTCCTCGGTCATTTTCCCCGCCTGTTCATAATTGTCGTGTCAGCGGCACCGCAGCGCTCGATGAGAGAATTGAGATTCAAAAAAGACATATCCATGATTGGGAGACTGATGCTGAACGCTCACACTTTTCTGTAGTTTAGGAGAAAAAAAACTCCACATATGCAAGCAGCCTGTGGCGTTTCATACGGTGAAATGTGTGTGTCAGAGGATGTCCGATTGGGTAATCTGCATGTCAATCAAGTGACTTACTTCCTAGTGAGGATGATGATTGGCTGACGACATTCAGAAAAATCTCTCTCTCTTTTTTTTGGTTTATTTACTTATTCACTTTTGATCTACCCACACTGGTCTAAACCAGTCCCAAGAATGCAACCACCTGTAGCAGTTCCTCTAAAGACCACTGGAGGCAGGTTACAAAAAGGAGCAACTTCCAACATCCCATTCAATCCCATCATGTTAAAAAAATGTATTTTACACCAAAACTAGACGTATTTGCTGTCTAGTTTTAAAGTATATTTGATTTTTTTTTGTTTTATTTTTTGCCAATTGCTATTTTTTAACATGGTTTTATTAGAGCTTCATTTTTTTAATGATTAACTGAGCCCCGTCTTCAGCCAAACACTCACATTCCTGCTCCATCATCTTCCAAAAATAGCGTGTTGTTAATGTGGGCGGGGCAAGCTCCGCTTAACATCCCTGCTCTATTTGCAGCTTTAGTTTGGTTGTTCAAGAATCAATGGGTGATGTCAGAGGCTGTGGGTTCGGTGTCCCGTATGATATGGGTCAAACTAAAGTTGCACGAGCGACAATATTTTTTTAATCCACGTTGTTGCTCAGTTGGACTTGTGTGCCAGTAAAAACACCATCTACAGAGCTTGTGCAGAGCTAAACTACTGAAGGAACCACCTGCTTCATTTGCTGCTAAATGTTTCAGTGTTTACCAGAACAGTATGGAGTAAGACTACAAGCAACAAAAAATAAAACACGTTATTTACTCATTTTTATGTAAACAAACTAGATAGTAGGGCTAGAGGCTGATAGTTTGACTTTGAAAATGTTTTTAACACATTCACAAAAGCTTAATTTGGACCAAGCTTTTGACTGTATTAGAGAACTGGACTGAGTGAATGTGATGTCAATTATAGAAAACGCCTTACTTCCGGTTCTAACCAAATGAAGTCAATTAAGCTGCAAATGTAATGCAATACGGACAGTAAGCAGTGATTGTCCATATCGTTCTAAATCCGTATTATTTTGACAACCACTCTCACCAATCAGGAGTGAGCTTGTTGGAAATCTAAACCTGTACTACTTGAAAAGTAGCTCGCAAAAATCTGTCAATCAAACATTTAATGTGAGATCACCTACTTTTATTGATGCATCTGATTGGTCATTTTATAAATTGAATAACTTGAACTAAAAAATATATAAATATCATTAAAAAAATGAGGATTATCAAGAACGTGTTAAAAAAAAGTATCAGAGCAAGAACAGTTATTCTGACAACAAGAATGATTGAGTAACAGCTGTTTATTTCTTTATAGAAGTCTATGGGATTTTGGCTCATTGGAGCCAGCGGGTACTTCCTGTTTGGAACACCAGGAGGGAGGGGCAACTCAGTCCAGGTATTATATACAGTCAATGGATGAAGCTGAAGCTTTTATACAAAATGAAAAACAAGAACTTCAAACGACATACAATTTCCAAGGCATAAAACTGTAATTTCTTTAACGTGACCTCCTGTTTCATGTACAGTATGTTCAGACATGGCTCAGGTGGCGCGGCACAAATGAAGAGGCTCACCCTTGAACCAATTGAAAGAGCATTATAAATGAAGATGACTACTATCAAAGGAAAAGGGAACAAAAGATGCACCAGCTGGAACCAGAATGTCTGCAGGAACCAGGTAGAAACCAAGAAATATCCTTTTATTTTCCCCAAACATTAGCATGTTGCATGTACAATATAATAGCATAAAAGTGGTTTAATCTTGTCAAAATCTGAAACAACAGTGAGTCAATTATCAGATTTTTTTATCCAATTAGACTTAAAACTTTAGAATTTCGACTCATTTATTTATTTTCTTGATGCAAAATTAAACATCTAAAGGTTCAAGATTTGACAATGAAAGAGTCACTTTTAATCAGCTCTATAATAATATATATTTCTTACTATTCATGCGAAGTTTAAAAATGGAATGTTGTTTGTTAGATTAAAAATCTTAATTTATGATAGTCATTTTTTTCAACTTAAACATTTTAGACCAAGAAATCCTCAAATTCTAAAGAAAAATTCTAAAGCACGCATGTATTTATGTATGCATGTACGCATGCATTTATACAATTCTGCTTTAGTCCTCTACCGTGCAATGAGTGTGCAGAAAATCATAATCCATTGAATGTGCATTATTGTTCATGTTTGATCACAATCTCAGGTTTTCATGAATGAAACTGTTCAAAACGCTGTTATTCATGTTAGTAAAGCAAACAAACTCCAAAGAAAATTCAGCTTCAAACAGAATAACTCTGATGTGTTTGACTCAACTTTAAAGACACAAGAAGTGCGAAATGTTATTTAGAGGTTAGAATTTTTCTGTCTAAACTTTTTGTTGTTTTTCTGTTTGTTCTTAGCCAACTTCTGTGTATTTTTATCATCTGCACATGTTTCTGCGAGCTGCAGAAGTTTTCTCTCATTAAACTTTGTGCCACCGTCAAGACTTCTGGCTGTATTGTTCAGTGTTTATTTATAGCGTTTTTGTTGTTTCTCTAAATGAGAAAAGTGAGAAAACGTTTTAGGAAAATGTGATCTTTCAAAGCATGTCGTGATTAGACTCAAACAATGTGAAATTCTGAAAAGCTCAGAAATTCATGAAAATTAACTGCTGAGGAGAAATGCCTCAGCTGTGCTGCAACAGTGCCCCCTAGTGGAAGATTATGGTTGTCAAGGTCTTTTAGTTTTATCTTTCAAAGACGGATATTTAGACGAATGCAAAAGTAATGAATGCATCTACAGTCATCATTTTAATTAGTTTCATGTCTAGTATTACAATTAAAACAATGAAAATCACCACAAACAATAAAAGAAAACAATTTTCTTTTGATCATCTAGTAGAATTGAACTGAGAATTTAAAAGAACTTTCAATGACTTTGGCAAACGTTACTAAACATGTCAAACACAAAGCAGATCCATGAATTATGATGGAGTATTAGGGCCACCAAAAAATAAAAAAAAAATAAAAAAACATCTATAGAAGAATAAAGTCGTAAAAATATCAGAAAAAGTCAAACTGTATGGGAATAAAGTTGTACAATTATAGGAAAAAAATTCTACAACATACTAGAATAAAGTTGTAAATTAATGCTTCAAAAAGTCAAAATTTTACAAGGAAAGACACGTTTTTGAGAATAAAAAGTTAAACAAACCCTTTAAATGTTTTAAAAAGTTAGACAAACATTACCCGTTTGTTTTAAGTTTCAAACAATTCAAAGATTTCAGACAGACATCCCACTGCTCTAGAATCTGCTTATTCTGCTTTTACTTTTCTGTAAATGTACACATTTATTTTCATTAAATTATTTCTAAAAAAAAAAAACATGACTTTTTCTTTGTAAAATTATGTCTTTTTAAATCTTTAATTCACAATTTTATTCTCATATAATGTAGACTTTTTTTCACTGAAATACATTGCTTTTATAAAACTTTTCTTACTTTTTTCACATTTTTTTCAATTTTTGTCTCATATATTTATTTTGTTCTTCCTTTAAGGTGGCCCTAATAAAAATATTGTCATAGATATTTATGTTTTTAATGATAAAAATCAGGACATAACACAAAAGATGAAAGCATCCTTTGCTAGATTTCTAATTTTATTTTTCAGGTAAAAACCATTTAGGTTTTATTTTCGTGATTTTTTTTTTTCTTAAGCAGTTTGGATGACAGTATAATAATGTAGATGTATTTAAAAAAACACAATGTGAGGTTATAAATCCGTGATCTCTTTAAAGGGATCCAGCCAATCCCAGAGGATGAAAAATACGAGGTGGCACAGAGAGAATCCTGCAGGAAAATGGAAAATGACAATAAAATGGAGTGGAAGGAGCAGTTGTGCAGAAGAGGATGTGTGAGTGGTTCACTGTGACTTGTGATTAGGAGGAGGGTGTAGAAAAGAAAAGATAGAGAGCAGAGATGGGCTGCGAGTCAAGCTGATTGGTTTCCATGGACACTGCTGATGAGGTGTGTGGGGCTAAATCAAAGTGCAGGTCCATTTGGTTTAGTGTGGATCCCTGTCAAGGTCTGAACAAGTCTGACAGCTCAAATCGCACTTCAGTTTTTCCAAAGATTTTCCTATTTTTTGTCAGTTTAGCTGATTTTCTTCTGGCTCTTGTTTTTTCACTTCCAATTAGTGTGATCTGAGAGCAGGGATTGCTCCCTGTCGCTCCACAGGCTTCAGTTAAACCTGCGATTTTTATTTTTAAATGTACAAATTAGAGAAGATGCTTCACTTTAGGCAAAAAGTGTGATCAATTGCAAATTGCAGTTTGTACATAAATAAAACATACATAATAATTAATACAAAGATGCTGTGCACATTGCTAAAATAATATGTATTTATTTATTATGTTTAGTTTTAAAACTATTAAGCACCTTTTAATGAAACATTATACAGAAAAAACCTGGGCGTAAATTAGGAAAAGAGCAGTTGCACTGAGGAAATCAACAACTATGAAAGAACCAAAATGATATCTCTGGCCGGGTTCTTGTTTTGGAGATTGTGGCTTTTAGTCGTGTTTCTACCCCTGATCTCTATCTGAACACAGCTCCTACAAACCTGAAGCTTTTTACCATCCCGACGGTGTGGATCAACAAACTTTTGAAAGTTTAGAAGGAAAAAAGATTTTCTGCATAAAAATAGACTTGCATAATAAAAGAAAATGTTTGAAGAAAACAGGCTTGAGGAAACTTTTCTGTGCTAAACAAAGATTAGAAGTTGGACTGCAAAAAAACCCAGCAAAAAACTCCATGTTTTTCCAGACAGACAGACAGATATGTCTGTATATATGTATATTTTATGTCTTGCATTTCTAACAGGAATTTCCTCATGCTAATGCAGATTTATACAATGCAGCATAAAGTGCAGTTGCCTAAGCACCCCTTGGACCCTTTAGTGCACTGATATAAACCTAAGTTTAAACCACATGCTGTGAAACAGTCATAAGCAAAAGGCAAAGTTGCAGTCAGGGTGCATAAACCTAACCAGAAAGTGAGACCACGAGCCAGTTCAGTATCTTTCATCTGGATTTTGTGCTTAACAGTTTATGGTTGCTGGAGCTGATCAGATCTTCACCGTCGCGGGTAGACGGTAGTCTATAGTGTATCCTGTGATGAGGAGTGATGAGCAGCTGTGTCTAGGTGAGTGCACATGCTGCATTGATCTCATTAAGGATTTTTAGGAGGGAGTTCCAGCGTGTGAGGACGTGTGAGTGTTTTGCCATACGGCCAGTCACTGATTCCTCTTAAGGAAGGTGTCGTTCGCAGCTGGTTAGGGTTGCTGGTGATGAAGACAGACAGCGAAGTGGAGCTTTGTTCCTGTAGGAGGGGAGGTCAGCTGCCTCCTGTAGAAAGCCTATAGGCCGGGACTAGCCAGTGCGTTGGCCTCTACTGCTCTTCTACTGACCTGCTACATCTTGTGGTACCGAGGTCATCCGAGCTATAGTGGTCTCCGGCGTCGCTAAATCCCCAAGGAGGTTGGAAGGCATCAGAAGCTCAGACCCTGGGTTGGGGTCGCCTCCTCAGCAAGTTCAGTATCCATGGTTTTAATGCTTTTTATTGTCTATTCCTAATAAAGCTGCCTTTTTGTAGGAAATTAATCTCCTGTGGTTTCAGAAGGCTCCGACCAACTACTTTAACTTCTTTTTGTGGATAAAACCCCAAAACGTATTACAGTACTTTGGAGAGATGATTGGTGGATTCATGGGGCAACAACAGTATTCCATTACCCATGCTCAGAATCCAGGCATAAAATGAATTTTATCTGTAAGACACTGTCATACTGTTTAACTAATCTTAATCTCAAAGTTACAGAGCCCTGGACATTCACAAAAACAAAAGGTTCCCTCCAAAAATATTTTATGCACACAAAATGCTTCAAAATGAAACATTTTCCTACCCACACTGATTGCGCATCCGCAGACCGAAATTATGTCCTCATTTCTGTTTTGGTGGACCACCATAAATCTGTGCTACCTCTACGATCTTGTGGTTACTTTACTGATTTTTTGCCGTTCTTGTGACTTGAGGTTACATTTAATTGTATGCTTACTGCAACTAATGCAATGCTACACTTCCCAACTTAGCTCTGGACCACAACTCTGCAGCAAATCTGTCTACAGCGCCTCACTGTCCAAGCGGAGAAGATTCCAAAATCCGCAAGGTCTTTCGAACTGAAAGCCACGAGCGCGGCGTGACGTAGGAATAAAACCTTGGCTGAGCTGTTCTGTTATAAACCATCTGCCCATTATCTACGCTTTTGGTTATGGTTTTAGCAGATAATAATGGAAAACGTTCATGGACCTTTCTTAAAATCCATCTTTTCTCTGCTTAAAACTGTTAATAAATTTTACGATGATAGATTATATTGAGCTGAAATGTGAATTCCAGTGTAAAGCTGATACTCGTTGGTGCAGGCAGAACACTAAACCGTCATCATAGAAACACATTGGAATCAAACCCTGAAATGAACCTGTTTGGCAAGTTCATGTAGACAAACTTTTCGTTTCAGAACACAAGACTGGGAACCACAATCGCATGGCCTTGAATTTAAAACTAGCAAACTATAGGGTCGTCTGGGTGCAGGAAAAGAAAAGATTTTCCAATTGAGATTCATAGAACAAAGAGGAGGAAGCAAATCCACACAACATCTCAACAGCTGGGTTCTTGCACTATTACCCAGATGAGAGCAGTAAGTGGTTTGCTTGTCCCATTCAGAGGAAAGTCTTCTGGGAAAAAAGAGTTTTAAAGCAACCTTTTATTAATGTTTGCAGGGTTTTTGGATTCTGCTTCTGCCACAGGGGGAAAGAGGGAAGGATTTTTATCTTAGGCGTGGCCAATTGACATACAGCTAAAATAAAATTGCCTTTGGCAACTTTCTCCAACTTTTGCAGGCTTGCTGCACTGAAGAGGCTGCTTTCCAGCAGGCAGGAACAGACCTGACATTAACACTACAACTCATATTCCCAAAGACGTTAGAAAAACGGAGAATATCCATGAATTTCTTTGCTTCGCATATATGATTTCAAATCATTCGGGTTCATGAGATGAGTCGCTACAGCATTCTGTTACACTTCAAACAGCAGCACACATCCATCTTTTGATCCCTTGCTCCATCTGTCTCCCATGTGTGAACAGAACTTCAAGAAGTCTAAACCCCTCCACCTAAAGAGAAGCAACAAAATAATTGGATCTGATGACAAATGTCCTAATTTACTGGTCTGTCTATGTCTCAAGCCTTAGTCACAACTCCCCTTACGGGCTCTCTGCAGGTGAAAAGTGGCCAAACCTGTACGGGGCACGCAGGTCACCCCAACAAAAAATCAATATGGAATCATCTTGAAACATCTTGATACTTGATCTGATCAACAATCAGAATGTAGTTTGTTTGAGCATTTTACAGGCCTCCTACTGAGTCTTACATGTCATGTACACACCCTGTGTGTGCAGCTGTTGCTCTCGTCTGCTCATCTTACTAATGACTAGAGTGTAGCCTAAGAGCATCAATTCAATTCAATTTTATTTATATAGCCCAATATCACATATAGCCATCTCATTGGACTGATATCAGAATATTGCAAGAAACAACAAAAAATCAATCATGTAAAAGTAAATATCACATGAAAGCATCCCCTCGTACCTCATAACTTACATTATCCTCACAAATGCTTCATGATTAAGAGGGTAACGATTCTTTTTAACAACGAGTTGATTCATATCCTAATAAGTGTTTGCTGATCCAATTCATAGTTCACATTGGTTAATTTTAAACAATCCAATTGGTTCCGATTCACTGACCTAAAATAGATCCAGGACATCTTTAGACAAAACTTCAACCAGTGTGAGTCAGAGATAAATACCTGCTAATGAACAGTGCAGGTGAAGTTTTCCACATTTCTTTGTATTTCTTACAAGATGATCAAGTGTAAAGTAAATATATGTATATAAACAAACAAGTTAACAAGGATGAAAGTCAAATTCATTCACATTTTAGTTTGATAAAGTCCAGTCCACTTTTCACATCAAAATAATTCAAAGGGAACATTAATAGATCATTCCACCACGCTGTATGGTCACACGACTTTGCTAAATTCAAACTGTTTCCACACATTGGACTGGAATGATGGTTGATCATTTTTCCTGCTTCATATGTGTGTTGCCCGCTGTTGTCCGTTCATGGTATTGGTCGATTCGGTTTGATTAACAGCTTGCCTCAGACAGATTGATCTGATTGAATCGTAGGAAAAGAAATCGATTCATCGATTAATGGATAAATAAATTGTTATTTACAATCCGTGCACAACAATGGTACGTTCCATTTTCCTGCCGTCTCTGAGGTCCCCATACAAGACTCAGGGGAACTGCAAGACCCTTTGCACACCCCAGGCCTTGAACCCTGGGTGAGTAGATAATGGATGACAGGTTGGGTTTTGAACTGCAGTTTCACCCACTGGCACCAAATGCAACAACATGCAAGAATTAAGAGTGGATAACCATGAATTGTTACGAACTTTAGCTATTACAATTTAGCATGATCTATTATTGCTTTGTGATGTTTTATGAAAACCTCTTTGTTTTCAGACATTTGCATTGAATGAACAAAGATCTCAAGTTCAGGAACTCGTGATTGGTCCATAAAAACCTCATGAACTGTTCAGATTGTCTAAGTTAATCACAGCGTCTGACTGCATCAGCAGCAAGTGCCCTCTTGCAGCTCAGTTTCAATACAGGGATTGCTTCAGGACTTCCTCTGACTCATCTGACTGCTGCTACAAACAGAAAGCTTTCCTCCAGCTGCTTCATGTGTGCTCTGCGATCCATTAGTTTGTTCACACAAACATTCCCAGTCCGAAACAGTCACCCCATGGTTGTTCTGTTCAACACGACTCTAAATCCTCAAGAACAAGCAGCACCAGCTTGATGAATCATGCAGTTTGCAAATGAACTGCAAAATGCTCATTGCGCCACAGAACTATTTTGCAAATCTTAAGATGCTGCTCTGGCTGGAACACTGGGGGATGTGTCACCGACTGAAAATGTCAGCGACTGAAAGCATGTTCACTGAACTGCACCAAACTCTACTGTGGACCCTAAAATATTTACTGCTGAGATTGCAGAAAATGTGTGAAAAGGGAAGTGCAGAATTCTGAATGGTTAGTGAAAACTCTGACTCTCCAAAGTATTTTCAGATGGTTTCATTGTTGTGAGTGACATTAAATTCTGTGGCCTTACCTCCACAAACAGGAAGCAAGGGAGAATTGAGCTGCTGCTCTTTACACCGGCTTTCTGCTCAGATGCCCTCCCTTTGTCTTTTTCTCTGAACCAGCCCATCTTCCTGTGTCCTTACCCTGGAGGAGAAAGGCAAAGAGAGCAGAGAGCAAAAGGTAAGTGAAAACCTTTTTTTTTAATGAGCCGAAGGGCCATACTCAGTTTCTAATCTTTGTATTTGCCAGACATTTTTGAAAGAAAAGGAAGAAACCTTTATACATGCAGGGAAATATTTCCTGTTGCAGAGGTATCCAAATAGTTTTGTATCACTGAAGTTTTGTTTCTGCTAATAAACAACAACCTGTCATGTCAGTTTGTGTAGTCTTTGGGTGGAAACTTTCTTTTTGCAGTTTTTCTTTCCTGTTTTCTGTGTTTTACCTTTTCCAACCACTAGAGGTCCTCTGTTTCTCCGGATGTCGCTCTTCCATTTACCTTGCATCCTCCTAAGACATGTGTTTTTCTTTGGTTTCATTCGTATTTGTAGTGTATAATGTATTATAATATAATAGTCTTCATCTCTTTAATTTGGCTGCTTCAAGAGGCCAAATTGTATAGGATGATTGATGGCACTCGAGTCACAGAAAGTCCTCAGAAGTGGCTCCTTCTTCCCAAATGACCCCGGTCTCATCAGCAGCTCCAGACTGCTTTGGGCTCACAGCTCACATTAGCCCTCAGACTTGTGCATCAGTCCTCTGTGTCATCATCGTTGGAGACGAGCCTAAGATCCGCAGAGTCCTCAGAAGTCTTCTGTAGTGCACAGCGCTCTGTTTGTGTCAGAAGTTTGCAGTGTGGAAGATGAAGAGAAAGGGGGCCAGGACAGTCCCCCAAGGGGCCCCAGGCTTCAGCTTGGGATACGTAAGCATTATGAATTCTGTAGAACCTGTGGGTGACTATGCAGAGCACTGCACTGCACTTTTTATTTCTAGACTAGTCTTTACACTAACTTTAAACAAAGAATGTTCCCTTTCATGCAAAAATGCAACTTAAAGAATTTACAAATGTTGAACTTTTTAAACAATTATAAAAATAGAAATGCAAAGTTTTGTAACTTGTAATGTTAAAAGATTGCAGATGTAATGTCATTGTGTTTCATTTATCTGTTAAAATGTAAAAAGCAATAGAAAACAGCTTTGTTTATTTTAGGTTTTAGTTCAAGTTTCCATATAAAAACGCTTTTTGATAAAGAGAAAATAAATACCTGAAAAGAAGCTTAGAAGCAGAAAATTAAATGCTCTTTTAATGCTGAAGTTCTTTTATATGAAAATGGACAATGAATTGTAGAAATCAAAATCCAAAAGTTCACAATTATTTCTCACTCCTCAAGTAAGCTTTATAAATCTTGAGTTTAAAAAGCATGAAGAAATGTTTCCTAAAACTATTTCATAGCATTTAATAAACTTAGGAGCTCAGAGACATTCAATGATCCACATGTTTTTAATATGTTTTTGTAGCATTTTTCTCATGATGGATTACATATTTAAAATAATTTAAGATTGAAACTGGGTTTCTCTGAATGTTTTCGTTCAAGTCATGTTAGATCAGGAGCAGGTGAAAACCTGTGGTTTAAAAAAGCTCCGGTTTATGAAGCAGCAAAGTCTCCCTGCTCCACTCCAATGCGAAATCCTCCACCTGTAGATAAATAGATCCATGAACGTCTTCATTTTCCTGGTCTGGTCTGCCATCTGGCTAAAAACTGTACTGCTGGATAGCTCTAATATTGCTCGCCATGTTTTTACCATGCTAAGTGTGTAAACAGAGGTATGATGGGATATTGATGTAGGGTTACTTTTGCGCCAGCAGTCCCGCTTATGACTCAGAGACGAATGTCTGATGAACTCAGGCTGCTCTGCAGAAAATATGTCTAAAAAAGCGACACAGGCTTTTTGGAATTTGGCTAAAAACTAAATAAAAGATCATTTTATAGTAGATCCAAATATAACTGGAGTGGGACCTTAACGAGCTGCTTCTTTATAATGTTATAACCCCCAGAAAAATGCTTGTCTGGGGCTCAAACATCTGTAAATTTGGCTGTGCAGTAACTAATACCCGCTTTTAAACTGACACGATTGTCATTTTTGCTTCCTTACTTACTGATTTATAACAATTTTAAGTTTATAGATATTAGTTTCAGCCTTCGGGATTGATGGTTTTTCTTGTTCTAATTTTCTAAAATTTAATGCTTGGTGTTTAAAGTTGATTAAATTATTGTTTTGTCTTATTTTCATTTAGCTGTTGATTCATGCTATGTAAAAGTGTAAATGAGCTTCTGCTTTTGAGTCCTCCATCAACTGTAACACCTGACAGTGTCGTTAGCACTCTGAACCGCGTTGCTATAGTAACAGAGAACACAGCCTACATCTTTCCATGACATTCCAGTTCACCCTGCATTTGTTCCACCTGTACTTTGCTATCTTTGAAAGGATGAATAGGGCACTCTTCTTGTGCTTGCCTGTTTTAAAAGGGGTAATTTAGAATGCTCCTCTTCTTTTTAATTATTCTATAAATCAGATTTTTGGAAAAAGTTTTGGATAAAAGCAGAATTTAAAGATTTGTAAATAGCTGACTTTTGTTTCTTAAAGCTTTTCATCTGTGAAAACTCTTCTTTTACTTTGAAACCTTGAACTCTAAGAGATGCAGCAACTGATTTTGCAAAAGATTTTCTTTCCAACACTGAAATGATCCACATTTAGCTTCGATAAGATTATGTTTAAACTACAATCTGAATGTGTTTTTTTTTTCTTTCAGATTATGTGAGTTTGAGCCCAACAGAAGGAAATATTGACTCTCATGTTTTGAGTCAACAACAGTGTGAAATTAAACGTTTACAGCCTGTTAATCAAGCAACAAGTTTTTTTTTTACTTGTATTGTCCAACAGCGGAGCAAACAGATATGAGCTGAGAGCCTCTAGTGTTTGACAGTTTTTACTGTTACTATCGGGGGTTATAAATCTTCAGACGCACAAGGTTTATTTGTATAAACCCATTTTGTAATTCAGGCTAAACTTTATTTATGTTTATTATGTTTGTGTCCTTTTCTGTTGAACCGAACGGAAAAGAAGAAGAGAGATGGATGTTGGAGGAGGGTAATGGCACAAAAGCAAGGGGCAAAAGGGGGGTTGAAGACATTGGAGGATGATTACAGGGGAGGGGGGTTAGTTACAAACACACATGTACAACAACACATGTAAAGCATTTCATTCTGTCATGTATCCTGTTTGTGCAAAGGTGAGCTGACATCAAACCCTGGCTGGGCTCGGGCTTGCACTCACTGCTTCCCTGTCTCACTTTCTCAGGAGTTGGGGGCCCATGTGACAGGTCAACGGGGCCTGGTCTGGGCGCAACAGGAATTTGACCAACAGATTAAGACTTTTATAGACTCGGTTTGGCAAATAATTCCAAAGAATATCGAATAGTTATATTTTTAAGACTGACAGAACTGCTTTTCTTCCTCTTCAATGCATGCACAGCAATTCACATTTGCCTTTTTTTTTGGCATATTGAATTTTTCACTGTTTTACTGATTAAAAAAAAAATACTTCTTCCTTCCAATTCCAGCTTCACCTGCTCAAAGAAAAGGCCTGAGGGATAAATAAAGCATATAGCCAGGCTCTTAGCAGGCTTTCAAACATCACAATATGCCCGCCAAGCCTGCTTTCGGAGAGCTGGTGTTTGTGTGTGATCCCTGTTCCAAACAAAAGAGAGTTTAAAATGCGAAGGTCTCCAGTGCTTGAAGGCAACACACAAAGCAAGAGAAACAAGAAAGTGAAGGAAGAATTCATTCTTTGGCAACAAAACACGATGCAGAGATGAGAACTCAGACTCACACTAAGTCTGACGCTGAGGTCTAAGACTTATATTTGAGATCTAATCTGAAAGTTTTTAGGTTTGAATTTAGTGATTAAATTCATGTATTTTTCCTCATGTTTAGGTTCAGGTTGTTTACATGTTTTTTTGGACAGTAAAATATTCCCTTTAACAATAGATTTTAAAATTACAACTATAGACTTGACTTGGGTTTAAATGCAAAGACTTGACTTGAGCTTGAAAACAGGGACGTGTGAGCATCTCTGATGAGAACTAAATTGCAAATTAAATATCAAGATTTAGGAAGACATTTCTGAGCTAACACTTTTGATGGGAGTGATTTATTCTCAGTAGCCTTTTCCAAACGCTGACAAGGGTGACAAGCCTGCAGCTTAATTAGTATGGAAAATTCTGTCATCTGCTCGCTGTGCAAAACACGGAATCAGTGCTAAAGGCTGAATAAGTCACAATTTTCTGCCTGCTTTGTGCTCTATTTGCTTATCTTCCTAAGTCTGTGCTCACAGAACAAGTTAAAGCACATCAAAGCTGCTCACTTCTTTTTCTTTATGACTGATGTAATTACAGAGATTGAACTTTGACATGTGAGCATAAAAATCTATTTCATTTTTGCAGTATTATTATTATAATAAATGGAGACATATGTTTGTAAAATAAATGCACTATATTTCATATGATGAGCTATGAATCCTCTAACCCAGTCAGCTCTGAACAGACTAAAGCCGGTGGAAAAACATGTCAGAAATGTTTATTTAAAACCAAAACCACACACACCTGTCAGGAGAATCTACCTGTTTTTGATGCATCAGTAATAACATGACCGACGTCAATGTTTTAATCTAAATTACACTGAATTATTCAAGAGAATGTTATTCCATTAAAATATGTGACTTATGATCACGGTCACTATTCCTTAAAAAATGTATTTTTCTTTTCTAAAGCTGGTTGTGGAGGAAATATTGGATCCAGAATACATAAAGTACAAAAAATGTATAAACATATATTGGTCCAAACATGGTTACAAAGTAATTTAAGCTTAAAAGGTAATGAAACTTAATGTTTAAAAAAAATACCAATAAAGTTTGATAGTGGAATTTTTTTTTACATGTTTCCCATGACGACCACCTCAAGAGCTGCAGTTCTCCTGGCTGGATGTTGATGGCCTTCAGGAAAAGGAGTAAAGAAGAGGAGCGACAGAGGAACATTATCACCTCCTTCTGTTTCAGGTGAGTCTGAGACAAAAAAACTGCTCTACCCAAAGGTCAGAACAGAGGACGAAGCAGAGCGTAGTGGTCCAGGCTCAGCAGTTCACCTGAGAGGTTAAAGAAGACGTCTTTTCTCCACAGAGGTGGAGGTCTGACATTTACACCCCCCAACAAGACTCCCACCAACCATCCAACAGCCGATCATCTCTGGATCACTTTCATCTGCTCACATGGCGTCCGCTTACTTCACTTTGAGAAACATCAGAACATGAAGATCCTGAACTCTCCATCAGATGTTAGAACTGAAGAAGCTCCTCAGATGATCAGAGAAACGTCTTTAGATCAACATTTAAAGTCCAGCTGCCCCAAAAAACAGAGTTCTGTCAGAACACGACCTGGATGACCGATGACTGATCACAGACAGAGAAAATATCCTAGTGGGATAAATTTGTCTGAGCTTGAATAGGTTTAGTTCAATCCATCCTTTGAGTTTATGACATCAGAAGACCTGCCAAGAATTCCCTTTTTTGACCTGATCTGACGAGAGCTAACAGATTCTCATCATCAGTATCAATACAAACTGATCTGAAACTGTGGCTAACATACAGTTGAATCTTACTTAGCAGCATGGGTTGGCTTTTAGTTAGACACAAATGAAAACAAAAGTCACTAGTTTATCATCAGAGACATTGAATTCTTTATTTAACAACAATGAGGTTTGATTGGAGTAAATGTTGCTTTAGATTCAGCATTTCAACAGTAATTTCCGTGCACACATGGCCTTTACATTATTATCTTGGTCATCAAGTAGCAGCAGGTAGAGCAGCCTAAAGCTGTAACTGCAATGAGAGTGGTGTTACTGTAAAACACTAATCATTGAGAAGAAAGTACACAGTGTTTGCCTAAGTACTGACTAAGTGCTGGATAACAGTATTAATGTAAACTCCTTTTTCCTTTTGTTCAAGAAATGAGGAAAATGGTAAACAATTTTAATTATCAAAGTAATTTTTACAATAACACTATCCCCAATGTTATATATATGTATATATATATGATAAATACATTATAGTTCTCAATCAGAAATGTCCTCCAATAAAAGTTAAATGTATCTTTCGATTGGACTTCCAGGTTATTTTTTCCTCAAAAAGTTCATTAAGGAATTCTGTGAGGATTGGGACTTTGAGTTGGATTTTGTCAGTAATGTTTCTTTGCTTTGATTGTGTTCTGTTTTCAGTTGTACCCCTGTAAATCACACCAAGTTAAGGTTGCCAGTCATCCACAGCCATCTAAAATTTAGTTAAACTAACCTCAGTGTTTTAATTGTGGGGTTTTGTCAGGTCATCTGCAATGTCACCTTTTCGCTTCACCATGGGTTTTGTCATGCTTCCGTTTATTATTATTGTTATTATTATTTTATCTATAAACATAGCATTATTAATGAAAACCAACATGGCTTCAGAGAAAACAGATCAACCTCAGCGACTATCATTGATGCTGTGAGCAAATCACAAATCCAGAGAAAATGAAATCTGCAGCTGGAATTGTCATTAACCTCAAAAGCGTTTGATTCTCAATCACGACATCCTACTTGATAAACTGGAAGTATATGGGATAAGAGGACTAGCACTAAGTTAGGTCAAAAGCTTTTTAACAGGAAGAAAACAATTTCTCATGATTAATGAATTTCTATCAAAGGCAAAGGAGATACATCATGGTATCCCACAAGGATCAATTCTGGGCCTGCTCCTATTTAAGAATTACAAAAATTAGATATTCAAAGTTTCAAAACTTTAAAACTCATTTCATTTGCTGATAACAAAAACATATTGTATTCTAAAGATAAACCTTCAAACCTTTAAAGTAAAACAGCCAATCAGGACGCAGAACACAGTGCACCGTAAAATAGATAAATAAATGAATAAATAAAAATGAAAAAGAAAGCAACATTGAACAGAAAAAAAATCAGACGTGGAACCACTGAACGTCAATATTATGAATTTCTTTTTGAGAATAATAAATTATCATTGCAAAGAAGCAGAAATTAGACAAAACCTTTAAATTCTTCCTTCTGGAAATTTTGTGGAGCAAGAAGTTGAAAAATGTGAGAATGTGTTAGATTTAGCCTCCTTTGTGGGTTTTTTGTTTTACTGTTACTTTCACTATCTTCCCGTTTATGCTTTTTGTGACACGAGGATCTGTAATAACTGCATGACACTTTCAGGTAGTTTGGGGCACTCAACACAAAAGGCAGCAAAAATGAAGACGTCAGCCAAAGTTCTGCTAACATTTTTGACAATTCAGAAACTCTGTTTTTTTACATTTGTATTTTGACACTAACAGTCTGCTGCTCAGTGAGATGAGGCCTGTATTCCAATGGATTAACTTACTTTGCGTCAGTGTTAATCTATGAAAACACCAGTTCAGATGTAAGCCAGTAAATAGATGGATCAAGGTAATCTTATAATCCTATTTCATCGATGTTCGGTTCAGTTTTTCCCTCATAAACATTAAATTCTAACTGGATTTAGTCTTCTCTGCTTTACACGTCACTATTTTCACGCATTTCAATGAAACTAAACAAAAAAGCTGAAATGATTTAACAAAAAAATCCATCTGGACTTGATTGGATTAGCCATGGCTGTGTGAAAAGAGGCTTAATCTGATCAATCAGTGGGAGAAAATAAAGTCTACGTGTTAGTAGAGACAAGACCATAATGGGCTTTGGTCAAAGAGACAATCCCATTGATCTATTTAAGAGGGACAAAAATAACACACCAACAAATAAGTTTTTTAGCTGGACATCCAAATGCAGCATTTTGCAGCTTTGTTTAAAGAGCACAGACCCTGTCGGACACATGTCCTCTGTTCTGCTGCTGCAGCCCCACACTCTGCTCCAGGACAAACAGTAGACAACCTTGTGCGTGCATGCTCATGCAACAAACGGTCACAGCAGTGTGGATCCGGAAAGGCTCCTCATGAGAGCTCTCTTTTCATGTCTGAATCCAAGCCTGTCATCTGGTTTTTCCTATTATTATTGTTGTCATATTAAGAAACAAAAGCTTTGCTTCAACCTATTTATGGAGATGGAGATTTTTTTTTTTCAGTGGTTTGCCCTGAAACCCTCTGCAGGCATTATTGTCACATCAATCTTGTTCATGTCAGAGTCATGTGTTTACTCAGCAAATGCAATCCCGCTGACCATATGCCAAGCACATGCACACAGAGGCTACGTGCACAGACAGATGAAGACACTATCAAAGGGCTCCCACTCCTCGGATTATTTTCAAGAGCCTCCCGTTATTAGAAGAGTCAAGGATGAGAAGGGAATTGGATTAACTGTGCTGGCTAATTAAGCTTCTGTTTGGGGAATACCCCCAGCATGATACTGAAACACAACAGAGATAACCCCCCCATCAGCAGGCATCAGGCTGGGAAGGGTAGCAGATCCGTTACAAGAAAATAATGCAAAGTTGGGACTCAAATAAGACAGTTTACATTGCTCTGCCTTAGAAGTAATGAGGAGCCGATCCAGTTATTGGTCAGATCTTTTTAACCTACCTTAAATACCTTTAAGATGTCTGCTGGGTGCCGTGTTACGACTCCTACGTTCTGGTCATGTCAGCTTAGATTAGGGTAAGGAGATGTAGAAATATCCAGTCTTTTGTTTATCTTCCTCCTCCTCCTGACTGCGCTCACCTTGCTGGTCCACAGTGAAACACGACAGAGCAGTCAAGGAGACAGCAGGAGTGGCGTTTCCAGATACTCACACACACACAAAAAAGGCGTCCTGTAATTTAGCTTGTTCCAACAGCCAGCCATGGCTAATAAATCAAGTGGCTGAAATCACCTCCTGTGCTGCGACGCTCCAGATGAGAAGATGCAGAGGCAGACTGAGCCCGAACGCGAGTGTGAAGGAGGAAGAGTGTGTGAGGGAGGCAGTGATGGAGAGCACGGAAAGAGGGGAAGGAAGGGAGGGCATGCATTATGTGTGTCAGCTCATTTGTATTCAAAGCCTGTTTGCCTCTCCATCTCCCTCTTTCACACTCCCTCCATCCTTCTCTCTCTTCATCTCCCCCCTGTGCATCTCTCCATCCAGCCCTGCCCTTTCCTTTCCAGGGAACCTGGCTTGAACATTACAGTATGAGAGGTGAAAAGATTCTGCAGACCAGAGAGATGGGCGGGAAGTGTCTGAGTGTGAGACTCCTTCAGTGAAGCAGGATTTGGAAGTGGGTCAGTGAGAGATGATTATTAATTAGGAGAGGATACAACATCTCTGGTCCGAACTGATCAAAAGACAAAGGCCAGACTGGTGTATTTGTGAAGAAAACTGATCATTTTTTAAAGCTGCAAGAAGTTTGGATTCATGCAGAATATATGGAAAGATTTTTCAACAAATGCCATTTGAAAAAGATGGTTTTTCTTACATAGAAAATACACTGGACCGGCCACAAGCTCTTTGTTTTCCTCATCTGAGCTGCATCTGACCAAAACTATACGGCTCAATAGCTGCAATATTTCTTGCTGGTTTTGCTGCACCGTTAATGTTAATATCAGACACTGGAAGGGGAGGTGGGGATGCCAACAGTCCCACCCACAACTCAGTTACATTTCTAGTGAACTCCTGCTGCTCTGCAGAAACTATGTCCTTGAAAATGATCACTTTTTTTTTTTTTTTACTTTGTTTGATAACGGCACAATCATAATAAAGAAGACCAGTGGGAATGCTTTGAAAATAGATCCAAAAATGATCAAGTCTGAACTTTAAACCTTTTAAAAACTATTTAAGTGACAAACTAAAGTCAGAAAATGTGTCTGCTGCATCAAATACTAAAATTATCATCTATTACGAAGCGTTACCAATCAACAGTAACTATAAATAAAAAAGAAAGTTCCTTAGTCAGAGTTTTGAATCTCTGTAAACCTAACATCCAGATGAGTAGAATGATGTTGTTCAGGCATTTGGTCCTCCTGGACGCCTCGGGGTCCCCCTAAAGGAGCTGAAGGAAGTGCCCGGGGAGAGGGAAGTCTGGGCAATCGCTGGATGGATGGATGGATGGATGGATGGATGGATGGATGGATGAATTGATGGACAAACAAACAGTTATCCTCAAAAACAGTCACAAAAACTGATATCAAATATAAAGAATATTTGTTATTTCATATTATTTTTTGATAAATCCTATTAATTTCTCACTAAGTAGGCCTACTAACTTAAAAGGGATCAATTTAAATATGAAGAAATGTGCAAACTATCTATGACTACAATACTAAAAACTGTTTTTAAACCTTTTTTTTATTTTAAAATGAGTAAGATGATTTTTAGATCTGACAACCAAAAGACACCACTTTAGTTGTCTTATTTATGTGGTAATGAAATGGAAACACAGAAAGTCAAAAGAAAGTCTTTACTTTTCGATGTCAGGAATGATTCAATTGTAAAATACAGTAGAAGCTGGTGTGGAAAGCTGTGATAAAAGCGTATATATGTTAGTAAAACAGTTAAAGTATTGGAGGTGTTTACAAAAACGGATTTTTGTACGTTCCTACTGAACATCTGGCTTTTCGAATTACTTGGAATGTAAATTCCTGCAAAATATAAAAGATTCAAAAGTTTACGTTCATGCCAACGATTTTTCGGCACAGAAATCTTTTGCTGGCTTGGAGCATATTGTGACTGTTATGAATGCACATTCTCCATTTATTATTAAAGTCAAATATGCCGCAGCTCGCTGCAGAATCAGATCTAACCGCATCAGCTTCAGTTATCTGATTTGTCTCATTGCATTGCCCCATCTGCTCTGGTGACATGAAGAGGAGGGCAGGTATACCTCTCTCAGCTCAGAGTCCCAGGGGCATTAAACAAATCGAGAGATTGCTCTTAGCTAACCCAACTTTTGGCCGCATTTGCTATGCATTTTCTTCATTAATATCATATTATCTAAGAGGCATTAGAAGCTGATGGATTTTTTTTATTCACACAATTCCTGACCTACATTTTCAGACTTATAGGTCTATGAACAGGAAGAGTATCTGAATTTTGCTCAAAAACTAAGAGAAGAAGAATCAAGCATTTCCCAAGATGTTCAGCTGTTGAAACCTTTCATGGTCATTTCCTCTGAATTAGCACTTCATTGGGTTCTGCCCCTCCTCCAGAGCTAAGTGAGTCGTCTTGGCGTGCTTGAGTCTCAGAGGGATTGTCATGACGATCGATGAAATATGGCCCGAGCTTCTTGGAAATGAGAACTCTACCTTTTCTGTAGCCATTATAGTTTACAGCACACTGGATGTACGTCCCCGTGGGTCTACTTTCCTCGCGGTCACATCCCGCCGCATCCTAACCTCCGGCCTCCCTGCTTTTCTTTAGCAGTTTGCAGCATCTCCAGCTTGTAGCCAAAAACTCCCTTTGGAAATCTCAGTACAGAAAACTGCAAATGAGCAAAGGAAAACTTGCCTTTGCACATGCAATCATGCAAAGAGTGAAACGTTAGTCAGTGGGAAGTAAGTACGCCTTAAAACATTTTACTCATTCATGAACGGCATGGAGCAAGAGTTCATGCAAAGCGAGCTGCATGCAGACATGTGAGAATCCTCAGTGCAAGCCTTTTAAATAATTAATTGGATCAATTTAAGGTCACTAGTTTTTTCTCACAGTTCAAATGCAAACGTGTGATTTTTGTAATAATTCAGAAGTAGAAATATATTTTTATTTTAACACAGAACACAATTTTAAGACAACTTTTTCAAATCTCCTCCTGAGGCAAAGGGGTTATTTTGAATTGTTTTTCCGTTTAATAGAGTCAGAGAACAGTGATAGCTGGATGTAACCTTTAAATCTGAACACATGAGTGACTTGATGGTGAACCGTTCATTTACACCAAGAAAAATCAACTAAAAGTGAGTCGAGCTTCCTTCAGTCCACGACTCTTCTGCATTATTTTAACTGAGAGTTTCTCCATGAATTTTCAGTGCTTAACAAGACAAAGAGCATAAGCTGCACTTGAAGAGTCAGTGCCCCCTCCCACAATAATCATCCTGCTCCCCAAACACAAACTGGACTCCCCCTTTCATCATTCAGTCTGCAGCTCCAGCTGTGATCTGCAGGAAGGGTTCATTAATCAGCTTCACAACAAAGGACCAGATTCCAACACATCCACAGTCCTTTGTGTGCCACGCCGACATGATGCTGTGCAGGAAAAAATGACATCTTTGAACTGCAGGGTTTCCGTGTTCCTGCCTTCTTTTACCATAATTTGAGTTCATGTGAGAGTTTTTAGCAAATAAGCTAAAGGTAAAGCATTGTGGCCTAATGTTATTCATTCACTCTAACAAAAAACATCCTGAACCAAAAATACTGACAAATCAGCTTTTAAATTCAACATTATGATATTCCACAGCTTTTGATTAGTTTGAAACATCAATACTACTTTCAAGGGTTCATTGAGTTTCACTAGAGAGGCCCATGGGGAGCTTTGAGATGATTCACTGCAGGCTACTTATCAATTCATCCACATCATCCACTTTGTATTGCTCAACATTCAGGAGGACTGTACTGTACTGATGGACACCAGCAGAACAGACCCTGACTTCCGGAATGTCAAAGGTAACAGAAACTACAGTTATGATGTAAAAAAGAAAAAAAAAAAACCTGAGGTGTGGTAAACGGTGGAAAATGAAAGGTAAAGTCATTAAAGACCATCACCAATGAAAATGGTGTTTGTGGTCTCTTTAACATGTTGTGATGATTTTCTACCTAATAAAATTAGATTAAAGTTGCATTTCGAAATATTTCTTTTTTCAAATGGTTGTGAATTAGTAGCAGACAAAAAAATGCTGGTTCTGTTGCTTTTAGCAGTGACAGAGAAGCTTCAGTCGGCTCCTTGCTCCGCTCAGTTTTGAAATCTGCATCAAAACTGTGCTGCTGGATAGCTCCAATATTGCTGTAATCTGTGGTAAAAAATAAGAGATAAGATGACTAACGTCCAAACAAAGAGAGACTAATTAAAGCCCCACCCCATTGTCTTTTGAGCTGTTTTTAAAGGTTCCCAGCAGTCTTTTAATTATCCCCCAACCTAACAGTAGCGAGCACGAGGCAAAAACAATACTGGAACAATCCAGCCATACAATTTAGAGCCAGAAACCAACTCAGACGAGGTAAACAAAGATCTATTTGTCTACAAGTGGATGTATCAGAATGGAGCTGAACAGGGAACCAGCATAGTTTCTACATCCCAAAAAAGCTTTTTCCAATTGCATTTTTTATCTGCTCTTGATTCACACAGATTTAAATAAAGACACAATTAAAAATGCAATTTTAAGCTTAACTTTCTTTATATATTTCCTTCATCATCAGAAAAATACTCCAAGAACATATTAAAAACCCCAAAAACTTTCATCGGGGTGAGTCTTTAAGGTTTTAAAATGACCTCAGATACTTGATTTCTGGTGTTTCAACCAACGGTCACAAAATGATTTGTTTCCAAGGTCTAAATGTGGGTTCATTATTTTTTTTGTCTTAACTTTCAACATTTGTGCAGTTTAACATTGAATCATTATTTTCATTATAGCAGTCTCAAATGCTCCGTCTCAATCTAACCTTTTCAACATGGTAATTAATGCAGATATTGCAATAATCTACACAGCCCTTCATTTCTTATGACGGACCTGAAAAGAAGCCATCCATAAAGACAAACATCCAAAATGGAGTGCTGTGAGAAATAAATAAAATTAAAAAAAATGAGAGGTTATTGCAGCAAAAAGTGTGTTTCCGTTTTTTGGCTTTTGCTTGAAGCTTTCCCAATAATCTGTGCTGTTCAGTTCCACTAATGAAAAATGCCGTTACTGCCAAGTTCCATTACCATAAACACATGTGAGCTCTGCAAATACCAAGGGGGGGCTGGGTTTATGGCAGGTGTTGTCCTCTTCCACCGTGATTGGAACATAAATTCCCCCTGAACTCTGGTAGGCTATACCCCCCACCACCACCACCACCACCACCACCACCACCGCTCATTTCCACAGGATCCACTGAAGCCCTTCACTCATTAGCTATAAACCCTCGGGCAGACAACGAAATGATGCATGTTATTGTGAACGCGGCAGATGGGGCCCCAAAGCTGTCGGCAAAGGTCTTGAGCTGAGGTTTTACTGTAACAACAAGCTAATGGATGGGACTTCAAGTTGTTCTGAGGCAACCTCTGTGGAACTGAGGCAGAGTGGCAAACGTGCACGAAAGACTGGGGATCTACCAGCCAACACAAAAGCTTATGAAATCCACTTTTTTCTCTACAAAACGGGCTTTGCTTTGGTGAATTTTTGCCAAGACAACTGTATGAAAGTAAACTAAAAACTATTAACATTTTCCACCAGTTTGAAGTGAACCCTGGGGACTATCCTGTGAAACCAACCTCTTTTCTTGTCTTTCTGGGGAAACCCTTTATACCCCAAAGCTGTTCACAACTGTTGAGGTTCAGAGAAGATAATTTCTGTTTGTTTTAAACCTAGAGGACAAAGACATTGTTAAAAAAATACCTGACTGTTACCTGGAAAAACGCTCCATTCCTTGGAAAAACCAAACATTTGTTTGATGCTTCGATGTTTTATTTCACACTGGATGTGGGAAATCCCAAAATAGTTTTCTTTAAAGCACATAAACACCTTGTTTGCAATAATAGCAGACCTAAAAAGTCTGGAGAGCTTGTTTTTTTCTAAAAATAGTTTATTTTCCACATAGACCAAAGCTGTTTTCTGGCTTTAAACCCATAGAAAAGGATGAACTTTAGCTAGAGGTTTGACAGTTTTGAGCTCAGATCGGTTTTCATCTGATAAGACAATCAAGATTCAGCTGTTATTCAGTCATTTTCAACTAAAGATGACAGGATGACCACAGCCTATCACAAAATCCCTCACAAAGTCCTGACAACTTTATATTACCTGTTCCGGTCTGGTCTGGTCTGGTCTGTTCTCAGACTGCTGTCAACCAAACATTTCTGTTCCAAACCAAAGCTTGTAAAAAAAAACATGTGATCAAAGATCTCTTCAGTCATTGACCAGGAAAACGTGAGCGTGGTAAAACAATGAGAGAAGGAAAGATGGAAGTCCTACGCCTGTAATCCTTATTGGGATAGGTAACTTTTTATTTCACTGAGCAAATTTGAACGTCTGTATCAATTTCAGGTTCAACACTTTTTACTGCTACTTTGGTACGGCCGTGGCCTGTTGCAAAGCGGTTACTAAGGAAACAATGGCTAAGAAGGTACACTGGTATGAGAAGCAATGTGCATCACATTAAAAGTTGTTTTAATGAGCCTGCATTCATCTGACCAAGTTTCAATGAGGTGCTGTGTCTCATCAGTGCTTCACGTTTGTTTGCCACTTTTTCAACTCTGTTTACATCCCATAATGCCCGGCCCATTGGGAAAGACCCCAGGAGGTTGCACTAACTTGCAGCGCCTGCTGGATTCAGGTGGCCATTATCCAAAGACCAACCAGGCCCAACTCTGCTTAGCTTGAAAATTCAGGGTGTGGTTCAAAGATTGTAGCCCTCTGCTGTTTCTGTCACAAAAGTGGTGGTGAAGGACCCAGAATGGCGGAGACCAGCCTAGGTGGTGGAAACTAAAACATTTAATAAATAAACTTAAACATGACAAAAACCCATGGGGGAAACAATAAGGTGGCAGAGCATAACAAACCAGATGACCTGACGAGGATTAACTGAAAACCAGACACTTAAACAGACTTAGGGTAATTAACAGAAATGAAAACAGCTGTTGATCATAAACCTGATACTGGTGACTGAGGGACAATTCAAAAACCTGACAGTTACATTATAAAACAGGGGTCTTAAACTGGTGGCCCATGGGCCATTTGTGGCCCCCAAGATGATATTTTGCGGCCCCCGCCACGAAAGAATCATGTGAGTGCGGCCCATGAGTTTTGTATGAACAGCACTTTTACAATGTTGTGAGCAGAGCTGACAAATCGACCAATCACGGTGCGGTATATGGCTCTTGGGGGCGTGACATTGGGTGGGCGTTGTCGTTACTCAGAGTAAAACGCACTCACTTTTTTCTGTCTCCAACATATGGAAAATATGAAGGATCTAACAGAGAGAATGACTCCAAGCTGTGTGTCTGGCATTCCATCGCGTATCATTGAGATTTTCACTGTTTGTAATGACGATTGTACAGTGTGGCATTAAGATTTTATTTTTTGGCAACGTTATCCAGTCAGGGAAGCTCTCTGTTGTTGAGGAAAGCATACATTCTTGTGATTACGGAGTTCTCCTCTGTTTAAACGGCTTGGACAGCCGTGATCAGGTAGACCACTTTAATGAGTTCTTTACCTTTCTTTGATCTCAGGTATGTGTAACATTTGTTCCAATCTCCATTGAACAGCGCCGTTCTTTTATTAACCACAGTTTAAACTAAACTATAAATATTTAGGAGTGGGTGACTGGCTGCTCTAAAATAGCTTGTGGCATTTAGAAGCTCTGCTAAGAGTCCAGCAGTAAGAAGTAGGAAAGGGAAGCCATGTTCAGAAGAACCAATTGATGAAGGTTAAAGAACTGCACAGTTTAAGTCTTATTTTGTGTTTCACATTTCAAATTTAACAGTGTTAATTGAACTGTGTTAATGAGGACGATTAAATCTGAATACAATAGATATAGAAGACTGAAGAACCAGAAAACAGACTTCTGTTACTGATTTATTAAATTATTGATTTTAAATTTGTTCATGGATTTGTTGGTTGAGAGTTTTCTTAGTCATTTTGTACAGTTAATAATACAGTACATTTAATGGTACAGTACATGTTCTGTACAAATGTACTACCAAAGAAGGGATGTACGAGAGGAAGTTGTAAACAACTTGTTTACACCAGGGTCCTTGTTCATCTTCTTTTGTGTTATAAAATTTAAATGTGAGAAGATTGAATTGTTTTAAATTTTCTGATTTAAATTGGCACAAGCTCAGAAAAAGTGCACGCACGTGCATGCGTGCTGAGGATGCGACTCAGCCTCAGCCTAACTCTGCTTTCAGTGGCCCCGAGAAAGATTGAGTTAGAGGCCTCTGCTGTAGAACAATGCAAAAATCTTCTGGCAGACCTTTGAACCACGATTAGGAAGATATTTAATTCCAGGTAGAATACAAAAAAAAAAAAATACAATGAATGACAACAAGCTGCATAACTCACTGTAGTTTCAAACGTACAGTATCTGACACTTGGGTTGTCCATCCAGGAGTCTCCTGAAAGGATGATAGATGTCAAGGAAAAAAAACAATAAACTCATCGGCCACTTGCTCGTTAACACGAATTTCCAATCACTAGCAGCAACTCAATGCATTTCGGCATGTAGACATGGTCAAGACAACCATCAGAATGGAGAAGAAAAGTGAATGACGTGACTATGAAAGTGGCTTGGTTTTTGGCGCCAGACGGGCTGGTCTGAATACTTCAGAAACTGCTGATCCACAGGGATTTTCACCCACAACCATATCTAGGGTTTACAGAGAAAGAGAAAATATCCAGTGAGTGCTTAAAGATTAGAAGATTAGAGCCAGAGACAGGTTTACTGTTACAGTGGGAGGTTATGAACCATCAATCACAAAAGGTGTATATTTAGATAAACCCCTTTGGTCTTTGAGGCTAAACTTTATTATATGAATTATGTTTGTATACACTGCTTGTTGGAAATGTATTTTCTGGATGAGCTGGAGGATGACTAAATAAGTAGGAGAAGGTAGAATATCAAAGCAACAAATTGGTAGAGGTTTACCTAACTGTCAGGTGTAGATGTTAGTCAAGAGGGCGGGGCCTGTCCACAGACACACAGAAAAGCCTTCACACACACGTATCACATCCACCATCTGAAATGGTGGCTACATTGATGACGAGTGAGCTGATGTGTTGGAGTGTGTCTGCTTCAGAGGAGTGAGACAGGGAGGAGCCCAGAGTTTGTCGACATTTCAAGGCTGCAGAGAATAAGACACCCACATGCTGATACACAGCGCCTCATTAAGCAGGACAACCACGAGGGCGAAGCACCAAGAAGGAATGGATGGGAGGATGAAAGAGATGAGGGGGATGGATCCCAGTGCTCCGTGTGGAGGGATTTCTTTTTAAGAACAGATCCTGCAAAGTCAGTACCTACTGCTGGAGGTTCAAAGAGTGCATGTGTGGGGCTGGGGAAGAGGGTTGGACGACGGTGACAAATCCTTAATGTGGCTCTCACTGATAACGAGGCTGTGAACTGCCCACAGCTGCTCAATGTGTTATCATGATTAACCACGGCTGACCAGGCAGACATGAGTGCAAAGAGGAGTCAAGAGGCTAAAACGACCTCAGTGAGCCCCAGAGAGCGATCCAGCGTTTTTCTGCCACACTTTTCACACAAACAGCTCAAAAAATAAAAATGAGACCTTCGAAAATAATTTCTAATTCAGTTTAGAAGAGCAGTTACAATCTTCTCCTCAGCTGTTTGTCAACAACATGCCCTCATGGGTGGAGATGAAGCAACAGAAATGTGTAGGAGCAGTTCCCCTCATTTACAAGGCCAGCTTGGGCCGACTGTTGTCTCCTGAGGCTTTGTGAAGGCCATGAGCTGAGCATGGAGTTCAGCTTTGGGTCCTAAAGGGAGAGTTTGGCACAAACATGAAGAACATGAAATGTGTGCTGCAGTGCAAGGAATGCAAAGAATGCCCTGTGAGTCAGCAAATTTGAGAGGTGTTCTTACGTTCAAATTCAGAAAAGAGTTGTATTTCCAATCAAATCCAGAAAGAAGAGTGTTTTTGTTTGCTCAGCCGTTAATGTTGAAAATTTCCCACAATTCAATCTTTAGGTTAGTCCCATCAACTTTACACACAGAGCATCCCTCCTCCTTGTGGTCCAAACAGGAAGTACATAATGACTCCAAGAAGCCAAAATCCCTGATTTCTGTTGAGAAATCATCAGCTATTACTCAGTCATTCTATTTGTCAGAATAACCATTCTTGCTCTGATCCTTTTTTATATGTTCTTGATAATCATCTTTTCCTTTGTTTCCTTGGCATTTTCTCTGTAGTTCAAGTTATTCAAAATAAGGGACCAAACAAGAGACCAATCAGATGCCTCAATAAAAAAAGGAGGTGTCTGCTGGATCCACACCCAGCATTCATAAGGTTCAGTTGACAGACTTCCATCAAACTCTCTCCTGAAAGGCAAGAGTGGTTGCCATGGAAATGATGGCTCAGGCCAGCTTGGACCAATCACTGCTTACTGACGTTATACGGCTCCAACACAGTGGCATCCAAGAAAAACAAGTTTGGACAAAATCCTTCAACGTAAGAACTCTACAGCGAAAGATTTTACAAAGTGAAGAAGTCCCAAAAGTGGACTGCTTGTGACTCTACCCAGAATGTTACTGGCAAGAGTCCACCCCGCTTTCACCCCAAGTAATCTTCTAATTTAAAAAAAAGAGTAAAACTCACAGAAACAAATGCCGAACCAGTAAAATTGGATGATGATGAACCCTGTGGGAATGAAGGCAACAGTAAACAGAACAAAGCAGTCTGCTGGATCTCCCAACAGTTATTTCTCTTGTGCTCCGGAGACCCAAATGGCTTTGACAGCACAGCTCTGTGCAAATGACAGCAGGTTGGCTGTTTCCTCTGTGGAAGAAGGCTGACTAGCATCAGTGAATCTGAACTCAGAATCCAGCCCACATCTGCCCATGTCCATCATGACTCAACGCACTTTCTGCAAACGCGACAAGAACAATTTTTATTTCTGATCGGGAAAAACAGATTCAAATAAAATTTAGATTAAAATACGCAACAGAGTTGTGTCCTCATTTGCTGTTTCCTGTATCTCCTTCTAATTCAAAGTGTCTCATTTAAATATCAACTTGTATTGTTGTTGTTTTGCATAATTTATGAAGCCCTTTGACCTTCAGAGATTGTACTCTCCCATCAGGTAACCCAGTAATAAACATATGACAATCAAACATGTCTTTTTACCAAGATGCTGCTAGACTGAAGGTAACAGGTAGGCTACATGCTTAGCATAAAAAATTTAAAAGAGTTTTAATTTGCTGGGTCAATAGAAGGTTATGTCCGAATTCGCTCACTATTCAGGACAGTCTAAATGCCCCAGATTTTAATGTAATTCGGATTGTGATGCTTTTTATGCTGAGATCCTGACTCACAAACAGGAATCTTTGGCTTGTTGTGCGCACATGGATATTTTTTTATGCCTTCAAGGCAAAGGAATGAAATCACCAGGGTTTATTTTTAAAGAAGACAAAAGTATGTCAGTGAAGCAGAACTGCAGTGAAGAGCAGAAAGACTGTTGGTCATTTAGAGACTAAAACTATTTTCATCTGCAAAAAAAAACTAAACGTGACAAGAGGAAAGCTTTTGAAAAACAGAGTTTGCATGCATATGCATATACGATGCATCTTTCCTTTGAATGGAAAATGGCATTAGTCTCTGACCTTCAGTAAATGTAAATCTTTTAAGTCGGCCCAACAACCCATGAAATCCTATACTGCTGATCCTTGACAGCCTATTCTCTCTGTGCTCTCAGGGGATGGCTGATATCGGGGGTGAAGGACAAAGAAGCAAGAGAACTGTCAAGTATGTTTGAAGTTAGATGAGCCAAAAGGTTGACATTTCTTGTATTTGCTAGCAAAACTATATTTTCTGCACTAGAAAGCACTCTTAAAAGCCTTAGTAGTTTAAATAAGGAACATTGCCCCTTATAATCTGGAACGCCTTATGTATGGATTAGTTCTGGTTGTGTTTGCTGATTGTGAAAGAGTTTTTAAGAAGGACAGTGTGCACTGTGTCTAAACGTCTGGTTGGGTGCTGTGGTAAATACACTAACGTGGATAACGTTTAGCAGTGTCAGATTGTGTCTTTTTATGCATTACTAACAAAGTTGGGCGTCCACGTCGTCACAGTAAAGTCTGCTTGGGAGTTGGAAAGTGGCTAACGTGGCTAACGTAACATAACGTGCTACGTACACATTTTAGAGTTCGTGTGAACGCAGTCAGTAAATGACTGATGGACTTATCTCCTTCTCTTTTGTTTTACTTAATGCGCCTTATATGGTGCACCGTATATATGACACAATTTCCATTCATTGACAGCGCGCCTTATAATCTAGTGCGTCTACGGGTGTAACGATTCATCTTAACAACAATTTCATTCCTATTATCATTTTGTGATGGCCGTTATTATTCCAAGTCAGTTTGGTTCATTTTGAATGATCCAACTGAATCTGATTTACTGACCTAAAATCGATCCAGGACATCTTTAGCTAAAAACTCAGTCAGTGGGACTCAGTAATTCCTGGCTAAGAACTGAAGAGATCTTTAGTCATGTGGTTTTGTTTACAAGCTTTGATTCGAAATAAAAATGTCTGTTTGACAGCAGTTTGAATCTGGTCCAAATTAAGGACTCTGTCTGGAGCAATGAACTTTTCCAGTCAGAAAACACCCTGAGAGATAAATACCTGGTACTGGACAGTGCAGGTGAATTTTCCCAAAATCCTTGTATTGCTTGCAAGATAATCAAGTGTAAATTAAATATGTGAACAAGAAAATAAGAAAAAATAATAAATATAGTAAAAATATGTAGATTTTATATCATGTCCATTTGGACAATGCAAAAAACTCTGGTAAGTCTTCCTTTTCACACTTGTGTTTTCACAAAGTAATTTTCCTTTCCAAACCCAGTTTTTTTCTAACTCCATAAAACAAAAAATATAAAAAAGAACGCGTTTATTGTCTTTGGACTGTAATGCACTTCCTTGAAAAACAGAACTACGGCACAGTCGCTTGTGTATAGATTTTCTTCCTCTAATCCTAGAGGAGGATAGCCCCCATCATTTAAAACTTGTCATGGCTAAGAAAAGTAAAAAGAAGACAAGGTTTTTATTTATTTTTCATGTGGGCCAAAACATTTTAGAGTTCATTTGGATCATATTTTAGCATATTTAAATAACTCAAATAACTGTATGTTAGTTATTATTATTTCATAAATGAGTTATCTCCATTTTTTATAATAAAATTTACTTCTTTTCATTACAGTTGTTGCAATGTATATTGACAGCAAACATGACTGTGTTTAGATTCAACAAATGCTCAAAAAGTAATATCTGGTTATTTAAAATAAAGTTAATCTTAATTCACAAATGATATTTATGCCAGGCAGCAGTGGATGCAGTTTATTTTTCTCAACATGTTATGTTGTTTTTTTTTGTTTTTTTCTTTTTTTTTAAGATCATATCAGTACACAAAGCATAAAACTGGCTTTGATACAACCAGAGCTTGCCAAAGGGTTACACTACGCATGCAATATTCACGTTTTAATGGCTATAATGCTAAAATGTGCATGCACTCTAGAGATAAATGGTTCGAACTTTACATCAAAAACTGGTTCATATCTAAATTTGTCTGAATCATTTTTTTTTTATTAAAATAACTGATAGCTGACCATAAAGCAAGTTATAAACTTTCAAACATTATTGATGTTACTTCACAGCACACACTCAAATCCAGGACTCTGCCTAATTTAGCATCACCTGGAACAAAACAAACACTGAAGAATACTTTTTATGTAGTTGGAAATAAAGTCAGGAATGAAAGGGTTAAACTTTATATTCTTAAAATCACTGAGCAAGTCTCAGTATGTTTCCCAAATGTTAATATGAGAAGTAAAATGAGAAGTTTGTAAATGTGGAAATCACTCGGATTGAATATTATTGATGAAGCGCAGCTTTGCTCATACAGTTTTTCCCACAAGCAGTCCCTGTAAACAAAGATATCTGATATTTTTACGCGTGGATGCGTTCCTTTTCCTGAGATGAATAAACGAGTTATTTCAGGGAACGCAGAGCCAAGCCTGCATGATGGGGACTGCAGAGACACAAAGCTGCGCGCCGGTTCCTCATCTGGGTCATGTATATATAATCATGTGTGTCTAATGTTCTTGCCCTGAGCGGGTTCTGGTTCCAACATGCCATGTTCTACAGACCACTCAGGAAGCAGATCAGTGCGTGCACTAAAATGTAAAGGATATTCCCCAGAAATGTGTGGGCGACTGCATGGAAGCCCAGAGAATGTGAAGGCTTCTGAAGCTCCTTGATGTCCTCCACAGGAGGATGGATTCTTTCAGTGATCGAGTGTGCATGAATTAAACTTTTGCTTTACTCAGATATTTGTGGATTCTTCAATGTTTAACCCAGAAGCAATGCCTTCTTGTCACCTGGATGATTTATGAATGCTAGAGACACCAGTGATGTGCAGAAATCCTCTGACTGTCTTGATTTTTTTGATTTGAAGCTTTCCGCAGCTGTTCTTTGTGTAAAACGTGTGTCATTTGTTGATGATACGACGTGCTGCCACTCAAGTTTTTCCTAAAATGTTCTTAATTAAAGCCTCTTAACCATTGTCCTCAAACTAAGGATTTCTCTGGTGTTCTACCTCTGAGCTGCATTTCAACCTCATGTTCAGCTGTTTTTCTTACTGAGAGTTCCATAGATAGTTTCCTGGTGAACCAAATCTGCTCTTTCATCTCTGAATATTCATTGGAAAAGGACAGGAGGCAACAGGCACAGCTGAGTGGAGGAAGATTGTGTCAAAGCACTTTTTCGGTTTTAGAAATCAAGGAAGGAATCTTTCTCAAACATGCAGATTTTTAAATTCTTAAATGTATGATCATGATGTTAAATTTAAGTGTAGAAGGTTTATGGAAATTTCAATATATTTTTGAAACAAATACAGGAAATTATAATTTCATTTAAGATCCCTTTGATTTGAAAACTAAGGGACTGAGAGCTTGAACAGGAAGCTGCTTTTTATATAAAAAACACTAAACACCAAGAGACAAAACACTATCCAGATCATTTTTGTCTCCAATAATTAATTCTTGATTAATTCTTGATACTTGACAGGATAAGACTTGTCTGCAAGCAAGAAAATGGTCAAACCTATACGGGGTGAGCAGGTGGCAAAATATCAAGGCTATAGACTAGTCCATGCAGCCTGACTGTTGAAATGTGGAAACTAGACAATCACAGCATAGTTTTGTGGGCATCCTACAGGCATGTCAAGGGACTTATGTATCATGTTCACACCCCTGTGCTTGCAGCATTTGCATGCGGTCAGTAAGGAGCAAGAACTTGCATCTTATCGACCACTAAAGCAGGTGTATCAAGCTCCAGGCCTTGAGGGCCGGCTTTCTGCTGTTTTTGTAAAAACCCAGTCCGACCTGCTGCTGATTATCTGGATCGGGTGTGTTCTGACAAAAAGAAGCTTCGGTGGCAGGTTAGTTGGAAAGCATGTAGGACTCAGTAGGCCTGGAGTTTGACATCCCCATACGATAGCATCACCCATACGTCATGGGTGCAAGCAGTTAACATTATCCTTACAAATACTTCACGATACATTTACCACATGCAGGACAATGGTACGTTCCATTTTCGTAACAGCCCTTAAGGTGGCTGCACACCTGTGCGCCCTTTTAAGATGCAGCCGCTCCTCTCTACGAGCCTCCATGAGCCCGGACAACCCAAAAACCCGTACAGATCACCCCCACGTTCGGGTGGATGTGACTAAAGCTTAAACCAACATGGATGCTGTCACTTCCTGTCTGGCTGGGAATGCTGACGACTGGGATGCAGATGGTCGTCTTGTCTCACAGAACAGATGGAGAGCAGATGGACCACAAATAGGTTACTCAGTTTGCTGTATCTTCTTGGTCACTTTGACTCGTTTGGATGTAGGTTTTATGACCTCCAGAAATTAAAACAAATTTATTTGTCATTGGAGGTCATTGGCTACCAATCCTTTTAAATGTTTGGGCTCAGAAACCCCCATTATTAAAAAAATAATAGTAAAAGATTCACGCAAACAGCTGAAGAAAATACAAAGAAGAACTTCTGATTCGAGGAAATGTGAGGGGTTAAATACTGCCAGCCCTGCGGGGCAGTTTCAGCCTGCAGAGAAAACATGGCTCTCCTGTTCCAAATTAACAAGTACTTGACAGAGCTGCCCAGACAAGCAAGGCAGTGGAGCACGCAGCAGCCATATGCAACAGCCTAGTCTGCTGGGGCTTTTGCTGTTGATCTGAGCCAATTATGAAGTGAGTCACTGTGACATGAAGCCGCACACAAGCCTCTGAAGGAAGCCACAAACAAGGCTCGCAATCTGTGCTGCAAGATGACAACTCCTCCGAAACAAACCCACCTGACAGAAAAGAGGAGTGCAATACCAGGATGAAAGATGAAGATTCAAAGGAGACAGGAGTGCACGCTAGCGTCTGGGAGTCGGTTATGAAACAGGATCAAGTAACGATGTGAGGATGGGAAACAGCACAGCTTCAAGCACAGAAGCAACGGCTGAGCCAAAATTGATTCACTTATGGCTGATCCGGCAAAATCAAGGGAAGAAAGACAGGCCTCCTTCCTACAACCCTCAGAGGTTTTCTTCAGCATCTTCAGCCCAACTTAATTTAAAGAATAACATGGAGGATTGTCTGAAAAGGTCACTGTTTGATGAGGCTGGATGGATCAAGAAGACTCGCCTCCGTATAGAAGAAGAAAGCACTTCATTCTCAGTTTCTAGATGACTGACATTTCGTAGGTATTTCTTTTTCAGCTCCTTGGAAGACAAAGTAAACCTCTCTAATATAAAGAAGATCAAATATCATCCGTGTCAACGTTTTACTTCTCGGAGGCAGATGAACATGGCTCAAATCCAGAAGTGTGCAAAAGGTTTCATCCTTTTTATCTATTGATAGGGCAACGTTATTGTAGTATGCACAGTTTGAGGATTCCACAAACGATACCCTGAGGAATCTGACCTTTTATCAAATGAAGAAGCAGTTACAGAGCTACTCCAAAGAAAACTGTGTTTTTAGCCTGTTCTTGTAGCTTTTTTCTCATGATGGAAGACATGTAAAAACACAAATTTAGTTCTAAATCGTTTTTTTGATTCAGATCGCTGGGAATCAGGAGCAAGCACAAAAGTGCAGTTGGAAAAAGGCAGTAGCTGTGACGTGGGTGCAACAATCAGCAGGCCACAAGCTCCCTGCTCCACTCCATTCTAATGCAGCTTTTTAAAATACTATCACAACACAGCTATTTATAATTGTTTTTTTTTATTTAATTTTGCAATATTTTTTGAATTCCATTTAGATTTTGTTCATAGAATGATGCTTTAAAAACAAGCATGCGGGCAAGTTGTCCTGTGTGTTTTCCTCATTGGTCAGTTCAAATCTGCACCACATTGGTTTTTTGAAAAGGGAAAAAAACAACAAAAGACCAAGAAGATGGGATCCTCACAAACACTGAGGGTTTGGTTGCTCTCACTGGTGAATTTTTTGCTAAAGCGGTAATCTCATTTGGTGCACGGTGACTCCGTAGTTAACTCTAGTGTCTGACAGCGAGAAGGCCCTGGTTCAAATCCTGGCTGGGTAGTTTCTATGTGGAGTATGCATGTTCTCCTTGTGCATTTGTGGTTTATTTCCGGGAATTTTGCCGTCCTCACATAGTCCAAAACCTTCCTTCATAGATTGCTTGGTGATTCTAAAATGCCCCATGGTGTGAATACCCACGTTCACTCATAGACAGACAGACTCATTCTGCTAGAAAAGCTCATTATGATATTAAAAAGTCATTCTGAAAAACAACAACTTCAAATAAAAGAAAAAAAATACTTTGAAAACTATTGATTTTGAAATCTGATTTCTGAAAAAAGTCTTATAATTATCGCAATATTCAACATAATTAAAAAAATGTATATTTTAAAAATGCTGTTATGAAATAATTAGCAGGTTTGAAAGCTAAATGAAACATATTTAATAATATTATGGGTAATTTAATATCTGTATGCATCTGTATCTGTATGTTTTTCACAGTTTAATGATCTTTTAATATATTTATAAGATATTTATTGGTTGAATATCTGATTGTACAAGATCATATTTATTTATTTAATTCTAAATTGTTTGGGGCTCCATAATCTGCAAACAAATCCTCTCCAGCCATAAATAAGAGCCATTTATTGACTTCTCAGCAGGGAAGAACGCAAAAGGCACTTTCCTGGAGAAAAGTCAGCATTACTCCTTTTATGATCTTTTGCGTACAAAAGAAAGACATCACTTGTGTGGGATAAGGAAACTGTCAAAAAGAAACGTGTTCATTAGGAAAAAGTTGTGTTTATAAATACAAATTTGTAATTTGTGCACAACTTTGCAGAAAAAATATGAATACAACTCTTAGTTTTACGTTTCACATGTCTGTTTTGAATACGACTTTTCTTTGTCTTAAACAGAAATTTCTCCTGTTAAATTGCTGTCAAAAATACGTCACAGAGTCACAGGCATAAACATCGAGTCCCGGAGCATCAATTCATCTGAGCATGATAGAATTAAACTTTATAGAATGTTATTGATCCCATGGCAGGAAAATGATCTTGTTACTGTTACTATGCTGGAAAAAAGATATAAACAGCAAAGTCGTGCTACTTTTTTATTTATTTTTTTTTTGTTTGCCAGGCGACATCAACGGAGCATAAAAACAACAAAAAAAAAGAGATGTTAATAAGAGAATGATTAAAGAAAATAAAAACACCAGAGCAGGCAGCAGAGGGATCCCTGTCTCTCTGCTGCTGCCATTACGTTCTCTCTGCCAGAATTTGTGTCCACAGTCTCAGACATGGTTCTAGCAGAGGGAACCTCAGCACAACACTGGCCAGTGGCGGCATATTGGCGTGGGGGGATTCTCACTTAGCCGGGCAGGAACCCGGGACAGGACGGGCGGGTGCACCTGCCAAAGGCTCTGGCAGCACCGTGGAGATAGCGGGTTGGGAAAAGGAATGGAAAGACATCTAAGCTAACTCAGAGCTAAAGTAAGCTAACTGGCAACCGACCGTAACAAAAGTTTAAAAAAATTAGAAACAGAAAGACAGTTGGGTATTCTGATCCTACTGACTGTTCTAGGTTAGCTTATCCGTTTTGGTTTCGTTATCCTCTTATTATCAAATAATTTCAGGAGACGTGTTTTTATTTAACACCGTCTGCTCCGTCTTTCTAGGTCGTTTTGCACTTCTGGTTCTAAAACGACCTTCTGCTGCATTCTTTACACGATCGCCTGTTGCAGCCTAAAAACAAGCTGAAAATCGCTGTTTGTTTTTTTTTTTTTTTTTATCTATTTTACCCAATTTTCTATAGATCTATGGCTATCAAGACATTTTTTCTACTTATGGGATCAATAAAATTCCTAAAAGGTCTATTTTATTTTACTTTAATAAATAATCTTTATCACACATGCGCAGTCGGAAGAATCGATGCTCCGGGACTCGATGTTTATGCCTGTGATCCCATGACGTATTTTTGGACAGTGATTTAACAGGGAAAAATGTTTTATTCAAGACAAAGAAAAGTCGTATTTAAAACAGACATATGAAACTTAAAACTAAAGGTTGTGTTCATATTTTTTCTGCAAATTTGTGCACAAAATAAAATTTTGCGCAAAACTTCTTCTTTATGAATATGCTTCTTTTTGACAGCTATCTTACCTCATACATCTGGATGAATGAGAATCTTCATTGACCAAAAGATACTCTTTCAAACATGCAACACAGCGATCTCTGGTAAAAGAGAATCATGAGTGATGTCAGGGAGGTGAGAAATCAACCCCCTTGTTGTGTTTTTGGCTTGGTTCTGCACAGATGGCGTGCTCTGAGTCAGCTCTGAAACACTCGTCAAAACAACCCTTTAACCGCTGGGCTGTAAAAGCAAATTGTGATGCATGTGTCAGAAGGTGAATGGTCACATTCTGCGATGTGCATGCAGTCTCTGAAGGATGAAGAGTCGTGCGACAGCTTTGTGTTTCTCACAGATATGCCATGACTTTGTTGATGGGTCGTATTCCCCAAAGCTCTAGGTCTTACTGAGACTTGCAAAAAGAAACCGGAGTTTGTTGGGGCGATTAGAAAGCATCAAGCTTTGCGCGTCAAAGTTTCACCCCGACAGCTTGATGACAGATCCAGATCTCTGGAGGAGCGCTGATCTGCAGAACGCTCACACCCACTGCTCCGTCAGTCCAAACCTGAACAGGGAACTGCGCGCTCAAAGGAAGTGACAGGCCTGAAAGGACTTTCTAAGCCCCCAAGGAGAAAAGGAAACCTGTCCGCTACAGTGAATGGCACAGACTTTAAAATACATGTGGCTCTTCTTCACTTTACAAGCTTGGAGGAGTTGAATGGGCCACAAACAGAAGTGCAAAGTTGACAACATTTTTAAAAATCACATTATCTCAAAGGTTGTATTCATTTCTATTTCAAAGGTGACCTTACATTTTGAATGCAGGAGGCAGAAAAAGGAAAAACTTGATCTGCGTGACTGAGATCCATGTTTGAGCTGCTGAGCTTGACCTGCAGTCCTGGATTCTCCTTTTTATCTTCCTTTGAGCTTGTTTTATACCAAAAACATATCTGCAAAAGTCAATTTATTTATCCCTACTTAAACCAGTTCCCCGACCATTAGTGATGGTGGTATAATTGATTACTTTATTCATGGAAACTTCTTGTGGGCTGAATGTGACCCTGTGGGCAGCGCCCGCCGGACGTGGCTTCGGCGCCGGGCTCTACCCTCTTCGCTCACCGCGACTGAAGAAATCCTGGTTAGTTTCTTTTCTTCCGCTAAGTAATATGCTTAAATTCAGCGGGTCATCTGGTCTGATCTGAGGTCGAACACTCAAACAAATACTTGTCCTGCCAGAAAACATGGAAATAGTGTGAAGGCTAAAGCTACCATTGACTTTGAATGGACTACAAGATCATCCTAAACGTTCACTGTTCTGAGTAAACTCACTCAGATCTTTTAAAATGTTTTCTAGAAGTTCTCCTTTATTGGCTGACAGTCATAATTTATTTGTGAAAAGTCACATCATTGTGTTGCCAGCTCAGTTTGTACAATTGTAGCACAGCAGGGAAACGCCATCTCAACATGTCCAACATGGCGTTGAACTTTACATTTTCAACAATATAGATCTCATTTGGGAGCGAATGTGGGAGTTCATTCCAGTGGACGAGAGGCCACATCGCCGTGCCTTCAGACAGGGATAGGGGTCTGACTGTGGTTTCAGCCTTTGGAATACTCAGCCTTCTTGCGTTGTCCTGGAGGGGTATTGAAAAACACCCAAACATTCTCGGGGGACTTTAATACCCACATGGTCAGTGACAGTGGCATGTGCATGAGTGTGATTGGGAGGAATAGAGTCTCAGATCTAATTTCTCATTTTAGTTTGTCCACAACAAACACAATGACAGCCTTTGAACACAAGGATCTCAATCAGTGCACGTGGCACCATGTCGCAGTTACTGTTGTTCACCTTTCGCAGATATGATATCGTTGATATTTAGTTTTTCTGAGCTGTTTTTTATTCTTGAAAAGTAATTTAAGGCTGGACCAGAGGCAACCAACCAGAAAGCAGGAGAAAGCAGTCTGACTGTTGTCAAGGCAACCAATAATCTCTTTTAGTATTTCATTGCGTCCTGCGTGAAGAGAAAAGGAACTCTGCCGCCATCTAGTGGTATGTGAAACACAGTGCATTTCTGAATTAAGAGACTCAACTGCAAATACTGTGGCAGAGGTGGTTTTTCTTAAAAAAGAGAAGGCAGGACTATGAACAAACAGATTTAATTTCTTGTTATAAACTTTTATTATAATTATGTGTCACTGTTAGGTGTAAAGTCTAAGTAATGACAAACACTCACTAATAAATCTTAGATTTTTTTATTAGACAATGCAAGAAAGTGCATATTTATTTTTTTATTGTCTCTAAATTGTGATTGAATTATTATTACGACCGGTATTTTAAACAAGTTTTAAGATGTCTCTTTTGTATTTTTTGTTTCCGTATTCTCATGAGGTCAACAATCTTTCCCCTTAAACCCTTTGAAAGCTATTTAGTCTTTTTCATGTTGGAAAGATACACAATGAAGAGGCCTCTAATGAAAAAAATTTGATTTCTACTGTGAAACACGGAGGCGGATCACTGATGGTATGGGGATGTGTGAGCTACAAAGGCAAAGGAAATAAGATAGCTGTTACCAGTATGTAAACTTCTGAACCGGGTCACAAGGGAAGAACAGAATGGCTTCAACCATCAATCAGCTATGAGTAAAAAAAGTTCTTGTATTTTTTATATTTTATGAAAAATTACTAAGACATCATCCAGGAAATGTAAACTTATGAGCACAAATGTAACTTATTTAAAGTGGATTTCTAGATTTTTTTTTCCCTCTGGCTGCTAAAATGAACCTACCATTAAGAGGACAGACTGTTAAACTCTTTCTTTTTAGGTGGGAAAACCTACAAAATCATCAACAGATCAAATACTTCTTTCTAACACTGCTATCAGACTTCCCACAGCTTCTCTTTAAACCTTTCAATTACCTAGAATCTCTTGTATAACAGAGTTTCTGATCACAAGGAGTTTTTCTGCGTTTACAATTTCCACCTTTTCAGTCTCCAGCTGACAAATATTCTTTGTCACATTTTTACAAATGTTTAAAACTATTGTGCTGCTTTTTGGGAATTATTTCTATTATTACTCGGTTCTTGGCATAGTTTTGCCATATTCCATCATATTCTATTAATATTTTTAAAGAATTCAACATTTTTAGATTTATGGTCTTTTTTTTATCTTCGCTTCTTCAAATTCTTGTTTCTGCTTCAGTCTCCACTAGATGGTGGCAGAGCATCAACTTTCCCATAAAGCAGAACCCAGTTAAAAGTTGGTTGCATGGACAATAAGTATGTAATGATTCAGTTTATCAATTCAAATTCATAATTATTGAATATTTGTAGTCTTTTCTCTGCTACATTTGAACGGACACTTACCGTTACTCATCACATTTACTCAAGTAAATGTGATGAGTAACTGTAAATGCAGGGGAGTAAAGAGTACAAATATTCAATCAAAAATGCAGTTGAATAGAGAGTAAAGTTGCTTATATTTTGATACTCAGTACAAATACAAAGTAGCCCAAAAAAAAAAGAAAAACTGAAATAAAGTAACAAACTCCATTTACTCAAGTACTTTACATCACTGACCAAAACTTCAACCCATGAGATAAATATCTGGTACGGAACAGTGCAGGAAGTTGAAATGGTAACAGTGGTGGGACAGAGATTTACTGAATTAGAGCGGTAAACTTTATTAGCTCCCTAACAAAGAGGCATTGATAAAACAACCATAACTTACATGTTATAAGATTGAGATTAAACTCTATTTACTAAAATGACATATTGTTTATTGCGGTTTAACAGACTGCAACATTAAGCTGAAGAATCTGGAGGTTAAAGGTCATTCAAAGCTTTTCTTTGTTTGTTGTGTTTTTGTGTACAAGCAATTTTTACAATATTTTATCCAATTTTTTCCTGTTAATTTTCATTATACTTTTAGTTAAAACATAAATTCTCATTTTCAAAGGTCGAAAATGAGTATAGATTTGTTCTCTCATGCAGACCCTGATCTCTGATCAGTTTCCAGCCAATCGGAGCTCAGAGAAGGTAAAAGCTGCCGTCTGGACGCATGCATTACTGCAGAAAAACAACGTTCCTGTCATGTTCCCTGAGATCTTTCTCCTGTTTCCTCCTTTCACTGAATCACAGGTGTGTTCATCTCCTGCTGCTCCACCCAGCTCTGTCCCAGCTGTACGCAGGAGATTCTGTCTTTTTCTACTTTTCAGGAAACTCCCGCCTTCAAAACCATCGGAATGATCACACATCTGAACCTTGACCATTTGTTCTGCCACAGAAACACTTTATCTGGAATTTGAACCTTTGCCTGGTGTTTGCATATAGAGTGATCACATCCATCCATAGGTCCCTACCAGATCCGAGACCCTGTGGTCAAAGTTCAACCTGGTTTAACTCTTACTTTGCATTCCATGGCTGCACTTAGTTTGTGCAGAGCCCAAACATTTACTTAGATACTGTGAATCAATGCTTAAGCACAAGAGTTTTGAACACAGAAGCCCAAAAGGCGCATGTGTGCGTAGACTTTCCACTGACAGTGGTGGGTTGAATGCATATTGCAGAGGGCAGAGTGAACATAGCAAGATACTGTTTCATGCAACAGAAATCCAAACAATCCCTTTCCTTTGCTTTTACTGTGACAAACACACATTTACACCAAAGTCATTTGGTTTGATCCAGTTTGTGTCCTCACAGCTCAGCCTGTTTGGGGTCATGTAACAGCTGCTGAAGTCTGCTGTGGTCCTGATGTGAGTCCAGAGTCCTCCTGAAGCAACTAACCTGTTGTGTGAACAAGTGAAGTATATCACCATTAGCAGAAAGTAGTCTAAGTGTACTACAAGCGTATTACAAGTATACTTGGTCTGTACTAAAAGTGAGGGAGTTTACTTGAAGACTTTGAACTTTTTAGATACTGATATGTATAATAAATTTAAAATGTTGAAATTTAGTCTGAAGAAGTATTGAGTTAGTACACTCCCTACACTACAAGTACATACTTTATAGTATATTTGCTATACAGTACAAACTCAGGTATGCTTATTAAAATAATTAATGTACACAATTAATTTAAAAAAATTGAGATGTTCATATAAACTAACGGTGATTAATTACACTCCGAGAAAAGGGTTTTCCCAAAAGACAGAGTATTTGACACATAATGGGGCCAGTTGTCATGGTAACAATACGTCGTTGAGTCGACAGACCTCAACTGCAGCAGCAAAGGAAAGTTATATGTGCTGATCGTCACGATTGATTCGCTAAAGCATCAGTTCAGAGAGAAAGTTCACCTCTTACTGCTTGTTTTTGTCCAGATCATGAAGGAAAAGTTTGTTTTGAAGAAGCCTGCACTTACAGAAGATTGTGACCGGAACTTTTTCCACCCAGCAGCCAATCAGAATAGAGGATTCACCCAGACCATTTAAAGTGCAGAAACACAATGGCTGTATATCAGCGTCCTTGTTTTCTTGGAGTAATTCTGCAGACATAAAAATCTTTACAGTTCTGCTTATCTTACTGTTGATGTGTTTTGAGCACACAAAATAAACTTCTGAGTTAACACTTTATGAATGTGAACATTTCAGATAAAAAAAGTGAAGGAAAAATGCTTTTCTGGCTTTTTTTTTGCTCGAATGCTGCATATTGTTGTATAGAATTTAACTTGTAAAACGTTGTGATTAATCATGTGATAATCACAACCTAAAACTGTGATTAATTAATGTTTTTAATCAACTGACAGCACTAAAAAATACTTCATGTGTGCTAAAATTGAGGGAACAGAAATCAATTATCATTTATGTGTCGTTTATGTTTGTCTGCATTAGCTACAATGATGCTAAAAAAATGCAAAAAAAACTTGATGGATTTCTGGATTTCATTTGGAAGAAACTCAACATCACATCCTCCTCTGAATCAAAAGTTGGTTTAATCCTGGAGTGTACCATTTCTGTATTTCAGGATTTTGCTTTTACAAAATACAGATATGTTCATTTCAATTCATAACTTTTTTTTTACATTATGTTCAATATAATCAAAAAGCACAATAGGATGACTTTGATTTATTTTTAAAAAGATTCAAAAGTGAGGCACAGTACTCTGTCACACCTTCGGGGGGCGCTCGTGAGGCGATATTTTGTTTTTTTTTTTTTTTGTTTATAATTTTACTCAGAACATTTGCATGTACAGAAGACAAACAAAGAACAAAAACTGTTAATAAGTTGTTTTTCTTTTTGAGCCAGAGGGGTTACAAAAGTAAATAAAAGAAATCACAACAACAAATAAAAGTTATTCTGTAAAGAAGAGACCGTTTTAAATGTCTTTTGTTGGTACTGGGAGAATTGTAAATAATGTCTGATTTGAGTAATTAATTAAAAGAAGTTTTGCGTTTTATTCCGAATTTTAGGTTTTTAAATTGTATATTTTGTTAATGAAATCAGGAGATTTATCAGATAGAATTGTGAAGACAGCCTGTTATCATAATTAGTAAAACCAAACAGCAGGTTCCAAGTCAGGAAGAAAGGGGGATAAATATGTGAGGCGACAGGTGTTTGTTATTTCTGTCCAGTGAGGAAGCTAAAGTTAGTTTGTTTTGGTTTGGATAGATATAATTCAAATAGAACACATTCAGGACAGCTTACCCTCATAGTCTATTTTTAACAAGTCTGAGAGACTTTTCAAAATAAAACAACTTGGGAAGGACGTTTCCAACAAAAAGCCGTTTTATGCACAAAGCCGTTTTATGCAATCCACTATTGTCTTCCTACTGTACCCAAGTGAGGAAGTAGAGCAGAAATAGAAATTATGACTATAAAAAAGAAGAAGAAAACATAGGACACATCCTTAGCCTGAATTAGAAAATAAAAACAATCAAAATAAAGATTTGAAACATATTAGATGTTGAGCAGTGCAGATGCTTCAGAGGATATATGAGCCAGAAATCCAAAATATAACAAGCTGTCAGTTCCGCACAAAGACCTTCTCCAGATCTGAATGGTTAATTAAATCAGTGTAGGTTTCCTCCCAAAATCAATACTAGAGAGAGAAAGCGGTTTTAAAGCTGACCTTGGTTTGTCTGCAGCTCACTGCAGTGTATGCCTGAGCGAGAGCATAATGTGCTGTGTCAGCAGGCTATTCCTCTCTGCGCTTCTTCCTGACACTCCAGCCGGCTACATCTACTCCCTTTTAACGTGACGGTCCACTAAAAATATCCCTTCCTCTGTCCCTGCTTGTTTTTCGGATTCACTCTCCTGCAGAGGAAGTCTTTGACGGCAGTGAAAGAAGAAAAAGGGAGTGACCACAGACTCTTAGAGAGGGTGGAACCCCACAGCACAGTGCTCTAGATAACACGAAGCAGACCCTTTATCTTCTTCTACGTATGAGCTGCTTTTCCAGACCAGTGCAAGTGAGGAGTGAGTAATGACCTGCATGCTTTGGGTGACAGAATCGTTTTTTCTGCATGAGAAACACGTTCATATCTCTTTTTTTTCTCATCTTGTTCAGGGAAGGTCCTGAAAGAGCAGCATAAGCTTGAGGAAGACTGTTTGTGTCACAAAAGGTAATAAGATAATAATCTGAAACCATAAATGATGTCTTTCCATAATAATGTAAAGCTGGTGGGTGCAGATCCGTCTGTTGTTTTTGGAGAAAGGATATGGGATGAAAATGAACAGGATTCCTGTTACGGTTGACGTCTGCCAAAGCAGCGTTAGTCGTTTGTGCTCTGTGAGAAAACAGATCATGTTTTTATTTATTTATTTTCTGCTGCTCCTCGTCAACATCTGATCACCACGGTGACCCTTCCTCTTTCCAAATCAGGCTGAGCTGCCTGACGTCCTGGACTGATGTTCTGGGTGGGACTTTGTTATGGTTCTGATGCACTTCCGGAAACATGTTTTCAATCGTATCAGGGGAATTCAGAAATGAAATCACACAATTATCTGCAAAAGAAAAACGCACACAGTTCCTCCCCTTTAGGTCTAAAGCCTTTGGTCCATAGAAAAAAATAAAATAAAATTCATCTGATCACTATTTTTCATTGTTAGGCTTTAGTTCAAATCAGTTTTTTTATTTTTGTTTTAATCAGACCTTTAATATTATTTTAATGATAAAGTGAGGCCTTTCAATAAAAATCATGTCAGTAAACTAATCCTTTCACAGCCATGATGACAAAGCAGATTTGAATAAAAGCACACCGTTAAAAAGATTTACTTTATGTGAAAGCCAAAAAAACAAAGAAGCAAATGCTGCTTTCATCTGCTAAGGGTTTTAAAGATTGAACATCCTAAGCAGGATTATTCACGAATACAAAGCTTTAAAGAGAATCTTCTGCAGATTGTGGAGTTTTACCCACGTTCAGACACACAAATACACAATAACAGACTGCACAGGGCTGTTGAGCATCTTAAATCCCATTGCAGAACGGTTAAGCCAGTATCTCATGAGGCTGCTAGTAGGGTCAAAGCATCAAAAAATGAGCAAGAGATTTGATTTAGATGCACATCAAATCTCACTGCAGGTAATACAAATTCACAGGAAGCCGTTTTTCTGCAAAACATGTGGAGGTTGCACACGTGTTATAGCACTGCTGTGTCAAAAGGTTTTCAAGTTGATCCTTGTGCGGGGGACCTGCAGATACTTCAGGCCTTTCTCTGGCCATGAATTCACAATTTTGTCTCCAGTCAGTAACAAAACTGCTGCAAATGAATAGGAAAAAAAAAACTTTCTCAAACATTTGGAACTTTTTTTTAAAATGTCACCAAATTGAAAGCAAATTCTAAAATACAGAAAAGAAATAAACCCTTCAAATTTTATGAAGCAATGTAAAATCATTTTGTACTGAAGTCTTAATTAAGTCATGGTTTTTAACATTTTTTCTGTTTCATTTGACAGGATTAAACATCAATCTGTGCTTTGTGTTGACTTTACATGCCAGTATCTGTTTACTGACACAGCTGGAATTGTTGGTGTCTTATCCAGAGTCTGTTTCCAAGAGTTTAAGTTCATTGAAAACTTCAACTTTTTTTTTTTCTTTAAACTTTTATTGTGTTACAAACCTCCAAACCACAGTGCCTAGGACACCATTTTAAGCCTCTTAAGCATCAAGCACAGTGGTGAGAGTATAATGGTATGGACTTGTTTCGCAGCCAAAGGAACACTTGCAGTCATTAACTGTTTGCAGAGGGCTTAAACCCAGAGTCACATGGTCATGTTGACAGGAACTTACTCCACCTACCTCATCAATGTTTCAAAATAGAGGGATTGTCCTGCGGGGCCACCTGGTGGCGTTTCTGGGACCACCTCTAGGGGTGCGCTAGATGCTCATGACTTAAGCAAGGGATACTCAACTCCAGGCCTCGGGGACTGCACTCCTGCATGTTTTCCTACATACCATGCTCTGGCGTGTTGTAATTGGCTGGACACACCTGAACCAGGTAATCAGTTACGAGTAGGGCTTGGATATCTGGAAATCATGCAGACACAGCGGCCCTCAAGGCCTGGAGTGGTATAGTCCTGACTTAACATTGGTGGGCTGATCTCTGTCTCCAGGTGACAGGTATTGGGTTGTCTAGACAGGTCCTCAGACAACCTAATACCTGTCACCCGGGGGGTTCTTGGCAGCCTGACTCACTGAGCTGTCCGACCATTATAGTAGTTCAGTTATTAAACTCAGAGTTTCTGGATGTTTACATCATTTTATTGCCATAAAAACTCTATGAACTATCTGGGTTTATGTGAATTTGTTTTTAGGTGAATGTCTTTTTTTCTCAGTTACTGAAGAAGTTGTGAATCCCTTTGACAAACACATGGCTGACAAGATGTTTCAGGCTAACGAGGAAGACGGACGATCAGGTGAGACACCACAATACAGATAAATATCCAGCCTGTTTATTCACATCTCCATTAACATGTTAGCAACTTCACTGATGCACAAGTGGATTGAAAAAGTGGTACTTTTGATTAAAAAAATAGTAACTCTTTATTTTCAAAAAGAAAGCTGTTTTTTTTTTCAGAATTGATATAAATGCAGATATCTCAGTAAATAACTACTCACTTCCTTCAAATTTTAGGCACTTTCTGGGCCGGGTTACAAAAAAATGTATTAATCATATTTGAATCATCTTTCCAAATCTTCAAAGTTTTTATAAAACCTCTGAATCAATTTTCTTTTCAAACAGTTTCTTATGTTTTTTTTTTTTTCTTTAATTGAAGCCATTTTATTTTACTCCCATAAAAACATGTCTAATTCTGTTTGATTTATCATTTCAGTGTTGGGGATGTTAGAAGTTCAGGTTGAGAGAGACCCTAAGACAGGAGTCACCGTTGTCAGGTCAGTGACCCCCGTGTCTGCGCCGGCTGGTGCTCCAAAAGCCACTCCAATCTTTGATGATGGCCGGAAGAGCATCCACACCGTCGGCGGGACTCCAGGTCAACCCACGTCTGAGGAGCTCAGGCAGATCCTGAGTGTTGCAGACGGGTTTGGGATGAAAGTGCTGTTGGACGAGATTGCAGCTTTGCCACATGAGGCACATTTGGAGAGCCTGGATGTGGAATCTAGTAGAGTTCAAGTAGAAAAGGTTGTGTCTTTAAGCACTGAAGACGCCCCACTTAAGGAGAACCACAAACAGATAAACATTGATCCAAAAAGCCATGAGGACGCCAAACAGACGACTGAGAAAGAGGTGGTGAACGTTGGATATGAAGGTCATCAAACTACAACCGTGGTCATAGACAATGAAATAAAGCTCAGCAGCCAGAATCTGGAGGAGAATCCAGTCACTCTTCTGTTCCTGGGCTACACCGATGATACAGATGATCACAGTCAGGAGGATCCCGAGGGGATGATCACCGTGGAGAGAGTCATGATCACAGAGGATGGAGAGGAGACGCCCCTGGGACAGGAAACGTCGGCTTCCCTTCAATCAGCATCAGGACAGGAAGCAGAGCAGGAGGGTGACATGGAGACGCCGGTCCAAAACCTTCCAGATGCTGCAGAGGATGAGAGGGGGGTGGGAATCAAACCTCCCGAAGATGAGAAGGACGCCTGTAAAGAAAAGCAGAAGACCTGTAAATGTTGCTCTGTCATGTAGGAAGGAAAACAAAGGGACTAACGTGCACGCCCTCACAGCCTTAAGAGCATGATACTCGTTCAATGGTTTTCCCTTGAACACAAAGGAGTTCTTCCAGTGAAGGTTTATCAGAACCAGAGGTCGGTGTTGTTCCTAACTGAAGATCTACACCCTAAAATGCCTTGAATGACCGAACTACAAGCTTCTGTATGGAACTTTTCCCAAAGATTTAGATTTATTTTTCATCATTTAACAGAAAGCAAAGCATTTAGTCAGTTTTGATAAGATCAGAATCATAAAGATCAATCTATAGTCTATCAAATGTCTGGTTTTTTCCATAGGTACATGTTTTTGTTTTATTTTTTTGCTATAAGCAGTCAGCTTAATTAAACTGTGCACTTATTTAAAGAGTAACAGAAATAAAACAGTATCTCTTTGTCATTGTTTTAGTTATTTGTTTTGATTATTCTTAGATTCTTGACATGAAATTTTGAAAAATTAATGACTTTTTAAATAACTTTCCAGGTGAATCAAGCCTAATTTTGAGGGTCAGAGATTTTGAAACCCTTACAAAAATCAAATCCTAACACTGGGAAAGTGTTTAAACAAATATCGTTCGATCTCCAGTTTTTGATACATTTGAGTTGCACTCCGTTGTGTTTTTCCACTGGCACTGAATTGTCACTGCTTCTCAAAGAAGGGGATTTTGTTTGTTCACATGACCAGGAGGATACACATAGTAAGCAGATCAGCTTGATGGTTCATATTTCCGCCGTGCGTTCACGCAGACAACGCGTGCAGCTCTGTCAGGTGAGTCCTTTCTGTTCATTTTAAGTGATGCATCAATCTTTTATTTACTTTTCCTAAGTTTGCAGTTTGTGATAGGGTTTTGAAGATTGCATTGTATTTCTCTCTCTACTGACGATGAGACTACAAGGATATGGGTGTGCAATCCTTTTATGAATGTCAAAACATCCGCTCCTTGAGCTAAGAAGTAATCAAATGTCCATCAGCTCAGGGTGGTTAAACCTTTCTCAGTGTTCCATTTAGATTCATCTCCAATCATCAAAATGTATGTAACTCGAAAGGAGGGTCAAATGAATTAGTTAAGCTCCTTAAGGCGCATTATTATGTCCTGTTGCTTGAGCTTTATATGCTGCGTGGTTCTACCTCCATTGGTAATCCCAAACTGCATACCCCCAGAATGCAACAGTAAATATAGATTTCCACTTACAGCTGTTTGAACCAGACTTTTATCAGGGAATAAGAAGGCACCAACCCTAAATAAAAAGGATTCAGGGCAGGTAATAATGATCTGTGACTGTAATTACATGATGTTAAGGGTTAGTTTGCTCAAAGCCTGAACTTAAGATGTTGAAAGGGTAACCATGCACTCATAAAAAGGTTTTTTTTTTTTAATTGTTGGTTTAGCAAGAGTTGCATGCCAGTCAAGCTGCCCCATACTGAACTCGGTGCGTGTCAAATTTGACAGAGGAAAGCCGATTACTCTTTCCCTTTATCAGCAGATTTGACAGCAGGAGTATGCAGTAAAAGTCTACAGATCCACTTGGTTTTAAGCGCTCGAATGAAAGGTTTGTGTGCGTTCCCACCTCCAAGTTTAAAGAGTCGTTGCCCACTTTCAACAAAATAAAACCTGTGTCTTCTGACAGCCCTCCAAAAAATGTTTAATTTGGTTGAATCTGAATTCTTCCCCTGCCCCTCCAATTGCAGGGGCATTTGAAGCAGAAGTGATGTCCAATTTTTGGTTGTTTTTGTTGTTGTTTTGTATTTTCCAAGTGCTGGCAGCAAACATAGATAACTGGCAATTATTAATGACATCATCGAAGGTTAGTAACATCCAAACCTGAAGACACTACTTTTCCATAACTCTCCGTTTGGAAGGTGAGGTGTAAGGATAGAGAGAAGCCGCAGAATTTGGTTTCGGTTTTAGCCTACTTTTACTGTTTTTAAAATTGTTATACACAAGGCGCGCTAAACTATAGTGCACATTAAGCCAGACAAAATATAAGAGATAAATCCGCAAGTCAGACTTTATTCACTGCCCTCACAGTTACACTTGAGCTTATTTGTAACACTCTACATGCTAGCAACATTAGAGGCATTAGCCTTGTTAGCCAAACAATAGACTGATTCTTCTAGAACAAATATTACTGTGACTATGCTAACACCTAATCTAGAAAGAAATGCGTAAAAAAAAAACCACAGTTCTACTCCGCTAACGCGGTGTAACGTTAGCCACATTAGCCAAAAAGCACTGCTACAATTAAAACCAACTTTAGTGTGACTACGCCAACTCCCAACCCTGTTAGTGACATAGTGAAAAAACACAGCCCGACCCCGCTACATGTTAGCTGTGTTAGCGTATTCAAAATAACACCCAACCAAACATTTTGGCAGAGCGTTATCTACCTCTCAAAACTGGTTCAACATCAGTAAATACAACCAGAGAAGATCCATATAAAAGGCCCTTTGGATTATAAAGGGCTTTTTTTCACTTTTGGAAAAAGATAAAGGCTTTGAAGTGTGCCTGAAAAAATCAAGTGATTTATTTTAGATCACTTTCACACTGCACTCTTCCAACAAGTTGGAAATGTCGTGCAGCCACAACAGCAGCTTGCTTCAGGAAAGTTTTGTACAAATATTTTTTTTTTAACCAACTGAACAGTTTCCCTTATACTCTGCAACATGAGCCTGAGAAGACCAGAGTTTTTTGGAAACCAGAAAGCTGTTTCCAGTGTTTCTCCAGCTGTAGTTCTGCAGATTGACTCAGAGAGGCTGGAAAAAAAAGAACTCCAGTCTAATTTGAGTGATTCTTCGCGGCGAGTTATTCGTCATACCTGCATGGCATCTCCTGTGGGAATTGTCAGATAAATGCAAACAGGAAGCAGTTCCATCTGACAGGATACTGCTGCGGCTATAATGGGGTAACCATTACAGAAAGGCCTTTGAGCCTACTTTAGCTTTGAGGTACTCATCAGCCATTTTGTGATTCATGATCCAATCTTAGTGTTTTATTATGAATGTCAAAACATTTTCTCTTTAAGCTAAAAAAAAATCAGATACTACTTATCTCATGGTGGTTAAGCTTTTCCTAATGTTCCATTAAGATTCATCTCCAACAATAAAAATGTATGTTCCCTGAAAGGGAGGGTCAAATGAATTAGTTAAGCTCCTTAAGGTGCAATAACATGTCCTGTTGCTTAAGCTTTATATGCAGCATGGTTATACCACAGTTGGTAATCTGTCGATAGGCTGCTATGCTTAAGGGATGGTGTGGTTCTTTTCCTGGTCTTGTAACTTCTTTTTGGTCCAAGTGTTCAGGAGCAGGTAGGCTGAGCATATCTGGGAAATCAGCAGAACAGCAGCTCCTAACGTTTGGTGTGTGATATCCAGATGTAATGAAACCACACCAAGGTTCAATTGCAAGTGAACTTTTCCACATTATAAGGCGCAATTAAAAGCCTTTTTTATTTTTATAATAACAGGGTGCCTTATCAGTGTCAGACTTAGCAGTTTGAGGACCCAAGGCGAACACTAACACAGGGCCCTCTGCAGCAGTTGTATTAATTCGTTTTTTAATAATCCTTAGCTAGGATAAAACACCGAAAACTTCCTTACTGGTTCCCTTTTAGACAATCAATGTCAAAAATCCAAATGTTTTGATAAGCATTTAAAAACGGAAATCACATTAATGTTAAAGACATTTACATGTTTTTTACTTGAGAAAAATAAAACATTTATTGAATGGATTAACTAACATCCACGGATGCTTTACTCAAATATTAAGTACAATAAAAAAATTAAGAAAAGAAAAAGGAAAAAAAACGCAAATAATTAAACACCAGGAGTTCTTATCATGGTCTAAAGTGGAAATTGTTCTTGTATTTTTGCTTTCATTAATTTAGATGAGGTTAAATAAAGTGTAAGCCAATCACTTTGTGAAACGTAATAAAGAGCAGTTTGATTTTCAAAAACCTGTTCTACTGAAAAGGAAATGTTCCAAATGTTAATAAAACATTAAGAACTAAGACAAATATCATCTGAGATTACTCCAAAAGGCACTTACTATTGGAAATTTTGTGAAACAGCAACAGAAAAATCCTTCCAAAAACATACACCGGTATGCATAAAAAAAAAAAGTTCTGTTGTTTTTAGATCAATATCACAAAAAGCACAGATGTTTTCCTGCCTGCCTCATTCTTCTTTTTCAGAGGAGCTTCACGTCAGATCTGAACGCTAAATAAACGACAGACGAGCGCAAAATGCTTTACCTACAAAATAGAAAGAGAGTGCATGTAATAAACATGTCAAAGCATGATGTCATTAGCATACGCCGATGTAAACAGAAGGGACAATCAAACCCACTTTATGTGGGAAATCTCCCCCGGGAACAAAGGAGAAACAAAACACTTACATATGATCAATCTTTTGCTACATCAGTGATTTTGAGTGTTTTCTTTATTTTATGACAGAGTTAAATACTGATGGGCCTTAAAAAAAAGTTACTTTAGCCACGTTCATTAAATGTTCAGTGAAGCGATGGGCTACCTTTGCCTAATGGTAAAACTGCGCCTGGTAATCCGGAGCACTTTATCCCGTATGGATTTATTCTAGTTGTGCTTGCGGATGTTGAAGCTTTTTTGAGAAGAACACGATGCTTTGTCAAAATGTCAATACATTATTTTTTTATTATTTTTTTTTGTGAGTTGAAAACAGGGTTGGGTTGGGTTAGGTTGAGCGATGAGTTCTGGAAAACGTAAAAAAATGGCGTTGAGTATTTTAAAGATGGCAGCGCTGTGTGTATTGTCCCTTTCCTTATGATCCCTTGGGGGGAAAAAGCTCATTGTGAGAAGAGATTGTCACTCAAACCCGATTTTTTTTTTTTTCAAATCCAAAGGATACAAACAGACAACAGATCACATCCTTAGTTGTCACACCCATGCGTGGCACTGTCTTTCCTGGTGTAGAGTGTTGCAAAACAGTTTCTAGAGTTACTGTCAACACATTTAATAAAGTCTGACCAACTGACAGACTTATCTTTGACTCTTTTGTATATCTTAATGCACCTTATAGTCTGGTGCACCTTAAAGGGCGGAAAATCCTGGAAGCTACATTTCCAGAAAAACCAGAGTTCATGACTTGGACTTGCACCAGAGCTTAAGAAAAGTTTCACATTTGATGTCCATCAGAGGAAATTCATTTTGGAATGAGCCAAACAACATATTTGATAAAACAGCCAAAAATGAAATAAGACAGGGCGAAAAAAACAGCCCTGCCAGTTTTCCAGCTTTCCCTGGACTGCTTTATGCTGACTGCCTAAACCGGGTGTGCTCAGTTAACCAGGATATGGACTCATCTGAGAGCTAATCAACAGCATGCTGGGCTGGACGTTCTGAAATGCAGAACATAAAGTGTCCTGAGAAATGTCCACTGTAGCATTACAAATGGGACAGAGAACAACATAAATGAATCTTTTTTCACTGGTTCTATTTTAAAGACGTTACAGGGTTAACCCTACATGTGTATAATTCAGAGAGAATCTTCACAAGTGGTTTTTTCATAACCTTACATTTTATCCCAGTTCTTTGGGAATGTTACTGGCTTTTGGAAAAAACAAGCAAACAACAAGCAAAATTTCAAACTGACATTTTTTTGTAAATCTGTTTGTCCATTGAATAAAAATCCAAACTTGCCTAAACTTGCCAAACCCCTTACAGGGTGAAATGGTTGCTGGAGCCTATTCTAGCTTCTGTTGGGAAAAGGTAAGTTACAGCCAGGACAGGTTGTCAGCTGGTCGCTTGACCACACTTTCACAATCACACCTTGGGACAATTTAGAGTCTCCAACGTACCTATCAAGCATGTTTCTGGACTGTGGGAGGAAACAGGAGTGCCTGGACAAAACCCGTACATGCACGGGAAAAACATGCAAACTCTTCATAGAAGGGAGCCAGCTGGGATTTGAGAAAGTTAGGCTTTTCCTAAAAGTGTGCTATTTTTCTGGAAAATAAATTCTTTTCCAACAATATGCAGCAAACAAACTGACTAAAGGTATTTGGAAACATATATTTGTTTCGTGAACAAACTATTTTGAAACTCTCTGCAGCTGACACCAGCTTATCATTGGACCAGAGTCTAGGTTGTTTTAAAATAAGACATGCAACACATCTGACAATTTTGATCTCAATTCCATCCCCAAGGTGTACTCCACCATTACTATTACTGCTTTGCTTTATAGTAAACCACAAGGTATGCACACGTTCGTGGAGCAGCTAGAACATTTACAACAGGACTTTGGAAGAGTGACACATGTTTAATTTTGTTTAGTTTAATGTTCATTCATTGCATTTTTATTTTATTTGTTATTTTTTGAAATACGTCGGCCTCTATTGATGATTTCAATAGAGAAACCACAACACGTTTTTAAAGTCCTAAAAAGTAATTCTGAGAAATGTATTTAGTAAACATGCCCATACCTTGTGAAGAGGTATAAAACAGTTTCTAATCCTCACTTTCTGCATTTTGATCAGAGTCAAACAACCAATAAGCAAATCTCAGCCGATTAAATGTATTATTATTTCAAAAAGCGTTTATTCTGTTTATTCAACTATCTAATGTCACTGCTGGTTTACTGGCATGTTTAAAGCTCTCTGCATTATCATCTTATTGACTCTATGTTGTATTTTTTGTTTCAGTATGAAAGAGGTTTGTGGATAAAAACAACAATATATACGAGAAATCAGAGAGTTTATCAGAAATCTTAGACAACAAGCTAAACGAAGAGCCCAAAGTGCTTCCAACATCTCCTGCCCCAGTAACAAAGTACTGCAGTCTCATGGATGACGAAAGTCCCGAAAATGTCTTTGTGATTCCACCCTCTCCACAAGCCAGCCAGGAGCTGCCAGCAGAGGGAGGCAAAGAGACTACAGCCAACCATTCTGGCGTGACCCTTTCCCATGGAGAAGCTGACCCCGCAGATGCTGAGACTAATCCAAGCGGCTTAGACCAGCACCATGGGGAGAAGCACTTAATGACAGCACGGAAGGAGCTGGATGAGGTAATAGCAAGTACAGAGCAGTCTTCAGAGGAGTCTAAAGAAAGCTTCATATCGCTCACTGAGAAGAATTTTACACCACCATCTCACCAAGACTCGACAGGCATGGACGGAACAGCTCTGACCGAAACAAGCCATGATGAAACTGTGACCCGTTATCTGGATTACAAAAGCGGAGGCTCACAATCTCATCCGCCAGCTAAAGATTTTGCAATGTTGAATGCAGAGGAGCCCAAATGGCAGAAGATCGACACTGAAAGAGAAATGTTTCCACCAAAAAACTTGGAAAATGACAGAAACCAGAATTCTTCTTGTTCTGAGGAGAGAAGTGTCCAGTTATCCGGAGATTATTTAGATAGTGGGATTGAGAAAGCAAATACCCTGTCACTTACGTTCGAGGAAAACACGATAGAAGGAGCAGCCAATCAGCCACAGGTGTCTGAAATGGCTGCATCCAATGACAGTGGAGGACATGTTGACCGCAGATCTTGGGATTACAGTCAAACCCAGTCGGATTGGGTCAGGAGAGAGAGCAGTACCAGTGAAAAACAACTTTCCCTTTCCATTGATTCTGAAGAAATGGTGGAGCAGGTAGATGGAAGTCGAAGAATTTCTGACATCCAACAAGGAGAGCAACTGTTGCAGCGCTTGCAAATGGTCCAACTGCGACACGACGAGAACCTCGATACTCACCAGCAGGTCCTCAGGGGAGCGAAATCTGAGGAAGAAGGTGGGACGGGCGGCAATGAATGTATAGGAAGAGGAAGTGTGACCGATGATGATGGCAAACAGGATAAAAAAAGGATAAACTCGACTGACAGCGCCGGAAATGAAAAGACGGAGGATGAGCCAACCCACACTAAAGGGAGGACATCTTCATCCGCCATTTTTGGGCAGCCAAAACACCAGAAGGTCACCACTAAAGACAGCGACCCTTTAAATGACCAAAATGACTGCCCCTTACCTTCTGATTTATCTATTAAGCCACAGAAAACAGACTGTAATGAGCTTCCCTTTACTGGACACAGATTCTCTGCAGTGGAAACTACGATAGAGAAGCAGATCCACGAGGTGGCCCAAGGGAAGCAGAACCTGCAGCGAGCTGGGGGGGTTTACAACCTAGCAGGTGATCCAGACGTGCTGGAGATTCCCTTTAAAACCAACTTCTCGCTGGAGTCTCTCCTTCACAGTGCTTGCACTAGTCAGAACAATCAGTGGCAGTTTTCTGAAAAAAGGATGCAGAAGGAGATAAATCAGGACATTCAGAGGGAAATGGCGCTGGTAAACTCAGGAAAGATCCCAGGGGGGTACAGCAAAGGGGAGGCTCGCCAGATGAAGGACACCAAACTGCTCTTTGAAGCTTTCCAGCAGGACAACACCGAAGGTCCCACAAGAAACCGGAAGCCCCGTGGCACGGTGGTAAAGGGGCAGGTTTACCCGTCCGTCCTCGAGCGCACACGGAGCCTGGAGAGGTTCTCTGTGCAGAGTTGCTCTTCCATCGCCAGAACTCATTCTCTCAGGCTGCAAAACCCTGCAATCACTGCCGAGGAAAAAACCCATGAAAGCATCCGATCAAGAAGCCCAACCGGAGGTCTTCAAGATAAAAGCCGGTTATCCCCCTACCTGAAACAAGACAAGCCACCGCGCCTGCACAGAAGCATGGAGTCCATCTGCAGTGGATCTAGCCAGACGGCTGTGCAGACCAGAGGCAACCCACTGGAGAGAAATCAAGGACCACTCATGCTCAAACACAACCCCTTTTTCAAGCTGCGCCCCGCTCTGGCTCTGCAACCAGAAGTGGAGAAAGACATCCGGGAAGCCAAGGAGAGGGAAGAGGAGCTAAGACGACAGAGGTGCACTTTGTATGGAGAGAACAGACAGAATAGTGAGGAGGAAGGGGCGTCTCTCTGCGCAAAGTCACACAGTTCAGGTTCGTCTTCATGTCATATGTTGATACACATCATACATGCTTGTTAGATTTTAAACAAAAATAAGATAAAATTATCTTTCAATCCTGTAAAATACATCACGCAACCCAGAATGAGTGCAGTATAATTTATAACATTTACGTAAAATAATTAAAATCGTTCTTTCACTTTCAAATGTTACATTAATTTTCCATGAAAATTGGAAAAAGTCTAGAAAAAAAAACCCTAAGAATAAAATGACATAAATACCTAAATCTGTTCTTTATTCATCCGGTGTCTTCTGGAGCTCAGACTCTGGCCTCAGACAAATGCTGGTCAACATTAGCATCACGCTGTTAGCCAAGAGAAGTCTTACTGGGAATTTATTCTCATTCCTGTCATCATTCCAACACAGCTTTTATCTGAGTCAGCAAGTGCAGAGGCTCTTTTATTAAACAAATTATTCTCTTTTGGAGATTTGACTTCAGCATCAGGTAGTAAATTCTAGGAAGTTTGTGTAAATACATGGTTCATGATAGTATTTTGACTCAAATCGGCTAAGATGCCAGAACAAAGTCAAAAAAATACTAAAGTGTATCAAGTGTAGGTTTGTGATAAACTTCTGATTTTTAAAGCTTAAATACGTTTTCCTGGTTTCTTCATTTGGATTGAATTAAATAAAAAAATAACAATGTTTTATTTATACAGATATCGATTTTTTTAAAGAAACCTGTTCTATGTAAACGTATTGATTTGGATTTTCTGCTCAATGAGCTTTCAAACATTATAGATGAAAACACAAAAAAAAAATGTTGATTACAAACAACTTTTTATTCCTGTATTTCGTAATTCTTGGAAAAAATACTTTTCATGAATTGTCATTAACAGTTACAAACCAGAGACCATTGACTGTATATAAGAACTGGACTGAGTGACCCTTCCAACGTCGTGTTCCAAACAGGAAGTACCTGTTGGCTCCAAGAAGCCAAAATCCCAAAGAATTCTACAGAGAAATAAACAGCTAACACTCAGTCATTCTATTTGTCAGAATAAACATTCTTACTTCTTTTTTACATGTTCTTGATAATCCATTTTATTCATATTATTTTACGTAGTGCAAGTTATTCAAGTTATAAGTTGACCAATCACATGCCTTAAAAAAGTAGGTGGTCTCATGTCGGACGTTCAGAACGGTTTATTGGCAGATTCTCCTGAGCCTGCTTTCTAATGTTAGGAGTGTTCACTTTCAACAGCCTCACTTCTTATTGGTGAGTGGTTGCCATAGAAATGTTGACTGAGACTGACTAAGCCCCATCATTGCTCACTGATGTAACTGGCTCCAACATGGCGGCCTCTGTATTGCTAAAATATGGCGACTGAATTGATTTAATTTGGTTAGAGCTGGAAGTAAACCATTATATATGGGTGATGTCGTGCTCACTCACTCCAGTTCTCATATACAGTCAATGCCAGTGACACATTCCTCAAACTCGCATATTTTTGCAAAAGTTTAGGCTAGCTTTAGTTTAAAAAAAACTGTAACTAATGCTTTAAAAGGATTATCTTATGCGTTTTTCGCTGTATATTTCAGAAAACTTTCCGTCACTGAGAAAACCATAGCAGAATATCAGGAGTTCTGCTAGCAGAGCAAACCCAGAGAATCTGGTTTGACTGCAGTAAAGCTCCTTCACACTTCAAACTTTCTCTTTTAAGTCTGAAGTTTTACTTTTCTCCTTAGGTGAGAGGCAAAAGTCATGGGGGAAGCTGGAACGGGTCTGGCCCCCACCATCCCTGAAGAAATCTGACCATCCACAGGTAATAAATACACCACTGTTTACCCTGTGCTCCATGATGGGGAGACAAAGAATTATGTTTAATCCTTTGGTCACACATCCAAAGCCTCACAGACATCGGTGTATTATTTTACTTGTTAAATAACACCCTGAGGAAGACATGGATAAAACACTTGTTCTTTTAGTATTTCTTGGATAAGCACTAATGATTCTGTGTCAAACTGAGAGGATCAAGAATCCGGAGCTAATCTCCAGCTCTCTAAATCCCAGCTTTTCTGTGTCTGCAGGAGTCAAAAGTTCACAGAGGAGGGAGTCAGAAGGCCTCTCTGTGGCAGCGCTGGGAGTCTGGCCAGATCAACGGGCAGACAGTGAAAAGTGACAAAAAGTGACTTAAGGACAAAATAAAAGTCAGAATAAAGGCTCAATGCAGCATCAGAGCTACAGTAAGAGCCAGAAACAATCTGTGTATTCAGAGTAGTTCCATTTTACACTTCTCTAGTCTCTTCTCTGCTTTTATCAAGAATAATTTTCCTTTTTTTATGCATTAGAACAATCTTGTAAAGCAATAATGACTCTGTTTACAACTACTCAATGATTTCATCTGTACCTGATATGTTTACAAGTCAGTGTTCAAAGTGACTAATAATCTTGTATTAGTAATAAATGTTCTCACAGTAAGGCAACAAATAATTTTGCAGTCCCACTTATCTGAGTTTGGTCTGCCATGATCATCATAAATACACTTCAACTGTGACAGACTGAGTGTAAGAAAAGAATCCCGGAAATCATGTTTGATTTTTAAGGAATTTATTTGTATAATGGAGCAGAAAATGTTACTCTGGTTGGTCTCCAGCAGGTTTGCACTGTAGCAGCTATTTTGGTCCATTCCTCCATGCAGATCTTCTCAAGTTTTGTGACTTGGAAGAAAGGTTTTTGACCAACATCTCACCATTCATGGCCCCATTCAATATTTTCCTTAATGCAGATCAGTTGTCCTCTTTAAAAGTAGCCCCAAAGCACGATGTTTCTACCCCTCTGCTCCATAGTGGGTGTGGAGTTCTTCAACATTCTTCCCCTCCAAATGCAATGGGTGGCTTTTACCAAAGAGTTTCATTTTGGTCTCATCTGTTAAGTTAAAGTCCCATCATTCTTCATGCACCAAAGTATAAAAGTATGTGAAATTTGTTCTTTGAATTTGACCCATCCCCTGGGGGAGCAGTGGGCTGCAGTTACAGCCGCTCTCGGAAACCATTTGGTGGATTAACCTCCCAAATCAACCCCTTAATGCTGAGTGTTAAGCAGGGAGGAATTGGGTCCCATTTTTAGCATTGTTGGTATGACTTGGCCTGGATTTGAACGACCTTCCAGTCTCAGGATGGACACTCTTCCACAACGCCACTGAGCTGGTTTTGATCGAATGGCATTCTCACAGTCCTCCTCTTGACCATCCAGGTGGCATCTGGAGAACTTAAAATGGGGGTGGACATGTATTGGTTTGAACAGGGGAACTTTGGAGCTCTGCAGGACTTGAAACCCATGATGCCTTGAGCTCCCCGCAGTAACCTTTGTTAGGTTTGTTTTAAATTAATAATTTTCTAGAATTGCTCCAAAAATTGATCTTTTCTCTCCAAGCTGCTGCTACTTGTATTTTGGTCTGCAGTCTTGTTCTGCAGTCCGTGGTGTCCTTTGACAGCTCTTTGGTCTTGGTCATGGTAGAGACAAAACAGTCTCACTGTTTAAGGGTGTGGAACGGTGTCTTTCATACAGATAACCAGTTCAAACAGATGACATTATGGGTAAACAGTTGAGGATAGAAGAACTTCTTAAAGGAGTTAAAGATCTATGAGAAATAGAATTTTGATTTATTTGTGCGAGATAAATCCGTATTTTCTGCTCCATAATAAAAATAAACTCTTTTAGAATTAAATAATGTTTTTTATTAATATTATTTTAATTCTGTTTCTCTTTCCGTGATCAACATTACAGACGGAGCTCATCTCGTAAAATAGAACATCTTTATCAATAAAAGACTGCTTAATTATTGAATAAATGGAAGAATTGTTGTGACAGTGTGATTGAGAATTGTAATTTAGTTTCTTGTTTACATTTAAATCATAAAAGATGATCATAAAAACAGAAAATTAACATAAAATCTGCTGCTCGTTAGATTGACCAAGTCTGATAAATGCCCTATAATGCAGCTGTGAAAAATCCTTTTACACATTTTGAGACAGAAATACTTCTAAGCTGGGCCTTTACAGAGTGACCATCCACCTGCAATAGATTCAGTCATCTTAGTGAACTTCTTTTTTTAACAGATGTATTATTTTTAAAATATTTTCTGTCTAATTTTTAACCTTAAAAAATTTTTATACACAGATCTTACATATTTTCAAAATATATGTAAACTTTTTCAAGAGTTTTTTTCTAAACTTTCCTGTAGAGGTAAATGATCAACCGAGCTGTAGCAAATGCTCACTTTCAAATGCTGTGGAAATGTGAGAAAGGAAAAAAATAATGGTAGAAAATGTCAACAAAAAAGAAAATCAAGGTTTATTTGGTGACCTTCAGCCACACTTTAAACACACAGCAAAAGGAAGACTTCCACAGACCATCCGAGCACCTGCATTCATAAGATAGTTGAAAGCAGGTTTCTGACCGCAGCCTGACCGCAGCCTGCAAGTCCCACTAAAAAATTCTTAAAAACAAAAAATGGTGGTTCTGCAATATTTTTTTACATACAGTAAGTCATCTAATAAAGGGACTAATAATTAAGAAAGATTAGTAATATTTGAGTAATCTACCTGTTCATCTCTTAGCCTCATGACTTAAGTCGGTAGAAACACATATAAGGGTAAAGTAACCTGCACTGGATTTTTTTTTTTTCACATTTTAAGTGCCAATGTTAAAAGTTATATCCAACATTAGCGCCAGAATTTTACCCAAACCCACAACTGCAAATATAAATAAAAACAAAGGAATAAACTTTACAGACACTTAGAAGATTCTCATGCGCTGCAACTGATTCAGAAAGGATGTCGACTTGAATTTGTCTTTTGCATCCAATTCAGGCGTTTTTCTGTTCTGTTTTTCTCTATCAACGAGCACTTCTTTTATTGATGAAGTTCATCAATTTGAGTTAAAACTTTTACCTTTGTAAGCTTTTTTATTTAAAACATATAAAACATGTTTTAACTTTCCTGTTTTTGTTTCAAATTCAGGTTCACGAGGATTTTGGATTTATTTTCTTTGTATCTGATAGTTAGAAGTTATGAATATGTGTTTACCTCCATTGTCTGTTTTAATTTGGACATCCTAATAAGTCTTCATCTTGTAAATTATTTATTTTGTGTTTACAAGTGAAACGTAAATGTAAAAAAAATACCTCTATATTAATTACGTGAAATCAAAGCTTAAAACAGCCTAAAATAATCTAAACTATGCCAAACGTGATGCATTAATCATGTCCTAACTGGAATAAATGTTTACATTTATCACCATGATCATGTGGTTTATTCCAGAAGAGGGAGCTATAGGCTTTGCAATATTTTACATTTGATTTTTAACAGCTGGGAGAAGTAATAATGTAATTTATTAAATCAATGTTTAATGAGGGGAATCAAATTACAGCCTTATTTGTTATGTACTATTTTAATCTAGTAAAAACATGTCATTGGGGAAAAAATATCATTGAAACAAAACAAAAAAAACTACTACAAATCATATCAACAAGATATTTATAAACCAAAGGCACATATTTCTTGTCCAGAACACATTGAGCATCAACCCTCAACCAAACATGAAGGGGCAGCAGCTATACTCTGACTTTAGAATAGGTCGGCAAGAATCAGCCATAAATAACAGTATTGACTCCATGCAAGATGAAGAAGTTGCTTAATGGAACATCTGCGTCACTTTCTGCAGCATGTGGGCGGCAGTCTCTTCACTCTGAGTCATCTGAGGGCTGTCGTGTTCAGAGCACTTACAGCAGCGTGGCTCTGTACAAGAGCACGTCACTGCTGGGACTGCTGGGAAGCTTTCCTGATGTCCTGGTGTTGGGTTTTGCTGATGAACGGGCCTTCCTGCTGTAAGAGCCCAGCCTGCGTTGTTGTGCTGCGGTCTGCCGTGAGGGCAGGAGTACCAGGAGCTTTGTGAGACGGCAGAGAGTAGATGGTGACAGCTCTGACATCACCCATGAGGGATGGGATCCGAATCGCTGCTGCAGTGCCAGCGACCTAATGGACAGATGATGGATGACTCATTTTCTCTGCCCACATGACTTCCTTTCATTCATGTCCATCATCATCTTTTCTCTTCAAAGTCTCTTACATGGTTACGTTGTTTTCACCACCAACAAAAAGGCTCTTACCTTGTTGTTTTTGGTTTTTTTCGCAGTTTATGTGCACTAGTCTCTTCTTTTAATGGGATGATTGGTGACTTTGTGCAGCCCATGAAAGAACATTCAGAAAAATATTCCTCCTCATGGCTCAGACTTCGGATTGGTTTCCCATAAGCCCTTATTGGCGGCAGAAAATGCAGAAAACTGTGTTTTTTTGATGCAGGTCGATTTCTCACTCACCACGAGACCCAGAAGGAGCCATAAGGTCTTTCCTGATCTTTTAGAAAAATAATAAACTGACTTGTATTTATGTGTTATGATAAATATAAACTTATTTATTTCTGAATAAGTAAAACATAATTTTAAAGAGATAATAGATTTTTTCAAAGTATAAAATAGTTTATAACGTTTGCCAGAAGTTCACATGACTTCCTACCAGCCGTACAGCTTAGATTCCAGCTTAGATGAGGAAAACAAAGACATACATGGAGCTATTTGTCTACAAGTAAATCCATCACAAGGAGCTTGTGGCCCGCCCAGTGTAGTTTCTGCGTCACGTGAGCTTTTTTCTAAACAGCCTTTTTTCCTCTGCTCCTGATTCACAACAATTTGAAGAAATAAATATTCAGAGATGCAGTTTTTAAGCTTACATTTCTTTATATAAGTCCTCCATCGTCAGAAAAATGTCACAAGAACATGTTAAAAATATTAAAAAATGATTTTTCATCAGAATGGGCCTTCATTACTAAAAAGAAACAGGAAACCGCTTTTAGTTCTGCCTTCAGGTTTAATTGTCAGCTGATTGCTTGATGCAGATCTGAGTTCTCTGCAAGAACGGACATTCAGTTGTTCATGCTTCTTCAGATTTGATACGATTTTTTTCCTTGTATTTAAAAAAAAACGTATTCTTTATCAGTAAAATACGATCTATTTAATTGAATACAAACAGGACAAATGTACCTACTAAGTTCTGAGAATTTGCAGTAAAATAAAATCTTCCTTTTGAAGCGCAACAGCGTTTCACTTGTTTACAGATCCAACCCGCCAAAGTAAAAGCACTCTTCATTGAAAAAGAGTGGAGGAAAAGTGGATACAAAAAGAAATGAAAAGCTAAAAATGAAAGCAGCTTCATCTGTGTTTACATATTAAGATAAAAATGCTTATAATAAATATAAAGCCTCTTAAAATAATAATACACTTTTCTAAATTGTTTGTTTTAAACACGCACACAGAATTTAGAGGCAGTTCTTTACTCCATATGTAAAAAAATCTTGGAAAGACAACACTCACATTTATCCTCTAAAATCACAAAACTGTGCAAAAACACATTTTGCTGTTGTTTAAAGGGTTAAATTTCAACATGCAGCCATGACTTGTGGTCAAGGCCTTCTCGCCCAACAGCGGTGCCTGACCTCATAACCGCTCCAGAATGATGAAGCAAAATCCTTTAATTCCTAAACTCTATTCCTGTTGGGCTCACTGTCACTTTTTCTACAGACACTTTTGACCAAAAACTGAAATGTATGAAGTTCAAATTCCAAAATTTTAACTTTTTTTTTTTTTTTAATGAATCAATGCTGGGAAAAGGAGCAGAAAATAATTGACGAACAGGTTCAAAAAGTTACAGAGAAAATATTTACATTTGTACAACAACAAAAAAAGAGGAAACAATTAATGTTTCAGCTAATCTTAAACTAGATGAAAAGTAAGTTGTCACCTTCAGATCCTCTGGAAACTGCTCCACAGATGAAGAGCATCATTGAAAAAATGACACAATTTACTTTTTTTCAGAATCAGATTGTTAAATCTTTGAAATCTGTGTGGATTTGTCTATAATTTAGGTATTTAACAAGCTTGTGAACCTGCTAAGTGTCTGGGAAAAACCAGCATAAAGACTTCCTCTGAATCTCTGAAAGTGCAGAGGCCTCAGAATCTGTGAAAGGTGTCCCCCAACGGCTGGTCTGACTAAATACTGGCGCAGCTGAATTTTGCACAAGATGAAGTTTAAGAAAGATCTGCTGAGAAATGACAGACAAGACAGCAGTTCAGTGGACTGTTGTGCAAACTGCTGTTACATTCATATCTCTGCACTCGTTTAGAAAAACTCATCAATCAGCGGGAAAACCCTCTGAGACGCCGAGAAACACAAAAAAGGAAACAACTGCTTACAACACCTCAGATTTTCAATACTGTATGAGAAAGTTTACGTCGCTTAATGGTCAAGTGTCTGTTAAAAAAAATATCGTACTGGGATAATTCTAGATGTTGGTCAATTCTGTTAATTTACTACATAAAAAGATGAAAAATGTTTTAATAGCTCTCTGGGCAGTGACTGTTCTTGGTTTGCACTCCTCCATCGCTCTCTAATCAGGCTCTCCGTAAATGTCTCATTTTCCAAATTGTGAATGTCTATAGGATGATGCTCAAACTAGAAGTAGGAGTGGGTTGTTTGGTCCACGTGAGAGTTTATCTTGAGCTGCACAGTGTGTAGTGGTTAGCACTCTCACCTCACAGCTTAGAGGTTCAAATCCCGGCTGTGTGGATCTTCTCCGAGCACTTTGGGTTCCTCCCACAGTCCTAAGAGATGCTTCCTCTGGAGATGAATGTCTCCAGACTGGTGACCTGTCCAAGGTGTGCCCTGCCTTTGCCAAACAGAAGCCCCGCCATCCTGAAAGGGATTCAGCGGATTTGGAAAACGGATGGAAGAATAGAGTTCATTTCCTCAAAAAATGTGATCCGTTTGTGCCAGTGTGAACGCTTAACTGAGCTCCACAGAGTGGTTGGTTAGAAACAGTGACCAACATGGCGGCATCCGTATTGCGAAAAAACAGCAACAGAATTTACTTCAACTGGTTGAATCCAGAAGTAAACCATCTCTATGGGTGACGTCACACATGCTTGGTCCAGTTTTTACATACAGTCAATAAACAAACAAGATGACTCTGGAAAGTGATGATCAAGCATCTCTTCTGACAGGAAACCAAAATATTGGAAAATAAATTGGACTTTAAAGAATAAAATGATGTACGCTGATGATTATTTGCTACCAATGATGCAGTCCCCGGGCGCTGTCCCCAGTGGTGTTTTATGGCGCTTGGCCTACACTGAAAAACAAAAGTAGTGCTGTGAGCCGTGGCAAATTTAGCAACCAATAGAAGGAATAACAGTTGCCCCCTACTGTATCGGAGTACATGCTAGTGTCAAAGCAAAACATCTCATGAATGTGGTACTGTTCACGCAGGACGGTCCAACTGTAGATTCTCAATAAAAATCAACCTTAAACCCCTTCACGTCTGAATTTATTTCCAACTGAATACAAATATTTTTCCATTTTTGTTCACGGTGGTGCTAAATTACAGCACATTCCAGATTACCATGCACATTTAAGTGTCAAAAAGATCAAATCATTTGTTTTTCAATTAAACTCATGGGTGATATTGTGATCACTAAAATCAACGTCAGACACCTGTGATGATTAGTTTGCCAGCTGAGTTCAATTAAAGCAAAAACTATGAAAGAAGAATGTTCCACATTATTAGGCAGACCGACATTTTCAAGCAGTACAAGAGAAAAAAAAGAATCTCTCTCCTGCTGAAAAGCGTCAAATACTAGAATTCCTACAGTGGACATTCATGAAGACTCATTTTCAAACAGTCTTCTTCACTGTGCAACCCTGGATCATCCAGATGGATGGAGTAGTGGGTGGGTGGTGGATGGCCACCAACAAGGCTGCAACATCAGAAAGGAGGTGGTGGATTCATAGTGTGGGCCTAAATCATGGGAATAGAGCTGGTCGGCCTCTTTTGGGTCCCTGAACTGATGGTGTGGCCCCCATCCTCCCCCGATTTACATCTTATTGAGAACCTTTGGAGCATTCTCAAGTAAAATATCTCTGTGGATGGAAGCAGTTCACATTCAAACAGCACCTCTGGGAAATCCTGCAAGGAAATTCAAGCACAAACTCTCCAAAAATTCACAAGTTCAATAGATGAAAGAGTTGTGAAGCTGCTCCAAAATAAGGGTCCTATGCTCAAATGTGACTTGACCCTTTGAAGATGTTTTTGATTGGAATAGCTTTGATTTCAGTAAATGTAAAGCAGCAAGTTCAACAAATGAGCATTTTCAGTTCTTTAGAATCTATCAAATGTTGTAGAATTTTTTTTTTTTTTTTTGTGAAATGTGGAACAGTGCATATGAAGGTTTCTTTTATTAAAAAAAACCCACTGTTTTCTTTAGGAGGTTTGTTCAATATAATATATACTTTATTGGTTAGTGAACTGAAAATAATAATAATTTGTAATGCGCTGTAAGTGGAGTCCTAGATTAAATGTTACGCTGCGAATTAGTGAACGGCGTGAAGGGTTTAAAGTGAAATTTCCAAACGTTTCAGAACCAAATAAAGCTTTTTTTGATACTTCATGTAATTATTAATTGTGACTTAACCTCTACAAAAAGTAAAATACACTTTTCACTTAATAAGACAAACCCAAACAGCAGCTGTTTCTCAAATCTACATGTATTGACAGTCCGTCTGACGGAGTTTTTAAGTAAAGCGTATGAATAGATAGTAGATAGTAAGAGCATGAGGTAAGAGAGAGCAGATCTCAGATGGCCCCACTCAGTTCAGCCATTGTCCTCAACAAGCCCCCCATTCACTTCCCCTCCCTCCTCCTCCTCCTCTCAGCCCCCGCTTCCCCATCTTGCAAAATAAAAACTCGACTGTCCAAATCCGTTATCCCATATTCTGTAGCAATAACACAAAGAATTCACAGACTGCAGAGAGAAAGGGCTTGTGAAAAGCCTTCAGCAAGCATCTAATTTACTCCGAGATTTCCACAAGCAACGCTTTTAGTCTCAGAGAAGATAATTACGTGAAAGGCAGATCAGTTTTACACAACAAAACCCTTCTGAACCGTCATTTACTCTTGCTTATTTCCCTCACTCCTGTTGCAAACACTTTTTTTAACCGATAGGAATATTTCACGAAAGAAGAAAATCACAAATATGTAGCTAATTAACAAAAAAAATCTCAAATATTTGACCTTTTCTTGTGAGTACTGTGAAAAAACTGAATGCCAACAGGTAAGCATCGTGTGGTCTGAGATGTAGAGAATACAAAGCATTTTATCAACATAAGATGGTGCTGGGAATCTGTTCTATTTCAGAATAAAATGATGCGTGTTGTACATTTATGTTTTAATCCACAATTGTTCATAGATACATTTCACAGCTATTGTGGACAAGTTGTTGTCTAAGACCTGTTTGATAAGCTTTGGTCCAAACCATAGCTTATTAAACAGGTCTTTGTTTAGATTTAAATGTTGGTTTGTTGGTTTGATGAGAGCCTTAAAGCTAAAGTCAGTTTTGAGTAAATTTTTCCTGGCAGGATTTTCCCAAAGGGAAAAACTGATTGATAAAGCTAGGAGCTGCTGGGCTACCTCTGTGTGGGGTTTGCACCAGCGCTAAAGGGAGCTCAGAGGAGAGTTTTAAACTGCTGCTCTGTGCCCGGGCTCCATCTCTGGGTTGTCAGGTTGCACGACTAATACGAGCAGAAATGTTCTTAGAAAGAAGAGCAGCACTGTCCAAAGAGGGATGGATGTAAGCTCTCCACATGAGACCAGGCTTTCCCCAAAGCGTGCTCCAACTGTCTACAAAGCCAACGCTGACAGCAAGTCATCAAACTGGGTCACAGAGTGATAGAAGTACCGCTGAAAGTGTGCAGCTCTTGCAGTAGATGGTGAAGCTCACCGTACTGGAAGAGTTTCTGACTGATCTCATAAACTCATACATGGAGATGGGATTATTGATGCTTTTCTAGAACTCTTTGAAATAAATAAACCTGATCTTGATATCATCCATGTCTTCCATGCATGAAAATGAGATATACAGAGTAAACATACCAACCCGAAAAGTCTTAAACAAAACTCGTATGAAGCCATCAGTCATAAAATTATACTTTACCCCACAAAATTTGACATTTATCTTTGCAAAACAAGGATGTGATTCACAATGAAAAGGAGAAAAAAATTAGAAAATAAACATCAGACAATTTTTTTTTTTTTATCAAACTTTCTACATTTGGCCCAAAAAGGCCCTTTTGGTATTTCTCCCAAAGGTTTGGCGCAATTACACCTGACCCAGATCTGTTGGAACAGTGAACTCTAGCATCAGCACAAAGGGATGAGAGAAAATAACAACAAAATCAAACATACAAGATGAGCATTAAAGACATTCAAGCCAAAAGGTTGAACTATAAAATGTATTTATGTCAAAATGTGTTTTCAAAACTGCCATTTTGGTCAGCTGCACCTAGCTTCATGTTGGTATTTTTTTTACCTTGTTGGCTTGCCACAGTTACTAAACTGGAATTATTTGACTTTCCAAATAGACTTTCATATAATATTATTATGCATTTTTAAAATCAAATAATCTATAAATGTAAAATTACAAAGCTTTTGGAAGGTTTGAGGAAGTTAGGGAACCTTGTTTTTTTAATTTGACTGAAACCAATAAACTCCTGGTGTGTTATTATAGGTTTCTTTATTTGTTCCTTTTTGAGGTTTGAATGTTCTCATTGATGGTTTGTCTATTTTATTTTTTATTTTGATCTAAAACATTTGAGAAAAGCTAAAAACACTGTACAATGACAGCCTGAATCCGTTTTTAATCGGCTTCTTGTTGAATAAAAAGCTTTGAGACATTTTATTTCAAACAATTACTAATAATTTAATTTATTTTTTGAAGAAATTGTTTTAAATTCAAAAGTATTTAGTTTGAACAAAATAAAGGTCTGTGGGCTTCAATTTACTTTAAGAGCTGTCATCATTAGATTAGCTTTAGGCTGTTGGAAATAACCGGCGGTTCTTGTTTTGGTGGCTGCGGTTCAAGGATGTCAGAGCTTTGCCAAAGCTGCCTTGGGTGAACCTGAGAGCTCAGGACACTGTGCCAGACTCATGCTGGAATGAACTAGAAGGAAAGTGGGCCATCTATATCTGTACTAGCCTCTGATTATGAACGGATTATGCAACCGCACAGCATGCTTTATGTAAGCAGTTATAGCCGTGCCCTCATTCTGTATACTCTTTGATCCCAAATTGAATGCTTTAATTGCCTCAAAGTGTCTGTCTCCCTACAGCTGACACCTAGAGAAAGACCTGATCCACATCAAAGAGCCTTTCTTTCTATTTCGATTCATTTCTGCACAGCTGAATGAAAACAGACGCTGCACGCGTGAAACTGCAGCTTCTTAGATGCAATTCAAGAAAGAAATCATTTATGCCTAAAAAAATCCAATTAATGCACTTTTTTTTTAATTACAGTTCAATATGAAGAGGTGCTTTTTGTTTCTCTGACTTCCCTCATGTTGTGTTCAAAAAGCAGGCAGAAAAATATTCTGTCTTTACGATGCAAATCCAGTATTGTGTAACTGACCCACAAGACGATGTGAAATCCCAACCACACATATCTTACATGTACAACATATTTTTAAAAATGCGTCACGACAAACAGTTTTGGAAAAAACACTGCAAGATTAAAAATATTGTGTTTTTGGAGCTCATAGATTACACTTTGACAAAATTTCAAATAAACATTTTGTGGGTTTTTTTTTTTTTATTTTGTTTTGCTCCAAAACATGGAATAAAGAGAAGAACGGATTTAAAATACTTAATGTAAACCCTGTAAAGTGCAACACAAAGACAAATAGTACTTTGTACAAAGTCATGTGATCCTAGTATGTGACGCACTTGATAAGAGAATGTGTTAATCCACCAACACAAAGAGATTATGCAGTCCCCACTACACAACATTTCCTACATGTAGATCCATATTTTCAAATAGAATTCCTGCTTTTTTCTGTGTACGTTTGTTTATATATAGTCTCAGCTATAAAAGCCAGCTCTTAATGATGCACAAACATCTGAATCACAAAAGATTCACATTTACTATTTAGTTTAAAGTAGTTTCAGTTTCAAATAAGTTTTCTTCTCTCTGGAAAACTAATTAAAACATTCAGGGTTTCTTTTGTTTGTTTGTTTGGTCCATTCTTTTACAGTTTGGTAATCTGCAGATTTTCTCTTCCTTTTTCCCCTGACTTGCACTGCTTTTCTGACACTTGTCTGTTATAAATTTATCAGATTTGTTTTACAAGCATTTTATAAGCCCCTTGCTCCCCTCCCTCTTAAGTCTTTACCCTTTCAACTCCTCAAACGGTCAGAAGTGGTTGCTTTGGAAACAGTATGACGTCCTTTAAAGCCCAAAAATAGAAGCTTAAAGAAAATTGAATGTCTGGGTTGAGTGGCTGTCTGCATGCTTCCCTCCGATTTGTATCAGAGATGAAATTTGTGTGATTTTTGGAGGATATGTAGTTAACCAGGTTGGTTGGGTTAGTAGATTGCAGGAAAAACTTTATCTGGATCTTGAGGATGGAATTGAGAATGGTGCTGCGATTGGAGGGCAAAATGAAATGCAACAATGCAAACAATCAATTATCAATTAAAAATATTGCATGTGGATAGACGCGAGCTCTGGTTATTACGAAACAGTACCCCCAAGTCAAACAGCATTAGTCATAGCCTATTTATAGCCCCTTCAACACATCCCCCTGTGTATTATCCTTGGATAGATGCTGCTGGAGGTATAGATGGGCCGTTATGTAAACGTGTTACAGGTTTCAGTGGGACAGTGATTCACAACACAAGACCATTTCTCATTTTAACTTCATTTTTCTTAGTCATCATTTAAAATAGTCATCATATGAAATATAACTTTGAATTCCGAAGCAGTTAAACTCGGCTGGACCCATGGCCAGTTGCACAAGTTTCTTGACAAAATAGAAGGAATGCATCCCCCACCAAAGGTTAGACTTATCCTACATCGAGGACATTTTTTTACCACATCAATATTCAGGTGCTACATCAGCTGCAGCTACAACAAATAAACTGTACCACTAATGGAAAAAGCACGATTCCACGCAATTTATGCGAATGGCACACAAACAATATTAAAGTCGTGGTCACAAATACCCTTAAGGGAGGGTTATAAGCTGTCTGCAGGCCGAATAGACACAAAATATTAAGATTGCAGAGCACTCATTGAGCCAGTAGGTCAAAAATGTGAACTGCAAGACAACCTTGCAGCTTCTCCTCGTGATGATCTTCCAAAAACCCAAGAAACCTTGGTTGCAGACAGCATTAGACAGAACCGGAAATCCAGAACTCAAAAGTTCATGTGTAACACCCCCCCATTTCAGTTAAAAAAGACTAATTTAACTGGCAGCCCTAACAGTTACATTATGTTTTTGTTTTCCTGTTTTAAGCTTTAAATCTTTAACAAGACGTGTCTCTCAAAACCTATTATGGTCTTTGACATATCACAGCTCCTTCCGCGGCCAACGTGTATGAGCTGATCCGCAAAGGAAAGCGGCTTTGTGCCAGTAAGCAACAATTCAAAACATCTTTTCAATGACATGCAACTCATTATTGATGTAAAGTTCTGTCTATCAGTGTAAAGACGCTTTTCTCTGCGACAGAATAAGCTGAATCGCTTCGGTCGTCTTTAGGGTTGAAAAGTTACGGTAGTTTTAGGAATGCCAAAACACAGTTAACAGTTTTACAGATCTGAACACTTATGTCAAAATCAATTTTGCAAGGAAAAAAACAATTGCAGTTTTTTTGGCTCCATTTTTAATTCATCTTCATCACTAAACCATTAATTCCCATTAAAAAGTTTACATTAATGGTGCTGAAACTCTAAAAACTGGTGACATTTCTACTTCTGGCTAATGATGTCTGAGCGCCATCTTGTTCCCCTCGTGGGTGCATGGAATCAATAACAGCAAACCCTCAGCTCACTTCTGTTCTTCACTAAGTTTAATGCGAAGCTGAATTTTCTAAAAATCCATTTGTGTTGAGAAGCAATGCACCCACTGATCAGTGCAGACCTTTACTGTGAAAAGCATTTAGTGTCATTAAATATACTAGTAAGTGTATCCACACAGTCTACTCACACAGTCACCTCTACAAGAAGAAACAAAGAAAATAAATGACAGAAGCTGATTTGATGTAGAAATCAGGAGAATTATTCAGCACCGCATGCAGCACCATAACACAGTTTGAAGGCTTCAAATATTTTCTTCACAGCAATGTTGAGCAAAGGTTTTTAACAGCCTTGTGCTATTATGTGCACCAAGTAAAAAAGAGCCACACAAACATAAAAAATCGGACATGATCGGTTGGTCAAACTGGTAATACTTTACTGACGAGTGATTGAGCTGTGGACTGGATTTTCTCTCCGGTTAGATTACGGATATTTCAATCTCTTCCTCCCACCTCTGCCAAACACTTACACAACATGTTTTTCCTCATCATCTGCAGCAAACTCCTCCAAGATTATTAGTTTCCCTCTCATTTGCTTTGTTGTGCAGCTACTTAGCTGGCGTAAACAGTCTTGTTGGGTCTGATCTCTGTGTCAGCGACTTTACAAGAACAAAGGGTGAATGTTTTAGACACACTAATGACTAAGGTCCATTCAATGCCACTCTGAAATCAGGTTTTAAATGAGCTCTGGTGCCCTCACTTTGTGTCTGAAATAGCAGGTAATCAGTCTGTTATGTTCCTGTAATTGAGACATGTAAATAAGAGGAGATAAAACAACACAAAATGTCTTAGTGTCGAGCACACAGACTGCAAGAATCCACGGCACGTGTGTCCAGAGCAAATATTGGTGTAAAGCTTTCAAACCCAAAACAACACTGAGAGACCTTGGGAAGATTTTGACCCAAATGTCAGGGATGATAATCATCCAAGTTCAAACCTGAACTGTGAGCCTCACAGCCAGGAGTGTGCTGCAGCTCTGAAGCTCCCAGAATACCTGCAACATGCAGGTGCATCCGAGGACAGTTTTTAATCTTTGTGTAAATGAACATTTTGATCACTGTTTATTAAAAGTTGGAAAAAACTGTGAGATTGGCAGGAGCATCTCTGAAGGGGCTTTTCTCTGAACAAAACACAACTAGAATAGTCAGTGTGATGATGTTCCATTGATGGACAGCCAGTTTATTAAGCCAAGCTCATTTTAATGGGATGTCTCAGCCACTTTCCTATGTTGTCTCTGATAACAACACTTTAATCCAGTCTGAGAAATGGTCAGTCGCTTATAGTTTGGGTTCAAAGTTTAGCTGAACCTCCTACACTTTTCACATTCTCATGATCTTTAAAGACACTTTATTTCCTAAACTGTTTTTCTCTTTATTGGCATCAAAATCCTTTGATAGAAACGCATCATTTCCAGCTTTTTCAGCTCCTTCCCGAGGTCATCCCAACCCAACCAAATGAGCATTTACACAACAGGAAAAATGAGCTCATTATTTCATGAATTTTGTCCAGCAAAGAAAAAACTGTTTTTTAAAACTGTTTTAGGCGGAATCTGAATTGCTTCACTACATTTATCCTTCCAATCACCCTGGGATTGGAGTGGGATATCCACTCGTAAATCCCTACGACTCCTACTAAAAAAAACATTTTCGGACACCACAATGCACCACAAATAGAGAGGAGAGGTATGGGGTAAGCCCCAGACTAGATTTAAAACTGTAGATTTTAGACTAGAGTTCAGTTTTCAGGTCCCACAGAGAGCAGAGACCAAAAACTACAAACTTGCAGTAAAATTCAAGTTGGCACCACTTTGCATTTTTGTAGAATGGATTTAGGATGTTGGTTGCCAGGCAATCATCAAACCATGGCAATCATGCTAAATTTGTGAGGTTATGCAGTCTTTCTGTCCCTGTTAAGTCACCATGCTGGCACACTCACCGCAGAGCCCTGCTTGCTGCTCTACTAATCAGAACAATAACCTGCTGGAAATGCTGCAACGGTTGTCAACCGTCTTCCCATTCTAAATATGAAGATACTGACACAAAGACACTCTCCCATCTCGTGATTATAGCGACCTGTCGAACAATCAGTCAATCCAAGATGTGTCTGGAGCGCCCACAGGTAATTCCAAAACGTTGCAGTTCCTTAACTGACCACCGGAGGATCGCTTTAAAAGTGAACGTCTTCTTTTCCCTTCAGGGGTCACCACAGTAAATTTGCTTCCTCCATCTAACTCTGTCGTCTGCATCTTGTACTCCAGGGTTGGCCAATCCTGTTCTATTCTAACACCAGCTATCTTCATGTCTTTGTTCATGGCATCCATACACCTTCTGTTTAGTCTTCCTTCCTGAGTCACTTAGCATCCTTCTACCAATATATTTACTGTCTCTCCTCTGGTTGTGACCAAACCATCTCAGTCTGGCCTCTCCAAAACCCCTAACATGTGCTGTTCCTCCAGCTTGGTCTGAAACCAAACTGCTGCTCACAAATGTTCACTTCTGCTCTTAGTCTAGTTTCATCTACTCTTTCCCATACCTTCATTCTTCTTTCTCATCAGCTTTATTAATCTGTAGTTTCCACAACTTTGCACATCTCCCTTATTCTTGGACATCATCACACGGCATCTTCTCTCCACCTAAGATCCTGTTGAACATTCCAGTCAAAAACTCCTCTGCCATCTCTCCTCGACACTTCCATACCTACACAGGTTTATCATCAGGACCAAGTGCCTTTTTACTCTTCATCCTCTTCAAATCCCTCCTCACTTCACCCTTACTAATCTTTGTAACTTTCTACTCCACAACAGTCACCTTTTCTGTTCTTTGTTCTCTCATTTTCTTCATTCATCCTTTCTTCAAATGATTTTGTTGAATCTTTCTATTACTCTACTGACTCCTGTCAACACATTACCATCCCTTTCCTTAATCCCCCTAACCTTCAGCATGTCCTTCCCATCTCGGTCTCTCTTGCTAATCTGTATCGGTCAGTCTCTCCTTCTTTACTACCCAACCTAGCATACAAGTCATCATAAGCCCCTTGTTTGACCTTTGACACCTCTACTTCCACCTTACGCTGCATCTCCCTTTACCCCTGTCTCCTCAGTCATCTCAGTGTCTTCTTAGCTAACCTCTTACTCCGTAAAAACTCCTGCACCTCCTCATTCCACCACCAAGTCTCCTTATTATCTTTCTTTCCTGACGACACACCAAGTTCACTCCTATCTGTCTCCCTGATCACATTAGCTGTAGTTCTCCAATCATCTGGGAGTACATCCAGACCACCCAGAGCCTGTTCAACTGTTTCTTTAAAGTCATGCAGCATTCTTCCTTTTTCAGCTTCCACCAGTTTGTCCTCTTCTCTGACTTTGCCCTTCCTTTCTTCATCTTTTTAATTTATTCATTCTTTTTTAATTAATTAAATTAACAAATTAACTTTTTTCAGGCTGATGTGAAAAACTTGATTTGTATTTATTATTTACCTTTGTTTATATTTTTGTTGACTTCAGACTATCTGTTCTCTTATGTAGGCCCCTGTTAGCTTACTTCCAAAGACAACTGTGGATTTTTTTTTTGACACGTCTCAGGTTGTTTCAGTTTTTTTTTACATTTTTGCACATCACTTCTTGTAAGTAAAAATTGAAAGGTTTGGGGGTTTTTTGTTGTTATTTGTCTTTATGATTACTGCATTGCTTATAACTGCCTCATTTATCGTGAGCATCATGGATGGTGAAAGAGCCTTCAGAAATGGTGTATTTTGGTTTCTTTCTTCCTGCTGACCTCATCTCAGGCCAGTTTGTGGGGTTTTCAGGTGTGCTGTGTTTGTGTGCCCTGGAGTGGAAGCAAACTAATTCTGGGCTCTTTCCACTTTGCGTTGGCTCAACTTTCAGCCTCAGAGAAGAATATTAAATTGTGTTCAATGCATTTTTAAAACAGACTATTTATTGAATAAACTTTTTTTTTCTCATTCCTCATGATCACAGTTGTATGTTCTATTTTGGCATATGTTAGCTTCCACTTTGACTACATGGATTGGTCACATTTAAAAAAAGATGCTGGTTTTTCAAACAGAAATCTTTGAGCTTTGGAGCCAGACAGAAAATGTCTCATTTACATTGCAGCATCAATAGAAGGTTGTTTTATGAATTATATTAAAGCTTAAAGTAAGTATTATAACCAATTTATAGTCAAATAAACTCGTTTTATTTGTACAATAAACCTTTTTTTGGCAGATCACCTTCTTTTGCTTTATCTAAAATTTAAAAGTTTAAAATTTAATTTAAACTTAAAGAATAACTTCTCTTTTTTCAGGCATAAAAACACATGGGATACTCATAAACTTACACGCATGGAAGCTTTAGACACATTTGAGCCTAAATTGTGCAAAAACCATGTGACACCACATTTCAGTTTGGTTTATTTCTTCCATTCGTGAACAATGCCACATTACATTTATATGTATATCTTCAAAAAACAATATCCTTTCAGTCTGTCATCTTTAATATGGTGAGTATTGTGGAAACTTTGTTTTCTTTTTTATTTGGACAGCTTGTATTCCCACCTTTAATGGGACTTTTTATGCATGAAAATGATTTTGGTAACATGTAATACCACATTAGGATGATTACATACCCTCCAGCAACTAGTTGTCTCCAACTAGTTACTGAAAACCCTATGAGCTCTGAAAAAACTGGTTTGATTACAATTATTTAACCAAAATAAACACATTCGTTTCTGATTTCACTTAGTACTGATTTAACTGTCAGACAAAGGCTGACAGTTAAATCAGTTTCAAAGAAACAAAGTCTAATTATTTCAGTTCTCCAGGTATTTGACGTCCTAGTGTTTCATTTCCTCCTTCTGTCTCTTTCTTTTCTGCTTCATCTCAGTTTTCAAAATGATCTAATTAACCAAACAGGTTAAAGGAAACTATAAAGTCATTCATGGCTTTTTGAGTCTGTGGAATAAAGTTTGTCAACACCTGAATTATCATATTAGTAAGAAGTTCGTGGTGAATACTTTTTGGATTGCTCAAAAGTGTTCCTTTTGTTTTTTGGATGTTTTTCATTAGAGCCCTTTGGATCTGATTCATTCATTTTCTACACCCGGTTTGTCCCTTTCAGGGCCACGGGGCTGCTGAGCCTGACCCGGCCACTCATGAGCAAAGGCAGGGGACGCCCGAGGACAGGTCAGCAGTCTGTCGCAGGGCCACACTCACACACCCAATGCACACTCGCATACACAACATCCACACCTGTTTTTTTTTTTTTTTTTAATCATTCGAGAGTGAAAAAAAGATCCCACTTGGTAGTGTAAAAGTAAAGTTTGAAGTCTGTCATGTACTAAAAAACTTCAAAGTCCCTTTTTACTTTTATTTTGACTGTTTACTGCGCCACAATCTCACAAATTTGAAGGGAAATGTCTCAAAATGAGGCTTTTCACAGCAATGATTAGGTCAAAAATATTTACAGTAGAAATCGATTAATTAGATTAATTAAATACAGGTAACAATTGATTATTCATGTTTAAAAATGAATGGCGTGACAGCATTACTTTTAATATTTAAGCTTCTGCTCGCTTCATAGTCAGTGAGAGAACGTAAAAAACTCCAACAATTGTAAATATGTGTCTGAATAAAACTAAAATCTCAGCTTTTGCTGATTTTACCGGTAAATAGAAAGAAAGAAAAAAGATTTTTGGAAGACAAAAACTGAAGTGGTTCCTTGTTTTTTTATAATAAGACAATAAATCAGATGATGTTGCGTTTTCTACTCTGCAGCCCTTTTTTTCTTTACCATAGCGGTGCTATTTAAGGTCACGGTGGGTGTGCACAGTGGCCTCAGCCTGTACCCAAAAACACAAGAGTGTATCAAAGTGCATCTGCCTGTCAACCTGAGCGTGTTTGCACAGGGAGTTTACATATATGATATAATGCAGCCCGTGCAGTTCGCCGTCTTGTTTGTGCACACTGTCCACGGGGAAGAACTGGGGTCAAATGAGGTTTTCGGCCGTGGCGCTGCCCCCACGTCCTGCACACGTGCATCTGCTACTGCACAACATGCAGAACTTTGTTCAACAAAAACACACACATACACACTAAGCAAGATTTTATACAACGTATGTCTTTATAAAAAAGAAATAGTTGATAGCACAACTGATAGCGGCAACTCCATAAAAAAGACCCATAATGCATTGGGTTTGTTTACATAGAGGCACAGATTATTCACGGATTTGGCAGAAAATTCGTTTTTTTACCAAACTTATCAGGATTGGGATTCATCCACCGTCATCTGGCCTTCATTATATTACAAACATAAACTATACTATTAAAAGTCATCATGACATGACATCCAGACATTTGTAACTATTGAGTTTTTGTTCAGCTTCTGCAAATAGCATCATAAAAGTAACTTTAAATTAAATTAGACATATTCAGTTTTGACCCAATAAAAATGTACGGTATGGGATTACTTTTTCTCGGTAAGAAATCAGTTATGAGCCACATTCTGGGCCAAAACAGCCATCGTAGCCGAGCATTATGGGATTTAAAAAAAAAAAAAAGCAGAGCAGTAATGAGACACAGACACACAACTCTTAGAAATGTGTTGCGATGAATGCAGGCTCATGATAACAACTTTAACCATACTCATTGCTTCTCACATGTTTTTCCCGACAATCTAAAGTGTTTGTCATAAACATGTATCAGTGTACCTTCTTAGCCATCACCTCCTCAGTAACTGTCTTACAGCATGCCTCCACTGTACCAAAGTAGCAGTAAAAAGTGTTCTACCTGACTTTTACACAGATGTTCAAATCTCATCAGCAAAATATAAAATCTGAATCTGTGAACTATCCCAACGAGGATTGTTTGACTTCCATTATTCTTTCTCTTGTTGCTTTGCCCCGCCCTCGTAATTTCTGGCCAATAACTGAATAGATCTTTAGACAAATTTTTTTGTTTTTTGTTGTTTTTTTTTTACAAGTTTTGGTTCAAAACAGAAATGTCCGACAAAAGGTTCAGGACCAAATTGGGCGGACTCGGTCCAGACCAACAGACCTTTCCCGTCTGAATCTATTCTAAATAAAACTAAATCAGATTGTTCACTGGGCTACGAACTATTTTCCACTTTTTAAAACTCCAATGAAAAGTTAAGAAATAAGCCAGAAATGTTTAATATTTTCGTAGATCAAAGGATCAAAGGTTTGTTTCTGAAAAAGTTATATTTGACCCTTTTAATGAGAAAATGCGAACCAAAGAGAACTTCCTGTCTGAGTTTGTATTGGGCCTTGTATTGGATGACCCCATTGTTGACTGTATGTGAGAACTGGACTGATTGACCCCTCCCCCTGGCGTTCCAAACAGGAAGTTTCCACTGAAAGAGGCGTTGACTTTAAGCAAGCCCACGTGACTCAGGACAATCACTGTCGTCTGGCTCCAAGATGGCGGTGTTTGTATCGCAGACAAATGGAGGCTGAATTGGCTTGATTTGGTTGGAGCCCTGGAGGCAAGGCATTTTCTATGGGTGATGTCACACCTGCTCTGTCCAGTTCTCTTGTACAGTCAACAGAAGCCTCCCACAGTGCTGGTTTAAAGACCCTTTTTTCACAGTTTTTTGTGTTGCTCATCTGATCATAGTTTGTTATTCATTTGACTGCAAGTTGTATTTGAAAGAAATTACTTTTTCACTTTTACACCTCTGGTTTCAGATCTCTTTTGTCATTTTTATCCCGGTGAGGATCATCGCCTCCCTAAAGTTGATTCACCTTTAGAACAGTCTGGGCTCCATTTACAGGAATTGGAATGAATTCGGTGAAATGAAGACGCTCGTTTGGTTCCAGGCTTGATGACGACCTGACAGTGGAGCTACAGAAATGTGTGAAGAGGATGAGCTGTGATTCTTCACACTTACCTTTATGAGGACAAGCACACAAGCAACGTTATCTAATTGTGACGATGAGTGGGCGCGGCCTCGGAGGGAAGATGACGGTGATGATGATGATGATGATGGTGCCTGAAGGGGCTCGTTTTCCCTGGAGAGGGGCGGCGTCGGGAGCGCGCGCACGCTAACGGGGTCGCGCCGGTTCAGGCGAGGACGGGGCCCGTCCTGAGCTGAACTCCACGTTACAAATAGGAGCCGCGGCATTCCAAGTGGAGCAGAGAGGAGGAGCGCGCCGGGATAATATTAAGTAACAGCGCGCAGTGAATGCGCTATTCTCAGGTCTGATCCGGACAAAAACAGGCGGAGAGGACGCAAACGCACCACCGGATTGAAACACAACTACCACTCAGGTAACAATGTTTTACTCGTTATTCTAATAGTTTGACAAATCTGTCAACCAGGAACATGTCAAAATTGTTAAAATCTTGAAGGTGATTTTATTTTAAAGTTAAAAATCTGATCATTTAGGCTGTTTAAAGTTAGATAAATCCATACCATGTGTGTTTGAAGAAGGAAAGTCTTCTGGAAGGTGTTTAAAATGAGTCAGAACGTGAATCAGGTCAGCTGAGATGTTGGAGATGTTCCTGATAAACATGTGGGTCAGAGCAGATGAAGCTCAGCTCTCTAACCTGAAACTCTCTACAGATTTTTGCTTAAAAGAAGCTCCTAAAAATATTCAAATTAGAACCAAACAATAACGTAATTATCATGAATAAATATTCTTTTAAATTAATTCTTAAAGTTATTCTTTAAAGCCATCTGAGGTCTTTTAAGCTGTTCAGAAGTGGCTTATGGTCCACATTTATTACAACATTGTCTCATCGGGTCATCTAATGAGGCTCCTCAGGTTGTGGTACAAGTTGCTCCTGTTCAGAGATGTAATGGGGTTACATAATATTGTGTTGTAATATCTCTTGCGTAACCTAAAAAAAATCTTTCTGCTCATCATCTTTTTCCAGCACTAGGTGGCACTGTGGTCCCATAGAAAGAGGTCAGTGCTTCAGAGGAGTCTAAAAGTCTCTGCAAGGCGGAATGTTTGAGGAGGGGTCTCAGGAGCGAGGGCAGCAGGAGGCAGCTGTGCTTCATCCAATGGATTCACCTGCAACAGCTGGAGGAGGAACTGCTCCTCTGTCCTTCACAGATGAGACCGTGTCCCTTCTGACCTCCAGCAACCTGTTGGCCCGCTCCCTCTTGGGTCGCACCTCAGCCAGCAAACGCAAGGAGAGTCCTGTGAGCTGCAACCGGCGAAAGCGCGAGTTCATCCCTCATGAAAAGAAGGACGAAGGCTACTGGGACAAGAGGAGAAAGAACAACGAGGCAGCAAAGCGTTCTCGGGAGAAACGACGCGTGAACGACATGGTCCTGGAGAGTCAGGTGCTGGCCCTGCTGGAGGAGAACGCCCGCCTCAGAGCGGAGCTGCTGGCCCTAAAGTTCCGCTTCGGTCTGGTTAAAGATCCCTCCAACACACCCATCCTGCCCCTCACAGCGGCCCCTCAGCACGCAGCTCAAACTTTAACTCCTCACTACTACCTCCATAAAGAAGATGAAAATGTGCAAAGCTCCCCAGCAACGCATACCAACAACACAGAGTCAAGCGCCAGGAGCTCAAGGGAGCCTGGGAACACCTCAGAGGACTCGGGTTTTTCCACACCAGGTGGGTCCAGTGTGGGCAGCCCAGTCTTCTTTGAAGACCGGCTGACCGACCATGAGAAGTTTTACCCGCACAGAGGAGAGGAGCTGGGCTACGACCTCCATCATTCACCCGCCGACGTCCACCACAATGCAGAGCACAGGCTGGACCATGCAGAGTCCATGAAAAACCTCCCTCATAAGCTTCGATTCAAGATGCCCGGAAGTGGAGAGGTAGCAGAGGGGGTGTCCGACTGCACCAGTGCCAGGCGCAGCCCCACATTCTCTGCCCCAGGACGAGAATTTCCAAGAGTGACCGTCAAAGGAACGAGCGGCGGTGAGGCGGGACCGGCACCCTGCTCATGGCTCCAGCAGCTGGAAGGAGAGGAGAGCAAAAAGGAGAAACAGTCCCCTCATTACCATACTTCCACCGCCGGCTACAACCTCCATTCTCCTCCCACTCAAGTTCACAGTGAGGTCCAGAACGAAAACTCTCTCCTGAAGACTCAGCTCAGCTCTCTCAGCGAGGAGGTGGCCCAGCTAAAGAAGCTTTTTACTGAGCAGCTCATGGCCAAAATCAATTGATGACCAAAGCAAATGTTTGGACTATGCAGGAGTTTGCACAGACCTTCAGGTCTGGCTAACCCAGTGGAGGTTTTTATGTTGTTTCAGTCTGTTCTCACTCTCATAGTATCAACTGTTGAATTTACTGTAATCTCAGCTCCTATCACTGGTGCTCTGAAGTTCCCTTTGCAATTGTGTGACATATAAGTGTTTTTTTTTTCTTAACACTGTGACAGAAAAAAAATAAAAATAAAAAAAAATAAAAAAAAACACCCCACAAAAACCGAGAACCTCACGCCGGGAACCTAACAACCGTCAGGCTCAGCGAGTTCAGAGGAGAGAAGCAAGTTTGTCGACTCCTCCCCTCAGCGTTGGATCTGATTTATGCGAAGCATGTTGTGTTGTTTCACTCAGTCTTGTCAAAGAATACACTCTGATTAAAAAAAAAACACACACACACAACAACAGCAAAAACAGACACTGTAACTTGTATAGTTTTACTGTTTCAATCCAGTTTTCTGTCTTAACATGTTTGACTGTTTCCTTGTTGTTGTTGCTGTGTTTGTTGTTGCATTTTCATATTAATAAATTATACATTTGACAGTTGGAGTACTGTGACTTGAGTTCATTAATCTGAGTCAGTGTGGTCAAAGTTCCCTGAAAATCTAAGCTTAGTTATCCTTACAGTGTACTTTCAAAATAAACTTAATAAAATGACTTTGGTTTTGTGACCCACTTCCCTCTATTCAAGATAGATGTTTTTAAGAGAAAAGGTGGGCTAAAGAGGTGTCTTCAAATCACCCCAAAAGTTTCACAAAGATAAAACTTAAAATATAGGATCATAATCTAATAAAAAGTATGTTAAAGCTTCAGAAAAACCAGAAAATCATTCGCATTTGAAGCAGTAGCAAAGGATTGTTCTATTTTTAGAGTTTCTTGCACTGTGCATGGGGCAGGATGTTGAATTTTATCTCTAATAGAAGCACTAAAAAGTCAATGATTTCACAAAGAGATACACCAAATCCCAACTCTTTAAAATTTAATTTTATTTATCTCATTGGTAGGGGTCCTCCTACGTGGTTGATCCTGCCAGTAGCATATGCTTGCCTCAAAGAATAATCCGTGCAAGTCTAAGTCCACACGGCCAGTACAGTGAAACTGCAAATGGCTCAATAAATCTGTGTGGTTCCTTTGATCGCTCAAATGTTACTTGGATAACTGACCATTCTAGAGCTAATAGCCTACATGAAAACGAGCGCTGACCCTCCGGAGATGCGTGCATTTATCAGCCCCAAAACACACTAGGTCACTTGGGTGACTCTAGATAACCAGGAGCCAATCGGTGGTCCTCAATGGTTTATTCCAAATGTCTGCCCTCTCAACTTTGGATGGCGCTCTCTGTGCCTACCATGGTGACAACGGGTAACAGGGAATCAGGGTTTGATTCCGGAGAGGGAACCTGAGGAAGGTAGGCAGAAGGCACGCCAATTACCCACTCTAGACTCTGGGAGGTCTCTTTACTCTATCGAGGCCCTGTAATTGGAATGAGTACACTTTAAATCCTTTAAGGAGGATCCATTGGAGGGCAAGTCTGGTGCCAGCAGCTGCTGTAATTCCAGCTCTCATAGCGTATCTTAAAGTAGCTGCAGTTAAAAAGCTCGTAGTTGGATCTTGGGATCGCCGAATGGTGAGCTACCGCCTGTCCCAGCCCCTGCCTCTGGACGCCCCTTCTATACTCCTAGCTGAGTGTCCTGCGGGGTACAAACCATTTACTTTGAAAAATTTAGTGTTCAAAGCAGGCCAAGTCACCTGAATACCACAGCTTGGAATCATGGAATGGGATTCCAGTTCTATTTTGTGGGTTTTTCTCTAAACTGGGGCCATGATTAAGAGGGACGGGGTTGCCAGGGGCATTCGTATTGTGCCGCTAGAGGTGAAATTCTTGGACCAACACAAGACAGACAAAAGCGAAAGCATTTGCCAAGAATGTTTTCATTAATCAAGAATGAAAGTCGGAGGTTCAAGACGATCAGATACCGTCATAGTTCCAACAATAAACGATCTAAACTAATGATCTGGCGGCGTTCCCATGACCCAGGAAACATCCAGGAAGCAAAAGTTCCAGGGAAAGTATGGTTGCAAAGGTGAAACTTAAAGGAACTGACGGAAGGGCACCACCAGGAGTGGAGTCGGCTGCTTAATTTGACTCAACATGGAAAACCTCACCAGGCCCGGACACAGAAAGGATTGACAGGTTGATAGCTCTTCCTCGATTCTGTGGGTGATGGTGCATGGCCGTTCTTAGTTGGTGGAGCGATTTATCTGGTTAATACCAATAACAAACGAGACTCCAACATGCTAACTAGTTACACGGCCCCGTGTGGTTGGTGTCTGGCATCAACTTCTTAGAGGGACAAGTGGCGATGAGTCACATGAGATTGAGCAACAAAAGGTGTGTGATGCCCTTAGATGTTCAGGGCTGCACGTACACCACACTGAGTGGATCAGTGTGTGTCTACCCTACGCGGGAGGCGTAAGTAACTCGTGATAGGGATTGAGGACTGCAAATATTTCCCATCAACAAAGAATTTCCAATAAGCTTGGGTCATCAGCTTGCGTTGATTAAGTCTCTGCCCTTTGCACACACCGCCTGTCACTGCTACTGACTGGGTGGTTTAGTGAGGTCTTCGGATCAGCCCCACCGGGGTCAGCCACGGCCCTGACAGGGTGCTGAGAAGACGATCAAACTTTACCATCTAGAGGCAGTACAAGTCAAAACAAGGTTTCTGTATCTGTTCAGGATCATTACTGGCAAACACCTGCAACCTCGACCCGGAGACAGGCTGAGGCCAATAGCGGGCATTCCGTGTCCATCGCCCACCAAGGCAGCCCGTGGGTGAGGGGCTCTGTGTTTGGATGAGTTGGGCTCTGCTCCTTCTCCCTCTTGTTTGCGCTGTGCAAGCGGGTCCTATGTCCAGCCGCTGGGTCCTGCAGTCTCAGATGGGGATGCGGTGAGCCTGTGTCCACCCTCCTTCCTCGCCTGCCCAATGCCCCTAGTCACGGCCCTGGAAAATCAGCTACCACCAAACGACAAGCGGTTTCCTCCTCTTCCGTCCCGGGGCAAGCTGACTACAACTGTCCCTGAGGGATGACAGGGGCTCTGTGCTGACCAGGCGTGGAGGAGTGCACGGAGGGGTTCCCGACCAGCGACAACATGGCACCCCATCCAGGCCAAGGCCTCTGAATTTCAGACCCCCCGCACAGCAGTCTTACCCTGGCGTACATCTCTCGCAGGAGGCTTTAAGCCAGAGTTAATTCAGGGTTAATTTCGGGATCATTATTTTGATGCATATCATTTTCAAATAGTGAAGATATTTTGTAATTGCAATACTTAAGCAAACACTGCCATTTCAGGAATGTAACGTGTAATGTAATGTATAGCTGCGTTATGCTAACCTTTTGCAAGACACTAATGTTCAAACACCATAAAGACTTAAAAAATATCACGATTTTTAGCAAAATGATTTGAAAAGTTAATATTAATATATGTTATAATGAATATTAAAGTATTTTTAGCACAGCCTAGCTTCCACAAATGAAAAACAGCCCTTAACAAAAATGTAGTCTATTTAAATGTACTACAAGTATATCAAGTTAAGTACTAAAAGGGAGTCAGTATACTTGAAGTCTACTTTTTAATATCTCTATATTTTAGATTTTAAATCTTCCAATTTAGTCTGAGGAAGTATTCAGTTGGTATACATCGTCCACCACATATACATGATCCAAAGTGCACCAGCTATTCTTACTCTAAATACTTGATAAAATAAACTTCAGGTGTTTTTGGAAAGGGAGCCCAGGGTTCAACTTCATAAAGACCAAAGCCAAACAGATGAAAACGCTCTGAGTGCAGTAAGGCAGTAAGTTTTTTTTCATAAGTTTATGAATCCTCTTTTTTTTTCAAAGTAAATCTTGTACCCCTCTTATCAGTTTCATATCAGGCTAAAAACGTTCTGATGAGACCTCTGTAAACCCTGGTGACAAAAATCATTCTGACGCATCAGTTTATCCTAAATGAACATGACAAAGGACAAGGAGACAATAATTGAGAGTCAAGCTTTGACTGACATTTGGAAACTGCAGACTGAGAAGAGGAGCTGTGCAGTTGCCAGGCAGCAACACGGTCGACAGTCAGTCAAGCAAAGACAGAGGCTTTAATTACTCAACTACATAAATTACAGGTGGATCTTTAGATAATGTAACGTGAAAACTCTGCAGACACATTCAGTCTAGGAAAGAACAGTTGCGTATCCTTTTTTATATTGCTTGAAGATGCTATTTGTGCATAAAGTAAAACCAAACTTCTGGTAGTTTTGAATCTGTTTTTGGTTGTGGAGACATTTTTACTCAAATCCGTCAGCTGCATAAAACAGCTGGTCATCAACAGGGGGCAGCAAACCCATTTGTTTTACATAATGCTGCATTTAAAACATATTAAAAGTATTATAAAAACATGTCATTTTTAACTTTTTGTTTTAAACTTAAGTATGTTTTTGATGTTATTTCAGATCAAATAAGCAAGTTTATGCTACAATTTTTTTCACCAAATAGTTTATGTCCAATTAACTATTTTTTATCTTGTTTTTTGTAACTAAACAAATGACAGCAGCAGAATGTTGGTTTAGAAAACCCTGAGAAACAGCAAAGCTTGTGTTGACCCCAAAAGGTTGCAGGGCACAGGTGTAGGACTTGCTGCAGGTGTGGAGAGAGACAAGAAAATGCTCATCAAATTTAAAGACTCCACTTCAACAAGCTGCTTTTTAACAACCATCCACATGTTCACACTCATTAAAAAAATGAGGGAAACGAGCTGCAACACCTACAACCCCCTTCTATTTCTTATTCTGTTCCCCCATTTTTTCTCAAAGAAAGGATAAAGCCTGTTGCTAGGCAGGCAGTGCGACAGTTGCCATGGGAACGCTTGCAGACATAGCTCAAAGGGGGGAAAATGTCAGGGATAGGGTGGGATAAGGATGGCAAGCAAAAAGAGAGGGAGTGATGCAGAGAGACACAAATGAGGGCTCGGGTTCAGGGGGGAGGGGGAGCCAAGTTCACGACTGATGTCGCTGCGTTTGCCGTTTGACTCCTCCTGCAGAAGAATGAAACAAAGGAGTTCAAAGGAATGCTGATCGATATATCGAGCTGAACGGCAGCGCCACAGTCACAAAAAGCTCAATTCATCTGATTTTTTTAATGGCTGCTGACATGGCGGCCTGAACATACGACAGTGTTGCTAAAAAATGAGGGAACATTTGTAGAAGATCTGTTCAGAAATCATCCATGAGTAAACCAGCATCTTTTAGAAAATTGAGCACATCTGAAGACAAAAACTGAATTTTAGTGACCAAAAATGTTTGTAAGATAGTACACTGCATTGCCAAAACTTCTTCTTCATTCATTCTTCTTTTATACCGTTTTGTCTCTTTTGGGGTCACGGGGCTGCCGGAGCCTAACCCAGCTAGTCATGGGTGAAGTCATGGTCGCCAGTCTGTCGCAGGGGTAAAACTTCTTCTTAAGAAACTAAGAAGACCCTTGTTTTAAGAAAAAACATCATATGTATTGCAAGAAAATTAATTTTATCAAGAAAGTTCTTAAAATGCAAATTAATTTTAGTTTAAAATCCTGTTCTAATCATCTGTTGATCTATATTCCAAGCATTCCCAGTGGTCTTATAATATTTTTGGTAAAATCTAAAAACCGGTCATTTTCTAGGACATATTTTCTGCAGAGCGACAGGAGTTCATGAGAAATCATCCTCCGAGTTGTGGCCGTGACTGATGGTGCAGTCTAAGCTTACCCGCACTTCCCATCATCCGTCTGTTTAAACCCTTTCCTGCTAGCTTATAGGCCCTCACATCATCAAACTAACAGATCCATTTCCGTCTTTGTTTTCCTTACATGAGCTGGTATCTGGATCATAACTGTACAGCTAGATAGCTACAATAATGATCGCAATTTTTGTTGCACGTTAGGTTGTTGGGGTTGTGAGGGGCTATAAGCTAGCAGGAGAAAGTGTAAGCAAAGGAACAATGGGACATCAGCCAAGGCTTACTTCTGCACCAACAATCCCCCCCACAACTCAGAGAATAATTTCTAATGAACTTCCGTCATTCTGCAGAAACTATGTCCTCGAAAACTAAATTTTTTTAACTTTGTCTAAAAACATCATAATCATAATCAAAAAAATGGTTTGTCCCATACTGGAGCCACTCCTTCGATCCTTGAAGCTCACTTTTAAAAAGCCCTCCTCTGCTCAGTCTCTTCCAGACTCACTCCTGCCTCTGAGCAAAAGAAGAACAGGTTTAAGGAAATGATTCAGCAAAATGCATGATCGCATTCAGCCATAAAACACAGGAAGATGCCGTGTGAGCCATTTAAAGGCTTCTTCATGACTAAAGCAAAGTTTCCTGCCAGCACTCGATATCCAATGATGAAAGAGTCCTCTGGGCTTTACTGGAAGTGAATAAACACATAACATTTCCCTCAACGTGTTAGACATGTTGAAGCATTGCTTTGGCAGAAAAAAATCACCCATAGTGCTTGTTGAAGTTAATTATCAGACATATATATGTACAAAAAAGCAAGACATTAAAAGCTGGAGCTTTTATAGTTTGTTTAAATCTCTGTCTGCATTTTTCAAAACTCAGCTCTTGTACATTTTGTATTTATGATTTATTATTGGAGGTCACAGGCTTTATTTAGTAATTAAATATGGCAGAAAATTCAAAATTCAGTTTTGGAAAATGTATTTACAAACGTGGTTGAACTTGAAATAAAAGTTTCTGAAGACTAAATCTGAATTTGTAACTGAAGCAATTTGGGCCAAATAACATCATATGACTAATTTTATAATTTATACATTTATTATTATTATTATTATTTTATTATTTTAAAATGCAGATGGAATGAATTTAAAAAACATAATAATACTTTCATAGATTAAAATGTGTACTGAAATCCAGCTGTAAGAAGAAACTAATGATGACCTCAATAAAATAACTAAGAAAATAAGAACTAAAAAATAAGAACTAAAGAGTCACTTAACAGAAAAGTTAATTCAAAAGAAAAAAAAGTGGGTTGCGTATTAACATCTTATTCATGGTGTACAAAATAATAAAAACTAAAAAACAAAATTCCAAATCCTGCCCAATGTACAAACTTGCAAACCAGAGATGTTTAAATAAGTAAATGCTTTTGAAGACTATGTCACAAGTTTGAACAGTGTGCATTCATTTCCTTCCTGCTTTATATGCAAAAATGTTTTGAAATAATAACATTTTTATATAACTTGTTTTCAAGTATTAGTTGAAGATTTCTTGGAAGAGTCTTTAAAGACCCACTCAGATGAAAATTGTATTTCAGGCTCAAAATTACATTTCTGAAGATTTTTCTATTCAAATTGTTGTGAATCTGAAGCAAAACGAAAGAACACCGTTTGAAAAAGCTTGTAAGTGTGACATAGAAGCGACTACGGCAAACCACAAGCTCTATCCTGCTGCATCCACTTGAAGACATATAGATCCGTGTATGCCTTTGTTTTCCCTGTCTGAGCTGGAATCTGTCTAAACATAGGATAGGTCTAATATTGCTTACCATTTTTGTTGCACGGCTTGAGGTTGTGAGGGGCTGTAAAGTTCCCGGGAGAGCATGTAAACAGGTGTATGATGGGAAGGGGGAGAGCTCACTCTACATTCAACAGTAATGCCCACAACTCAGAGGCAAATTTCTAATGGATTCTAAGAAACTATGTCCTAGAAAATGACACATTTTGTCTTAAAACAGCAAAATTATAATCATGATTACAATTCTAAAATAGATCAAAAGATAAAATTATGTGTAATTCACTTTTAGCAACCTAAGCAATAGAAAACTCACCTACACATTGATATGCTAGCAACAAAATATAAGAAAAGGGTCAATTTTGATACTTTAATGAACATTTTCTCTTGTACTTTTTCTTTGATGTGTTGATCCCATAAAGCAAACATCTGAGTGATGTCATTTCAGCCCCAAACAGATAATAAAATACATGATTAATGGCTTAATTAAAAAATTATATGTGTCAGAGTGTTAAAGATCTGTCCCTAACCCTGCCTTTAAGCGATGCCATTCCTATAATCAGACATCACTTATTAACTCAAAAGGCATTAAAATGTCAAAAATGAATTTAGGTCAGTTTGCTGTACTTCCTCCAAGAATTACTCGGGCGTCTCAGGAATGTTTACCAGACAAAAGATTGACTTGCTTCCCAAACACAGGCTCCTTTTTCTGTGTTTTCACTAACACTATATGCGTATCGCAGGCCCTCATCAGACCCAGACCGGTCCGGTCCGCCCATCCCCGTCTCCTCCCCCCTCTGCACCCCTCGCAAGTCCTCCTCTCCTGCAACGGCATTGAGAGCAGGAGGGAAGAGGGAGGGCGGAGGGCCGAGCAGAGAATCAAAAAAAAAAAACGTGACTAGGCAGCCAAAGCGTCCTGTTATGCAACAACTGACCTACTAACATACATTTAGAGACTCGGAGCGAGAAGGAGCGCGCGGGAGGAGGAAATGGAGAGAAAATAGAGCGAGGGAGGGAGGAATTGGAGCGACACGAGGAGCGCACCAAAACAAGACGCAGCTTTCACAGTGTACCTGCGTGGACACGGGAGCTGGTGCTTTCAAGGTGTGTGTGGGACACAGGCTGCGTGCGCGCCAAGCGGATTGTGGGACAAGAAAGGGACTGGCACTCTGTGGATAAATCCAAATGTAAGTTTTATAGTCATTTTTAGTATGTTTGGACCATTTTTTGTGTTTCGTTTTCACACGCCGCATTCGGCTCTTTCGGCTGCGTTTTTGGTGCCTGGGCGCGCCTGCTTCAATGTCAAGGCGAGGCTGTTCCTCTGCTCCCCGGAGCTTTTGTGGGGGTCTGCGTGGGGGCAATGGGGCAGGAGGAGGTGGCCTCTGCTTGTGCTTATTTGGGGAATTCCTTCAGTGAAATAAAAGGGGGGAGAAAAAAGTTAGACTTATGTAGGAGGTGAATGTGGATAACGAGGTTCTATGAATGCAGCACGCCGTTGTGGCGTTGAGGCGCGTGCTCCAATGATGCATTCATGACATGTTTGAAATAGCGGGTGGTACACCTGCCTCCGTAAGACTAGTAACTCGCTCATTAGTGGTCAATAAAGCGATTATTAGTATTTATTGTGACATAAACATTAATATAGAGGTGTTAATAGTCGCGTTATATTATGTTTGTATTGATAATTAGCTTAAATGCTAGCCGCTCATCGCACTGATTCTCGGGGTAAAGCGGTACGGGCGCGCGGCTCTGCGCGCGCGGCTCTTTTTGTGTTACTAGGCCAGTCCACGGAGAAAATAAAGCCCCGCGAGCACCGAGGACACACTTCTCCGCGTCACGTGTAGCAGCTCTTTGTAAAGGTTAACGCGGCTGCGCTCAGCCCTCCGGTTAACCCTTTGATGGAATCGCTCCTCCTTTTGTTTACAACCTGAACCGGGCTCGGCAGGAGCCGCCGGGGGTGGAGGCTCCGCGGATGGGGCGGAACATCTGGATGCGTGAGTAGGTCACCAGGCGGAGAGGCAGTCCCACAAGCCGGATTGTTGTGTGTGTGTGTTTGTGGTTTTTTTTTTTTTTTTTTCTGGACGTGGGTGAATTTCACAGCACAGTTGGATTCGCCTCGGATGACTGAGTATCCAATGAAATATGCATGAACACGATTTGTCAGACAGTGCAACAAAGAGGCATACGGAGCAACATATTTCTCGCAATGTGTTGCATTTATTCATTATTTTTTTGTGTGCTTTTTTTTCTGTGTGAAATCCAATTTTCGTTACTTAAATAGCAGCATTAATTGCATTATCATGTTTAGTGGATTGTTTTGTTTGTGCTTCTCTTATATCAAGCTGCACGTGGACATCCAATCACTTCCACCCCCCTCACAGCTTTCCACTCCAAGAATAGCTTGTTGTAAAGTTTATCCTCCAGATACAGTATCACCAAGGCGGACAAAAAAGAAAACCTCACCATACAGTCGTACTACCTTGTTTTATGCCCCATGTGTAGAAAGCATAGGTTGCATAATAAATGAATTAAATAATAAAATTGGATTAAAGGGCGCAGCAGATTATGCAATCGCCAGAAACACAAAGTCTGTGGCGATGAGGGGCTGAACTCGGCTGAGGATGCTGCCAATTGGTTGGCGTGCACACTGGGGCTGTGTGCCAGCTATGAATGTAGGTCACATCAGTCCTGTGAGAGGGGAGGGGGGTGAGGCGCACAACCGCCACTGACTACAAAGCCAGAATGAGAATCCTACCAAAATAAATAACAAAGAAAGCCATGGCGGTCGTGCAGAAATGAAAAGTGACCTGCAACCTAAATAAACAACACGCTACATTATTTACAGATGTAAACAAGGAGTGTGCTCCTTTAAGTAGAGTTGATAATGGTTATTCGATAAAGCTGCATTTGAGAAATTAAAAGCTCGCAGTGTTTCTGCCCTCATTTAAGATCCTCCCCACTTTCCACAGAACCTGTAAGAGGAGGAAAACTGTGGGCCTTGCTTTGTTATCTGGCTGTGGTTTGAAGCCAGCAGAACGACAAATTACAGCATGGAGTAGGCCACATGTGACTGCAGCAACACATGGACTGAGTCACTCTGCTTTTTCTTTCCCCCAAAAGTGCTGATACGGCCTGCACTCCTGAAACAAGGATCCGATTTGGACTGGGCTCCGCCTCATCTCGTTTGCTTTCTAATTTCTCTCCTTACTGTCAGAAGGGCTTTGGGGGTAACCGTTTCATCATCCTTCATGTCCGTGAAGGATGACCCCTTTAACCCTCCCCCTTAAATCAGGACGTTCTCGTATGTCCTGAAGCACGTGCAGGCGGTTTTGAACTTGCTCCACTGTTTCCAAACCTCATGGCCACTTTTAGACTCTTGCGGCGTGGCCCCAACTTGGGATTCTTCCACCGTGCTGTCATTCCACAAGTGCCAGAGCGCCGGCGCGATGACATGTGAAGCATATAATAAACGGGAAGAGCAATGTAGGGCGAGGAAGTGCGCAGAGGAACGAAGCTCATGGCGGCCTCGCATGCTCGATTGCTCATGTTTGACTTGGAAAATGACTGTTAAAAACATGCAGACAGATGAAACGTCTGCATAAAGTAAATTCTGAGAAGGGATGGGCATATTCAGAGTATACATCTGGTTTAATTTGATAACGGGAGAGTAGAAGGATCACAGGCTTATCTGATTGACATTCATTGTGTAGTTAAATGCAGAGAAGAAAAAAAGCCAACATTACAAGCTTCTATTGATAATCACTGGATCACAAGAGGTCATTCATGAGTCTGCTTCATCCTGAGGAGAGATAATGAAATATACGCACTCTATGACGACAGTTACCACCCCCCCTTTCATTATTTGTAAGTTGTTTTTCTCGCCATCTGCTTTTGACCATTTCAATCCTCTATGTTAGAAGAAGAAGCGACTGAACGTCTGAGATGATTGGCTGTGCCTTCCGGTTCCCCTTTTTGTTGCTAAGGGTGACACATTCCTTGTATTGATGCAATACCAACACTGTTGTAATTTTCATGCACCCCCCTAGCGAAGCAACAGCATAATCATATCTTGACTCCTTTAGTTTTACGTTCATGTATCTCCCTTCTCCTCTATGTCTTGGTTCCACCGGCGGTCACCTTTCTCCTTCGGTCTATTTGTTGAATTTGTCCCTTTCCGGGCTTGCCAAATGGCTGACCTATTTTCCGAGGCGGAAGGAGCAAGACTTGCGTTTGAGCGGCCGATCCCGCGGTTTCTGGGTCAGTGGGACACATGAGAAAAAGCCTCTTCTATTTTTTCCTCCCTCGTGCTCGACAGGCACATGTCAAGTGGTCACAAGAATGACCTGAAACAGCTCAGCCAACAATGGAAAATTCTTGAGAAGAGTTTTCGGACTTATAAACAAAGGAGGTTTACTTGAATGCACCTTTTAGGGTTGGATTAGATTATCTTTAAGGATAAAGGGAGAAAAACGGAACTCTGCACAATTAAGTTTACATTTGTCAACATGAGAGGCAGGAAAAATGATTCTTTTGTGTCCATTGCTGAGGCTTATGTAATAGTGTAGGATCCAAAGGAGGTTAAAACTGGTGCAAACACTTTTAAGGATTATGAGATTACAGATTTAGAGTGTGCAGATGTTGTGGGGCAAGGATGTTCAACAGCTGGTCAAAAAAGGACATGTTTTATGTTGTTTTGTTACAAAACATTTAACATGTGAGGGACCATTTATCTCATTAAATAATCTGCTGAAGGAAACGAATGGTCCAAATATTGCTCACTTTTGTAAGAATCCTTCTAATCCGCAAATTGTATTCAGCAGAAAACACAACAAAGGTTTGTGTTCACGATGACAAAACGTCTCAGTCCATCGGAGGAGTACGGAAAGTCACGGTAGCAAAATTCAAGACTTACTGATTGCGGAAAGCAAAAGGGCTTCATGAAAGACTCCTGATCACTAGATGAATCATGAATGTACATTTAGTTATTGTTTTGTGAATACCTTTTGTTGGGTTGTCTTCTGAACGTTACCATCATAACTGTGGGAAAACTCAATTTCTATAAGTATTGTAAGAATGAGGTGAGGTCTAATATCACAGCAATCCAGAAGTGTGTCTCATCTTTCTTGTGGATATAAAAAGCATGGTCCATGTGGTGCCAGTTGAGGAAGTGTTTTAGACTTTTTAAAATTCCCAAGTGATTGTAATCTTTAACCATTCATCTAAGTTCACACTCGTCTTATTTTAGTGGATAACCGTAGTTCTTCCTAAAATAGAAACCGCTCTTTTTATGGTCCAGTTTCAGGAAAACAATGCTTCTGGTGTGTGAATAATAAAAAGAAATGATTTATTAGCAGGAAAATACATGCACAGAGTGAGCTCTGACATGTCCGTGATGATTGCCTGAAGGCTCTCTTAGTTCCTTCAGGCGTTATCTAAATGGAACATTCAGTCTGATTCAAACCTGGGTCCCACCTTCTGTCTGCTTTCTTTCTGTGGGCCTTGACCTACATTTATCAAGACCCCCCCAGCTGCCCCCACACCTCCAAATCTCTCTGCAGTCTCAGCTTCCTTATCCTTGACCTGCATTAGCAGATGCCTTTGTCTGCTTTATCTGCTCACTCTGCATCATTGATTTGGCGCTGAGTTGTTTTGGCGAAGAATGCTGCCACATTCCACTGCAGATGAGCGCACAGAGAGAGGTGGGAGGGGTCTGGTATTCTTTGTCGACAGTGGTTTCTTGGAGGAGAACCCATATCTTGTAAATTTTCTTTGTGTGTGAAATGCTCCAAAACAGAACCAGGGAACTCCGACTGACGCACTATGTGCTCTTCTGATCCGAACACTCAACCGGCAAGCCAAACAAAGAAGATAATCCTCAACAATTGAGTTTTCATGCCCTCAGCATGTCTCAGGCTGATGCAGTTTTTGTGCTCTCTGTTTTGTGTGTGCGCTTGGCTCGGCTACACGGCCCACAGTTGATAATTACCAGCCCCAAATGATTCCTTTAGCAGCTTCAATAAAAAAGTGCGAGCTCCTCGCTGGGGAGATGAAAGCGGTCGGCCTCGCAGTGAACTCGTTGTCCACATTACATCACAAAAGCAACATCAACATGCCAAGCTTGGGGTCAGAGGTTATGGGCCGCAGACAGATCAGATCCATAGCAAGGCCAAAGGGCCAGACACTGAGATTTTGCCACCATTCAGTGGTTGCCAGGGGTGACATATTTGGGAAAAGCCAGACATGTCAATCCATCTGAGGAAAGCGTTGCTATTTTTGAAGACATGTCTTTGATCAGCAATTTAAAGCAAGAAACAGGCTTTACACTAAACAACACAAATGAAAATGAAATGGATCTGTATGGTTTGTAGAAATTAACATTAATTTAGTTTTTCTTTTTCTGTGTCTGCAGCTTTTCGCTTTAAAATCATCTGTGGAGCAAAGGAGGAACACGGCTTTCCAAGGTCTTGACATGCTGAGTTAGACTGGCTGACCTACATCCTTCAGCTCCTCTGGATTTCTAGGACACTCTTCCACCAGCGTTGTGCACTGTGCTGTTTTAGACAAAACCGCAAAGACACAATAAAACAAGAGTACGAAAAAAAGGAAATTGATGCACCTAAATAATCTATTCACAATCGCACTCTGAACAGAAAAAAACTGCAAGTGGATAAATGAGGGTTTCCAATCCTGCAACTCAGCAGTTTTTTTGTCCCTTTGGCCTATTTAGACACCTGATTCTCCATCAGGTCTTCACTTAAAAAAAAGCAGGGACAAACCAGGAGGCAAGGTGTTTTCATCGCAATCACAACTTCTCAAGCTGGCTACGGCTTGACCAAAATGGAAAATCTTAATTCAGCACTTAAGACATTGAACAAAAACTCAGGGGACAACCTGAACTGCCTTGAGACCTTCAACAATTATGATGAGTCCCTTCCTTCCCTACAAGCCACACCAGCTCGTTTGGGTCGTCTCATCAAGCCCAAACCCAATGTGACCTGCCGGAGAAAGCGGGAATTTATTTCAGATGAGAAAAAGGATGCATCCTACTGGGAGAAACGGCGCAAGAACAATGAAGCGGCTAAGCGGTCCCGGGAGAAAAGACGACTCAATGATATGGTTCTGGAAAACCGGGTCATTGCACTGAATGATGAGAATGTGAGGCTCAAGACAGAGCTACTTCAGTTGAAGTTGCGCTTTGGCCTCATAAGCACAGCCTCGTACATCGAAAAGAGCCAACAGATAGGTGTGGGCAACAACACAGCCAATGGAGGCTCGTCTTCATCATCTTCTTCCACTCAGTACTACTCTAGCGGCTACTCCAGTGGTTCTCAGGTTATGATCAACTCTGATTCCTCTGAAACTGAGCAGTCTGGACGCAGTGATGGTCATAGGCAGATGGTGAAGTATTCTCCACGTGGCTCCCTCTCTGATATGTCTGATGGCTCATCACGAGACAGCCCAGAGCCTCTACCATTTGAGATCAAGCAGGAAGGTGACAGGCTAGAGATGGACATTGCTAATGGCACCACCACCCAGATCATGTTCAACATTCACCGTGGTTTGGCTTCTCTACCCACACACCATCAGATTCAGCAGCACCAGGAGGTGGATACTGGATATCCCAGCCAGCAACCAGAGCAGCACCAACTTCTTCAGCAGCAGCTGCGGCTGCAGGAGCCTGTTGCTTCAAGCAAAACTCCAGGCCAGGAAGCTGCCTCTCACCCCCCTGCTGCCCAGAGGAGCGTCATTCTGTATGGTGCCAGCAGCGCCTCCTATGCCAACCTGACCAGGTCACAGGACATAGACCTAGAGGCAGCCACAAAGCCAGGCAGCCAAATCTGCATCGGCCAACTGCCCAAGTCCATCACAGGGAACTCCATGGAGACTCTAGCTGAGGTTGCAAAACAGCTGGACACAAAGACATTAGACTCTCCCCCTCATGAGCTGTCAGATAGCTGTACCGAGGCCAAAGAGGGGCAGCTATACAGAGTTTGCCATCGTACCCAGCAGAGTTTGGAGAGCGATTCATCAGAGCTTTTCAACGAACAAGCAGAGGGGGTCAGCCATCCTCACCTGTACCATCATCTCCAACACCCTTCTCAGTCATATCCACAAGACGAGGAGCCTCCAATCCTAAGTTATGAGGGCATGCCCAGAAATGAGGCTTTTTATCAAGGCCAACTGGTGTCCAACTCAAGAGAGAGCCCCTCCACTGAAGAAGATATCTGCAGTGCTGAAAAAGAAGCCTTCACAGACGAAGAGTCCCCCTCTTCATCCTGTACAGACATGGGAATCTTCCAAAACCAACATCTCGCCGGTGTCCTTCAACCTGCCTCCCCCTCACCGCAATACCAAGGCTGTTCCCAGGGATGGGATCCCCAGGGGGAGGGGCGGGGAACAGCTCTTCCCCACAAACTCAGACTCAAACACAGAGCCATGAGCAATGGAAGCTGTGCTGGTCAGGAGTCTCCAACATCTCCATCTTCAGCAACACCACCTCCCATTTCCCAGCATTCCTACTTGTCCCCTTCACCAACACAGAGCATTAGACAAGACAGTCCAAGTGCAGCTTGCAAACAGGTGGCAATGGGGGAGGGGGCAAGAACAGGAAGCGGGAAAAAGGAGACAGTTGGGCGACGACACAAGAGGCGCGAGTAGCCGACTGTCACTGTACCTGTTGACAGGTTTTCTAAGAACTACCCTACCATCATGCCTTTGTCCTACAATACAAATCACCTCCTAGACCCTTTGGGACATACACGTGGACCTTTGTACACTGCTAACCCCAGAGGCAACTAAAAGCTGGACATTTTGTAGGGCTGTATCATATTTGTACATACTGTACAGACTTGCTGTTTCTTACATCCTCTCCATACCTACAGAAGCACTTTTGTTTATACTATGAGAGGAGGAATGGAACTACACTTTTCTATTTTTGACCTGTAACAGCTTACAATAAAGCACATTTAGAAACCTTAGGAAAAGGAATGTAGAAGGAATTTGGTACACATTCAACTGTAGACAAACAGGTGTATGGCTCCTTGCCTTAAATCATATGAACACTGGGGAAATCCCATCGACCAAAGAAGCACCAACACTACAAAGTTCCATACCTCTTCCTAGTCCCTACCTCTACCACTATATACTCTCCCCTACCATGTATCTTCTTAAAATCACCATCTCATTTATATTTTAAGCACTTGGGTTGTACATATCTGTGATATATAAATATATGCATCTATATTAAACCTATATTTTACATAAAAATTTGGATACAAAAAAGCAACAAATTCTGCAATGGTATTTAAGGTATCAGAACGTGACCACCCATTGACAAATCACAAACATTGTACAGCCAACTTGGCTGCCATTACTACAGCACTTATTCAGAGTCTCTCTTTTGATTGTTAAGCTTCAGCATTATTCATTTAGCTTAAACCTTGTTTACACAGAAATGGCCATCCATTTTGGAGTGTCGGGAGCACTGAGTAGAGAACAAGTTGTCCCCTGAGGCAATCACCTCATTAAAATGTCTGGATTTCTAAACCTTTAACCAGCCTTTAAATATTTGGTGGTGGAAGTCACCAGCTGCAGGCTGTAAGCCTTTATTTTGTGTGAGCTTTACCAATTGTATCTTGTCGTTGTTACCATTTGCGAGGCCCACTGTATTTATTTCCTCCTCTCATGCCCATCACTGTAAAGAAATGGAAAAGCCCACTGGAACATAGACAGAGAATGTGTATAGAGCTGTATAGATGTGTTTCAAAGCAAGAAGTTTGAACTCCAGTGTTGGCAAGAGGAAACTTGGAGACAAAAAAAGGGGAGGATTAAGTCACATTTATGTAAACACTAAAGTGCACTGAGTTCACGAAGAGTTAATCTGGTGTGGAGGCAAAAAGCTCTGCATAGCTACTGTTTATTTTTGTGGTCTTATCCTGGCTTTGTAGTGTGACCCAAGGTGACCTCCAGAGCCCCTAGAAATGTATAATTGGTGACTTAAGTTTTAGCGAAGGGAAAAATGGATGGCAACACAAATTTGAGTAATTTGGTCAAGAAAATATTCAATTGTTTAAGATAGCTTTCTACGTGACTCCAATATTTTTCTGTCCCGTGGTAGCCCTGCTGCTGGGTTCTGATGCCTTCACTGGATTCTAGTTTTAATGTCTATGTACCATGTTTGGCTTTTTGGTGCTTGTGTATAAATGTAAAGTTTCACACTGTAATGTTTGTTTTGTTGGTTTTTATATTCTCTTTTTAGTCAAGGTGATGTTCTGTTTTCCTCTATACTGTGTCTTCTCTTCTGCTGACTGTGATGACATGTATTAGCCTCATCCCCGTCCCATTTTTTTCAGTGTGTAAAAAACCGTGATTGTGGTTTTGCTGATGGTTTTTATGAAAAAAAAAATGGACGAAAAAGGAGAAAAAAAGATCACAGGTGGTGGTTGGTTTGGCTTGGATTACCATTGCTTCCTTTTGACAGGACTGTATGTAAAGACACTAATGTTCATTGTGAAAGATTGGAGCATTTCAAGAAAAATAAAAAAAAATGTTGACTCGTCAGCATCTTAAGAAAAAAATAATTGTTTGGATGTTTTTATGCATGTAAACAACACACACTAGCTGTTTTTCGCCTAAAAAGTTACTTTTTGATAAACCTATATGACCACTAATGTCATGTTAGATACATTTCTGAGACCTCCTGTCATTAGTATGATCCAAATTTTCCCTATAAAACCATTGTATACAACTTGGTCCATGTCTTCTGTCCTGCAGCTCATCATCCTTTCAGTAGGGGCAGTAGGAGGGCTTTTCCTGCTCATTTCAAAATAGCTGCTTTCATAAACTTTTGGCAGGAAAAGTATTGCTGATTTTGACTTCATGGTGCGAATAACTAATCTATTATGTTTCTGCTTTTAAACAACCATTTAATGCAGTTACACCACATTAAAAATGTCTGTTTCAAATTTGAGACAGTTGGTAAATAAGAGGCATTTTTCCTGAACTCTCATGTCCATCTTTTTGCATCTTAGACTAATTGTTGTGAGCAAAAACTTAACAAATCACCCAACGTATCATAACTGATATTATCTATATCTCGTTTTAAAAATTAGTGACCAAAATTTTTTGTCAATTTTTTGATGTAGTGGGCTTTACAGGGTTAAAAAAAACGTTTGTTTTTTTTTTGTTTTTGCTTTACAAGCTAATGACGTAAACAAGGAATTAACAGCTAGACAGCAAAAGCATGCACAGTTCTTGAACTCCGAGCATTTTTTTTTCCTGGAAAGTTGTGATTATCACGTTTCATACTTTTCTCAGAAAGGGTCTTGGAGGAGGTGTGTCCTGTTGGAGGGGAGATAACCTTTTATGGTGCTCACCATTCCCCTTGGACAGCCTGCTGTTTTTGGCTTTGAAAGCTAATTTGCAATCAGAGAAGATGCAGAGGGACATACTAACACACTTTAATCTCACTGGCCAGAAAACTCTGCCAGGCTTGTCTGATGTAACACTGGCCTACTTTAACAAACTCACTGCACGGGGAGAGAGGGGAGCATTTGCATGCAAACAAAAGGTCTTGTTTGCCGTGCAGAATTTTTTGCTATATGACACCAAGCTAATGTATACGAAGTGAGGTGAATGATAAACAAAAGTCCTGTTTCAACATGGTAAGACACTTTCCCACAGTATTTTTTCACCCACCAGATCAGAACAGTTGTGTCCATTTAAAACCAGGATATTTATAGCAGGGAAGGCACTCTCAAGCCTAAACTGGAACATGCTAACTTATTGACCCACTCCAATCATCTTTTGATCTATTTCCAAAGCATTCCCTATGGTTTTTATCCATTATTATGCTGTTTTTAGTCACTATAGAACACATTTTTTATTTTTACAAGCTCTTTTTCCAACATGGAAGTAAGACGACTCGATCTCTGAGGCACCACCATTCACACATTATGGGTGATATCTCATGACGTCATCTTAGAGCCGGACTCTGCAGCCTGTCTGCGTTTCGCTCAAAAATAAAATGTAAATGAAGCAAAAATAAAAACTCAAATGAAAGCATTTTTCCAATCACTGATAGCTCTGCGGAGACAGAGGATGTGCGTGTTAGCCAGAGGGTGGTGCGGTCAGATGAGGCAAGTGAGGCACGGGCTCACCTGTCATTGTGATAAAATAGAAAAAAAGTCCCTTAAATAAATATTATTCTCCACTGATCCATGTTAAAGATACATTTTCAGTTGACTCGACACGTCTTCAACAGTTTCTGAGGTTAAAATCGTAGAATTTGAGTGTTGCGCGATCACATACGGAGCAAAAACTCCGGGTGAGGTTCCAGAGCGCTCCTCCTCGTGTCTGACTGCAGGACTCAATACAAACAGGGACGTGTGGTCGGAGCACTGGCTGTAAGTCCGAAGAAAAGTCAGCCGGTTAGGCGAGCCTCATTAATCTCTAGGGGGCAGACGTGAGCTGACCGCTGCTGAAGCTCCACTGGAGCACCACCAGAAGTCAGCGTGAAGGTCAAGAACAGCTGGTTTTTTTCATGCTTGATCTGCTTCAATGTGGAGGATGATATTTCAAAATTAAAACATTTTTCACAACTGGATTACCAGGCGAAACAGAAGATAATCAAGGTTGGAAGACCTACGCCTGAGCTGAAAGGTTTGCTGCTAACTACAATGCGAGGATGTTGTTCGTTTCATTAAACTAAAGGAAAATAAGGAAGACTTTTAAAACAGAGCTTTTTGTGGAGAAGGATCAGCGCATGGACTTCATCTACAAGTAAAGGTAAGGCCAAACGTCGTTTTCAATTTTTGTTTTTTAAAAATAACATGGGAGTAAGTTGAAAAAAAGTATTTGAAAACTACGTTTTAGGCCTAAAATAATTATTTTTATGTACTTTACAGTCTATATGGATAATTAAACACAAGAAGAGTGTTCGATCCATGTCTATAAAATAAATATTATCTGTAGGACAAGTATGTTCTTGTGTGTATCTTTTATGCTTTTATCTGCTGTTGGATGAGTGGTGAAATATTCAGTGATTGTAAATCTGACTCCAGAGAAGTCAGATTTACAATCACCAGCCACCAACCTCACCACACACCACTGGTGCTGGCAGCACCGCCTGGAAGGGGCTGGTCTTACTTTGTGACATCACAATGTGAGGAAGCGCTCGTTTTCGTGGATTGGGAGGGGCCGGGGCTCAGAGAGCAGGTTTTAGAGGAGTGCTCACAAATACATGAATAGATCAAAATTCCGCTTTTATGGTTGTTTTGTCATGAGGAATTAACACTGCAATACACTTAAAAGCTCGAAGATTTTGATTTTTCATGATATTGGCTCTTTAATGTAGAGAGCTGGACAAAGTTTAGGCAGAGTCAATCTGATCCTGCCAACCTCCTGACATTCTCTGCATGAACACAGTTGTGGTTTATAGCTTAAGCCAAGTTCATTGAGGTTACATGAACTCCACAGAAGAACAAAACGGAGGTTACTTCTCTAAAAATAAATAAAAACACACACACACTGTCTTTACAATTAGATCTTTGGTAACATGTTGTCTCTGTAGCCAAGCACAGTGGCAACAGTTATTTTTTCTCACTTTTTCCCAGCAAATGTGGTTGTTCCCCTTAAGGGCAATGGGAGGAGTCCGGGGGGGGGACTTCACTAACTTCATCTAAGTCTGCAAACAAAGCACCTCTTTGACGCTGACACATCAGTGCCCTTCACAGTGCTCTCAGTCACACACACCAGCAGCAACATGCACCGACACACACACATGCATGATTGTGCACCATTAAGGGGGAAAGAAAAGCAAACCTTTTCCCCCGTGGGATTTTAGGAATGGGGGAGCCATTCAGTTAATACTGCACTGCTAACAATAGCCACCCTACAGTGCCCATGAGACCACAACCAAGGTGACTCTGTGCATGCACGGCAAAGCTGAGGCCAAACTGTGCCACGTCTCTTATTTTTCCTGATTTGACTTGCGGCGCTTGCATAAACAGGTCAGGAGGAAAGTAGGTCACTGTGCTCGAGTCAAGAGAGTGGGAAAACTAAAGAGAGGCAGAGACAGACAGAGCGGATTGGTGAAGGTTGTGGCTCCAACCGTGTTGCCCTTGTTTGTCTGGGGCAGCAGTGATGCTTGTGACAAACAGAGCAGAACAAGGCTCTCCTGTTACCTTGTTGCCCTTCGCAGCCTCGGGGAGGGGGTTATTGGAGAAGGACAGGAGGTGGGGAGGGCTGAGAGATGAATGGAGGGGTAGAATAGGAAGGAGCATTGAGACGGTAGGAATCTGGTTTGTTTCTCAGCAGGCGTGTGTCTACTGTGCTGCTGCGGCATGTGCTGGGATGCCATTTTTGGAAAGTGATGCAACATCATGAGGATATTTAGTAAAAATTGAGATAATATGATCAAAATGCCCCAAACATATTGTGCAATTTTTTGGGGGGGAAATCTGTGTTATAATCTTACAAACATTTCCAGTATTGCGTTTGGAAATAGAAACAATGGAACTAAATTGTTCTGATCTGGGTCAGTGACATCCCAAGTACCATGTAAATCTGCTGTGCTTATCTCCATTACATTTTATGACAAAAGTAGCCCCCAAAATGTGACAAGAAAGTGTCATAATCCAGCTTAATAGCTAAAAAAAATGATTAATTTTGTAAAATGCGCTCATAGTTAATGGTTGGGAACATGATATCTTGTGTTTTTGTTTTTAATTTTCTTTCTTTTTCATGCGCAAGCAAGAAAATGATTTACCAGACTACAGGAAAAGAGCAAAATCTGACTTTAAACTATCGTAGTTGTCACATAAAGATGAGCTCCCATCAGAGTTTTACACTTTTCATTTATGGAGGGACAGACCTTCTCCTTGTCTTAAGGTCGACCTAAATGTCATTTCTCTATCCTTTGAAGAGATGTTTTTATATTAGCAGGTTTTGAAGGTTCAGTAAAAAGTAATTACTACAAAAATGCTTTAAATCTATGTAAATTTAATCTAAAAATCCTAAAGTAAAAAAAAAAAATTGGCTAAACTCAAAGGCTGAAACAGTGATAGCCTTCACGTCAATTACAGACCATTTTTACAGACCGGAGTTTATAGCCGGCAGTCCTAACTAATAAAATCAATAAACTCAATAAAATATATTTTTCTACCAACATATTAGAATATCAACAGAAATGTTTACCATAACTGAAAATGTCAAAGCATTGCTTGATGTGTGTCCCTTTAAAACATAAACTTTCTTGTGTGCAAAAAAAAAAAAAAACTCAGAAAAGTCTGGAGTTTGAAAGAAAAGATTTGAAATATTCTTAAGTTCAAAACAGTTGTAGCCATGGAAATGGCACAATAAAGGAATATATGATAAATAACATTTATAAAGATGATTATGTGGGCGTTAACGATACCAATTAAAAAGGGTAATGGCAAACATGCATATAAACATAGATTAATGTCATTGTTCCTATTAATTTTGTTATTTATTCATGATGAAAAGGATTATGATTGTTAAGTAATAAAAATAATAATTATTGCATTATTTTGTCATCATAGGCATCTTGATGGTGTAGTTATACAGTTTTTCATTAGGGGTAGGTTTCAATAAGATAAGCCTCTGCCTCCTCCCTTTTAAATGCATTTTTTTGCATCATTATCATTACTATTCTTTTAATATTTATACATTTGTAAATCAAATAAAAAAAAAATGTGTTTATAAAAAGCACTTCTTATGCATTATACAGCTCGAAGTGCTTTACATTTAAAAACAAAAGCATACACAGGTATTACCATAAAAAAAAAAAAACACCCTCCCTTCTCCTTGTTGTCTAAAGGCGGTCTAGAGACTCTTTAAAAACCTTTAAAATCTCTGCAGCAGTGAGTCTGCAGCAGGCTCCAGCAGAACCAACAACTATCATATCTGCAACATCAGGCTCTGCCAACCCCAATTAAAGTGAAGGAAAACACAGACTGAGAGGAGGAGGAAAAGACAGGTAGATGCTGGAACTTTGACTGAACACAGAAACTATCTGGAGAAAAGTCATTCAAGAAATGACCGTGAAGCAAGCAGAGAGACAGAGGGAAAACCTTTTTTTGGGAGCAAAAACAAAGCTTGTTGTGTCATTTCTCCCACTGGCCCCTTCCTAACAGGTCATAAAGCATGCAGGTGACTGCAGCAGGAGCCCCGCATAAACACAACATGCAGCCAGACCTGCAGCTTCTCTGCAAAAACAAAAGCTTAAGTCTCAGAGGTGATGTAACAGGTGTGGGTGACACAGAAAACCGCAATGTTGTTGTTGTTTGTGAATCCATCACACCACCTTCACCTTTGCCTGTAGGTCTGCAGTTTTATAAGAAAGACTGCAGACCAAAAATATCTTCAACCAACAGAAAAAAACATACATATTTCATATGAAAAGAACTTGACTTGTGTGTTTATAAAAATCCACTGAGTTCTCCACACATGACGTGCAAAATCCTGAAACTCACATACAGGCTGTCAACAAATCTTCCTCCTCAAGGTCAAATAAGCTTTTATATGTGAAAGAGAAAAAAAAATAGAACAGAATAGAAAAAAAAAAATCAAATTCCGCTATTATTTTACAGGATCAAGTCAAAGAAAAATGGTATGCTCACTACCACTAACATGGAATCTGTAATTCCTCTGCTCCAGGACACCAACCAGAGTGTTTGGAGTCCCTCAGGGTTATGTCTTTGGCCCAATTTAGCATTAATTTACCTTCAGTTTAAGAGAGAATTCCAACAGTTTTGTCCTTTCTAATTGATCTCATTCTGAAATTGTAAGACGTTGAAAAACAAAAAATGGAAATACTGATAGGTACAGAAAAACCAAATAAAAAAAAAGATTTCTTTATCCAAGTGGTAATGCAAAAAGTATTACTGCAAAATCAAAAGTTGGAACAAAGAAAGAGTATTTAGAAAAGAATCAGCTTCAAACTGAAAAAGCTGCACGCAATGTCACCTTTTTATAACAATAGTTAGCTTAAGTTTAAAAAAATTATCGCAATTTGTTTACATAGAAAGCTTCATGAAATAAAGTAAATTCATAGTGAGTGAAATATTATTATATTTTTGAATATTAAAAATTGTTTTAAGCTTGTATTTAGATTTAAAGTCCCACTGTCTACTGTGCTTTTAACATGTTCTTGTGGCATTTTTCTTGGATGAAAGACATAAGTTTAAAACGGCATTACTGAGTATTTATTAAAACTGTTGTGAATACGGGGCAGATGAAGAAACGCAGTTTAAAAAAGATTGTATTTTTGACTTAGAAGATACGCTGGGCAGGCCACAAACTCCCTGCTCTGCTCCATTCTGATACAAGAGTGGTGCAGTTATCTTATTTTGAGTCTTTATTGTCGTTTTATTCTTCATTCCATTCTGGAGCTCTTAATCTGCAAAACTTACTTCAAAAACAAATAATTTTTGATGCCAACTGCAATTTTTTTTGTCTTATCGTATTCTTTCTGAGGATGTCAGGTTTTCTGTGAGATATCAATAGAACATTTGTGTTACCACTATAACTTCTCAGAAGGTTTGAACAGTTCTTGGAAACACAATGGTTTGATTGTAAAGCTGGAGAGCAAGATGGTTGCAGAAAAAAAGATCTGCAGGCAGCATGAGAGCAGCAGTGGAGGAGGGCAGATAGCGTCAAGAGTCATAAATAAGTTCCCTAATCTCATCTAAATATTGACCTGATGGATGTCAAAGGTTTTATAACCCACAATGACCCGTTTACCGGGAATGCGTAAGGAATACTACAATACAACGGAAGCACACAGAGCCAAGTGCAAACAGTGACATGTTTGTGTGTCATGGTGGCGGACAAAGGCCCTGTTAGAGCTAAAACATTACACATGCTGCGGCGCTGATAAAATCGCTCGGACTGGGTTGTTTTTATGTGTCATCGCAGATTATCAGTCACCTTCCTCTTCACCTCAGCCTGGATGAGGACACACTTCAAACCAGCAGTGTTGTAATATTGGTTAGAAAATATGTTATGCAACGAAAGGCAAGCAGCTGCCTGGAGTTCTGATTGAGTAACATACCCGAGTCCAGGCAGGATGAGTGTTGGGTGTTTTTCATTTTTATTATTTTAAAGGGCTCCGTCAAAGGGCCAGTGCAGGCAAAGCTTCATATGTGTGGTCTGACTGTAAGAGGGAGCCATCGCAACAAATTAGTCTCACTTGCCTTGCTTGTGTTTTTGTTTGCCACTCCTCATTCATAGCTAGAAATTAGGTCAACAGTCACGTGTAAGGAGTTCCAGGCTTAAAGCAATGCAATTTCAGCTACAGAAGCTGGTTTTCGATGTTTGAAGCCATAAAAACACAGAGTTTGTTTTCACAGGACCCCACAGGAAAGGCAGCTGGCTATGTGTTGTGTTTGCTGTTGGATTTGGAAGGGCTCCAGCCGCAGTGACCTTGTGGGGAGTCGCTCACAGGTGTTGGATGGTTTGCGCACAGGCTCAACATCTGATATGTGTGTTTACAGGGAGCGGAAAGAGCTCTCGCACGCCGTCCTGCAGACACCAAAGTGGCTCTTAATGTTTCGCTCAGATTTGTGGCTCACATCCCAAGTTGCTGACGTTAAAGCGGAGTAAAGATTCTCTGTAACAATTACACTTCAGACATCTTTCCTGTGAAAAAGCATGTAAGGAATGTACCAAATGCACGTGATGTGTTTCACATGCATTCTTCACACTTTTGTACCGTTTTGAATATTAATTGGACAAAACTTTGTTAATTTAAAATGGCTATATTTTCCACAAAATAGACGCACCGGATTAAAAGGCACATCTTCAATGAATGGTTTATTTTCAAACTTATGTCATATGTGAAGCACACCGAACTATAATTCACATTAAGCCAGACAAAAACGTCAGAGTTAAGTCCATCACTTAGCTCGATTTTAATGCAATTACAGTAACTTTTAAATTTGTTCGTAACAAGCTACACGTTAGCCACGTTAGAAGCGTTTACCGCGTTAGCATAATTACAATATAACTCCTAAACCTCAAATTCTCCATCTAGTTTGTAAAACATAAAACAATAGACTGAGTTAGCTAAAACAAACAACACTGTGACTATGCTAACTCTCTACCTTGTTAGTAACAGATAAAAAAAACACAGTCTGACACCGCTACGTTAGCTGCATTAGAAGTGTTAGCCACGTCAGCGTATTCACAATACCTGTTACTCACAACCTTGTTTTCCAACACACGAAAAAACACAAACTGACATGCTACACATTAGCTGCGTTAGCATATTTACAATAACACCCAACCTTGTTTGCAACTTGTAAAACAAAACAGACTAACATTTTGACAGAGCGTTGTGTACTTCTCTAAATTACTTAGACATCAGTAAACACAACCAGAATGAGTCCATAGACACGGCGCTCCGGATTCTAAGGCGCACTGTTGTTTTTTTGGGAAAGAAAATTAAGGCTTTTCAGTGCACCTTATAGTGAAAAAAATGGCAATTTTGCTGAGATCAGAAGCCTGATTTAAAGGGAAAAAAGTTCGAGGTTTTAGTGAACCAGCACAAGCTTTCCTTTTTAGAAAATAAACAAAATAAACGTAAAAAAGTCAAACTAATCAACAGCTTTTAGAGTATTCAAGAATGCACCTGGTCAAGATGTCACAGGAAGGATAAGGTCTAGAATCAGAAAGGGATTGCTGTCCTTTAGTTCTTTTTGGACTTTTTAGTAGACAATTATATTTAACAAGTAACTTAAAATAAGTAAAACACTTAATGTAACATGAAAAATGTTTTCTATGTTGAGAATATATTGTCTAAAACTAAAACATGATGCATTGAAACCTCTAAAGATCCCCTCTGATGCAAAAGTTGTTTTTACCACCGTCTTTGTGGCGTTTTTCTGATGATGGTTGACATTTATGAAGAAAATTAAGCTCCAAATTGCATTGATTATTTTTTTGTTCTTTATGTATGTGAATCAAGAGCAGATGAAATAATGCCGTTTGTAATATTTGGGATGTAGAAAATACACTGGGCGGGTCACAAGCTCCCTGCTCCATTCTTGTAGACAAACAGATCCAAGCACGTCTTAATATTAAGGAGTCAGCATTTAAAATCCATATTTTTACTCCAAAAATGCTTAATACTGCTTTTCTTTCACTTTGTTTTCCCACTTTTGCCTTCTTTCTTGTTTGCTTTGTTGGTTCTTTTCTGTTTGGGCTTCAATGAATGCATTAAAGTGAGTTAACAGATGCTGTAGCACATGCGTTTGAGCGCTTCTCATCTTTCATATACCTGTGAGGCTGCAGTTGTCCTTCCCTGGCTGTGGACATACTTCTGATGCTATTTCAGGATAGCTAAGCAACTGTGGCAGCAGGTGTGCACACCATGAAACCTTTTCTTCAAAACCCTTGATGCAATTATGACTAAAAAAAAAATGGTATTTGATAGTTCTGTTTGAGGGTGACGTCTTTGTGCCACAAAAGGTGGAAATGTGTTTCAGGAACTAGGTGTGCCAGCCCACTGAAAAGGGCAGACAATGGCCGCCACTTTGGGAAAATCTGTGCCACCTCCTGAACACTTCTGCTATCTGCACACGTGAAGCCCTGCTCTCACGCGCACACTTTGAGAGGGAATTGAATATTTCAGAGTCAACATTTTGCCTGTGCGCTGGAAGCACCAGAGAATGTAGGTCAGCCCCTCCCACTCAAGTCAACACAGCCCCACCCTTTAATATTTTTTTACCCTGCAAGCCTCAAATGACCCTGTGGCAACTAAACACCAGAAAGAGTGGTTCTGATCCCACCCCTCTTACATGGTTCTGTCTGTTAGTGACACCCCCCCCACACACACACACACATTTATCCTTCGAGCTCCAAGAATTCAGACCATATACAGCAGCCTGGATGAGGAGCAGTCACGTGTCTGCCTTTGATTCGGGGGCCGGCTGCAGAATGTCATCTGATCGTTACACGTAGAGTTAATAAATGACTGTTAGCAGCCTCGTACAAGGAAAAAAGCCCCTTTTACGGGGAAACAGATCTGAGGGGAGCTGAGAAGGAAGCAGACACCGATGGGGTTATTTTTACATCATCATGCAGATACAGGAATGCAAGCATGGACTCACTTTGGGGCCTTTGGTAGCAGCTGACCGCCGGGCTGCCCATAAGTGACTGCAGCCTCTCACATTGAAAAAAAAACGCATGGGTCCTTCATTATACTGGCAGGACTGCAAGCTGAGTGGCTAAAAGGGAGAGGGAAGTTAAAAGATCAAGTTATGACACTGCAAAAAGCAAAAAGGATCTGAGGAAATGTTTCTAAAGTTTCACTCAGAAGGAAGTGATAGTGAGGCTGTGAGAGGCCTAACATACATGCAGCTACTGCTGGGATTTCCAGACTTCAGACAGAAAAGGCTTGCGTTGCTGTCTTTCACAGGCTCCTTGTTTCAAAAATATCAAGTTTTGAGGTTTTTTTTTTCAATTTTCAACTGAAAGACAACCCATCATGCTGCCAAAGTTAAGATGAGTTGAGAAATGAAGTCATATGGGAAGGGTTGCAAAACGGCCCGTCATCTTAAGCATACCAGAGTTTGCATCCTCAGACCTCTTGCATTGTTTAGCAGCAGTGAAAGCTCACCTGAACCTGAACAAGCAAACTGTGATCCTCTGAAACCACATCAAAGTGGACCTTGATGCGGTTTAGCAACACTGTAAATGCAGAAGGGCTTGCCAGCAAACCAAAAAGTGAAAGAGAACCTAAAAGAGTACAAGATATGAGCATAGAGTCGGAACAAGTCTGACAAGTCTGACTTCTTCCAGCCCAGGATCGGCATCAAACCAGACCAGATCAGAGTCCTCTTCTGCGCCAGCAGACATCCAAATGGATGCTCCATTCTATTTATACATCTTTATGCATCACACTCTCAGTCAGTCGATCACAGTCATACACTGAGCTGCCATCCAAAGGTGCTAACCAGGTCAGCGGGAGAAATGTGGGCTAAAGTGTCTTGGAAAAGGAACCAATCAGAAGTCAATCGCTCCTCCATTGCACCACAAATGGACTCAACAGTTTAACACCCAGTCGACCTTAAAATGTACAACAAATGTCTACTTTGTTCATTAATTTAGTAAGTTAATGTTGTTTTATGTGAGTTATTCCCTCATGTTGATCAAACATGGTCCTCCTGGTCCTCCTTTGTCCTGCTCGTGGTCACAGAGACCTAACCGAGCTATTTCTGGAAGAGGGGGAACATCATCTGGAGAAAACCCACACGAGTACGAGAACATGCAACCTCCACACAGAAAAACCTCAGCTGGGATTTGAACCAGGGCCTTCACTTTACCCCCAAATAGTCCCAAATTATGAATGAAAATGTGGAATTGACTAAAGAAACTGAATGCTCACCCATGTTTTACAACAATAAGCCTTAATCTCGTGTGTAAAATACGATACAAACAGTACAAACAAAAAAAGATATAAGTGAATAGCAACTCTACATGTTTATGAGGTTTGCTTTTTTCAGCTAAAGTAAAAGTTTAAAGCAAGAAACAATAAAAAAATCCCCTTAAGCACACGTTTTCCTTCAGCAAATGTAACTATTTAAATATGTAATTGAATTCCATGGAGATGAAACCAATGCTATTTGGATTCCCAATTACCACACGCACGTCAAGCGCAAAACGTTATTCATCTCGTTCATTCATCCAGTTTTCAGAGTGGTTGCTGCAATCAGATTGACTGATTCATCTCTGTGTCTGTGTGCTAAATGATTCATTGTCTCCTCATGCACCAGGATCTCAAGGGCATCTGGGAAACCGGCCAGCGTGTTTTTGCTTGTCTGACATGCAGCAGCCTCAGAATCTTGATGCATCCAAATAGTCTTTTGTTCTTTAAAATAATATTAATAAAAAAAAGAAATTATGCAACTGCAACGACAAATTTACGTTGTCAAAACTCTTCTTTATTTGTATATTGTTAATTATTCTGCTTTTGAAATTAGTTTAATGTCACCAAAAAGGCTTATCTTGAAGGGTGGAAGTTTTCTCATTAAGGCTTTACTGTCATCTATTTTCTATTAACTGCATATTTTCCCACATTGGATTATTTTTTGTCCACAAGCAGACTTGAAAAATACACAAACTTCAAGTAAGTAACTCAAGGACAAGCTTTAAATCAGATAAAAGCACATTTCCTAGAAGAGCTGTAATTGTATTTAAAGGTCACTGTGTGAAGTGCAGGGGAGAAATGCATGTTCGCTGTAAATACGTGAGCTTAGACCATGCCTTCACTTACCCGTTCCACCGCCCTCGCCACATTTTTTCTCCTGAACAACAAATCCTACTCTTTAACTTTCATCTTTCGTTCCTGTTTCATTCCTCTCTCTGCCTCATATCTAAACCACACAAAAGGGTCTGATCTCCTCAAAGAATCTTTGAATAACGGAGGGTTTTCCTGTTAGAGGTTTAAAGTTATTTAAGTGGAGTTTTATGCTACGTTCCCTTCAAGCATGTGTGCACCGCTCTATTCCAATAAATGAAAGACTTGGTGTTGTAAAATGTCAGCCGGGCACAAACTTCAATTATTCATTTCTTTTTCATGATCAATTTTCAAGTGATTGACTCTGAATTAAAAAAGAGATGCTATCCACACGTCACTGCCAGATCCGAGTTCCTGAAGCTACGTTCACACCACCCTTGGCAAGGGGCGTTCAAGCAGCCACTTTCAATGAAAAAATCTATGCAAAGGCGAGTAGTTGCGTGTTTCAAGCTTCTGTATTCAAACTCTAGCATTCACGCACCGCCGGGCAAGTTTCTACAACTGTTTTTGAGCTCTACGCACAAAACACGCAGCTATTGAACGCACATTAGAATTCAAACCAGGTCAAACTTTGCCCAGTCAGGGACTCAGGTTTGGTAGTGTTGCATGAATTTTCAACCACAGAAGTGCCAACTGGTTGCAAATTGATCATGGAGGAGACTTTATTAAATGCAGTTTGTCCCCAGCCAGAATTATATGACTTCAAATGTTCATGTATCAGAATAGAGCTGTGAAAGAAAAGGCCTGGAGCAAAAGTCACAACGTTTTCCATTGATTTGACATTTCGCACCATGAACTGGTAGCAACAGTCAGTGTGCTAAACAAGCGTCTATGAACATGTTTTTAGTGCGTACTTGAACATGCATCACTTTCCCGCCGTGAATGTACATCAATAATCAGAGTCCGACCTGGGTATTTTGTCCGTACACGATCGTAGAAACATGCATGGTGATACGTGAACATGAGAGCTTTGAACGTGGAAACCAAAAATGCGCATCTACGCGAGCTTAAGTAGACTTTTCTTTGAAAATGGCCGCTTGAAAGTGCATTGTCTAATATAGCTTAACAGTAATATTTAAAGTTGCTTACATGTCTGAGAGTTTTAACTATTTTACTAGTCAATTCTAGTGCGTTACTGTGCTTTAAGTGATTGGAGGCACTGCAGGATTTTACTGGAAGGTGTACAAATGAATAGAACGAACATCTATCAATGCATTCATTCCGGTTTTAAAGACCGCACACACAAATAAAAATACATACCAGGAATTTATTTGAGATCAATTTGGGACTTTATTCCAAAATCTCTTATCAGCAGGAGTTTGTCCAAAAAGCACACACCACATTACTGGGAGGTCCTCTAAGCTTTTGGGAATCAAACAAAAAATGTCTGTGCGTGCTTTGGTGCCACGTGAGTTTCTAGAAAAGTAGGTCAGTCAGTAAGTCAGGAGTTGCAGGGGAAGGAGTGTTCAAACCCAGACTAACTCCATTACCTCATCCAGGATTAGTGTCAACAGCCCCATCCATCTGTCTAGAGCCATCCCTGTTAAAGTGACCTTCCAGAGAGGGGTCTGGAACCGCACAACCTGGGAGCGACGCACGCACACGTCCACACAATTAGTGTACAGTGAAAGTAGCAACAAAAAAGACCACTTCCTGTTTCATGTTGAGCGGTGAACTGAAGTGGGACAACAGGAAGCTTCCTGGTGCAGTCACCTCACAAACATCTCGCATGTAGGATCCCAGCGGCGGAACAAACAGTCACAGCAGAGAGTTTGGACTAAAACCAGTTAAAGGAAACAAATAGGAATCAGTCTTGTTTTTGTTTTTTTTATTTAGAGGCTTTAAAATCAGCTTCAGCAAGAGGATAAGTTATTTAATTATAGATTAAAGTGTTGGATTTTTGTTCATTTCAGAGTTATTTCCCCTTTGAAGTTATTAACAAAATAACTTTTGACTGAACAGTTTAGGTTTTTAGCCCTTCTTGTTGTCCGCCATCATGTTCACACCAACTTTCTCCTGATGTTAATGGCAGGCCAGCATCGAGGTCGAGCCATTGTTTCAACAGCAACTCCTGTCTAATAACAGACTTTGCATCTAGAACAATCAAAAGTCAAGCTGGAATCAAGCTGTTTCGTTTTGGTGCTGCTTTCCTGGTAAAATCGTGCAGAAATAAACGGCTCCACGCGTTCTCTAAACTACCAGCTGCAAGTGTCAAAACAAACAAAGTGCACCAACGTCTTAACTCATCATCACCGCTTAAAGGATCAGTTACATCACAGTTTCGTAAAACATTCTAAAAGTCTGCAATTTCATAATGTCAGAGTTTACTTTTTACTGCTTCCAAAGTGATGCAATCACAAATTGCACAACAGATGTTCTAACAGCAGACTCACAGTTGTGTCTCAAATTAATACATATATATATATATATATATATATATATTTATACGTAAATGCACAAGATATGTTTCCTTTGTCAGAAGTTATAACTAAATTAAATCTTGAAATTTTCTATAGACACCCATTTAAGTGTTTAGCTCTGGTACCTGGAACTATCATGTCTAAAGTAGTTGTGTATTGTTAAGAAAAAGTTGTATTTAAAGTTTGTGTATTTATGCACATTTTCCCCCATTGTGTCCTATTTTAAGCACTACAACAGTTTAACTTTTCTTTTTCGGACCATAATCACTTTTTAGTAAGACCATAATTACACATTTTAGGATAAATTTGTCTTGAAAATTACATGTAAATGTCACTTTCCTTTTAAACTTCTGTGCTGTTGTTGTCGTTGAAGTCATTTATAGCCTACTGTGTCATGAGTCAAAAAAAGCTTTCCAGTTTCCTTGGTTAAGGCAAGTTTGTTTCTTAAAGTATGACTCACAAAAGCTTGTAAAGTAAATAAAAACGTGCCACTCCGATCATCCCTTGATCTCTTTCAAAGTGTTCCCAGTGGTTTCTTAATTATGATTATACTTTTTTTTAGCCAAAATTTTTTTTTTAAATAATTGCTGAGAGCTCTCTGTTTACACACTTTCCCACTGGTTAAGAGCCCCTCGCACCACCAATCTGACATTAGCAGAGCAGCAAAAATGGTGGACGTTACTATGAGCAAACCAGTCGTTCAGCTTTGAGCCACATGGCAGCTTAGATAAGGAAAATGAAGACGTACATGGATCTAGTCTTCTATAAATGGATCACAAATCAGCTCTTTTTCGAATTGCATTTTTCATCTGCTTCTGGTTCACAAAGATTTGAATAAAGAAATACTCAGAAATGCCATTTTAATCTTAATTTTATTTATTTATGTCCTCCGTCACCATCGCTAATTGTTCTCTCCCTTTTCCTTTATCTATTACTAGAACTTTCCTCCATCCAGATGTTGGGAGCAAAAACTGGACATTTTTCTCCATGTCGTCAACTCGTTTGCTGCAGTGTTGGGTCATCAGGTGTCGTCTAAACAGGAAACTCACTAAAGGGAACCAAGAACACAGAGTTTCCAACATCCAAACCTACAAAATGAACAAACACTAACACTGTCCAACAGTTAAACCATCTGACTGGAAATACTGCATTTCAAAATAATGGTCGACTTTTCTAAATTAGTTCTAAGCAAATGGTTTGTATTGTTTTAGTTTTCATGTACCTAATTGTAGATCATTTTTAATTATGTGGGAATAACTCATTTTAGAACAAAATCTCAACAAAATGAAAACAAGATCTTAGAAGAAGTTGGTCCATCCTAATAAATCCTCATAAAATATAAATCTAGCACCCATTCTTAGAGCATTAATCTACATTTTTGTTTCCAAAATAATAAGAAAGAATCCAAGCCTAACTTGTCACCATTCAGTAAATTTTAAAATAACATTCTTCAAATTGAACCAGCGCATTTTTATTCATCTATTTTTTGGGGTTTTTCTGTTGTTTAGAGAATCAAATCAAATGATTTTGGATCGTTTCAATAATAACCTCCTCATTTCTGGATCCGAGCTCCTAATGAGACAAAAGAAAATTCTCAACTTTGCTGATTTGGGGAAAAACTTGGACGGGTGAAGATCACGGGTCTGCAACCTGCAGCTCCAGAGCCACATATCACTCTTTCAACCTTCCAATGTGGCTCTCTGGTTAAAATACAAAAAATGTTTTATTTTAATACCAACTGTAAAGTAAAGTAAAAAAAATCATTCACAAACACTTAGATTTACTAATTTCTGGCTGAGATGCACCTCAAGACGTAAATAAACAATGTGTGTGTTTTTTTAAATAACTGCTGACATTTGGTGCATTGAGATTATGTGACACAAAGGGTGTCTTATTTTGAAAGGAAGTCATGTGAACCTCTATTACTTATTTAGAAAAAAGTCTGTTTTTTCTTTATGTTTGTTTTATTTATCATTTATTCTTATTTTTCCAAAGGGTGAAGTTTGACTTTGCGGCTCTGACTGGGTTGTCATCAGTGAGAGATTGACCTGAAAGGCTCTTTGGGTGTAGAAGGTTGCAGAGCGCTGGTGTTGAGCAAAGATACGTTGAAACAACTTCAAACCTGCTCAAATTGATGCAATGTCTAAAAACGAGGTTTTGAATCTTTGCAAGTATCAAATAGTTTGCATAGCAGCGCTCACGTGAGCAGAAGTTTGCAACAAAAAAAAAAAACAAGGCTCTTGATTTCAGGGCCTGTCACAGTAAAAGTTGCACAATGCTCGGGGACTCGCTGATAGTAAAGAGCTAACGATTAAACAGCAACACTTTGAGTGAGGCCAACTGAAGGGAAAGAGGTAAATCAGTAAGCAGTGACCGAGGAGGAGTCGGTTTACAGTAAGGGCCTCCTTTCTCCCGCCTGTCACTCAATCCTTCCTGGCCTAATCCAAACACCTGGGGGGGGGCGGACCGCCGGCTGCATGTGAGCAACGGCTCACATGCAGCCATGGCTCAACGTGTTACAGTAACACCTTTACTAAAAGTAAGGCGAGCTGTTACGTAAACCTGCCCCAGGCAGAGGCAGAAATCCGCTGAACCTCAGGCGGGGAGCGGAACAGGATGATCAGGTTTTGGAACCAAGCAGAAGGGTTTCAAAACATCAGCTGTTGTTTGTGTTTTCTCTGTCGCTGCTTACATGACGCGTTGATCTGTGTCGCCCCCAAGCAGCAGAGTAACTGCGAGTAACCTTCCAGAGAGACATGTGAGTGGGCAGCAGTCAGCTGTTTCATGGAAGTCTGCTGCTTACGAGGAACCAAAAATCCCACTTCTGGGATGTGACAACAAACACTTGCAAAGCCAGTGAAGTTAGAGATTTGGTGTTGCTGCTGCGTCTGTATGGCTCTGACTGATGTGTCTGGAGTTCAGACAAACAGGAAGGAGAGCGTGCCGCACACAGGCTGCAGCAGAGGAGAAAAGCAGGGCTAAGCTGGGATTTCTCTCACTATGTGGGTCACCAAACCTGAACCTGCAGTCATCACACAAACGTTTGTTTCACGAGCATCAATTGCTCCCACGGTTCAGTCATGAGGAAATGGATTCTTGAACTGCAGAATTATTCCCACATTCTCACCCTCTTCATTAAAAAAAAAAATTTGCTTTTTCCTCAAACGTTAATCATTCACCAGTTTTGGTTTCTTCCTGACATGGATTGATTGCATTCCTTCAGAAATGATAGTAAAGTTGGAAGACAACAAAAGTTCCTCTATTGTGGCACAGAAGAAACCAGGTCAGTGACCCTAAAATAACCAAGAAGTGGTCACAGAGCAACAGGCAGAGCGGAGAAAGCGGCTGGGAAAAGGAGGATAAGAAAAGAAAAGAGGAGGAAAGGACGGCACGTGAAGGCAGGAAGTGTGTTGTCTGAGAGCCATGTGCTGAGGCCAGGCGTGTGAGTGATCGGGGAAGCGGATCACGTCACTGTATGACTCAGAGTGGAAGAAGCCACGCAGACACACAAACAGCCTCATTCACATGCACACAAACCCAGACGTGCAAAAATCCACCATCGTGGCATTAAACAGTCCAAAAATAGACGGTAAACAGGCGGGAGGAGCTTCCACAAACCTGGAAGGTGAGAAATTACACCCTAAAGTACAGGAAAATCAAGGCGTGTTGGAGGCTCCCTGAATGCTGATGATTCCAAAGTGTTGACATCCTTTATCCCACATGTAGCCTTTAATAATAGACTAATAACTTCAAATGTTGCATCAAAGGTCTGATTATCATCTGATCATCGTTTGTTTTGATTTTTTTTTTAAGTTATGACTATTATGCTGTTTTTAGCCAAAATAAAATAAAAAAACAAGAATTTTCTAGAAAATAGTGTCTGCAGAGCAGCAGGAGATCTGGTCCCGCATGACTTAGGGGGTGTGGTGCCTGGGCGTTGTTTTCCGGGGCCTCCTTGGGTACCATGTGGGGGCAGTGAAGTGGAGTCAGGGGGGGACTGGTTTGGCGCCTGGGTTGCTGCGCCGTGTTCTGTGCTTATTCATGGGGGGTTGTGGGCCATGCAGTGGGGCGGGGGCTTAGCCTGGCCAGGGGACTGGAGTCCAGTGACCTGTCTGCGTCTGAGGGGCGGCGTATCTGCACCTGCGGCATCCATCACTCCTTTCTCTGGCTCTGGGACAGGTTGGGGCAACCCTCTTTGGGCCCGCATTTGCCCTGGGTGACACCCTCCACAGCCGCGGCCTCTGGGGGGCCGGCAGGGGGATCGGTCGGCCCTGTCCTTGGGCCACTGAGGTTTTTTGGCGGGTTGGGGTGGTCACTGAGACAATCCTGGGCAGCCCCGACTGGTCAATCGCCTTGGTCCCAGAGCTCTCGCTGAGGCGGGACTTCAGGGAGGGGGCCTTGGCTTCCTCCAGCTTCCTCTCTCTTTGAGTGGGGTAGGGAGGGTGAGGCTCGGGGTATCAGCTCTTCTAGTGATGGGGTCATTGGGCTGAAAAGACTTTGGGTCAGTCAAGAAGCTGTCCTCGAACTGCCCTCCGTTCTCATTCGACAACTCATCCGGGTGTTGTGAGGAGATCGTTCTGCGTTGCACCTTTTGGGGTGGGGTTACTTGGCAGTGGTCCCCTTTCTATTGTGTACCTTAGACGTGTAGGGCCCTTTAGTGGGGGTGGGGTAACTTGGGCATCCCTGTCCTCTCAGTGCCCTACCGGCCATTTTTAACTCCTCCCTTTATTACATACACCCTTTACCCCACAACAATACACTCTGCAGCACATGCACACAGTTTACACACACGTAACACAAGGACAGTGATCTTCTGTCCCCTACTCCATCCCTGTTGGGGGAAACCAGGCCCTCAGGGGCCACATCCCCTGAGTGTTGGCTTCTGAGGCTTTGCTGTCCTCTCTCCACCCAGGGAGAGAGATCCCTGAGCGCTCTGCTTTGCCCGTGAGCCGGGAATCACATCACATCTGAGTCTGTGTCCCTGTGGTGCTGGTTCTGGAACTCTCTGGAACCACGCACCTTGGAGCCAGGCCCGTGGAGGCAGGTTAATGGAACCAGGCAAACGGACCAGCCTGGAATAAAGCCCCTGGAGCCAGTCTGAAGAATAAGATGAGAGAAATCTGAAAGGGAACACAACCCACACTGAATGCTCTACAGTTTAATTTGTTTGTCCACTGTGTCACATAAAATGCTCACGAAACCAGCAAGATCCGCCATGTTTCAGCGAACTTCTAATGGAGCTTTGTATCTAGGAAACGTTATTGTCTCTTCACCTCTGCATCAAGGGGTAACCGCTGATGCAGGCTCCTCCGGCCGGAATGAGTCCGTTTTCTCTGTGCACGCTTTTGCTTTCAAATGCAATGACGACAAACATAAACGAGGTAAACAGTGGCTGCAGAACAAGCAAGACCAGTTCTAGACATGTGGCTTGGCTCTGCAGCAAATGTTGACTTCATCCAGTTCATTTGCCTAAAGTAAAGCTCTGCTTCAGTTTCACTTGAAAGCAAAAAAGAAACTGATTTTGTTTCCTGTGTGCACAACACATTTTGGGTTGTTAACATGAAAAACATGCCGTTCTGAATGTCAAAACAGATCTGTTAATTAAACACAGTCTAAGCATCAACAATTTATTCCAACATGTTCTTTGTTTGCTTCCATACTCATGAAAACGAGCTCATTGCATCTTTAGTGAGTCACCAAACACAGGTTTAAAACTTTCTAAAGAAAGAAATCTAAATATATCAGATGAGCCACTAGTGTGTGACCACGGCGCTGCTTTGAGGCAACAGTAACCATAGTGACGAAAAGTCCAGAGAAGCTTCCTGCGTTTGTGTCAGAGGAGTATTATAAGTGTGGTAACATCTGAAAATATGTGAATCCGTATGTAGCTCATGCGTTAGGGTGTGATAGAATGTGGGTTCCCATCAACACCTTTCATCTTGGCTTTCCTGGTGCAGGAGGAGAAGCAGCAGTGCAGGATGGGTAATCAGAGCTTTGCACACCTCAGAGTCTGACTAACAAAAGCAGTTTTCCCCTGAATTGTTCCTGTGAGTCGGTGCAGCTGAGCGCCTTCATCAGAGGAAATGTTACTCAATGTTTTCTTCATCAGTCATTATTTTTTTACGCAAAATGTGCTCCGATGTGCTGGATGTACAGAAGAGCCACAGAAGAGCTTTTGTTATTCCAGGTAAATCATTGCTTTGTACACTGACTTTACTATTCAAATGATCCGTGTCCCACCTACAAAATACACCTAACGTGATGTCATCGGACCTTGTGTAAACAATGCTGAAGGTTCACACATTGCAGATGAGAGTTAAAGCCAAACTGGAACGCCGTGTGTCTGAAGTCCTATTAACAAAATCTACAAACATGACCTCTGACCTGCTGCAGTCACTCAAAAAGTGAGCATCTGATTTTCTCAAACAGGTCTGCAGCAGTGAAGACCAACATCCAGCAGAGTTTCCTGCGCGCGGCTCACACTCTCACAGCGGGCATGCATATTTTATGAGGTAGTAAGAGATGAGGGCCAGTGTTCTGATTCTCCTCCAGAACTGCTGACCTGTGCAGTAACCCAAACACACAATGTGCAGCAAATCCTCATCTACAAAACTCCCATAACATGGCTGAGTGTGCATCTACTGCTGCCAAGTTCTTGGCCTGCAACAGATTCAACCCCTCGTCTTTTTTTATGCTACACATCATGGGCTGCATTCTGCGGGGTAAAAAGAAAAAGGATGATGTGACGTCTGGGTGGCGGAAAGATCACAAGCTTTAAATGTTTGTGTTGAACATTTACACACAACAACTGCTCAAGAAAGCAAAGCTGCAGATGCAGCTCACCGGAAGCCCACTGCACCCACGTGGTGTCCTCAGGTCAGCGCAGGTTCCAGGACGGATTCTTCCCGCTGAAAGTGTAGCTCTCTGCTGCCATCTACTGGATGTTTGGAGGACTGTGTGAGCCAACATGCAGAGCTCACAATCACATCAGAATCCAGTTTGAAGACAATTTCGGGGGTTTTTTTCAGCATGAGATTATCTCAGAGACACCATGCTACATGATTTTCAAAACAAAATTGCATCTAAAACTAGAAATTCAGCTGTTATTGAACTAAGTCATTGATTCTGTTTGGGAGACAGATCCTTTCCATTTCTTGACCTCCTGCATCCCTTTTAGGGTCAAGGGGCTACTGGAGTCTGTCCCGGCTACTGTTGGGTGAAGGCGGGTACACCCTGGACAGGCTGCCAGTCTGTTGCAGAGCATACAAACACTCATGCATGCACACTTTAGAGTAATCAATCAACCTATAAAGCATGCTTTTGCACTGTAGGAGGAAGCTGGAGCGCCCAGAGAAAACCCATGCATGCATGGGAAGAACATGCAAACTCCACACAGAAAGGACCCCTGCACCACCATGCAGCCTTAGGAGGTCGATACCATCTCAATTTAACTGTAAAATGTTCCTGTTGGATTGAGCCTTTACTGAAGGTCCTTGGAAAAAAATTGGGAATAAAGATGGACATTGACACAATGGCAGTCTTGAATTTCGTCATTCTCCTTGTACAATGACAATTTAGTGTACTATCTATTCTATTCTATTCTATTCTATTCTATTCTATTCTATTCTATTCTATTCTATTCTATTCTATTCTGTTCTGTACTGTTCTGTTCTGTTGTATTCTATTCTATTCTATTTTTTTAATATTCATGTATTTTCATGTATTTTATTTTATTTTATTTTATTTTATTTTATTTTATTTTATTTTATTTTATTTTATTTTATTTTATTTTATTTTATTTTGTTTTGTTTTGTTATATTTTATTTTATTACATTTGCTGCACTAACTAACTTATTTTTTCTGTCCTGAAACAGATGTTACTGAGTTTTCGTGCCTCTTCTATGTCTTCTCAGACTCAAACTGGTCACTGCAGCTACTGGTTACCAACTCTGATTCTGCTGGGAGTTTCTCATTTTTTCTGCTGCTTCACTTTTTGGATTGGCGTCATCCCTGGAATGCTTACTGCGGGGATTATGCCAACATATCTTTGATGCAACATCTTGGAAAATGGAAAATGGAAAACATGGAAAATGCCATGATGCATTTTAAATTCATGTAAATCTGCTGCAGCAGGAGGATCTTTTTCAACACAGGGTGGGTTTTATTTTGAAAGGAACTTGTATGGGCAGCTGTCAAAAATAAAAGAAGTTAAAACTATGATATGTAGAAAAATCTAAAACTGTTATAATGTAATTGTTATATGTTTAAAAGCTACATTTTAATATAAAAATGGCTTAATGACCACAGATCCTCGCTTTTTTTTTTACTTTGCAACTCTCACAGGGTTTCGGTCAGTAAGAAACTGACCCAGTTGGTGTAAATCCTTCAGCTGTGAATTAGAGCTCATGATTTGAATTTCGTGTTAGCTGCAGTTGCTACAGGCATCATGGAATTCCCATTCAGCAACAAAATAAAAAAAGTCTATTCTAGTCTAATTCATCTGGAAGGTTCTTGAACTCTTTATTGAGAATATTTTTAAGACTCAAACTTTACTAAAGACAAATGTAGGATAATCAAAGAAATTCAGATATTCTCACACAAAGTTTGAAACATTTTTCCCAGAATGTTTTAACTGCAAAAACCTTGTAGTCCTTGTAGGACCTGCAGGGGTCAGCCAATTCACAACCTTGAAAGTTATAGTGAAACTTTCACAATAAAAGTCCAGAGTTAGTGTGACTTGAAAGTTAAAAAACATTTAACCATATTTACAGAATTTACTTCATCCTGTTTTTGGTCACTATGTGTAAACGTACTCTTTTATAGAATGTTTAAAAGGAATTTTAAAGAAATAATTTTTGGAATTCCCTTCAGAAAACCCAATTAGAAAAATCTAAATTGGTCTTCAAACACTATTTTAAAATGCAATGATTAAGAATATATAAATCAAATATGCAAATGCATGTCACATATGTTATGAGGTTAAGTATTCAAGCAAATCAACACTGCATTTATGCAGAAAAAAAAACTGGTTTGCTGCACAACCATGAAGCTGCAGGTAAGATCCGCATTTTAATTAGAATTATAGCACAAAATACAAGCACAGCCTGTGGTTCATGACGCAGTTGTATAATTGTGATGAACATGTGACATAACGGATATCAAAATGAATCTGTTAGAGTTTCTCTCATCTTTTAACTTCCTTTGTTTTCTTAAACTGAAACAAGGACCAGGCTGCCCTATGTGCTGATCTGTGGCGGCTGGGATAGACTCCAGTGACCCCTGTGACCCTTCACTGGACAAAGGAGAGCTGGATAAAGAGAGGAGACTGACAAAATCTACACAAGCTCCCACAAATCAACCATTTCACATCATATTTCCTCCTTAAACTTTAAAACCGACTTGTTTACATTTCCAATTAATCAAATTACACAAAAATTCCAGCATTTTTAAAACATATTTCATGCAAAGCAGCAAACAGTGTTAAAAATATTTGTCATTTATCCACTGGAAGGATTTAGAAATGCATAACTTTTAAAGATATAATCCTTCAAGGGACAACCTTAACCCTAACCCATTTATAGAAGTCAAATTGCATTTGTGTAATGGCCTTTATAAATGGATGATTGAGAAGGACCACTCCAGCAGGAGCATCCATCCATCCATCTTCTTTCGGTACCGGTACCAGGTCGCAGGGGTAGTAATCGACTAAGCATAGATGCCCAGACTTCCCGCTCTCCGGCCACTTCCTCCAGCTCCTCTGGGGTGACCCCGAGGCGTTCCCAGGCCAGCCGAGAGACGTAGTCTCTCCAGTGTGTCCCGGGTTTTTACCAGAGTCTCCCCGGACCCCATACTCCCAGAGCACCCTCCACATTACTCCTCTGGGCACACGGTCAAACGCCTTTTCCAAATCCACAAACACTTATGGACAGGATGAGCGAACTCCCACGAACCCTCCAGCCCTCTAGACAGGATGTAGAGCTGATCCACAGTTCCACGACCAGGACGGAAACCGCACTGTTGTTCCTGGATCTGAGGTCTAACTATCGGCTGGACTCTCCTCTCCAGTACTCTGTTCCTCCATTTTCTGATCCAATATTAGTGTCATTTTTGACAAAAACTAAGAAATCATCTTTACAAGCTTCTTTAAGCTTTGCAAAATGAACAAAAAGAATATTTCCCGATGAAATCTTGAACCTGTGATTTGCTTCTGCTCTGCTTCTTGACCTTAGCCAAAATCTGCACTCTTATGTTTGAAAAACTCACGTTTTAAGAAAATAATATTGTCAGATCTTACTAAATTTTCCAAATGCTGAGTCATAAGCATTAATGACTAAATTCATCTGAGGTTTTGTGGCGTTTATGTAACATGTGCGTTGTTTTGTTTTGATGCAATTCCACCAAATCAAGTGAAAATGGTTCATCTCTGTTTTATACTTGTAAACATGTCCTACTGTCCCTAAATTCGCCACCTTTCTAAAGTCTTTTGCCCTCCTCCTGCCCTGCCTCAGCCTTAGTAACCTCTTCTTTGGTGTGGGAATATGAATGATAACACAAAAACTTCTTTTCCCCTCACGGATAGCGGTTAGATCAAGCCATGTATTGTTAAACAGCAGTGTAATCAACATGGCAGAACAACCAGCTCTTCTGAAATCTGTGTATCTTCTTTTAAAACAAGCACAGAAAAAGTTCAAATGGAGAAACATTTTTATTAAGAGGTAATTAACACAGAATGGTAATGCACATCTAATTTCAGGTTTAAAATGGTTTGTTCCTTCTTGTTTTACATGTGACAATTTAAGCAATTTCAGGTTAAAACAGATAGCAGCTTTTAAACGTGAGGAAAACACATGGTTTTCTGTTTTTGCCGTCAACCCCTGAAGACAAACCGTGGGATGAGGTCAGGGGTCTGATGCCCCTGCTCCCTGAAGGCTCTTCAGAGGCATTACAGCTCTGATTACATTATTTCATCCTTCTTTTGCAAACACTCCCTGAAGCTTCACCTGCAGGGAAAGTTAGCGCCGAGGCAACGGCTGATCACTGCCGTTCACAATTCACACTTCAATCTCACAATTCAATGGAATTTCCCCTTTAATGTGACATTTTCATCATAAATTAAGTATTTTATTTTATTTTTTAAAATACAAAAATTAAAGAATAGTTGAAAACGCAACCATTCTGAACTTTTTTTTGTTTTTAAAAATCATTTTCCCACCAGGTGAGAGAAACCAAATAATGCGACGTTAGGAAGTGTTATCCAGTTAAAGTGCAAACAAGCTGAGTGACAGGAAAGTGACAATAAATACAAAAAAGTACAACGTTTGAAGTGAAAAAGGTCAAACTAACACTACAAAAACACAAAAAACAAATAGCTTTTATTTTTTTACAAAGTTGCTGCGTGCATATGTCCTGTTGGGTGACCCGGGCATCTGCCACCGCCCTGAGCTGACCCGCCCGTCGCTGTGAAGCGCTTCGGGTGCACGATGATCTCTGAGAATGTCAGAGACAATCCTCCTGTCATATGGCGGTGACACCGCGTTACCCAAGCTGCTGCCTGATCCCTATTAAAGCGGCGTGTTACTGACACTTCACACGGTTAGTCACCTGCATTCAGGCGCACCTGATCCATTTCAGTATTAAATGAACATTTCTCACGCCTCCTTTTCTCCTCGTCTGTACCTTCACCGTTTCTCCTCAAGCCGAGGTTTCGTTCCCACAAGTGCTTCAGCAACATTTTGTCAGTCGCCACGGCAACCCTCCATTTGCATCTGTTTTGCAATCCAAAAGCAGCTTCACAAAAGCACGTCTCTCCTGGAAAAGAGCCCTGCGAGCTCGGCTCCTCCTCGCTCCAGGGGATCGGAGTTCATTTCACGAGCCGGCTCAGGCTGGCCGTCGCCCTCAAAACCTTCTTCTGACCTTTGCGCTGCTGCCGCAAAACAAAGTCAAAGTTAGCAGCGGTGGACATGGCGTAGAAGACGTTGGCCTTGTCTGGAATGACCAACTCTGGAAACAGAAATACAGAAGAAATGTCAAAGGCGCCTTTTCTTTTCCATACAGTCGATTTGAAAGATCTTCTCTGACCTTTTTGCTGAGAGATGACCTGTGACAGGAGGAAGTTCTGCCCATCCATGTGCTCCATGTTATGCTTCTCCAGAGCTCTCTGAATCACCTGAGCCGTTTTGTCCTGACTGGTCAGCTGCATCACACAAGAACCACAAATGCTACATAAACAAGGAGAAAACCGTCTGGAGAGGACTGGCAGGAGAAAGGTTGTTCCTCCTCCTCAAGACAAGTTTTCTAAGCAGGAAATGGGTCTGACAGTCTGCAGTTTACTACTTTAGACACACACAGCCACAAAATGAAATGCGCTCGACAGTTGTGTCTTTTCTTCTTGTTTTTATCATTTTATTTATTTGCTTTAATGCAGCATTCTAGTTGAGATGAAGTCTGGACTTTTTATTTTGATATCTCCTTCTGTGTTTCAAATTAACCTCAGGTTCTCCACAGTATTCAGCCAAAGGGATCCTAAAAGCTTCATTTGTTTAAACTCATCCTAAATTTCTGCTGCAGTTCTGTCGCAAACAGACTCTGGAATGTAAAAGATTTCATGTAGGAACCATTAAAACATGATACAGATTTTTTTCTGTATCGCCGACTTCAACCTCGTCTGACAAATAAATACAAATACGGTCACTAAAACAGATTTTTTCTAAATATTATAATAAACATAAATCCACGATTTCAACAACTTCATTAGCAGCATCCTTGTTAACATTAGACAGCTGTTTGCTGAATATCCGACATTATTATTGTGATCTGTGGGAACTGTCTCAATAAATCCATATTTTGAGTAAAGACTCCTGGTTTTTATCTGTTAAATGCAGATTTATTTTATTTTGAAGTCAAAGCTTCTTCTTCTGTTTCCTCACTGAATCTTTTTGGCCAAAACAAACTTTTTCAATGTTTTGTTTTTTACTTAACTTTGCTATCTTGGGGTTTCAGTTTAGCGCTCGCAGCAGCCTCTCTAAGAAAGTAGTGGATGGATTTTCGCCACATCACTGGACGACTTAAAACGTGTCAGAAATGAGTCAGATGGGGAGACTCCAGTTGTTTTGCAAAATAAAACTTTTTTTCAAAATCAGATTATAAGTCAGAAAAATCAGAAAAAAAAATCAGAAAAATGTAGGTTGTGTTTTTTTTTCTGCAGCTCGGTACCAACTGTACCATAGACCAGTACCGGTCCACAGCCCGTGGGTTGGGGACCACTGTTTTAGATTATCTGAATGAAGTATACATTCTTTTATTGACCAATTCATCTCAACTGACCAGGACTTACTGGTGATGAACAAGTCTACATCATTACACTTCCACCACCGTGCTTTCTTAGTGTTTCAGCTCAAACAGTTTTTTGTGTTAATTTTTTTTGGCATAAAGTGTTTTTCTGTGTTTCATGTGTTTAAAGGGCAATGTTCCACACAGTTTATGGTATGTTTAGAAACAATTACGAGTACAGTGTTCCCTCACTAAAACACAGTCTCACTATTTTGCCTTTTTTTCCTGTGCAATCTGCATGGGCTTTTTTTAGCATTTTGCATAGCGTTGTGTTCTGTCTCCCCATTGGCTGCCAATCAATGTGCCCTCTCTCTTTCATTGAGAGACTTTTGTTTTCATTCTCTAAAACTGTATTTATTTTTCAATGGTGGTTTGAACTTTGAGACTTGAAGGAGAGAAAAGAGTGAAAATGTCTGTGGGAGAAAAGCGTAGAGTGTAAAGTGTGTAGTCAGGAGTTTGACAGCTTTGGAACATTGAAAATCGACTTTGTGGATTTCACCTAATGTGGGATTTTTTTTAAATGTAACCCCTCCAATAAAGCAGGGACCACTGCATTTGGTTTTGCTTCAATGCCTTATGTTTGTTAGGCTGTTTAGGCTGAAATTCTTGGTATGTCACTGATTCAACTATTTTTGTTTTCGTCATGAAAAACTGATTTCTATGGAAATGTTTGCATGGCTGCAGGTGTGAACTGACCAGGATGCTTTTGTACATGTTGCCGTTGTCCTGGCCCAGGTCCACGCTCACCCTGATGATGCAGGAGTCAGCCCCTGACGGTTGTACACCGGCAGGGAGGTCATGGACACTGAGCGTTTGTGGTAGGAGGAAGGGTGGGGCTTAGGCGGCGCTCCGCCTTCGGGTGAAACTGTGGAGGAGAGGTCGGTGCTGCTGTCGGACGAGGAGCGGGACGGGGTGGGAGAATCCAAAGCGGAAGCAGCGGAGCAGCAAGAACCGGAGCAGGAGGACGTGGAAAAGGTCTCGGAAACGTTGTTGCAGGAGCTGTGGAAGGACTGCAGAGGAGGAGGAAAAGTGAAGCGTGACCGCCTGCTATTCAAATCAAACATTACATAAGACGCAGTGGGAAGGTTTTTCCAGAATGATTTGATTGTTGGATAATCATAACTGCACAGCAGGTCAAACATCTGAAAGTCAGCTGAGGTCACGCCCCACTGAAAGGCTCTTATCCGGACCTCACTGCAGTTTCGATGGCCCTTGTTGTGACGGAAGATTATGCAAGATTCCCAACATTCAAAGCAGTTCTACTTGACTCGCCGCTTTAATGCTTCGTTTAAGCGCTCAAAAGAGGAGGACTGTTTGTGTAGCGTAAACTGAGAAGGTTATTCTGTGAAACAAAGACCGCCACTGTGAGATCCCCAGACAACAAAAGAACAACACAAATGAGAGACAACCAGGCCAAAGCAAACACGGAGATGCTGCTGTTACCTGCAGCCTCATGGAGCAGCTCGGGGAGGAAAAATCCTCCATCTCAGATCCACTGGAGCCGGAGGATGAGACGCTGATTTGATCGGCGGGGACTTTTTTAGATCCGTCGCTCGGCGTCAACAGCCTGAAAACAACAAACTGTTGGTGAGATCACTGCGGCTTTATGGGCACAATTTTGGGACAAACATGCAAGTGTTTTTGAGCAGAGGAACACTGGAGGAACAGGAGAGACGCAAAGTGCGAACTTTGGGATGCAAGACACTCACGAGGAGAGTTTTTTTGTGAGCGAGCGCTGGCTCCACGACGCCGGCGAGCACAAGTCCACCGGAGGCTCCAGCTGCCGGGAGAGTTCATGGCTGCAGCACAAAACACAGCAACCCGTCAACTGAGGAAACTTTAGAGAAAAATAACCAAACTTTCCAACGGCTCTCCTCACCTCTCCTGATCGCTGAGAATTTTGTTGCTCTGCAGCCAGGCAGCGATTCTGGGGTGAGAGGGAGGCTGTACTGGGAGCAGCAGGCCTGCATCACACGGATCTGCGACAGGACGTCAAACTCCTGCAGAGACAGAGACGTGTTGACGGACAAAACATGGGGATTGTTCCAGGAGATTGCCATGGAGGACGTGTTCAAAGAAAACTTCACAAAAACAACAAATGACATAATACTTTGTCATAATTTGGAACACAGCAGTAGATTCAAAAGGTCCTTAAAGTCCCACTACGATCATCTATTGAGATATTTTAAAGGGTTTGCACTGCTCTTTTTAGTGTGATTATGGTGTTTTTAGGCAAAAATCCAAAAAGGACAAAGTTTCTGCAGAGTAGCAGGAGTACATTAGAAATTTGCCTCTGAGATGTGGGCGAGACCGTTAGCGCAGAGCAAGCCCGCCCCCGTTCCCATCATCCCTTCTTTTTTTTTTTTAACTCTCTCCTGCTAAATTTTTGAGATTAATAGCTTTCGAAGGCAGAGTCTGGCTGAGGATAGGTCCGAACCTCAGTCCGATCCCTTCTTTGGTAGTAAATTTGTATGAAACATGTACTGTACTATTAACTGTACTGTATTATTATTACCTGCTTTCTCAAAATAACTAATAAAACTCTCAATCAACAAATACATAATCAAATTAAAAATCAATAAGTAAATAAATCAGTAACAAATGTCGGTTTTCTATGTATTCAGTCTTTTGTATCTGCTGTATTCAGATTTAAATAACCTTATTAACACAGTTCAATTAACAGTGTTACTTTGTGTACAAAATAAGACTAAAATGTGACAATTCTTTAACCTGAACCAACGGGTTTTCTGAACACGGCTGCTCTCGTCTACTTCTTCTTTACTCTTTAAATCGCCAAATCAGTGATGAAGAAACAAAATTCATCAACCGCTTTTTTTAAATTTTGTCTTTCTCATTACTTTTCCAACATGTTAAACATGGTCACAAGGTATTTAAAGTAGCCGGTCACCCACTCCTATGTTTTTATAGTAGAGTTCAAATTGTGGTTGGTAAAAGACGCTTGTTTAGAGATCCATTCATACAAACATTAACACTAACACTAACACCGCACTAACATTAAACTCTCATAAAGGTGGGGGCCGTGAAATATCGTCTCGGGGCGGTAAATGGCCTGTGGGTCAGCAGTTTTAGACTCCCTGTATGAGATGAAATGACATTTCTGTTTTTGAAAACACAAAGAGGAAAATAAAGATAGAAAATAATAAATACAGCTGAAAATCCAGTTTGAGTGTCTGGAAATTGTAATCTATGATGCAATAAATGCTGAGCGTACCCTTATTTTACTGCGGTCACATGGTGCACACACATAAAATTGTTGTGATTTGTAAAGAAACTGTGAATTTGACTCTGTAATGTTTTTTGAGCCATTTCTGTGTCCAACTCATTGACTGTATAAGAGAACTGGAGCGAGTGAGTGTGACAACACCCAGAAAATGCTTTCCATCCAGCACCAACAAAACAAAGTCAATTCCGTTGCAATTTTTTGGTGATACGGATGCCGCCATGTTGGAGCCAGAAGTTGTCAGTAAGAAGTGATTGGTCCGTTTTGATCTGAGTCAGCGTTTCTATGGAAACCGCTTTCACAAGTCAGAAGTGAACTTCACGGAAGTCTGTGTTATTTCTCCAAAAAAATATGGTATTTCGGCTTCTTATAGCCAGCAAGTACTTCCTGTTTGGAACAACATGGGGGGAGTGACCACTCAGTCCAGTTCTCACATACAGTCAGTGGTCCAAAGGCATCAGCAGAGCACAAAAAACATCAGTGTTTTCAGCTGTGCATAGTCAGCTGCTGCAAACACATAACTCCTTCTCCTTCAAGCTACTCTTTGTGTCCTCCTTCATCCGTAAAATTCCTTTTTTGTTCGCTGCAAACTCAAAACTCCATATGAATAAGCCCAGTTGATGACTGCAGTGCTGCATCCACTAATGCACAAACGCAGTGGGGTTGTTATGCCAGAGCTACGCCAAAGAACCGCCGACAGTCACAGCAAGTCTTTTACTGCTACAACCCTGCCTCCAACATAAATAAAATAACAGTATTTTACTGTTTATATGGCCATATAATAATGTATGTTCACCTAATTTCAATGAACCAATTTAATGTCATGAGTACTTTGTCTTTTCGTTTGGATCTCAGTGTTTTCTAGGAACATCCGCCCCACTTATCAACACAAAACACACTCTGTGAGGACGGAGGGGAGGGGGAGTGCAACGTTGAGAAGAGATTACCAGTAAAACAGCAGGATGAACAGTTGCAACACATTTGAAAAACACTAATGCCTGAAATAATTTGCTCAAGTTAAGGAAAAAAATGTAATTAAAAAACAAAAAAAGAAAGAATTCAAGACATCTTTGATCCCATACCAACTGTTAAGCACAGTGGTGGAAGGGTAATAATTTGGCTAAATTTTGCAGCATTAGCGGTCTCTGAGTCAAGCATGTACTCAGCAGTATAGCAAAGGGATTTCTGCCCACTCATTTCATGAATCCATGACTGTTTTCGTGCATCAAGGTGCACTGTGGGTTTTGTGGTTAAACGGAACATGTCAGGTGTTTTTATGTTAGACTTAGACCAGACTATCCTTCTGTTAAACCTTTGGACCTGTTTTCAACCTCGAGCTGAATAACAAGGACAAAAGGATGCATTTGGAATAAAAGAGGAAGCACTCACCCTCCTCCTCTTCTCAAAGTTTATGAGTCCATCCTGTCAAAACATAACACTGGTAAGACTTTACAGCACATGCGTGTTGGACAGAAAACTGCTAACAAGCAAACAATGCAGGAAGAATTTACAGCACGGTAGTAAAACAATGCAGCTCCTGAAAAAGCGGAGTTGAGTTTTAGAATTGATGTCTATGAGTAAATATTGATGTATCAGTAATTTGTATTTTTGAAGTGTTTTTCTATTCTTTTGTTGCATTTATCCAAAAAATGGTCACCTTAATAGATATTTTTAGCACAAACACATATTTTTTAACAATTAAAAACAATAAAAAAATCAAACCAGTTTTATTAAAATAAAAAATATATATTTTTAAGAAAAAAAAACGGTTAATATTTTTTTAAAGTGGATGGTCGGTAAAAAAAAAAGTGGTGCTGCTTTTAAATTTAAAAATAATTTATATTATACTTCAATTAATCCAAAACAAATAATTTAAATTATACATTTAAACTAAAATAACAGTGAGTATTATGCACCATTTTTAAAGCAGTGTTAAAGTGTTTGGTCGATGCCTGCATTTATTTTCAGCTATGAAAAAATACTTACATTTGTGTTTTTGTTTTCAAGTAGAAGCTAAATTAGAGGTTTATTTTAGCCAAAGTGGCTCAATGAATATTTGCATCTATAGGGTTAAAAATTAAAATATTCGTGTTTATTATACAGAACACTACAATACTAAAAAATGACTGTGGCATCTTTACACACATTTGTTTCAGTGATATAACGTAGACGTCTACCTTCATCGCTGCCAAAAAGAGCACAAAGTGTAAGCATACCTCCAGAGTGTCAGGCAGCGCTGTGTCCAGCATGGTGAGCACGGACAGGTATGTGCCCAGGTAAGGAACCACGCCCCCGGAGGTGCTCTGCCGGCATTAAAGCAGACACTCATTAGCGGCAGTTTCTTTGGTTTCTGCGGTCCTTGCATCAGAAATCATCGCAGTGCGGTCGGCTCACATTACAGCGCCGAAGAATGTGAATATAACCCAGAAAAAATAAAAAGACCCCGGGCCGAGCTATTATTATTACAGTCCCTTAATCCTGTTGACCTAGAGTCATCTGATACCTGTGGAGAGCAAACGGCAGCTAAACATAGATTTAGGCTTCAGCAGTGCCAGGAACTCCACCCAGCAGAGACCTCAAAGCCGTATCACATCACAAGAACTCACAACCCAGCTCTGGACAACTTCTTCAACACAAAAACGTCTATCGATTTTATTCTGTGCAGCAGCAGTCCTAGACTGATTGTTTGTGCAATTGGTATCACAGTGGGGGGAAACCTCCAAAAAATTAGGCCAAAACTTCTTATAAAGAGAAAAAAAACAATTCAAAATCCACTAACGAAAACCATGTCGGAGATATTCAAAAGAAGTTTTGAAATTATAATGGATCTGCAGTTTGGCGGACATTTTTGGCAAAGTGTGAAAATTTCACATTTGTCTTATTTTTCCACACAGGCTGCCAGGTTCAGTCTACAACCACGGCTAAAGGTTGCTCAGACATTTTTTACCAATATATGGTGAGAGTTTAATGCATGAGTTGCGGATAACAAAAGCGGTTGCATACAATGCTGCTTGGGGCTTTTATTCTACTTGTTAAATGATATAAAGTAGTCAAAACCCTGCAAACGGTGGAAAATCTTCAGCTTACCATCTGTCTGGGGAGCACACACTTCTTGGAAATCTTTGGAGAAACGTTCTCCACGGCCCCCTGAGTTCCATCCTGTAAGAGTCAAAGGTTAAGTTCGGTTAAAAAATGCTGCATTCAAACAATGAGTTCTGGCTCAATTTAACTTTCATCTTTCAGAAGAAGGAGACGTCGATTCATAAAACCCCAAATCCTCTCAGGAGCTGTTATTGATGTGAGTGTTTACAAAGATGAAAGGACTCTTTGACAAAAGGCCGGGCCTGAAGAGAGGGAATTATTTGCCGATAAAGAGATGCTTTTGTGACGTGGTGAATGCCTGTTTGTTTGTCCAGAAAGACACAGGACGCGCGTGACACAATGTCCTAAAGACAAGTCAGCGGAGAAGAAACACCACGTACTCCAAGCGTCTCCTGTTAAACATTTATGAAAACTTGTATTAATCATTAAGAATGGAAGTCTGTGTACAGCAATCATTATGTGAAGAAGTAGTGGAGCCGGATTCTAATGAAAGCTCGGGTAGAAAACTAATCAGTCAGTAGATAATCTGCTTTAAATTAGATCCGTTGACATTTTTGTGTCTTTAAATTAAAGATTAATCCCAAGAACTGCAGCCTGGATCTCAATAATAAAGTATTTTCTTCTTAATGAGAACATTTACAAGAAACTAAAATGTATTTTTTTTTTATTAAATCCCTTTAAATAAAAAGCTTTTCAAACAGGTTTTAAAACTTTTCAAACTTTAAAAAAAGGAACAAATTCCCTGCATCTCAGCCTAATGTTTACTAGGATAATTGCCTAGTTTGTTATTAGTGACTTATTGCTGGTTCACAATGCTTTATTGATCAATTGAAGTCATTTCTTATCTGGGTGACTTATCTGTCCGTTTGTTAAATCAGAGCATGTGCAGAGTTTCCATTTTTCTGTGCAAATCTGAATTCTTCCCAAAAAATCCAAAAATAGACCATATTAACAAAAAATATAATCCAATAGGCCCAAAATATGCACGACGTGCTAAAAACCATCCAAACAACAGAAACCAGAGAAATCTTTATTTAAATAATGTCTAACAAGTGACTGGACCACACAGTGATGCTGGTGGGATGAGAGGAATATGTCACAGAGACTTTGACTATAAGTTGTCCCTGCATGATGTCAATGTGCTCAAAACAAAAGAAAATCTTAAAATCAGAATTTATGGGAAACCAAACTCTGTAGTCGTAATAAACATTTTCTAAAAAAGCTTTAATGTCAGTTTTTACTCCAAAAAATGCATAACTAAATGCAAGATAAACCCTTTATTGACTTCATATATATTTATTTGTACCGTCACAAAAAAGTCAGAATTACTAAATTCATATTTTATTACCATAAAATAATTGGCCAGATAGGCTGAGGTCTGCCAGTGGAAATCAGGTGTTGTTGTTTTACATGCCGAGTCTTCATCCAGAGTTAAAGACGCTTTTGGGTTATTTTTTTTATGTAACTTTCCCAGAAATAGAATAAAAGCTGCTGCGCACCCCCTGGCATTGGGAGGAACCTATTAGAATGAAGTCGGTTTTTCCATGAAACCCACATCACTATAGAGCCAAAGAGGCAATAGAATGATTGGTTCTGCTTAAAGACACATCAAACTGCACATTTGTTGATCTCATCTACAACTTAATCTCAAAAATAATTTTGTATTCTGCAAAAAACAAAGGAAATCTTTGACGAGAGAATAGTTTGTATATATTGATCTAAAATACGAGCAGGTCTGACCCGTTGGTGTGACGTGCAGGGAAAGCTTTTTAAAAATGACATTACATTCATTCATTATAAAAACAAATAAAGATGTAGTAATTACTGTATATACAGAACTAGAAGAAGAGTATCACACATATATATATAATTCCTTCTATAATTCCTTCATTCTATGCTTATCAAATTTCAGGACATCGGTATCAATTAAAGCTAAAATAAAATGGAAACTCAATTAATAAAAGGCATAATAAATAAAGGCAGGAACTATCCAGCTCTGAGTGTTTTAAATATAAATCCAAAGTTTGAAATAAATAAATGTATTTTTATTGGATTTAAATCACAGGATTGTAGTAATTTTGCATCATTTGAACTTTGAAAAGTAAACATAACATGTCAAATTAACAAAATGTTCCTTTTGTTGTGTATTTATTAGTATAATGAAAAAAAAATTTATGTAGTGTAAATATTTTTTTCTTTTGGCTGCTGTTAAACTGCTGCCACCCAAAATGAATAAACAACAAATTGTCAAATTAACTTTAAACGCTCAAAGGAAAATTGTTCTTGGTTTCTCCAGTGTTAAAACTTCATTTAAACGATGTTACAGCAGCAACCTTTCTAAGGGGGAATAAACAGCTGTCATCTCATTTATATGAAACCACTTACAGTCTGTCCCAAACTTGAGGTTACCATGGCAACGATGAAGGTATGGCTGCATAGGTCTACCAACCAGAGATATAAACTGTATACTTATATGAACAGCTGCTGTAGACCAGAGACTCCTCCAAAAATAAAGACGTATTTGTTTTGGGTTTTTTGTTTCAGCAGATATTCGTACACAAATATGGCATTTCAGCTTTCACAGGGCAAAGTTCACGCCAGCCGTCAGGTCGGTAAACAGAGGACTCACCTCCGCCGCCAGCTCTCTGTTGGTTAGAACGCAGTTCTCGTCGGGGAAGGTGTCACAGAGATGATCAAACGCTGCCATGCTGTCTCTGCAAAAACCAGCACAGTTGTTTCATCCCAACCTGTCATTTCAATCATTAAACGGTTTGACACAGCAGCAGCGGCGTTAAAGATTGACTTTCTGTTAACACTCGTTGCCCTGCTTGGAAGCTGTCTTACAGAGAGTAGCAGAAACTTATGCAACACCTATCCTTGAACTAACAGGCTCCATAAGCAGTGACCTGGACTAGAATATGGGTCACGAGAGAGACCTGTACCTCCCTCTATCAGTGCCACTGAATTCCACTAAACAATGGTTTAACGTTCTCATTAAACGGCCATCTTTGACAACAGCTACCACATAAACCCAGGAAGAACGAACCTGCTGACCGCTGCCCACGTCTTCCTCAGTCTGTAAACCGCATTGGACTGCAGCGCAGACAGGATGGCCTTGACGGAGGAGAAGTTCTTCAGTCGATGACAATCCTGCACAAAAAAAACCAACAATAAGTCGTTCTTCTTTTATTCTGCCAAACATCATAAAGTCTTCCAGCTGGGATCTCGACTGACCTGTGCCACTTTGATCCACTTCTCTATGACGCGCGCTCTCTGTACCGGTGAGGTGGTAGACCCACGGCCAGGGTCCACAGGCTGGCAGAGCAAGGACGCCATAACCTGGTTGGTGACGGCGTTGAACTGCGTGATGGTGGCTCGGATGGTTGGAGACATGTTCTCCTTCTTGACTCTTTGCGACCAAACGCAACCCAAACATTGGTAAAGCACCACTTTGACGAAAAGAGCCTACATGAAGCAAAAACCAAACACAAGTCAGCATTTATGCAGCAAAAACTTGAACTTAAAAAGCTCCTCTGAGGTACCGAGTCCATTCGTGTGAGCTGCTCAGCGATGGATGAAGCACTGAAATCCATGATGCCGCCTTGGTCTGGAGGACTTTCACATCCAGAGTCTTCATCGGCAGAGCCTTCCTCGTTCTGCTTGACATCAGCAGCAGAGCCACCAGTCGACTCTTCTTCTATTTTAGAACCAGGAAAAATATTTAAACATTTTGACACCAGAGAAATAAAACAGGCATGTCCAAAGTCCGGCCGGTTTAGCGGTGCAATTGCGTGAAACGTTTTAACCTGAATTTATTTTGAGCGATGAGAACGCAAAGATGAAGAAAATGTCTTTTTAACGCTGCAGCTGATGAAAACGTATTTGAAGAAGTTAGAGATACCCAACGTCACCCACAGAGACACCGAGAGCATTAGAAAATAAAGCAAGTTACTGGAAAGATGTGACTCCAGGGGCGGCGCTACAATGTGGGGGGGCTCCTGTCCTCTCAGCAAAAAGATTAAATGATGAAATAATGCTAAAATAATGGCTGTTTTCTTAATAATTGAATTAATAATAAAACTGTTTGAAATAGCTATTTTTGGTAATTTATTTTGTAATGGCCGTCCACTCTGCTGTTACCAACCTTCCAAAGCCTTCCGCCCCCCCCTCTCTTACCCCATATAGAATGGTTTAGCTCCGCCCCTTCTTATTTCTTGTATAGATAGCTTAAATCTCATATTTTCGACTAGAGAAGGCATTTTACCAAACACAGCAAGTGTTTGGGCAAGAGGTCCTTTGTGTTAAAAATAAACGCTGGAGACATAAAACGCCACTCAGAAGTTGATCAAAGTTATTGTGGACTGTCATAAGATAAACCAGCCAACATTGGTATGAACTAGACCGCGCGCTACGATTGCTGCGATCGATGATTGTTGTGAAGTATAAACCTGGATTTAAGGGCCAAACCACAACAGATTTATCTGTTTCTGTGAACAAACGACTTGATTTGCATTTCTGAATAACTTTTTGTGTTGTTTTTACGTTTACATGGTTTAAATTTAGCAGTTTACAGTCAGCAACAGTGAAAACATTTGACATTTTTCAAACAGACTTTTTCTTTATTTTATGTCTGATCTTCAAATATAAAATTGACAGTAATTTTGGTAAAAATGTATTTAGATGTATGCAAGTACTGCAATCAAATTTTCACTAAGCTGTTCGTTTGCATTCAGTGTTAATATTAGGGTTCAAAATCTGAACCTCTTTGCCAAACGTTTGGACCCCCGTGAAATAAAAGCTCCTGGAATAAGTTACCATGTCTCTGAAAGCTCTTGAGAAGCTCATCGGCTTGTCCAGCCAGTGAGCAGAAGTTGGGCTGGCTTCGCATGCCGTCATGCACTGCAGAGCTGATCCTGAGGTGGTCAAGGAGCAGCTGGAGAGCTGGGTGCAGCGGCGGGTCCCTGAAGTCCTCGCTGTACTCGTCCAGCCATGTTTGGATTAAGGTCAACAACGGGCTGCAACGGCAGAAGAGGCGTTTTACTTTAACCACGTCAGTGACACTTTAGGACAAAGTCGTCCGGCTAAGTTTTACATTCTAAACTCTTCAGTCAGCCACCAACCTTTTGCTGTAATCAGCATCCTCAAGATCTGAGCAAGTGCTGTCTCTGCAAGAAAGATTACTCACAAAGGTCAGAACTGCAAAGTTTATGGATTGCTGTTGCCATGTCAACAGTTTTTTGATTATCATTTGTCACTAAGATGCTAAGTCTGACCTGAAATCCAGCTAACCGCACTCTAAAACCTCGCTGAGCATAATTGCTGCTGTTGAAAGCCTCGAGATAATAAGCAGCTGCTAAGCCCTTGTCATTACATCTATGGTGCCATGACGCTGGCATGTTCTGCGCAGGGATCCTCCCACAGACTGGTGTGACGGTTCAACAAAGCGTCATCTTCTGACAATCAAGGTTCCTGGAACTTTCTGAGCGATCAAACCACCCGGTGGACCCAGCAGCTTCCTACCTCTGGAAGAGCATCTCTATGAGCTTTGTGGTGCTGGTGAAGGTTCTGTAGGTGGACAGGAAGATCTTCCCAAAATCAGGCTCCTGGCTGCTGCCGTCTAGGAGATGGTTAACAAGCCGCTCAAGCGTGGCAGCTTTCAGGCGCCGCACCTTACAAGTCCGGTACTGGATGAAAGCAGAGCACAGGCCCGTCTCCTCTGGGTTTGGAGAGGTGGAGACTGGCTCCCGGCGCAGGGTGACCCCGTACACGACCCCATCCTCAGTCTCCTCACCCCACTCCTGCACTGGGTTCTGGAAACAAAATAAACCAGTCCCAGCAAAATGTGGGTCACGAGCAGAATCAAAGACGAAGTGAAGCTTGTGGTTGTAACATTAGAGGTAAAAATAGCAGCACACATCATGATGGGTAAGGCGAAACTACACACAAATACGTGATGTAACAGCCCGCAGAGTCCTACACTCATCCCACATGAACCACAGAAACTACCATGTACTTTCATCAGCTCCCAGTCCAGATCTGCAGACATGGCAGAAACCGCCCACGGTGGTGAGGGCAACACCTGCAGGTAGCACAGCTCCCACAGGTTCCCGCAGAACCTGAACTTTCAAAGAATCTTGCAATTTGACATGAATGTTTATGGACAAACACGCGTTCTGGAAGGTTAGCACATCAAAGCAACCCAGAGTATTGAAATCACTGGTCTAAAGCTCAGGAGTGTTAGTTCCTTTAAAACTGGTTTGATCAAAGGTGAAGGCTCATCATCATTTGCTCAGGTGAACTCCATCACACAGACCGGCAGCTGCAGCCCCTCACTGGTTCTCTGCATAATGAACCCTAGTTCTGCACACAAATTAGTGTTTTTCTGCTCCTCCATGAAAGATCTAAATCTTTTTTGGCTGCAAAGCTTTGCAGAAAATTCAACAGTTCATGTCATCTGAAGACGCTGATTCAGCAGATCTCTGTCATTGTGCTGGCTCGGATGTTTCTAGCATTTTATGACCTTAAAGAAAAACAGCAACTAAAATTTCCTTTAATTTTACAGCTTTACAGCCAAGTTTATTGTGCAAATGTCGAGCATTGTGATTTACTGTGACAACTTGAAATGGGAAACTTCAGCCAGCTCTGCGTGACTGCTCTTTAATCCATGCAAATACCCCACAAATCTATACTGATGGGAATCTGCACAACAGCTGCACGCTGCATTTGGATCTCACTTCTATATACACACAAGTGTCCCAGAAAAAAAGCTAAATTTGTTACGAATATTCCTTTAAAAATTTTATGACAAAAGCAGAGAGGAAGCTGCGGCTTCTGCACAGGCCAACCAATATTCAACTTTTTGAAAAATGGCAACCGCTGGATTGCAAACTGTACAATCTGTACAAATATTCTAGTTTTTTGTGTGTGTTTTGGGTCAATAAAGTACCTATGCAGTAAAATTATAACATATCAACTTACAGTTTTTAAATTCCAAACCCATGACGTATTAATTAACTTTCATTCCCTACAAATTTGTCATCTGTCTTCAGTTAATAATTAACAAAAGCATCCTGCAACCTGTTTCCACTTCTAATAGATGATCTAATTAGCTTTTAATACTTTAAAATATTTTAAAAAATGTTCCCAAAAGTGTGGTTCTTATCTAAAAGCTGGAACGTCTAGAATGTGAACAGAAAAAGTCAGTTCTCAGAGGAAACTCATCTCCAGGAATTCATGCCGTAAACAATAACATTGAATGCAGGCAGGGATTTAACAAGTTAAGATAAAAATATTGTATTGGTCAGGTAATTCTGACAAACACGTTCATCTTCATATTTGAATTTGTATATATAAAATTAATAATAATAAACAAACAGCACATTTGAGTGGAGGACAAAAATGAAAGTACTTTTTAAAAGTTGGAGTTAACAGTGATCCCTGAGTAGAAACAGGTTTGCTTCCACGACTTTATCCAGCTTACCATGGTTATTTCCCATTTTCCCATCTCGTATGGTCTTTTAGGAACTGCAGCTCTCCATGTTGAAAGTGAATGTAATCTTTATCCGGCCAGAATCATCTAAGGAAAACTTGGTGGCTGCATGTTGGAATTATCGTTTTTAACTAACAAAAAAGAAGAGGAAGAAGAAAGTTTAATGTCCAGCAGTGGTCATTTCCTGTGAAACTTCGGCGCTTCTAAAAGTTCCAGTCCGTTCCAACAGAAAACATTGGAGTTCTGAGAGCTGACAGCAGACCGACAGATAGCGAGAAGAGCCAGGAGCCTCCGCCGAGACCGAGCTCCCTGAAACGGTCTGCTTTTATATAGGGGGAGGAGACTGCCCTGAGGGGCGTGTCCTCATCCAACCGGAAAGACCAAACCAACATGGAGGATCTGCGGGGACAGATTTCTAAACGTCACTGAAATCTGTCTGATGTTTTAAATAAAAATAATTTAAAAAAATAGAACAAGACTACAAGATTAAGAATCAACATCACGAAGAGAGCAAAATCATGAATAAATAAATTCTAATCAAAAGCATGTGCTAATAAATAAGAGTCAGAAGTTCAAATTTGGGATAAAAGTATACATTTATAATATTATATATGACAAAAATTAAAAAAAACAAAAACTAGAACATCCGAAGACAAAGCAGGGATATAAAAAAAGGCAATAAATAGGCTAAAGTGCTAAACCATTAACTGCTTGTTCAAACAAACGTTCGAAAAACACAATTGAAATATTATGTGTAGGCCTATTTATCTTTCTCTTCAAATAAGCATTAAAAAAAAACCTTGTTTGATATAGTTTTTGTAACTTTGGTAAAAGGTTAAACACATTTTAAATTAAATTATAAGATAAAAAAACAATAATCTGCTAAAAGAAAATATGAGATTACAAGACCAAAATGCATTTAATGGTTGAAACAATATTTTACATTTTCAGAAGAAGACAACTGCAAGGAACAAAACAAAATCCTTTTTTTAATACTAAAATACTCATAAATGTGCTGGGGTAGCATAGTTGGTGAGATATTGATATCATTTCCTGTTGACTTATAGGTGGTGCTGCTAGCTTGCTAGCTAAACATTCCTGTTTTTACAATTATCCCTAAAACAACAACTAAATATAGCATTGGATGCAATTAAAATGCATGCAGCAATGAATTTACGTCAAATGGTGTTGAACAGCGTTCAGTTCTACGCTTTGCCTAAACCAGGAGCAACTTTACACACTGTCGGTGTCATCGCCATTTTGTCTGACGTCACTGTGGGTGACAGGGTCTATTATAGCATATTTAACAAAAAAAAAAAAAGGAAAGATTAAGCAAATGAAGCTGCAGAAATATGGCCACCGTAATGCCAACAGTACACATGTAAAATCCAACCTCACAATATGCCATCTTACAGATTCATAATGATAAGCTCCACTCAAAGCAAGAGGATTTAATCAGTTGAACTCATAATTACCTAACACATGAGTATCTGCTATTTTTTTTCATTCTCATGTTGTAATACCACCATTAGCAGAATAAAATATTTAGCTGTAGCTGTAGCTGATGTAGCATTCAGAAAACATTGCTAATAAAGAGTAGATTCTTTGACTTTTGTGAATGTTTGACTTCAGGTTTGAAATCCACACAGATCTGAGCTAGGACAACAGCGTTAGAGAGGTGCACTTCAGACAAAAGCATAACTCTGGAAGCTGTGGTTAAAAATTTTGACCAACCTTAAGACCATAAATGAACTATTTGCTCCTGTTGTTTTGGGGCAGCAGCAATGCAAAATGGTCCATTTTCCGTCAAAAATGCCTGAGTTCTTTGCTCTTTTTTTTCATTATTCTTGCTGTGTACATTTTTTTCTCTACTTCAGTTCAGACATTGAGGCATGAAAAGCTGATTAGGCTCTACAACTAAAGTTTAAAGTATGTTTAACACTTGTTCTACTAATAATTTACAAAAAGCAGACCCTTCAGAGGTTGAGGTGCATTGTGCAACTGAAACTACCTGAAATGACAGAACACAATAATATGAAAATAAGCATTAGCCTTATTCTAGGTCATTCAGAAACTGTGCTAACCACTACAACATCATGCCAATCACATGAGAGCAACTTGAGATTTTGAGTAGTTGCTTTCTTTATTAAAATAAATCTTCATGAACACTGACCAGCAGCTTTAAACACAGGTATCAGGCAACTGTTCCACATTTTAGTCGTGTGCAGTTCACTTGTTTACTGCTCCTCTCTTCATTCTCAAACTCTAACGTGTTGGATTCTGTTAAAAGGGAAAGTGTTCTCCAAGTAATTAATGAAACTCTTACTCGTATATAAACATATTTGTTCTGAACACGACACTATTAATCATTAAGATTGTCTCAAGTTCAAAAGATTGCTTGAAAGGGAGCGGGAGGAAGCAAACTTATATAATCATCCTACCCCTTTGTGGACTCTCGCTTGAATCTGAAAGCCCTGCAGTGGTTCCTTGTATTAGTGCTTCGTTTTAAGATCATAGGAAAGTAAAACTGGATTCCTAATGGACTCTTCTAAACAAATTTAAGTTAAAAACTACAGAACTTTGGATTGACACTTGAGTTATTTGGGAAATAAGTTGACAAAATGATTTTTTTTTTTCTTTTTAACCACAACCTTTACATGTCAAAGTAGATCAAGTGTGTTTGTTTTTGCTACATCTTGTGCTCCAGTGACAAAAAGTCAATTTTTTAAAATTCTTAATTTGGTGTCAGGGTTAGAGTTAGTAAACGGAAAGAATCCTTAGACGAAGGTTAGAACATGTTAGTCATTGTTGATGGTTAAGTTTAAAACTTGGAACAGTGCAACACCATGGTATTAATGACTAAAGGAAAGTTAATCATACATTAAAATGAGTTTGAAGTATTTTGAAAAATTCAAGTCAACATAACATGGTGTTCAAAAATATGTTCTTTTTTTGAGAAGTCGTTTTTTTTCTAGAACGAGGATGCCAAAGCTTTGTCCTCCGTGGAAGAAATGAAAATACGTCACCTTGTGCTGCATGCCGAGTGTGGGTGTCACTGCTGTGAGGAATGTTCTCGCATTGCAGCACCTGGTATCTTCTGAGCCACATTCTTGATTTGACGCAGAGCATGTCTTCAGCCTTGTGTGTTCAGATTGAAGCAGTCAGACTACCAGTGTCACTGTGATTAACCAAAGCAGCAGGGCCGATCATTCTCTGCGTGTTTTAGTGGTCCACGCATGCACATAAGCTGCCAGTAAACAGGTTCTACAGATCCAAACCTCAGGTGAGCAGACACATTCTCCAGAATGAGGCATGAACCTATGACTGCTTTTGTTGACTTTTAATCCTAAGAAAGGCACATTTTTTGGTAGAAAAGCACGACTGTTACATATACTTTGAAGGTGACAGAATAGATTCCCATTCCCAGCTTCAGATAAAATGTGGACAAAATGGACATGCTTTTTATTTTTTTTTTCCAATTTCTTCCAGGGTTCTGGTAATCAATACTAAAAAATTTTTTTTAAAATAAAGATTTTCACACTTATACAGTGGTGACCTCACTCATACTTGGGAACTTCTAACTTCTTCTTCTGACTTCCCTGATGGATGGAAGGATGCCCTGCTGTTCTGTGAAGGAATTTTTCTCCGTCCTGCATACGGCATGTTGCTGTCATGCATCAACTGATGCGCTGTTTTCCCTTCACTTTAACAAATTTTGGGGGGGGGCTAAAATCACATGCTCTGTAGTTCGTGACTCTAAAAGGGAAACTCCTTTTTTATTGGTTTATTTCAAGCTTTGAAATAGTGGAATAAGACAATAAAAGTATTAACGTATTTTATCTGCAGGCCTAATCTCATTAGTCATTTACACAATAAAGCTTCCATGAAGACCTGCAAATGGAGTTAATAAATACATTTAATACATGAAAAAGAAAACTTTAAAAAGATGGCACAGTGATGTCTTTTACTTGTTTTAATTCATCCATCTGTCTTCTGAGCCACCAAATCCCCCTCTGGATCATGGCTGCTGGAGCCTATCCCAGCTACTGTTGGGCACACCCTGAGCAGGTCATCAGTCTGTTGCAGAGCCACACAGGCATGTTCTTGGACTGTGGGAGAAAACCGCTGAGTGCACCAGGAGAACATGAAAACTCCACACATTCCAGTTGGGATTCAAACCAGGAGTTTGAATTGATTTGAATTCTCTTTGAATTTGTTTTTCCTCACATGTTTCTGTGCTTCTAAGCACTTTGAATGTTCTCCTTGTATAAAAGTGCTGCATAAAGCTGCTTCGGGGGTCACAGCTGGAAGGAGGCTTTGAGGAACGGAGCTGAAAGAATATCAAGTGACTAAAGAGCAAATCAAACACTGAAAAGTCAAAGCTTTTCTAAAGCAGCAAATATTAGTGGAGCAAATGGCGTCAGTGAGAATAAATAAAACTGAGGGGTGTCCCAATCAATGCAGAAATGAATTCAGCTCTTAAACCAAAATGTGCTTGTTTGGCTGGAATTTGAAGGCTTCCAGTGAGGATTGTTGGAAGGTTTTTCTGAAGGCCGCTCTTCTAAAAGCTCCATGTGACCGTCAGGGAACACTCAGAAATCCCACAGGAAAATATTTCAAAAGTTTTCTCCAAAACACTGCAGGGTCTAACGTTTTGTTTTTCCTGGTATTTCTTTCCATGCATACAGAAAATAAAAATCAACTGGTTTTAGCACAAGTTCTTGTTTTTCCCCTTTTCTCAATTCTTCCCTTAACAGGCCACAAAACAGAAAAGACTAAAAAGCAAACAAGTAAAACAACCAGGATAGTTCAAGGAACTCTAAACTCATTGTGACTGTTTTTAATACATTTTTATTCAAATGACCTAAATTTTAAAGGGGAGGCTGTTTTAATTCTGTCTGGCCGTGTGTGAAAAAGTAAATAAATTTGTTTCACAATTTTCTAGACTTCTTAAACATGTTTTTCCTCTTTTCAGTGAAAACCTTTACTCGGGTTATTTTTATTCATATAGACAAATGATAGAGGGATGTCTAAATAACACAATGAGTCAGTGCTGTCTACATTTATTAGAAAACTTTCCTGAAAAACAGATTTAAGTTTGACAAATTAAAAAAAAATAATCAAAGTGACTAAAAACGGATTCATTTTGTGAGCATTTGAAGCATTGTGAAGACAAGAGTCTGTTCCTTTAAACCAATTCAAGAAAAGATGGCCGACTGAGCCACAAAACTAAAACTAATGTCGTAAATTAAAGGTTGTATAAGACTGTGACACACAAAACACCAGATTGTCAGATGTGTGCATAAATGTCATTTTGTTGTCAGATTTGTCCACAATACAGGACAAACCAGTTTAACACAATCTTTGACTTTTAACTCACTCAAAGCAGAAGCTTTTTGAGCTGCTCTTAAAATGACCCCATGGCAAAGCCCCCTTTTTCATGTCTGAAACGTGTCAGATGAGCATTTGCCACAAGCAGCAATCCTCCCTTTTCAAAAAAATCAGAAAATCATTCATGAGGGTGCAGGCAACAATAGTTCAGGAAGTCTTCACTTTAGTCAGCGCGGTTCAAAAACATCCCAGGTATCTGGTGTTTCCACTCAGGTATGGTTGGACTGTGGCACGAGGCACACATGGTTGCAGGTAAGAATGCAGACAGACAACTCTTTACCTGTTTTCCCTCTCCTCATCCAGTCTGATTTACAGTGTGCTGTAATAAGAGCTTTTCTCCACACAAATTGTGTGGATTTTTTGTCATTCTTCAGAAAAATGAATGACTGTTATTGACAGTTTTCACTTCGCTGTTATTTTGTCTTGCAGCCTAAACAGATTTAAAATACAGTTTTTGGATCAAACCCTGCAGGAAATTTGAACCGGATCACACAGAGCAGCTGTGGGCAACACCTAAGACAAAACCACATTTGGTTACTCTCATCAGGTAACCACATACGTCTTCTGGGTTCTCAAGCAGCTCCAGTTGCAATATCATGCTCTGAAATAACTCCAGGTTTGTATATTCAATACAAGCTCAAATGGAAAATAGAAGCCCATAGCTGTGTTGCCAGAAAGCACTGCGTTATTTTAGATTGAGCTGGAAGGGAGTGGAACCAGCTGACAACACAGGAGTCAGCCTCAAGGTTGAAACACCTGTAAAGATCTGAGCTCAAGGGGTTGTTCTCCATGAAGAGCAGAGAGATGAGAACGTCTCTAAAAGCACAAAAAGCTGCTGCCACGTTTTTGTCACAGAGATCTTTTTAAAACGGGTCTTTCTGGTTCCTGTCCCCGTGACGGTCACACATCCAGGAAATGAGGGAGCTGAATCATTCCTGAAACACTCTTTTGCTAAATCCTTTTGCCCTTTGAGGACATGTGATTATGTTTACGTTGTAAACAGCGAGCAAAGACAGCACCTCAGGAGTTTCAGCTGCAGAAGAACAACCACGGCCTTCAGACAAACCCGCTTTCAAACTCCACGGCTTCAGCTGCATCTGTCTCATCTTTCAATGGATTGGTTTTTCCTACATTTCCTACATACAAACAAAAACTATGTGACTGTTTTAGGACGTACACACGGATATAAAAATGTGTTGAAACGTTTTGCTTGCTAACTTTTTTTGTTTTAAACAAACGTCGGAAAAACTGGACCAACAAGTCGATGGTGTTGACTCTTAATCAAAATTATTGCAAATTAAACTGCGTTTTGAGCCGATTGTTTTTGCCAGAGTTACCAAGCATCAACAACGTTTCAGCCTTTAAACTCAGTGACTCAAAGTGAACACAATTTTAAACAAACTTAACACAGTAAAGTTTGGGTTTTCATCAGTTGAGTTTGAGTTTACGATCAGTGCAAATAAAGTTGCAAAGAAATTTTGGAACAATTGTGTGTATGGCTGCCATCTTTAAAAATGGTCACCCTTTTGGATTTTTTTCTTGTGGCAAACATGCTTTAAAGAGGGGATCCTAATGCACATCCATGGCAAATTTGGAACTTGTGCCACAAAACGAACAATTTGTCTGAAAGACAAACATAAATGGCTCCGCTATTGGGAGTCCAACCTGCAGCAGCACTCCACTCTTTGAGAGTCTAACTCAATTCCCCAATTTGGTTTTTAAAAGTCCTCTGAGGAGCTGTAAATGTTGTATTTATTCCTTTAATTCTTTCTCCTTCTCCATATGCAAAGTGCCAGGAATTTTCTTCTTAAAAACTGTCAAACCTAAAGTTTGATGATTGATCCGAAAGTTTGTTAGTAAAGTCCATTTCAGAATGTTCCCGTCTTCTATGGGGTTATATTACGTTTTAGGATAGTTGTCACATTTAAAAAAACGCTTTGTACATCCTTCTGCGCACATTTTTTTAAATTGAATTCCTCGTAAATCATTTCATCATGAATTCAGAACACTGACTGTATATAAGAACTGGACTGAGTGACCTCTCCCCCCTCACATTCCAAACAGGAAGTGGTTCCAAGAAGCCAAAATCTCAGACTTCTATGGAGAAGCAGCCATTAGCCACATTAGTTGATTAACCATTCTTGCTTTGATCCTTTTAACAAGCTCTTGATAATCCTTTTTTCTTTATTACAAGTTATAAACTGATAAACGTATGTGGTCTCAGATCCAAAACGTTTGACTAACCCTCTCCTGAGCTCACTTTCAAGTGGCAGAGGCTTGAACTTCCAACTTCGTGTTCTTCTGCACGTGAATCCCACCGACAGCTATGACTGGGCTATTTAAATACAATTGAATTGAACAAGCTTTCACTTGATTGGTGAGAGAAATTATGACTCAGACCGACTAGGACCAATCACTGCTCATTGGTATTGTCTGGCTCCAACGTGGTGGTGTCTGTGTTGAGAGGAAAAATAAAAGACCACTAAATTGACCATTTGGTTGGAGACGAAAGCGAGCTATTTTCTATGGAAGACTTCACACTCTGCAGTTCTTATATACAGTCGCCGATTCAGACGCACGTGTAAATATGAGGGAAGGGGCTGGACTAACATTTATAAAATAAAAAGAAAAACTTTATTTGAAAACTCAAATACAATAATATTCCTTTCACATCAGCATATAAACATATTGACCGTTTCCATTTACAATCTTCTATAATGGCAGCTAAAATTATCAGAAAAGGCACTAGACTTTACAGAAACCCCCCCACTACTCACTGTGGTATGAAAAAAAACCAATGGCTTTGGTAACAGTATTCAACAAGACGCATAAAACTCACTATACAGATCAAGTTTAGCTTTAAGAAAAATTACAACAGGCAGTAAAACAACTTTAAAACTCTTTAAAACATGTAAATATTTCAGAGTTTTAAAGGAATTTTCTAAATAATAAAACAAAAACATGAAAAACTCAAGTTTCTCACCTACGAAACAAAGATGGTAAAAAGGTAGATGTTGGTTCTAAACTCTCCTGTAGAACAGAACGGCTGAATACCACCAGCAGGCTCCGCCTCTAATAGTCCAAGAAAACCTAAAAGCAGCTGCTGGTCAGATAAGTTCTTTACTGAGCAGGCTCAGCTTGGTTCTTCTTTTTCAGGATTTTGCGGAGGCTTTCAGGCATCAGGTACGGCTTCTCTGCAGAGCCGTCGTTCCTTTCAAGGTCCTCCACTGGAAAAAGATTCAGTAAAGGAGGAATTAAACCAAATCTTGGCCTCTTTAGAGCTTCCCATTTTTAATATGGCCATCAGCATTTAACCGTTAACATAAAAAAGGCACCTAGCTTTAATCAAGATCTCAAATTATAGACATTGACTTTTGTAGTTTCTTCATTGTAAAATAGAACACAAACTGTTTTGGAAAGGGCTACAAAAGAACATATCAAAGCGATGACCAACAAAATACACAACAAACTTGCTTTCCTTCTCATCCAAACTGAAATATGGCTTCAGATCAGCATTAAAGTGTTTCAATAAGCAGAACTCTGTAGTGACCAGTTATCGTGTAGTTCTGGAGTCTGTGCAGAAACTCCAGCCACACCAAAACGTGAGGAAAAGTGCAGACTGCAGCAAATGCACTTCTCTAAGCGGTTTCTACTGAAAAAAAGGCCCCAGTCCATCGGTGTGTGAAGGGGACTGTGACTGTAAAGCGCTTTGGGCCTTTTAGGAAGGTTTTATGGGCAGATCTTATATTTATTGCAAATGAAGTCAACATCCAGCAAATTTACATTATTTATCCCACATTATAACTCCGTCCAGCCCAGTCATACTGAAGTTCACATTGCTGTGGTTTAATCCAGATTAAATCCAAACACTATTGAGCATATAAGCATATCTATGAATAATTTAGATCGTTACTGAAATAGAATCTTAGTCTATTTATTTTAAGGGGCTTATATCATGCTATTGTTAAGCCTTTCAGAGTAAACTACATAGATCCATAGATATGATCACATATTACCTTTTGCACACGAAATACAAGTTATTTTTGCGAGCTCCTTTTTTTACCCAGAAATAAGACGTCTCAATCTCTGAGGAACCGCCTTTCGCTCTTTGTGGGTGTCGCCTATTTTATGACGTCAACCTAGAGCCGGTCTTGGCAGTGAACGGTTGTTGTTTCTACAGATTAGGTGCAAGAGGAGCAACTTCTTCTCAGGAGAAAGTGGGTGTTTGAGTTAGCCTGTGGAAGGTGCTGGCAGTCCAGACTTTACCTGGAAGGGGCTGTTCCCCCGCATTCGTATGAATGAATGAGAGAACCTGCTCATGTTGTTGAGGCTGGTGCTCAGAGAGCAGAGATTTAGAGGAAGGCTCACAGATGCATAAATGGACCAAAATATCGCTTTGGTGAGGAATTAACTTTATAATACATTTGAAAGCTCAGAAAAGTTGATTTTCCATGATATAAGCCCCTTAAACTGGATTATGTTAAAAATGTTTTTGCACAGAAGCGAATATTGTTTTAAATGTTCCAATAAAATATGCTTTTCACCTCAGAAGAAACCAGACCTCACCTCCCTGCCAAGACAAAATGCAACCATAAATTTCCCTCTTAAAACCCCTTTTCTGCTAATACATCAAGCTTGGTTGAGACAGAGGTTTCCTAAAAGTGGGAAAAGGCGCTCCGCATCACGGTGGGGAAACTCCGGTTAACCCTGGTCCTCTTCAGGCCTGGTCCAGCTGCTTTGGTGTTCCAGAGAAGAGGACGCATCTCCAGGCTTGTCCTTCCACAGAATCTCACCAAGACTTGATGACATGTAATACGGCCTTGCAGGTGAACCGTCATTGCGTTCCAGGTCTTCACCTGATTTGTGTGCGTGTGTGTTTGTGTTACAGGGTGGAACAGGAGTTTAGTAAATTAACAGAAAAGGAGAGTATAAATAGCCAATTGCAAATAGGAGGGAATAAAGGAATATAGGAAATGTGAATAGGAGAAAGAAGACAAAAAGAGAAAAAGTCAAAAAGCAAGCCAGCAAAAGCACCCATAAGAAGATTCTGAAAGTTCATCACCGAGCAGCCACCATTACCAGGTTACACATTAAACACAACAACAAGCCAGTTTGTCAGGTTAAAAAGTTTAAGAGGGATGCCACCTTCAAGCAACTTTAGCTACCGACAGCCCAAAAAGCAGAGTCAGACCAGTTTAAAGAACCGTCGCTGTAACACTGTTTCTTCTTCAAACTATAGCAGCAGGGATGGTCACTTACAGAAACAGAGGAAGAGCGTGTCCACACACATGGCGTACACACTGAAGAAACCGCTGGCGATGAGGTACGAGCCAACAATGACAGTCTGAGGGAGGAAACAGACTTCTCACAACCAAAAGCCATGTCCTTCTCAGAAATTCTGCAGGAAAACTTAAAAAAAAAAAAAAAAAAAAAAAAAAAAAAAAAAAGGCCTGGAAGAAGCTTCAACGTACCAGGATGGGAACCCAGTAGTAGTGCAGGTTCGGCGCCGTGTCCGCAAAGGCCTTAACTCTCCCAGAGAAGAAAAAGAAGGCAAAGACTCCTGTGGAAGCCAAGACCATCCAGCTCATTATTTTCTGTTTATAACATCATGACTGAAGCGCCACAGTGCAAGAAATGGACTCACCTACGAGCCCAACGACCAGCAGTTTACCCAAAAACAGGAGAAAATCTGTCACTTTATCCAAGACAGCAACCCTGAAATGTTCGAAATGGTTATTAGTCTGAGAAAAAAAGATGAACAAATCAAGACTAAATAATAATCACCTAAGCAGGTTCCTAAAGAGCAGGAAGAAGGCATCTTTGGCAGCCGTGCAGAAGTTTTTGCCATATATTGCCACCTAGAGGTCAAATGCACACATTGCGGGAAGGTCAGTCAACGTTGGAAAGAAACGAGAAAGGTAAAATAAAAAAAAAAAGAAAGAAAAAGGGGATCACCATGGTAACAGACTTGCCCAACAAAAAGTTTCAAGTACTGAAAGTTAAACTACACCACGAGGAGTTAATCGTCAGCTGGACTATGAATGCAGCCATTAATTTTTGGTTGTATGTTCCTTAAACAAAATCTGATAAAGATGGTATTTTTGGTGTTTAACATGTTCTTGCGGAGTTTTCCTCATGGAGGATATTTACAAAGAAAATTAAGCTCAAAATTGTATTTGAGTGTTACTTTATTCAAATTATTGTGAATCAGAAGCAAAATCCTGTTTGAAAAAGGTCGAATTTCTGACGTAGAAAATACTCTAGCCGGACCACAGATCCATGTACATCCGTTTTCCTCATCTGGGCTGGAATCTGGATCAGAACTGAATAGATTCTATATCAGTCACTATTTTTGTGACACTGCTAATATTAGGTTGGGTTGTGAGACGCTGTAAGCTAGCGGGAGAGAGTATAAACAGATGGCTGATGGGAAGGGGGGCTTACTCCCCGCCACAGGTCCCGCCTAGTGAAAGCTTTTTTTCAAGTTAAAAACAGCTAAATTATAATTAAGACCACCAAGGACAAATTTTACCACAGATCAAAAAATGATCTTAAGAAGTCGACAAAAACTTAAACCAACTTTATTTTGCTTCAATCAACTGTGAGCTCGTGGAGAAATGTCTTACTGGAATATTCCTTTGTAACTTTGCATTAAAAGGACTTCCCACTTACTGTGGATCACAAGAGTAATGGATTTTATGCTTTATTCATGAGCATAGATGATAGAAAAGTACAAATTAAATCTACACTTCATGCCAGCCATTATTCTGTGGGGCAGGTCCGGTTTGGGGTGTCAAATCCCTTAAAGCCCCAGATGCTAATGCTTAGAAAACATATCATATTAGTTCATCTACCCATAGATCCATCTTCACCTTTGATCTATAGTATTCATAATTATATATATTTATACGTTTTATTTTGAATGCTCTTCCTGACACTACCCTCTGTATTTATCAGGCTTTGAACAGGCACAAGCAGAACACTGGCATTGCCCAGAACTCAATTCTATATTCCAAATTAATTGACATTACTCTTTTCCCACCAGCAACATTTTTGGGCCCAAGCCGATTCAGATTCATTTAATTTTGAACAAACAGATCCGTGTTTTTTCCTATTTTTACTTTAATAACCTTAATTAACCTAAAATGTCTTTGTAAGTCATCATTTTCTTTAAGGAACCTCACTAGAGACACGTGCTGTCAGTTAAAAACATTTAATGGGTTACTGATCCTGGAAATCCAAATTTGAAGATCTCGCTGGCTTTACAGAACAATTCTTGTGCGTTTCCTGATCAAACTAGCAATAAAATGGCGTGATCCATTCATGATTTGCAGACTTCTAGTAGAGTATTTATCTGGAATAATAAGCTTGAAATATAAAGCGTTGAGCATAATAAGAATAAATTATATATCTGACACTGATCAAGAGACAACATTCGATTTAGATCGAGTCAACCGTGTGATTGGGCCCAACTTCCCATCACATGATCAGATAAATACATCCATCAGCTAGCATTGATTCTTCTGTAGTTTCATTTTAATTTTAGAAGAAAGTGTCATTTCATTTTTTTATGTTTTGTCATCCAGCCCGCTGCAGTACAAAGTATCAAAGATCTGTTTTTTTTTCTAACTATTGGTACTTAAAGCTCTTTACACTCCCATGTTCACACCAACAAAAGAGGGAGCAGCTGTGCTGCTTAACCTGATGAGTGTTAAACTCAAGTCCTCAAGGACCAGCCTCAAGCTGGTTTTCCAGAAACCTGCCTTATTTGCTGCTGATTACCTGAACCAGGTGTGTTTAGCCAATTAGGAGCTTCAACGGCAGGTTGGTGGGAAAATATGTGGAACACTGGCCCTCGAGGCCTGAAGTTTGAAACCCCTGAGCAAAGGGTTCAGTGTCTGCCCAAAAACATTTTGGATGGTGGACAAACAGTCAACAGACCAACAGTGTGTAACTGCATCCTCACCATAATGTAGGCGTTTCTATTCATGAACTTTATGATCTTCTCCAGGCACCAGAAGCAGCACTTCAAGCAGCACAGCAGGAACTTTGCACACTGGTTCTGGGCTCCTGGAGATAGAAACATCCAAACCCAAAAGATCTCAAAAGATTATTTACATTTCAGCCCATTCGGGCCAAAGGCTCAAAGCTTCAAACCTTCTAAACCATATTATTTTCAGGACCAACCTTTAAGTTTGTGGTCCAAATACTCCAGCAGAACCCTGATGAGCTGAACGATGGAGAGGATGAGGGAGCCAAACGCCAGAGTCCCTGTGTGATACCTGAAACCAACAACTTACTGGTTCAACAAATACTGTAAAAAACAAAAGAAAACAAACAACAACAAAAAAAAAAAAAAAACTAGAAACCTGAGAGATCTCCCCAGAGAAGAAAACACGGGAAAGGTAGGAATGTCGCCCGGCTTTGAAAAAGCCCAGTAGTAGGAGGCGAAGGCACCAGCTAAGGTCATCTGTCCCAGAGCAATGACGAAGTTGGCACACCAGAAGAAGAGGAAGACATTGTAGAACTGTAAGGCGATCAGGTATTTGTGATAGGGCGTCTCTCCGCCATAGAAGGCAAAAAGGCACTGGGAGTCCGGACAAGCCTTTTTCTCTGGAGAATCTGAGTAATTCTGCAGGAGAATTTGATCAAATTACTTTCAGGTTATCATTTCCATGTCTAGATTCTCTTAAATTCACCAAAAGCTAGAAATAATTGAGGAAACCTACTGCTGGATTGCATGTTTGTCTTGAGTATTCACACGCAGACTCATTGAACACTTTGTAGATGGGTTGATTGGAGGTCGACAAGAAACTGAAGGTCAAGTCAAGGATCAAAAAATGGATTTCAGGATTCGCGCAGAGATCTGAACTTCCAGGAAACTGAAGACTAACCTGCCTTAGTGCAGCACATTTAGATACAACACATTAAAAAAGCTCATTCCAATAGTCTGACTACAATAACTGTTTTCTAAACTCCATTTCTAAGCTGTATTTCTACATTTCTTAGGACAGCTACAGTAAACAGAATAGCCATAGACTTTGAAGCAGAAAATTCTCATTCTGCAGTATTAATGTTTGTCATAAACAAAAGGGAAAAAAATAAAAAGTTTGGTTCACAGGGCTCTAGAATACATTTTTGCGCTGGTTGCACCGATGCGCCCAACTTTTTTTTATAAGGTGCACCAGTTCAAAAGTTGGGTGCACCTACCTTTTCGACCACATAGCATTTAATTCAGCAGGTTTATGTGGTCACTTTCATTTTTAATTGCTGTCAATATTGGCATTAAGGAGATCAACTTACAAGCTAGTAAACACAAAGCCCTTTATTCAAAATACAATAATGATAAATTACATAAAAAACTTGGTGCTTAAAGACCCAATCAAACACAATTTGTGTTTTTTAATATGTTTTTGTAGCATTTTTCTCACAATAGAGAACATACATATAAAAAAGTAAGATTAAAACTGCAGTTCTGAGTATTTGTTTATTCAAATAAAAATGTGTATAAAGCTTAAACTCTTGACAGCGTGTTAAATGGATGGATCCAAGTCTCCCTGGTCTGCCCCATTCTGATTCATCCACTTGTATATAAACAGATCCATGAATGTCTTCGTTTTCCTGGTCAGAGCTGGAATCTGGTTAAAAACTGTATGGCTGGATAGCTCTGATATTGCACATCATTTTAGTTGCACTGTAATGTTAGTTTGGGGGTGTGAGGGGCTGTAAGCTAGCGGGATACAGGGTAAAAAGTTTCATGAGATATCAGCATGGGGTTACTTCACACCAGCAGCCCTATCCACAACTCAGATGTTTTTTCTATTGAACTCCTGCTGCTCTGCAGAAACTATGTCCTAGAAAACTACACCTTTTTTTGGTTTTGGCTAAAAACTGCAGAATCATAATGAAAAGACCACTGGGAACCCTTTGAAAATGGATCAAAATATAGTTATAAAATGGGATTTTTAAATGCTTCACAGAGATGAAATTACTAAAAAAATAAAAAACTTTGAAGGTTTTGTGATCAGTACAGAGTGGATCCAGCATCACTTCATAGGTGTGTCCTGAATTCAGTCATTCTTTAAAATCAGCAGCTGTGTTTGGGTCAGCAGAAACATGTAGATGTTTTTGGTTTAAGGCGCTTTGTGCCAAATTGCTGTGATGGACAAACGTCATCGTCCAATCAGTGGCGTTTCTTCTTTTTTTTAACACTTCATTTTGATTTCTGATAACTAATTTTGTTTTTAGAAACATTTTTTTTCTGAATTTTTTTGGCTTGTGGAATTTTTTTTTTTATTTCTAAAACTTGTTTTTTTTATTATTTGTTTTGCTTATTTAATGTCGTTGTGATCGTTATGTTTTGAGTTGATGGATTTGTTTATGTGATTTAACCTTCAGGGCCACCATAGTTAACCCTTTAACACCAATAATGTTGCAGTGACACCTGAATAACTATTTTGTTTTTTTTTTCCATGCCATAAATCTTCAACTGTTCACTCGATCACCGTAAATCAACTAATTGATATTTGAGCTGGATCATACACAGATTGAACGTTTCTTTGCATTTAATGTTTTGGCTTAAAAAAAACAATAATAATAATAGTAATAATAATAATAATAAAAGGATACACAGCAGTCACTGCCCAATAGGCAATGACTAAGGCCAGGAGAAGGAAGGTGAACAGTGGGTAGAACAAAGAGCACATCACATATCCAATGGCTCTGTAAACACAAAACACAGTAATGTCTGTTATTAGGCCAGACATTATGTGGCATTTTCAAATAAAACAGAATACACTTCAATGAACAGAATTCACCTGCTTGCTTCCTTGATAAGAGCAATAGCGATGAGGATCCTCTTCCTCAGGAAGATGAGCAGGAGGATGATGATAACTTCTACAATAGCCAGTATGATCACTGTGGACAAAGGGGTGAAGTTTGCATGAATGCACATCTACCTTTAGCCAGATCTTCACTTTAGACAACACATGTACTGACTGAAGGCCAGCCAGGTCTGTCTGATTTGCAGGTAGACGGCGAAGTCAGTCTGAAAGCCCAGTTCCTGGATAGTGACGTTAGCGCCCGGCTCTCCCTTCAGGCTCGCATACTCCATGTAGCAGTGGAAGATACCTGAAACACCAGAAAGTTCTTAGAAGAGAACAGCAAGGAAGAGAAACCATGAACTAAAAAAAAAAAAAGACTTCTGGTGACAAAATTTAATAAACTAACTGAACCAAAAATAAACAGACAAAAAACTGATGTACAAAACGCACAACCATTGAACGGGCATTGAAAGTTTAACGGGTTGAACTTTAACCAATCACGGACTCAGATTTGGAAGTGATGTATAGATGGCATTCCCTTTAATTCATGGAAGTACCAATCATTTGAAATTTGATCATGAAGGAAAAATGTATTGTGGATTTTTGTCCTGCTGGAATTATGACACCAAGTCTTTCATATAATCAGAATAGAGCTGTGAAAGAAGAAGCCTGGAGCAACAGTCACCAGATTTGCTCCACTTTGATATTTCACACCAAGCCTCTTCCAACTGTGATAACATAGTTTTAGACTTGATCGCAATCTGATGTATATATGTTTCAAGCCTGGCATTTCAAATGAAAGCCCTAGTAGAAGTCTACACATCATAAATGGATCACCACAAATTTTTGTCCAAAAAAGAAAGAGCAGAATACAGCAGCAGTTTGAGCAGGAGGAGCACAAAAACAGTTCTCTAAGGTTAGCAAGATATTCACAGACTGACTTAGGGAATCCAAAACTCTTAAACATTTAAAACTGATAGTGTCTCTTGCTTTTTGTCTTAATGCGAACAATGAACGACAAAGACATTTAAAAGAAAAAAGATTGAGTTTTTGTTTCTTTTTAATGAGAACAACGCTGCTGCTGCAAACATTGAGACGCTGCAGAGTGCAAGCTCCGGGAAAAGAAAAAAAAAATTATTAAAAAAAACTAGATACATTTATAATATCTAAAAAAACACCCAAAACTAATACATTGTTACGAGCTAATCATCTGGTTTCTAGCCTTCTAAATAACTAACAGAACTAACAATGCAATTCCCAAACTTTCTCAGGTGACTAATAATCACCTATTTTATGGTTACATTTATTCAAGCTTTTTCACAAAAGTGCTCTATTTGAGTGTTAATCATCTGGAAAGCCCATCAGTTGTGGTGCACACACAACCCCTTCCACAAGTGCTGCTTCTGCATTAAAGCACTACAGCAGTGGAGAAGCTGCCTGACAGTCTGAAGGCTTGTGGCAGAGAGGGCACGTTTCCAGGATTTCATATTTGGATTTTGTTTTTCAAACTGGAACAGATTCCATGACTCATGCACAAAACGACTGCTTTGTGTGTCCTGGTGGTATCAATGCTAAATCCTAAAAATGAATCACCAAGGGCACGTGGGCGGTGTCACTGATTCACATGTGATGAGATCTAACCAGCTCCTAAGACTGATTCAGATTTAATCTTCTTGGATGACTGAAGACATTCAAAAAGGCAAACTTGTGTTTTAGGCCTTACCATATCCTATCACCAGAATCACCAAGGCAACCACGATCCAGACCATGACAGCTGCCAGGAACCGCATGAGGATGATGAAGAGCAAACTGATGATTGTTGCGATTGCCAACCCTCTGCAGAGAGAAGCTCAGAGAGGAGCCAGGCAGTCAATTGAAAGGAGCTCCAGGAGAGAAAGGGGAAAAGTGGAGGACGGTTAACTCACATGAGGATCCAGTACCAGGATTGAGTGTAATCCTCAAAGATTTTCATCACCACCTGACGGGCCTCAATGGCCAAGGTGGCATTCCTGAACAAAAACAACTTTTTCCTTCTTGTACGTTCATTTCAGGTGATTTAATTCTTCTCATTGCAATCTCAACTACTCACTTGACGCCATATCGAAGATCCTCGGCTGAGATGGTGTTTCCTTCTCCATCGTCTTTCACAGTGGTGTTCGAGCCCAAAGACGGAAAACACCTTTTGGTGACTGAGGAACAGCAAAAAAAGAAACTCAACATGTGCAGCAGGCCTCTAGAATTCAGTTTGAGCACTTTGTTTCACTCACAGGACTTGCTGGGAATCAGCACGGCAGGACAGAGACGGTTCTTGAGGATCTCTGGGACTCCCTAGTGACAGAAAATCAAAAGCAGGTCAGAAAAACAGTGCTTTATTAAAAAAAAAAAAAAAAAAAAAAGTAATTAAATGTGAACTCACCATTGAACGAGTCACACCCTCCTGGCAAAAGTTTTTGTAGTAATCAAAATCCTTTTGGTTGGTGTACGCAGTGAGTAGGGTCATGTACTTCTCAGGGCACTTCTCCACGCACATCTACCAGTGAACAGCAGAGCAGTCGCATCAGGTAAACTTAAGGAAATCAGTGCTGCTAAACACTGACGTGGGTTCGGGAAGACTGATTGTGAGCAGACTTGAAAACTACAAGAATGACGGCCATTTCAGAAAGTTCAACTGCAATGATTCAGACCTGAGTAGTCGGACACTGGAACTCCAGCAGCACCATGGGACTGGCACACTTAAGGATGTTAAAGTAAAAGAGCTGTGACTTCTTTCTGTTGGGTAAACCAAAAAAAGAAAACTGTGGAACTCTTAAAGACACTGATGAAAATGATGTTTTAACATGTTCTTGTTACATTTCTCTGATGAAGGAGAAAAAGATTTTAGTTGTAAGAGGAAATACACTGGAAAGACATCAATCTCTCTGCTCTGCTCCATTCTGATGAATCCACTTGAAGACAAATAGATCCACGTACGTTTGTGTTCCTCGTCTAAGATGATATCTGGCTCAAAATTGTATGGCTGGATAGCTCCAATATTAATTGTCAAAGGACAAGCAAGCCCGGCATGACAAGAGATCAAAAAATAAATCTTTGCAGGCGCATGCCAGGTCTGAGTATGATGGGGTTTGGTTCCTTGACCCTCACCGCTATTAAGTAGCTTTAAAAATTAATCAGGTGTGACACCACAATTACCAAAATGTCATTGTAAAAAAGAAGAAAGGCTGACGTGGAGGGCTGAGCTTTCCAGGAAAAATTAACAATTTTATTTATTCTTGAAGCTGAATGCAAAACCTGTGTGTTTGCTATGTAACCAACAAGTTACAGTGCTGAAAGAATAACATTCAGCGCCACTATGCAACTCACCATAAAGAAAAGTTTCACCTTGTGCAGGGGCAGTTAAGAAAACAGAAGATTAACCAACTATTAGCTGGACTGAAAAACAGCAGTCTGCATTTACTGCAGCCGTGATGTTTGCGATGAAGCAGTGAAAGCTGGCTACCTTCTTGCAAACAAGTTAGTACAAACATCCAAACAGTTTTTGCATGCTGAAGGCTACAGAAGTCATGAGCCCCAAAAAGCAGCCGACCTTTGCCAACAGAAGTGTGTCGAGGATTACGACTGCAGATACATCTCTCAGGAGACTTGGGCAGCCAAATGAAGGACAAAATCCCCACATTTATTGATGAAAGCAACAACATCAGATATTACACAACAATGCATTTTTATTAGAGGTGTTCATGAGACTTTGACTGTCACTAAGGAGTTTGAGTTGTTTCAAATGATGGACAACAGCTGAAGTCAGCACTCTCATTACACATTTTTTTGCCTCAAATACCGAAGGGGTTTATTTAAATATATTTCTCATGTGTAGAAAAATGCATAAACCCCCATTAAAAACAGAAACATCAATCCAAAACAAGAGGCCTTCGGCTCTTTTTTGTTTGCTAAGATGTTGGATTAAAGAATAGTCTTTGTAGGGTAGCATTTAACACCAAGCTAATAAAAATACAGTAACTCAGACCCTGAACTCCCCATTTAACCTCTGTGTAAATGAGACTTCTCTTCCCAGGGCGAAGTTCAGCAGCGTTTTAATTCAACTAAGACCTCTGAAGATTTTTTTTAAGCTTCAAAACTCCTGCAGTGATCTGTCAAAGACGTGACATGGAGGTTTTCTGTACCTAAGAAAAAAATAACTCAGTGTGACACCCACTTTCATGAAATATTGAAGCTTTTCATCTTTCCAAGTCAGATCTTCCTTCTAAACTGCACAGGAAGTGCAGACATCCTTTGTTTACATCACATTCCAGAATATGACCATATTCTGTGGTTGTGACTCACAAATGTCATGAGTTGCAGATACAGAGTAATGGCTGAGGAGCTTAAGTTTGAGAAGCCTTAAACTGCAGGGCTTCCCATCACATTTCTTGAGCACAGAAAACTATCAAAAACACTTCAAGAACAGACAACACACTAAGCAGTTTCCTCACAACATTTTTCTCTAAAACATTCAAGAGTTTGGAGAGAAGTTTAAAGCCACAGATATGAGAATTGAGATTAAATACCAGAGTAACTGAAAGCAGATTAAAATTGAAAGACTGAGTAAAGACTCGCCCAGCAATAGTCTTTATTTATGCAAATATGATTTTTATATGAAAAGATTTTCTGGGAATATAATTTTAAAACAGATAAAGAATTAACTTATTAAACCTGTTTTTGGAAGGGTGGAAAAGGCATGTTTTGACACAGTATTTCTAAATCATGTTATTCAGATCTGTAAATTAACATGTATTAAAAAATACAGAGTAGAACAGAAAATTCACTTTTGGAGACTTGCTCAAAAAAAAAAAAAAATACAACTTTTCAATGTCCCACTAAAAGCAAAGAAGAGATTTTCAGAGACCGGTTTATGACTGCAGCTTTAAAATAGAGTGTGGCTCATTTGGAAACCATTTCCTGAATCAGAGTTCATTGGTAGCACTGATGATTAAGCAACTCCATCTTCCAAGAATCTCCACTGTCAGTGGATCTAGACAACCAGCCCTGTTTCTCTCCCCACTGCTCTTCTGCCTTTAGTCTACACACCAATCACTGTGCCTCAGAAATCCCTTCTGTGAAACTTCTCCTGTTTGCAGATGACACCTCTATTATTGGACTCATTCAGAATCAGAACGAGTCAGCATATGGTGGAGTAGCAGAGCAACTAGTAGGGCTGTGTATTGAAAGAGTCTGGCGATACGCATCACGATGTATCCCAAGACTGTACCAGTACAATTTCACTATTTTTCTTTAAGTGGCATTGAGGAAAAACAGCTATTTGAATAATAAAACAACTTTCATGTGTTAGTAAAATGGTAAATTCATTTTATTCAATGATCACAACATTAAGCAACTATCTCACATACAAGTTGCTGTTACCCAAGCAAATTCCTGATGCTTTTCTTTTGGTAAATTAAGAAATATTTGTTCTTAAAAAAGGGAACAGTAAAAATGGTCCGATTTCCACAGCGAAATATTTTCCAGTATAAGAAAGAAACAAAATGAATGTGCCTTAACCAATAAGATTCTAAAAGCATGATTGAAGACATAGTATTGTTTGCTTCAAACATTGCTAAATCTAGCTTCTCTAGTATGTTAAAAGGTTCAGGAGCCTGAACAGGTGCTTCAAAAATAAAAGGACAAAAGAAATTAAAAATTCTTTCCAGAAACATTAAAGACGGGATGAAGGGGAGCCCTTGAATGTGGCTAAGATGCTTTGTACTTCAATCTATGCTGTTGTACTGTGACATAGATTGTTTGACTTTTGAAGTTTGACTTTTGACATCATTCCTGTACTCCCTCACGTGTCTTTTCTGTGCAATTAGCGTCACCAATCTGCTCCAGAGCGCTCCTGACCTCAGACTGGAGCGACGGTTCATCTTTCAGCAGGACAATGATCCAAAGCAAACCACCCAGATATGGAACGAGTGGCTTCAGAACAACTCTGTCAATAACCTTGAGTGACCCAGCCAGAACCAGACCTGAATCCAACTGAACATCTATGGAGAGATCTGAAAACGGTCGTGCACCGAAGATTCCCATCCAACCTGATGGAGCTTGAGAAATACTGCAAAGAGGAATGGACCGAACTGTCCAAAGAAAGGTGTGTCAAGCTTATGGCGTCATATACACAACCACTTAAGGATGTAAATGCTGCCAAAGGTTCAGCAACTAAGTATCTAGCAAAGGCAGTCAATACTTCTGTACATATAATTTTCAGGTTTTTCATTTTTAATATATTTACAACAATTTCAAAAGAACTTTTTCAGCATTGTCATTATGGGATTTCTTTTCCAGGAAGAAAACTGATTTAATTCTATTTTGAAATAAGGCTGTGATATAGAAATGCGGAAGAAGTGAGGCGCTGTGAATACTATATGGATGCACCATATCTCTATCTATTAACATGACATTCTTCTTTTGGGTAATGAAGCGGACTTGAAAAATCTCCACAGGCATCTCACACCACAGAGACAATTTGTTTAGACTCCTCCCCTCAGGTTAGCATTTCAGAGACAGGCACAGTCCAAACCAGCCACCACATACGGCTTCTTCCCCTAAGCCTCCGTGATAAACTCTTGACCAGTCAGAGTGCGAAACCACAAATATGAGAACTTTGCCTTAATTATACATATCTTTATTTTTTAATATATATTTATGCTTCTTTATGCCAGAGTCAAATCTGTACTCAAACTTAAAATAAAGCCAATTCTGACATCAAGCTCAACATTTTAAATTCTGAATGAAGACACAAGAGTAAACTGAGCTGATTATGAACATCAATTGCTCTGCATCATCCCAGCTTTTAGCAGCCTTTCATTTTTTAGAAATGGAGGGCAGATAAGTGGACTGTACCAGCCTGACTGATAGATTAAAACATGTTGATCTCAGCATTGTGTTCAGAGAAACAGCTGATTTGCAGTTCTGTTATTTCTATTCCCCATAAAACACCAGCGTCTTCAACTGAAGGAAGCAGCGACTCATTTGCAAGGAAGATGGGATCTACTCACTCCAGCGGGGTTCCAGCCTGCCCGCAGAACTGCCCTCGGCTGTCTGTGGGGTAGATGGCCTTCCTGGGGTCACCCTGGGACCATGCTGAAAGACACAAACAGTTACTCAACCTGAGAGGTGGCGGCCAGCTCGTTGTTGTGTTCACGAGAAAGGCAAAGCCTTACCTAAAATTCCTACTGCGATGTACGCCAAAACACAAATGATGAAAAGGATGCAGCAGATGATGTCGGTGCAGCCCCTGAAAAGAAGAGTACTTAGAATCAGGATCAGAAACAAGCTGCGTTCCTGAATGGCATCAGTAGAAAAGAGGTAGCTCACCTTTTCTCAATCGGACCCTTGAAAGTGGGATCATACTTCCGAGGCTCACCTATCAGAGAAGCAGAGCATTAGTCAGTCTCTGAATGTGATAGATGAAAGGCCACAGCTTTGTAATCAGCTTTTTCCAATTCAAAGATTTGAGGTCACAAATGAGCGCTCCTCCGCCTTCCTCCCATTCTTTTCCATGATTACTTTTCCGAAGGAAAGGAAAAGTTCACCAGCTCATTTGTGACCTCAAATCTTTGACATGGCTTGACATGCCTGGCAACCCTAAAAAATTCCTCTTTGGTGATCCAGCAGTAACTCCTCAAAAGAGAAGTTACTTGGAAAACTAATCAGACCTCGTGTTGTTTTCCACTTTGATAGGATTATCAAGCAATTATGTTGACCTATCCTCAATTTATTTTAAACTACACACTCACTGGAGGTTAGAAACTTTAGTGTAAACATCTACACGTGTGAAAAGTAGAAACATTTTAAAGAAGATTTCCTATTAAACAGTTTAGATGTTTGTAGGTCTGTCACATCCTCTGCATTCCTACATCCCCTGACAAATGCATAACATCTATGTGGTGCCTCAGCATATTAATTATGCATGTGCTCAATAACATAATGCTGCAGCTAGCATTTAGCTCTCAGGCTGGTGGACAAGGCAGCTTCATGTCAGTGGAGTCATGGAGGGAGGAGTCACATTTCATGGCCGTGTTGTGGCATTACCCCGTCCGACAAGCTTCACTACTTCAACTATTTAACAGAAATCTGTTAAAATGACGTTAAAGAAGAGAAACGCTTAAAAGAACCTGCTTAGCTTTGGAGAAAAAGCTGTGTCTAGCGGCATGTGCAACCCAGAAGCACATGCGGTGCCACACCTGGATAATCAGTTACACTTCGCATTTCCTCATAAACAAACATGTTCAACTTCACACTGCTGATCCAGCAACAACAGTATCAACCCGGCAATACAATAAAAAGATTTTTGTCTCCAAAGACAAAACTAAAAAACACAAAACAATAACTAAATCGTTTAGATAAAAGTCAAAGCTCAAAGGGAAGTTACCGTTTTTGCCATAAAAGTTTTCATTTTCAGCCATGTTGAGTTAGTCCTTCGAGCTGAAACTGAGAAGTACAGCGAAGCTTTGATCCGCCTTCCTTCTCCCTCTGCGCTGGACTGCACTGAGCGGCTGGTAAGAGCTGCTATTGTGAGGGGAGAAACCAGTTCAACCTGTCCTTGTCCCAACCTCAACTCAAACTTCCTCCTCCTTCTCCATTCAGCAAACGTTCCTCAGCGGTCCCCTTCACACCTGTGTATGATTAGTTACACTCCCCCATCTACAGAGCCTCACATGTCTGCGTATGACCTCTGCAAGAAGATAGGAGTGAAAGCAGATCCTGGGAGGAAAGGGTGGAGACTCTACTTCTTGTAGTTTAATGGCTAATGGCAGCAACGTCAAGGTGCATTTCCACCACCTATTGTGTAGTGTCAGAGTGGAGGACTGCCTATTAAAAAAACTATATTCTCCTCAATGGTCCAATTCTCCTTAAAAAAACAATAACAACTTGGTTGAAATTCCGCTCCCCAAAAATCTCCTCAAACTCTCCGTCAGGCAAGGATGGAGATTGCGTCCTGATCCTGACTTGTTTGTTTGTGTCAATCAATTGGTTTCAGGTGTGTTAGCTCTCTGACATCATCAACATCAGTCACATCAACACAAAGCAAAAAGTATTCTGACAGAAACAGAAAGTGTTTCTTCTACATTCTTCCAGTCTTGTGAGGACCCTGGCATATTGTCCTGGAACAGATCAGAGGAAAAACTTACTTTTTTCCCTCCATTCTTCATGACTGGGAGTTGTGCATTTTACTATTTTGCTTCCACAAGCCGACAGCAATCAGAAGAAAAGTTTGAGCACAAGTTGCCAACTTCCACAAGAGCAATAAAGAGCAAAAACAAGTCCAAGTTTCCATCCGTTCAATTGTGGCTTCAGAAGTAAAAAAAACAAAACTCTTTTTATTGTGCTTCAGAAAAGCACAGAACTGTTAAGGTGGAACTGTGGTATTGGGTCAAAACAAAAAATGTTAGTTCTTGCAGTCATCTGGAATGGAGGGAGACACTGCAAAAGGAACCTCTGTTATATTTTCCTTATAGTTCCCCTCTGATCAGCTTGTGATCTTTTTAAAAGCATTCCCAGTGGTCTTTTAATCATGATTATGACATTTTTAGCCAAAATCTAAAAACCTGTCGTTTTCTAGGATTCCAGAGCTGTTCATTAAAAATTCCCATCTGAGTTGTGGGCGGAACCCTTAGCACAGAGCAACTCCATTCCCGTTACTAATAACTGAGATCTCTATTTACGCACTCTCCCACTAGCTTAGAGCCGCCTACTTAACATTACAGGTGCAACAAAGATTGCGAACAATATCAGAGCTTTCCAGCTGTACAGTTCTGATCCAGATGCCAGCTCAGGCGAGGAAAACAAAGATGTACACGGATCTATATGTCTGCAAGTGGATGCATCAGAATGGAGCAGAGCAGCTTGTCCAGCAAATGACGAATACAATCTGAACCAGTTGTTTGCCCAAGCAAGGATCGATTTTTAGCCCTAACAAATAAGGGACTTCGCTCTCTGGACAACTTGTATATCAATAATATTTTTGCTTCAAAGGATTATTGTCAAAGTTTAATCTAAAACAAAACGGATTTCATCTGTTTCTTCCAACTATTTTTACATTTCAAAAACGCACACAGCTTCTTTCCCACAAAAGCTAACCCCCAATGGATTGAACCTGGTGATAATTGCTGAGATCCTGTCAAGAGTTCACCCTTCACGTTGCCATATTTGGCAAACCCCCAGACAATATTCACACCACACACATTCAAAACAATGTCATTGCCTTTGCCTCTCTTATTGCTCGTAAAATAATCTTGTTGCTTTGGAAATCGCTTCAATCGCCACTAATCAAATTCTGGTTACGAGACATTTCGAGTCTGTTTCATTGGACTGGGTCTTTAACAACACCCACATTATTACAGATGAATGAAGTTCAGTTTGATTCTAATCTGTTTCCTCAATTGTTCAGCAAACTTGTACATTGATAAAAGCTTTCAAAAATGATATTTGTACTTTTGGGATTTGAAATGTGTTTTTCACTCAAATTAATTATTCTGCAGATGTTTTTGTAGTGAAGCAGAAATTAAATGAAAAAAAACTTCTGCTTTTAGAATTCCTAATTTAATCTAAAAGCTTCTCAGGTTTAAAACAGATTAGAGTGCATTTAGGAAAAACTAGAGTATAATTTTTTAAAGAAATTATAAACAAAATTATTTCAGATTATTACTTTTTTATTCCATCTCAATTACAGCAATCTGATTTGTTTGAAGAAATTAAAATCTACATTTTAAAAATCAGATTTTTTACTAAAAGGAGTTTTTTTGTTAGATGGGAAATAAAGGCACATTTTCTGAGAAGGGTAGAACACTTTGATGAAGCTTTCATCTCCATCCTTTTCCTGTTAATCGTAACAACATAACACATCACTAAAACTGAAAACCACAAAAGATTTTTCATGAAAACAAAACGGCAACCACAGAAACAATTACGCATCTGCTTTAACTTAACTGCTGTAGCATAGACCTACCTTAATTTAGAAAGTTGACTGTTTCCTCTCAGAACTCCATTAAATATCTCTGATTGGCCATTTAAAACTGTGTAAGAACTCGTTCTTTTTTTTCTGAGATCACAGAGTTGCACAAACCCAGCGCAAGTTCCGGCGAGCTACTGAAAGGTTTCACATATTGACGTTTTGTACAAACACAGCTACATACTAAAAGGAGACCAGTGATAAAAAAATTGGAACCAGAATTTAATTTATCTTCAACAAAGCAGTTCCACATTCCAACAACTTCTAAAGTTTGAGTTGTTTTTATGTTTCAGTTGTTTCTGACTGCTGGTATGTTGACAGAGCAGTAGACACTCAACACATGGTTCTTGTGTGGTTTCTGAGTGTATCATCAAAAATATTTAAGTGGTAAAGGATGGCAACAATGGTGGAAATTACCTGCAGCTGTTGTTTAAAAAGAAAAGAGACCAAAGTAACTTCAACCAAGAAGAAGAAGAAGAGAAAAAAGGTAAGGAACTCTGGAAAGAATTTGAGTGCTATGAAGCAACTCTCCTCAGAGTTACCAGTAATTACAACTAATCTGACACAGGACATGGTTGCAAAGCAGCTGCACATTCCCTCATGAAGTTTCTTCATCCAGCTAAACCTTTAATTACTCCAACACACACAACAGGGGCGGATACTGTAGCCGTTTCTCCAGAAAAACTCTGTGTGGCACAGTATGGCTGATGATCTTTAAAGTTTTTCAAATTACTCTTCAGAGTTTGAATTAGGCCAAAGTTACTTTTCCATAACTCATCATAAAAAATCATCAATTAATTTTCAGTCGTATGGTTCCTATTTGAGTCTTTCATAAACCTCTGCAAACTTCTACAACCTCTCATGCTCACTGTTGCTGTTAGCAGCATTTTTTAAGCTACGTTCACACCACCTTCAGCAACATGCCTTCAAGCAACCACTTTCAATGAAAAGTCTATATCAACAAGCGTATATGTGCATTCTGGGCTTCCAAAATTCTCGCATTCAGGCATCAAATTTTTTTTGGTCTCTAGGTACACAGTGCGCAGCCATTGAATGTGAGTTGAAAGTTGAAACAGGTTGAACTTTGACCATTCGGGGGACTTGGATTTGTTAGTGACACATGGGTATGTGATATACAAAATGAATATATTAAGCATGAGGGCGTGGTTAACAAAAAACCTCTGTTGCTAAGGAAATTTGAAAATGTACTTTTACAGATTTGTCTAAAAAATTACATAGACCTGTTTGTCGTCCCCAGGCAGCCAAAAAATAAAATGGTTGCTATGGAGATAAACCCCCAGAAAAGATGCCATCTAGAAAAAAAGTGTTTGAATTTGTCACGTGCAACTATGACCAGGGTGGCAGGAGTACAAGGGTGGGTCAACAGAGGGTTGGGGGCTAGGTAGCGCCTGTTGGTCAAACAACGTCGCTTGCTGCTTTAATTTTTTTTTTGTTGTTGTTAATCTTCAATCAAGTAAAAGTACAAAGTAAGGTGCGGTAAAATTATTGCGTACTTTTTTTCCCCACACAAAGTTCCTTCAGTAGATGTAACTTGATACTATCTGGCTCTGATTACATGAAATTACCTCTGGTACTAACTAACTAAAGGCTGAATGTCAATTTTCATGTCTAAAACAAACCTAAGTTATATTTTTACTTGCAAACAGATGTAAATAATATCTCTATTGAATAAAGGCTCATTTGGACTGGTGCTGAGTGACAGATAACATAACAGATGGATTTACTGATGTGAGAAGTGCCTCCTCTTCATTAAAAGATTAAAGCTGTTTCTTTCACCCACAAACACAGAAGCACATTTAGATGAGGAAAGCATGAGGGGAACTTTCTTCAGTAGCTGTTAGGTTTCATAATAAACCAACCCATTTTGGAAGATTTTCTTGGCATAAAAACACAACTGTTTTCACCAACATCAAAAACAAAACAAGAAAAGCTTTTTTTAAGAGCTAATAATAGCAATGTTGTAACGCATCCGATAACATGAACTACAGTTGAGCCAGCCTGGTTTGTTGAAAGGATTGTTTTGGTTAGCTGGGCTCTCTATACATAGCTGTCAGCTAAAGTTCCTGCTGCTCTTTCATACCAGTCTGAGGAATGTGGCAGCAACTAGGACGTGATTATCCTCGGTGTGCTCCCAAACTTTCTCAGAGTGCTCCTACTCTTTTTTCTGATGTGAAACAACAAAACAGGACGGTTCCAAACACAACAATTACAGTTTTTTTTAAGTAGCTAGCACTTAATTTGCGTTCGCTCACGAGGTCTGCAGCTCTATTAAAACTATTTTCTAAAAAAATATATATATATTTTTTTTTTTTTCCAAAAGAGAAAATTCTCTGTGAGTTTGCAGTTTTCTTGAGTACTCGAAAACCCCTCATGCGAGCTCATATCGCGGTTGTCCGTATTTTAAACTAGTTAACGTATAACTGAAGATAACGCTAATGAGCAGAAACGAGTCCACTTGGAGTTTTAAACGGTTACCTCGCTTCATGATGACCACAGCAGCCCAAACGCTTCAGCTTGAACTGAAGGGATACGAGCCGCTGCTCGGAGTTTAGGTTGTTTCGTAAAAGTCCGCTCCGAAATCCTGACTGTCTCGAGGCATTTAAAACAGAGACTTTAGAAATGGATTCTGACCAATCAGAAGGAGGAAGCATGTGACTGACAGCCGTTTTACCCAATCAGCAACCGATAGATGACGTCCACTGTTGGGACCCATTGCTATACCGTTAACTAATAATTGTTGATTTTTTTTCTTTATTGTTCTGCCAAACAGCAACAAAGCAGTTTTTATGTTTATATATATATATATACATATATTAAAGAACGCAAGGAAAGACTTAAGGCATAAGTTTGCTGATGAGACATTCTTTTAATATGTCAAAAAATTAGGCTTTATTATCATCATGTTCCCTTTCCAAATAACAGAAATCAAAATAATATTGTGTGCAAAAGTTTGGGCGCCCGGCAGAATGTATTGTTTGCACAGCCTCCATTGGAAAAGCTGAGACCTAACAGTGTCATGGATTGTTCTCAATCATTGTTTACAAAGTCCAAGGGATTTCAATCTGAAAGATTTGAAATAATCTGAGTCATCTGACTTTGACTCACCATTCAGTATCATGGGTTCTTCCAAGCAGTTGTCCAGAACAATGAAACTGAAAATAGTTGATGCTCACAAAGCAGGAGGAGGCTATAAGAAGAAAGCAAAGCTTTTTCAAATGATAGTCTCTTCTGTTCAGAATGTCATTTAAAAATAGCAGTAAACAGGAACAGTGGAAGTTAAAGCAAGATCTAGAAGAAAAATCTAAGACAGAGCAGCTCGCAGGATTGTGAGAAAAGCCAGTCCAAACCCACGTTTGACTGCAGCATCCCTCCAGAAAGACCTGCAGATTCTGGAGTTGTGCTACACTGTTCTACCGTCAAGAAATACTTGTACAAATATGGTCTTCATGGAAGAATCATCATAAAAAAACCTCTTCTACATCTTCACCACAAAATTCAATGTTTGAAGTTAACATATAAACAAGCCTGATGTATTTTGGAAACACTTTCTGTGGACTGACGAGGTTAAAATTTAACTTTTTGGCTGCTATGAGCAAAGGGACATTTGGAGAAGAAAGGGTACAGAGTTTAATGAAAAGAACCTCTGTCCAACTGTTAAGCATGGGGGTGGATCAATCATACTTTGGGCTTGTATTGCAGCCAGCAGCACAGGAAACATTTCACAAGAAAGAAGAATGGATTCCATAAAATCTCAGCAAATTTTGGACACTAACTTGATGCCATGGGGGGGTACAAGGTACTAACTCCTCAGGGCACCCAAACTTTAGCACACACCATGATTTTGTGTTCTGTTAGTTTGAAATGGTAAATGATGGAAATAAATACTCTTTTTTTTACATATTAAAAGAATGTCTCATCTGTAAACTGATGCCTTTAGGAGATTTTTCACTTTTTTGGACAGTTCTTTATGCACAATAACATAACATTTTACCTGGGATGCCCATTAAAAAGCAAAATAAACTAATGTGATTCTTGCTGTATTTAAGACAAAAATATGTAAATATAATTTTCTTTTTTTTTTATCTTACAACACCAAAATTTCCTGTTTTGACTGAAAAAATAGCACAATACAGTACAATGCAAGACAGATTATTGTAATACAGAAGAAAGTAAATAATCAATGAAATTCTAAAGATTATGAAAATATAGAAAGTAAATCCAAAGTAATTCAGAAACATAACATTTCAGTAGTAATGGCAGAATACCATAAAATTAAACAGCAGATTTCACTTCACTCAAGCACCACTCAGGCTGCGAAAACAAATGGAGGAGGCTTTTTGTGGCACGCCAGGGAGCTTTTACATGTCCATTAAAAACTACCAGCTGAATTACTGGAAATGCAGAAATAAAGTGTTACAAATTGAGCTGTTTGAGTTTGGTGATCTTTTGAAAGAGTTGTCTTCATAGTGTCCCCCATCGTGTAGGATGACCCTCATGGTGAGGAAAAGGACAACAGCTGATCTGAGGACCAAGTGGTGGAAGCTGAAAAAGGAAGAGTACTGTCTGGCTTTTAGGAAGGAGTTCAAGCAGACTGACAGATCGGGAGGTTCTTCCAGATAGTCAAATACTGGTAGCTACAACAAATTTGATGAGGCAGATTAGGAGAAGTGTGTCATTTGAAGGGAAGAAAGCAAATCAGGAGACTTGGTGGTGGAATAGGGGATTGTGTTGAGAGGAAAAGACTGGCTAAAAAAAGTGAGCAGACAACATTGTGGTGGAGGCCATACAAAGGGCGTATTAGGAGAGAAGTGGAAGGATGTGCAGCAAGTTATAAAGAACATAGGCAGTAGAGTTAGGAAATGTGTCAAAAAAATAAAAATATCTGAGTTTTTCATACCAAATTTTTATTTTTGATTTTAATCTATTTTTTCTCCCTCCTTTTACATTCTTTAAAAAAATCCAAATGACAGAATATTTTAAACTAAGGCTATTTTGTTTTAACATCTCCTCTGGGAATCAGCTCAAACACAAAGTTCGATTTAACACAAGCTGTAAACATGTTTGTAGATCAATGCAGCACATGTTTTGTGAGCTACAGCTAGCTTAAGCATCTTATAAAGAGAAACACTTCTTGTCTGTTTCAGGTGTTGAAACAAATTTGTCTTACTCCAACCTTTGGCAGCTACAACCTTCAAACAGATGTTGCTGTGTGTGGATTGATTTTACTAGTTTGAAGTTACTGGTCATTTTTTACTCACCAGCCAAGTTATCCAGTAGATGAAAGAAATGCCAGTCAGGCACATTTTTTACCAGACAAATTATTACATTATTTTACAAAGAGAAACTAGAAACTATAGGTGTTATTTGAGAGAGGAAGTTACAACATAAGAAAAACAAAAGATAAAAACAACTGTTTTAAGTGACTCAGCTTTCTAATCAGCCTTTGCTTTCTGCTTCTTTCACACGGTCTATGAAGTGTTGTGTTTTCTACCACAAATGAGTTGTTTCTGCTCTTTAGCACAGCTAAAAAGTGCCCCTTTGACCCCTATGAGGAGGGGTGTCCATCTGAACCACTGAGAGAACGAAAATTATTTTTGAAAAGAAAATGAAATCGCATTCAAATAATTTACAAATAGTATGAACACCTCTTTAATGTCATCTAACAGTAAACTCAAATGAAAATATGCTGAGAAAGGAAGAGGCTCCTCTGCTTGCTGCCTCGTTCCTGTTTGCTTGTTGCTAGAGTCTGCCGAGCTGACTTTACTCCGAACATCGGAAGCCCAAGAAAGCAGAGAGCTGTGAAAATAAAATCTGAACCTTCCCAAAAGTAAAAAGGCTAAAACAACAAATTCGAATTAATCGATTCACAAGTGGGAAAGAACGATGGAAGGAGAACTTTAGAGATCTGATGAATGAGAAAAATGTTGTGGAAACTCCAGAAGAAAAAAGCTGATGAGTCACGCAATGAAGTTATGGGAAAGAGTAGTGGAAGCTTGACTGATGTTGGAAGTTAGCATTTATGGGCAACACTTTGGTTTGGTGCAGTGAATGAGAGATCAGCTTTGAGCTCCTCGTTCGCTGTGATGAACAAGGAGCAGTTGTGACAAATTGACAGATGAGGTTAGACAGGAATCTCTGTGGATCATGATGTTTGCAGATGACATTGTGATCTGTTGTGAGAGCAGGGAGCAGGTGGAGGAACAGCTGGAGAGGTGGATGTTTGACTAAATTATGAAGGTCAGCTGAACCATCTGTGTGTAGATGAGAGGAATTAGAACAGTGAGGTTACAGGGAGCAGAGGTAGAGAAGGTGAGAGAACTTTAAGAACGTGGTTAACAGTCAACAGGGAGTGTGGGAAAGAGGTGAAGAAGTGTGTGGAACCAGGTTGGAATCAGTGGAATCAGTTGGAATCACCTAAAAACAGGGACCATAATATTCGTGGCGAGCATAGAAGGTTCTGCCAAAAAATACAAATAACTTTATATTAGACAAAGTAAGTTCCTTTATGGACCCACTAATGAACGCGTCCCACCAAAAGGTTTTTATCACCTATCCTTATTTAATAATGGGAACTGAATTCCCAACAGCTTTTCAACAGACAGAACTCTATTCAATATTTTTGATGGTACAAGAAGACAATTCTGTTATATCCACAGTTGGTCATCCCTGGAAAAAGGCAAGATACAATCTAGACAGGTCACCAATTCGTCACATGGTCACATGAGAACGACTATACATCCTTAAACTCACTCTTAAAAGCAAAATAAAAACTCTGTTAATCTACAAAACAGAATTTAAGGACCCACTCCAATGAAAAATGAGTCTGGGTGTTTTTAACATGTTCCTGTAGCATTTTTCTCTTGATGAAGGACATATATGAAATAACTTAGGATTAAAACTGCGTTTTTGAGTATTTCTTTATTCCAATCATGATGAATCAGGAACAGATGACAAAATGCCATTTGAATGAGCTCTCAGTTAAGACATAAAAACTAAAATGGGCGAGTCAAAGTCTCCATTCTAATAGGCTACATCCATTTGCTGACAATTAGATTCATGTACGTCTTTGTTTTCCTCGTCTGAGCTGGAATCTGGCTTAAAATTGTACACCTGGATAGCTCCAATATTACTCTTCATATTTGTTGCACCGATTATGTTAGCTTAGAGTTTTGAGAGGGCTGTAAGCTAGTGGGGGTGAGTGTAAACAAAGGAATGATGAGATATCAGCAAAGGCTTTCTTCCACGCCAACGGTTCCGCCCACAACTCAGTGGTGAGTTTCTGATGAGCTCCTGCCGCTCTGCTGAAACTAAGACAATATGAAAATATGACACAATGTTTTTATTTTGCTTAACAACAGGATATTTGTAATTAAACAGTCACTAGGAACGCTTTTACAATAGATTTAAGAAATGATTGGAGTGGGACTTTAAGGCCATAAACCCAAGTTTACAGAAAACACCAACACATTTTCACTTAGTTCCCAAAGTTTTAGAAAGAAACTTAAAAAGGAACTTTTGACAGGAAAAGTTATCACAATATTCAGTTTAAATCTTAAGATTATTTTTTTATTTGATTACTTTTTATCGCACAAACATTTATATTGACACCATGTAGGTAATGTATAATATTTATAATGTATAATAATAACAATCTATTAGAAATAGTGTAATAATAAGTTATTAAATAAGACTAAGAATGACATATCGGTTTTGTAAAATAAAATGCATTTCAAAGTGTCATATTTTACTCCGATTAGATTGAAAAATCAAACAAATGGACAACGGAAATGCACACCGAAATCAACAAAAGTAATTGTCATATGCTGATTGATTTTGCTTTTAGTTTTAGAGGGGGGAAAGTGTTACGTAACAAATATTTGGCAGTTTCTTTGTGGGTTGAAGTTATATTTTGGGAGCTCGAGCAAAACAAGAAGACACTCCCCCACCAGTCAGCCAATCAGAATCGGCAGGAGCAGCTCAACTCCTTTAAAGTCACCCGTCTTCATGTATGATGAAGTTATACATTAAAAAAATATATATATTTTAAATTTTTTAGAAATTTAAAAATTAATTTTTTTGCTCCAAAGCACAAAAACTATAGATTTGGTTATCCTGGAATGCGTCCGTTCTTTGTTTCTTTTTGTCGTTACGTGATGACGTAGGTTCTGTTTTGACGTTGCTTTACTGTGAAGTAACGAGGGAAGAGGAGCTCGGCGGTTTTTGTTTTTACTACAGTCAGGTAAAACCTGTCTATATGGTGGTTACATTGGTAATGTCTGTTGTTATTGACGTATAGTTTATGTTTTGTAAGTCATTTTGAAATTCACTCAAATGTCTTTCGAATCAGGTGCTATTACTAGCATGTAGCCGCGAGCACTTACCTAACTGTACAGGTTAGCCAAGCTGCTAGCATCACTTCCGTTACCAGCGGAACCGTCGTTTGGTTTGTCGATGCTGTTTTAAAGTTTTTGCTTTAAATGGGGGGATGCCACAATTTCAGATTGAAAACCAAACCAAACCATATCCATCATTAAACCAAATGAGAATCGTGACATCCTTACTGCATGTTAGTATGTTTGCGTTGAAAGCGTTAAACAACTGTGTCAAATTTAGTTTTTGTTCGCACTAGACTTAGTAAAAACCGACTGAAAGGGTTTTTTCTTCATTGCTACTTGCTTATTAGCAACTTAAACTATTTTTTGTAGTATCACAAATCATATGTCAAACCAAAACATAACATTGACCCTAAAACTTAGGTTTTTATTGAATAATGTGGAAAGTGAATCGTTGCAGCTCCAGTTTCAACCACTTTTACACTTTCATTTTGTTCAAATGTTTTCATGCTTTGGTCTGTAATTTCAAAAATCAGATATAAATGTGGGAACACAATTAAGAATGGCATACTTAAGCCAGAGTGTGTGTTTTTTCCAAGTTTGATCAATGAAAGAATATTTGAAAAAGGTTATTAATTTGGTAAACATGAACTGCTATTTCTGATTCCACAAATTGCATTTTGTCACCGGCATGATTTTTTTATTTTAATATTTTATTTGTTTCGGCCAAACCTAACCAACAGTTTGAATTGACAATCACAATTTATGGACATAAAATAAACTGGTACATTTTAAATGACAGTCAGCAACATGTCTTGTAGGAACTTTTTCCCTAAACGTTTATTCGTCACAAACAGTTGCATCATAGTCTGTGCAATGCTGAACTTCGCTCGTAGCTTCATGCAGTTTTTTTTTGTTACTCCTCCACAGGTTAAATTTCAGCATGGCGTTGAGAAGCGTTTTGCACCGTCTACTGGTCCGTCCTCACAGATGCACTCTGGTCTCAGCTTGCAGAGCTCAAGGAACTGCAGCGGCTGCCCGGAACGGTCAGTTACTGTGATCCGATTACAGGAGCTGCAGACCTGTCGCTCTATAGAAAACCTTTTTACTGTTAGTCGATTTTAAAGGATCTTTTAGATTTCATCAAATTAAGAGAGAACAAGACCAGTTTCAAAGGTTTCTAGAGAGTTTCTAGAAAGAGTTCAACTTAAAAACCAGGGGTAAATTAGCTTTCAGGGTCTTTTTGGTGCACTGCTCATTATTCACCACCATATATGACTGCATTGTGTTTGTATTTGCAGGAATATTAGCTGTATGTGATTGTTTACTTGGGCATTAGACCATGAAGCACTTATCTGATTATCAGCACTTTTTGTGGCTCCTCTCACATATTTGTTCTGCATTACTGTTTCTTCAAAGTGCTGACGATTGTAATCCATACATGCAGAACAGCAGAGTTTGTGGTGTTTATTTCCACATTATTCTTAGAAACCCTGAGTAAATTCTAAAGCATATCTGAATACTAAACCTGAATTTACTACTTTGTGACTTAAATCACTTTTTATTTATTTATTTTAATAGGTATTTCTTGTTTTATTGAACAGATGCAGAGAATTTTGAACAGAAGGCTAAGACGCGTGAGTATACATTCAGAGATCATTTTGGATAGACTTTGGTTGTTCTAAGTTTCTGAAGTTGCTCCTGACTGTGTGCCAGCTAAGGTCCAGTTCAACTGGCGTGATGCGCTGGACCTCGAGGGCCAGCTGACGGAGGAGGAGATCATGATCAGGGATTCGTTTCGGACCTACTGCCAGGAGAAGCTCATGCCTCGCATCCTCATAGCAAACAGAAATGAAGGTGAAAGGGGATCTTTATGTAAATTCACAAAGCTTCATTTAGAGGTGATGTGTTTAATTTACTTGTCTTTTTTTCCAGTCTTCCACAGAGAGATAGTGTCAGAGATGGGAGAGATGGGGGTCCTTGGCCCCACCATCAAAGGTCAGTCTGATCACACGAAAGAGAAATATTTAATCAGTTTTTTCTTTATCTCAAGATATTATTTAAAAAAAATGAGAAAATCTGAGTTGGAAAAGGATAAATTGTTGTTTTTCCCTCATATTTTAAGGTTACGGCTGTGCAGGAACAAGCTATGTCGCCTACGGTTTGATCGCCAGAGAGGTGGAGAGAGTGGACAGCGGCTACCGCTCAGTGATGAGTGTTCAGTCTTCCCTGGTCATGCATCCCATTAACGCATACGGAACAGAGGAGCAGAAACAAAAGTACCTTCCCAGGCTGGGTAAGAGCATTTTACACTCAGTTTAATGTTGTAACCATTAAAAAATTATGTGCATGTTAGCAAAGACAGTGTATAGATTAAAGCAGACACGTCTGATGAGTCCATTTTGTATCTTAATTTTTACACCTGATTCAGTTATCAAAACACATTTTAGGCACTTAAGCCATTTTTTGAATGGCTTGTAACATTAAAACATTGCTATTTATGTCTCTGGTGTCATAGCATTGATCCAAACACAATAAATGTGTCAGAGTTTGCAGTAACAGACTGCAGACACGTACATATTTGAAAATATTCACATTTGATAAAGAGAATAAAGTCAGATAATGACAAGGAAGCATAGGAGATGAGAAGCAGAACGTTTGGAAGAGCTTGTTTTCATCTACATTATTAAAATAAATGTGTTGCCCCAAATTAAATAAAGAAGATTGCCATAGACTGCTGTGTTTCCACTGTAAAAGCAGCTCTTCATTCACATATTTACAGAGAATCAGATATTCAAATAATAGCCTTTAGCTTTTCAAATTTCAGTCTTGGAACCCTAATCTTGGAAGCTCCTGCAGAGGAAATGTTTGATGTTAAAGTTTGACTCTGTTGAGTTTTAACATTCACAGTATATTATTATTACAGGTATTTCTAACATTTCAATGTTAAAGATTGGCTCTGATGAAATTGTTTTTTTTTTTGGCGATTTTAACATGATCTTGTAGATCCATGTACATCTTAGTTATCTTCGTCTGAGCTACATCTGTCTCAGAACTGTACAGCTGGATAGCTCTAAAAGCCATTTTTTTTTGCACTGGAAATGTTTGGTTGGGGGTGCGAAGGGCTGTAAGCTAGCGGGAGAGAGTGTAAACAGAGAGCTCTCAGCAATGGGGAAGTAAGAGGGGGCTGAGTTGCTCCACACCAACAGTCCCGCCCACAACTCAGAGCTGAATTTCTAACCCCGCGGTCCAGGTTTCAAAATAAAAACTTCTGTGATATCTTCAAAATAAACATATAAAATGTTATTTAATATTTAAGGCAGTAGCCTCAAACTCAATTTTCCTTGGAGCCACTGAAGGCAGAGTCACGCCAGGCTCACACCACATGCAGTCCGGCTCCTTCCTGTGTTCTGCAGAAACTGTGTCCTTTTTTAAAATCTTCGGCTAAAAATGCTTTTTAAATATCTCAAAAGATGATCGACGTGGGTCTTTAAGTTAAATTTTCTTCATCCAATTGAAGAGATTCTGACTGAGGCCAAGTTGTGTCCTTTTATATTTACTGTTTCTATGCTTTTTATTACTGTAATCTTTCTTTCACTTGTTATTCAGTAGCTCCCGAACAGTAAATTCTGTCATATTTGCTTTTAGGACAAATTTGTACTAATTATTGCTCTTAGTTGTTAGAAATTTTAGTACATAAAATCTCTCTGTAAATCAGTTTGAAAGTTCAACTCTGTACACTTGTTTTCTTTCCAATGTGTGGAAATCCCATTTTGTGTTCTTTGTCACTTTTTTCACCGTCTCCTGAGTGAATCAGGATATGGTGGACAATGTTGGAGAATAAAAGAGTGTTTTTATGGCACATCTCACGCTGTTTTTCACCTTTAGCTCGTGGGGAAATCCTGGGCTGCTTTGGTCTGACCGAACCCAACCACGGCAGTGACCCCAGCGGCATGGAGACCAGGGCCAAGTACAATCCGTCCAGCGGCACCTACACCCTGACAGGTTCAAAGACGTGGTGAGTCCTGCTCTGTAAACGTGGATCTCAGATTAAGCCTAATCCATGGATAACGGGTTGATTTCTCAAGGTGGACACAGATCCTTTATAAGTCTTTTACATTACAAACATATGAACAATATCCCTCTGGAGTCTCAGTTCATGATTGTTGACTTATTTAAATCTCATGAAAAAAAAATCTCCTTTTTGTTATTACAGAAGAGGAAATATCAGGTTATTCAGGAAGAAGGCTGTAAACGGGTCCATTTCACACTACTTAATAAAAAGTTAGCGGGAAAAATCCAAATAAACCAGAAAAACCTTAAAAAAAATACAGTGGTCCCTCGCTATATTGCAGCTCACCTTTTGTGTTTTTTTAAAAATTGTTTTGGTTTTTATTTCAGCAGGGGAAGGCGCTGCAAACAGCTTCGATCAACATCAGGTGGCACACCTGACTAGGTCACGACCAATGAGATCTTGTCATGAGATTTGAAGTGACCCACAGCCTTGAGCTGTGTCCACCATGACTCACTGAAGCTTCAATGCTATTTAATGCAGTGAAATTGCGCGTCCGCGCGCCTTTTGACATGATAGATTCCTTTTGTCCCACAATATGATCCTGTAGCTCTCAGTAGAGTGAGTTTTATTCATGAAATGAGCCACGGCTGTGGGTCGCTTCAAATCCCTTGTCAGGTGTGCCACCGGAAGTTGGTCGAAGCTGTTTGCAGCGCCTGCTGTCTCTCTTTTATATTGCGTTTGGGTTGTTTTCTGTGTCCTGATTGGCTGTAGGTTATTGTCAATTAATCAAAATGACATAATCATGATGAACAGATCATTGTTTTCATTCTATAATACCGGACTTATTCTTCTACAAGGATTTAGTGAGTTTTAAAAAGAGTAAAGTGTGAAGTGAGGGGTTTTACAGCCTTAAAACATCTGTAATAATTTAAAAAAAAAAAACTATGTTTGAGATTTTGTCTTTTGGGGGAATTTTAAGGACGTGACAAAGGAGCACTGTATTTGTGCTCAAATCTCCAAAATGCAGATTGCACTTTTTGACAAAGCTGCCATTAAGTATTTCTCCAATTATTTTATTGCTAATAAATCCTCTGAATATCCTTTGTTTGGCTGTGATTTTAGACAATATGTGCTTCTTGCTTGTGTTTTGTTCCTTTCTTTGCGTTCTTTCTTGTATTGTTACGGCTGTAACGTCAAGTCAGAAAAAGAGAAAACAGTCATGTTTTTAGATAAAGGAGATGTACAGCTTCATTTCAAGTGTGATATGAGGAGAATATATTTACTACAGAGAAACTTGTGGAAATAAAAGTTTGTATAAACTTTGTCCAAATTACTTTTTGAAAAACTTCTGTGGAAATATTCTGAATGAATCAGAATCTAAGCAGCCACTTTGAAAAACAGCTGTAATTCAGAATTTGTCCACCTGGTGGAGCTCTTCCACTTGATTTGTAGTTTAAATCAAATGTCTTGTTCCTGCCTTGTTTTCAGCTGTTTACATGGTCCTAATCTATGAGGGAATAAAAGATTTTCCAGAAAAAATCTTTCTATTTAAGCCAAGCCCCGAGACAACCCTACATGACCATAACCCTAACCGTAGCGTGACACTTCCTACAGGATCACCAACTCTCCAGTGGCAGACATCGCAGTGGTTTGGGCTAAATGTGAGGATAGAAAAGTTCGCGGTTTCATCCTGGAGCGCGGTATGAAGGGCTTCTCCACGCCAAAGATCGAGGGGAAGTTTTCTCTGAGAGCCTCAGCCACTGGAATGATCCTCATGGACGAGGTGGAGGTCCCTGAGGAGAACCTGCTGCCTAAAGCCTCAGGCTTGGGGGTGAGTGGATCTGTTCCTTTTTTTAAAATGAAGGTTTGTATGAGATTCCACTGGAAGAGTTTGGGTCTTGTTTCCCTCAGGGTCCTTTTGGCTGTCTTAATAACGCCCGCTACGGCATCGCGTGGGGGGCTCTGGGTGCAGCCGAGTTCTGCTTCCACGCTGCTCGTCAGTACACGCTGGACAGGTCTAAAACACTTCTTGTATTATCCAACACAGAGATGTCCAGGCTTGCTGCAGTGGATAACTATGACATTGGACAATTAATGTCTTATTTATTTCTGTTTCCTGAACCAGAATCCAGTTTGGTGTGCCACTGGCGAGAAATCAGCTGATCCAGAAGAAGATGGCTGACATGTTGACAGAGATCACCGTGGGCCTGCAGTCCTGTCTGCAGCTGGGCAGACTCATTGATGAGAAAAAGTGAGGGAAACATTGGGATCTAAAGCTCCATGAGTTCATGTGTAAAACAAGATTTTTTGGAGGAAATTTTACTCTCATTGGACTAGAGTTTGATCTACCAGGAGTTTTGAACCCCAACATAGAAAAAGCAGAACCCGCTGAATCCCTTTTGGGGTCACAGGGTTGCTGGAGCCTATCTCAACGACTGTTGGGTAAAGGCAGGGTTTCCAGTCTGTTCCAAGGCCAAACATATCAAACTTCTCACTATTGTTTCAGTGTTCCAAGTTAATCTCCACATTTGCTGTGTTTGCGCACAGAGCGGCCCCAGAGATGATCTCCATGCTGAAGAGGAACAGCTGTGGGAAAGCGCTGGACATCGCCCGGCAGGCCAGAGACATGCTGGGAGGAAACGGCATCGCAGACGAGTACCACATCATCCGCCACGTCATGAACTTGGAGGCTGTCAACACGTATGAAGGTAAAGGAAAGGCTCCCGCCAAGTCGCTCCTCCACCCCCTCCAACAATCTGCAGCTGTTTCTGTTTCCTCCTCCAGGCACTCATGACATCCACGCCCTGATCCTGGGCAGAGCCATTACGGGGCTGCAGTCCTTCACTGTGGGCAAGTAGGAGGCCAACAATCGGGCCTCTGCCCCCGATATCTGACCCCCGGGGTTTAAAGTCAAAGCAGTTTGTTGAACACATTTGAGTGATTTAACTACAAACAAACCCATGATTTAATCTTATTGCAAAGCCTCTGGACTGTTGGCTGTCGCTGCTTTAGGAGTAGGCTTGTCAAACAAAAACAGGTTATTTTTCCTCAGCAGGTAAAAAAGATTCTCCATTTTACTCTCTACAATGAAGAACTGCTTACAATGTAGTGAATGTGACTCAAATCTGGTTTTGCTGAAATTATAAAGCATCATCAGTCTGTGTGTGTTTGTGTGAGTGATTGCTCTTTGTTCTTTATGTAAACAGGAGTCTTTCAGCTTCAATGGGTCAGTGATTCTTGCACTTTACAGGCTCTTAACACTAAAGTGTTCCAAGTTTGCAAAAGATGAATAAACTTTAAAAAAACTGAATGTGTCTTGTTTGTTTACATTTTTAGTTTGACATTATTACAATTACTTTTCTTGACATCCTTTGGGTCTTAATGCATGCTCAGGCCTCGGCTTTCTCACATATGGCGCCTGTTTCTGAAGTTTCCAGATTATAATAAGACTGCCACCATGCTTTACAATAGAGTTTTTTTCCTTTCATAGTTGGTAGTTTTAAATTATTACCCATAAGTCCATGCTGTATTTGGGGTGTATTAACTTTCTGAGCAGTAGGGAGACATATTTTTCTTTCTATTTTAACATCAATTCTCTTTCATTTTTAAGTAATAATAAATAAACATAATTTTCATGTCACCACACTTCACTGCAACTTTATAAACATTTCAAACACATTAGCTGTTTCTTTTTCCCCCAAAAGGTCCACATCCCACCCCTGCAGCCGTGTTGGTGCTTTTCTTTTGTCGTGGCTGCAAAACAGATAATTTTTACTGCACCAATGATCATATTTACATTTCTGTGTAAATATCTGCTCAGCCGATAATGGAAGGATAACCTTGTACATACTCAAAACAAATTATTTAATCCCTACATTTAAAAAATGTAATTGATTAAGACTAATAGTTTTTCATCAGGTATCAATTTAAAACTAAAGTTACTTCAGTAAAAGTAACTGAGTAGATGTAAATCCTAAAACATGAATCTACTTTAACTCAGCTTCAGCTACAGATCAGATAATCTTTTGGCTCCTCCCTCTTTAAATCCATCAAGGTGGATGGATGAAGGGGGGGCTGGATGGATAAAGACCTTCATCCTTTTTTCAGCCTCCTCGCATGTGTGCCGCTGTCACTTTGAAGTGAAGGGAATTAAAAAGCGGCAAATCCCCCGCGGTGGCCAGTCTACACTGTTCTACACGCCGACTTATATAAGCAAATCACATTTTCATATGAGCAGCAGACAGTAATCTGCAGGGCGGATGTGACTCACTTAGACTGACCGGACCCTGAATGGACCCCGTCCTCTCCATCGGGGATGAAGGAGATGATGAGTCATGAAAAAAAAGCTGCTCTGTGGTATTATCCCTCATATTTTCTCCTGCAGACATCAGCAGCTACTTGTGTAATTAGACATCTTTTAATTTGAACTAATCTGGATTACAGCGTCAGCTGTGTCAGGACCTCTGTGGAAGGTCTGAAATCTTTTGATGCAGAAAAACCCTAATAAAAACCAGAATGCACTTTTAAAGCATGAATTATAGTCTATGAGTAACTGAGTTGATCTGGATTAACAGCGTTTACATCCGTTTTGTGCATCAGATGAGCTGACAACAGCTTCCACATTTCAGCATTGGATTTTTCTGGTTCCGAAAGTGACATTTTGAGGTAAACAACCTCTGTTGAATCCTTTAGAAGGCAAGTTTTGAGCTTCACACAAATATCTTACACAGCCGATGACATATTTTAGGACACAGAAAACACCAATTGTGGGATTGAATACTGAAGTGAATATTGACCCTAAAGTCTGTCTAATCACAGGAAACAATATAGCAGAACTTATCCATGCTTAAACGGAGAAATGTTACACTTTTTCGCACCGAATGAACTCATTTGAAAGATTATTTCTGCTGTGCAGTTGCTTTGGGCAACAAAAAGATAAAATAAATCTTTAAAAGAACAACATCTAACAATAGTCAAATATCCAAAAATTCAAGTAAATGTGTAAAGAAACTCTCATCTCACAAAATAAAAAGATAAGTAGAGTTAAAGATCATCTGGTGTTTGAATAATTCCAAATATGTGGATGTTTGAACTTGAATGTTGTGAAATAATCAAAGTTCTTTTAATTACAACCAGTGAGTATTAAATTGTGCAATAATGATCACTGAAATGTTTTAATTACAATCTATGGATTTTCTTTAGATAATCTGAAATATGTACCAATGATTTCTAGATTAATAAAATCACGTGTTCTAATGATCATCAATGTTTATTGTATATGGGTTATCAAAAGTGTGAATCAATATTGTTTACAGAAAAAATGTCTCAGATGATAATCAATAAGCTGATTCATGTTACTGTTTACTGAAATCATGAAATAATGTTCTTTAAGAATAATCAATACGTCTCAATTTTGTTACTTGAAAAAATCTGCACTAGATCTGATCAGAACCGGATTATGAAAACTATGCAAGATTATTAAAAGTGAAGTAATTACGTAGGGGTGGGATTAAATAAATTTGCTTCTTTCCACTCCTTTTCAAGCAATGAATCGAGCTACTTCAGTTATTAATCACTATACATAACGAATGTAACAAGTGTGACTTCAGTGCGTTGTTCTTGTTTGTTTGTTTTCTTTTCTTTTCTTTCAATCAATGGATTTCAACGTCTCAGTAATGAGTTTGATAATTCTGTCTTTTTGTGTGAGTGTGTGTACTGTTCAATTTATGCTCAAAATAAACCAATCAATCAATTAAAAGACAAAAGCAACATTTGCTCTAAAAGCTCCTAAATGATTTATTTTCCTTTTTCATGTAGAGAAGATATATTTTGAACTTTGAATGATGAAAAGTATAAGCAGGTTTTAAAGAAATATATGATTCCTTCTGTGCTTTGTTTAATCAACCTAAAATAGGAAATACTTGGCCCATCAGAAACAAACACAAACAAACACACAAAAAACAGTCATATATTTTTTTAAATATTTTTTCAGAGTAAAAGCGGATTTGGAGTTCCACAACTTTAAACCCAGAATAGCTGTCGGGAATGAGGCGACTTCTCAATATTTTAACGAATTACCCTGAGAAGTAGTGGAGCTGGCGCGCGCGCGAGGCAGCTGCGTCACACACACGGCGGGTGATCGACCACGCGGGAGGAGCCGCGAGCTCACAAGTGCAGAGAGAGCGCGCGCTCCTCATTCCATCGCTGGGACTGGAGGACTGAGCAGCGGAACCACTGACAGCTAGTGTGAGCTTCCGCCGGAGAAAAAAGATCCTGGGTGGATGTTCCCGACAAGCTTGGAATTTAGAAGAAAAAGGTAAAAACATGTATTCTGCTTAAAACAAACCATATATGTTTTAATTGTGTGCTTATGGATACGATAGACGCTTTAAAAAAACATATTATGCTTGTGGTTTAAATATTTTGTAAAAGTCATTCTAATAATTAATTTAACTCTTGGCATATGTAAACCAATGTTTTTGTTTGTCTAATTCTGGTCTGATACAAACATTAGAAGCTTTTTTAAAGCCACATACTAGCAAAATACATTGACTGTTGTACGTTTACCTCAGATTTTAAATTGGTAGTGAAGTAATAAATAGTAAGAAGAGAAAATACTTGTCTATTGTATTAAAGATACTCCCATCATTCATAGTATACATGTAAATGCTAATAAAAAGATCAAGTGTATTTTAAAATGTGATTTTGTTAGGAAACTGCTGTCGTAGTTATTTTGTCCTGTTTTGTGTGATGGTTTTCTGTAAAGACCTTCAGAATGCTGCAGTCCTAAGCGAGGAGGAAGACGCCATGAATGCTTATAACTTCACTGGCTTGAACGCCACTCATGGCCTTCAAGGGTACCCGGCGGCCACGGAGGAACCGCTGTACAAGCAGTACAAGCCCCCCATGAAGGAGCTCATCCCCCTACCCAAAGGAGTGCTGTACCTGATCATGGCGGCTCTGGTCGTCGTCGGAGTTGCCTACGCCATCGTCGGACACCTGATCAAAGATCTGGCCATTGACATTGCAGGTTTGTTTATCCGATTTCTGCCACCAGTGCAGCAGGAAAAGTCGGCCTTATCACATCCAACCATCTGCTTTCTTCAGACTGCTTGCTGGGTCCGGCAGGTGACGAGGATAAGGACGTGGACAACAACCCCCAGCGGATGCCCTTCGGCCACCCCCCCTCTGTGCACCCCTTCGCCCACAACGCCTTCCACGTGTGGGACCAGGACGACGTGGTCATCCCTCTGTCTCCAGACGAGAGCGCTCAGACCAGCCCGCTGCTGCTGGCCGCCATCCCCTACATCCCCTCCTTCTTCCCACACTCCCAGGGGAACCACAACCCCCAGATGCTGCTGGGGAGCCCAGAGATAAGCAAGGAGGTCAGCATCCCGAGGGAGTTCTGACTCTGACCCCTCATGTTTGGATTTCCCTCTTTGCTGTGACTGATCTGCCAGGATTTGTCCGCATTATTTCACGAGATTCACAGAAAGGTCAAACCTGAGGAGAACAATTCAAGGAACGGTTGCTCGGCTGCAGCTGACTGCAGCACCTCATGTCTGTGTGGGTTTAATATAAGAAACGCCTCTTTCCTAGTTTTCATTCAAATAAATATGACTATTGTTTACCTTGGCACTGTCAGATTAGCAGATTGTCCACCTGTTGTGCCACTTTAATCCACTTAAGTGACAAGGGATTAGTAGTAAAGTCAGCTCACCGATTCAGGAGTCTCTGTGCATTAGGAACGACTTAGCTGCAAAACTTCTAGGAATTTATTACTCGGAGATCAAGCTGTGGGGGAAAAAAAAGTTTCCGTTGCAGCTTCAGACCTGCGAGGCGCCACGCAGGCATCCTCCTCACCGTTTTACAAGGTTATTTTCAAACGCAGGTGGATTACGTTCAGGGAAAGACTGCGATTCAACATCACAGCTCAGCACTGGGAAATCCACGCTCTGCTCCCTTAAACCTTAGAAACACGTCAGATGTTAGGAGACAGCAGTTCAGCAGATCCAGATTATTTTCCGGTAATCTGGGGGTCATCAGGTCAAGAAAAGTGCAGTCACCTTTGGAAACTTTATGGTGGAAAAAATTAGTTTAAAATCTGTTTGGATAAAAGATCCATTGATAAACGTTTTTACCCTGAACATTCCACTCCAATGAAAATTGTGTTTTTACAAGTTTTTGTGTTTTTTTCTGACGTATATTAAGAAAATTCATCTTAAAATTTAGATTCTGAGTACTTCATTGAAAACACACTGAGCGGGACACAAGCTCCCTGCTCCACTCCATTCTGATTCATTCACTTGCAGACAAATAGATCCGTGTACGTCTTTGTTTTCCTGGTCTGAGCTGGAATCGGGATCAAAACTGTATGGCTGGACAGCTCCAAAATTGCTCACCATTTTTTGTGGCCCTGCTGATGTTTGGTTGGGGGTGTAACGGCCTGTAAGCTGGCGGGAGAACCTAGAAACAGATAAACTCGAAGTTGAATTTGTAATGAGCTCCTGCCGCTCTGCAGAAACTATGTCCTCCAAAACAACAGTTTTGAGCAAAAAAACAGCATAATCATAAGTCAAAGACCACTGAGAACGCTTTGAAAACAGATCAAAATATGATTGGAGAGGGACTTAAAAAATGACAAAAGCATCAAGTTGCTTCCTATTTGAATTCTGTTGTATATATACTGTATTTTTAGCCAAATTTGATGCGTTTTTTTGTTGATTTTTAACCTCAACTCCACCAACCTGCAAGATGTTAATGTGAAATGTGTCAACAGATGCACTTCTTTTTTTCTATGTTTAAGTTTGAGAAAAAGACAGACGTTACAAAACGGACTCCGCGTTTTCTGCTTCACCTGACAGAATGTAAGCAAGTTAAAAGGTCTTTTCAGTCTGTAATTTCCTCATCATCCAAACGGTTGATCACAATTTTAAAAGAGTTTATGAAAACATTGGGTTTATTTCTTGTGAAACAAGCAATAGACAAAAAAGTGCTTTTTTTGCTGGGGTTGTTAAGGGATTAAAAACCATTTAGTTCTTTAAAAGTCACATTTCTATACAAAAAACTTTTCTAAATAAATGTTTTAGGCACAAATTAAATAGCTTTAATAGTTCATATTGTTTAAAAATTAAAACTATTTTTTTACCTAATTAAAACTGAATTTTAATTAAAATGTTTCTATTTTGATGAGGAGCTTTTAACACATTTCCAAACAATTACAGCAGAGGTGTTAAGAAGTTTAAGAATCTGAATTTAGTTGTAAATTCATCTGAGGTTTATGAGGAAAAGAGGAGAGAATTTTAACATTGATCCAAATAAGGCCTGGAGTTTGTTTCTTTAAACACGAGAAATAAAAGCTCCTTTAAAAAAAGCAGTCAGGAATTAGTGATGGAATCTCTTGAACCAGCTTTATTCATGGTTTTTGATGTCGGAGCCAAACGGAAAATCGACAGTTTTCCACCAAGGCCGCAGGAAGCTCAGCTTTAATCCCGCCTTCCTGGAATCTCCTCCAAATACGATTGAGGCCTGTTGTTCCATTGCAGACAAAACAGACTTACTGAGCAGCCGCCGGAAAAAGAGAAACTCTCCAGGGACGCACATTTGAGTCCGTTTTTTCTGAATTGTTGAAGATGAACTGCTTTTTAATAAGACGTAACAGCACATTTTAAAACCAGGAAATGGTAGCAGACATTCCCTTGAAATGCTTCAAACGAGCTGCAAACCATCAGCAGGTAAACTGGAAAATAAATCCAAGGTATGGAATACTTTTTGCAGCATAGACTCCAGGATTACTGCTTTGCTTCACTTTTATTGTTTTCTATTTAAGTTTTTAATTTGAACAAAATTCCGGCTTTTGAAAACTTATGCAGACCTTTGCTGTCGTCATGGTTACTCCTCCCAAAATGCCCAATTTAGCAACAATAATCCCTTAAGCATTTCTGGACTGAGATTCTTTTGCTGGAAGCTAAACACTTAAAAATGTATTTTTGATCAGAACATTGCTGTGAAAAAAGAAAACTCAGTGTTTAAAGCTACAAAAAAGCTTTTTTTATTATTTCCTTCTATCAAAGATCCTCTTCAGGGCGCGATGACTTATAAAAGACGGCTGTAACACAGTTCCGGTAGATGCTGCCTTCAGGAGGACCTTCAGGTTTCTGAGGACAAACGCCTCCATCAGCGGGAGGGTTGAGCGCCTCCTATGAAGCGCTGCGGGGTGAGGACAAAACGGGTCCAGGGGGAAACGATGCAGCAGGTGGGCGGAGCTCAGGAGTCCAGCCGGCAGATTGGGCTGTCGTAGACCATCTGCAGGTTCACCTTGTGTCCCACCAGTTCTCTGATGTTGTTGATGCCGTATTTGATCATGGTGGGTCTGCGGGCCAGAGGAGAAGGACGGGATGAAACAATGACAGAACTCTGAAAGGTTAGAGTTAGGAGAGACGAGAACCGCTTCACAGAACAGCTGGGTTTCCATGAGCACAAGCAAAGATGACGGCTCTCATTTCCCATCATCCCTTTGTGCACGGAGCAGGTAAACAAGAGCAAAACAACATTTCGTTTTTGTTTTTTTTTTTATATAAAACCTAACCTCAAAAATCAATGAGAGCAAGTAAATTACTTTTACTCTCTTTACCTGTAGCTGTGATAGTATTTAATTTAAAAAAATCTTCTATGCATTTATTTGGTTTGCCTTTTTATTAAGAATACAAACCTTTGATGACTAAAAAAAAATAGAACACTGATTACAAGTGAGAATTTACAACAACTTTTACGTGACGCGGTCAATACAATGATGAAAACAAACTGTCACTAAACTGAAATAAAACTAACTTCTTATTATTTAGTAACAAATCTTTTCTTAAACTGCAGTCTGGTGATGATGATTGATTTATATCTAATGCATCCACACACAGATGTTTACATATTTATTATTGTGATTATTGTTATGTGTTGTTACTGGTCTACATGGGGCTTAAATAAGCTCCAACTTCTGCTCATCTCTTCATTTCTGGCAAATGGAGACTAAAAAACGACTGAAAGTTTGATTACTGTCATCAGCGAGGGTGTTGATTTATCTGTTGTTTTGATCAAATTCTGTCTGAAAATTGTCATTTCTTTTTATTTTCTTCCTCACTTCTATCTTGTTCTTATGGATGACAGTTTGATAACAGTAAATGTAACCCAGCAGTGTTTAATGCGTAGAGCTTTCCTGCTTTAATCAGTGCATGAGGTCAGGCTGGGACTGCTCAGAGGTCATGTTCACATTTAACCCTCCAAAATAAGAAAAACAGAAGAAAAACTGCAGTAGTCTGGATTATAATCCCTTCTGGATTAAACCTGAATTCTTCTTCTTCTTGTTGCACCTAAATGCTGTTGTTCAGCTGCCTGTAAATAAAGTTCGTTTGAATTCTCAGACTGCAGTAATCCTCTTCAGAAAGCAACGCTTAGCGGGTCAGGTTAGACTGGATCAGGCTCTGAAGGTCTCCGCTCTGCACTGAGCAGGAAACTCACCTCTCCAGAGACAAGCCCCAGGCGATCACTGACACGTCCTCCGGCAGCCCCATAGGCAGCAGCATCTCCGGTCTGAAGACGCCGGAGTTTCCCACCTCCACCCACTTCTTCAGTCCTGCGTGTGCAGAGAGGCGTAGTTTTAATTGAAGAGAAAAACGAGCTCATTCCAGACAAGAAACGGTGAGCCCAGCCGTCTCTGTGGAGACGATCCGGTTCAAAACGGTTCCTCAGAATCCTCACATCTCAATCAATGAATCATTAAACCACAACATGAGATTTCATCCTTCTACATAGAGAGGAAAACCAAAGAGGGACAAACAGGGTAGAAGGTAACAGTTCAAAGCAGGGATCAACTCTCACTTCTGGTTCACAAAAAGTGAAAGGATGATTGTTTTGAAACATGATTTTATCTAAAACAGTGAAAAGAACATTTACAGATACCAGTACTTATTTCTATGTTTTCCAGTGTGTCTGTAGCTCAAAAAATACATTTTTTAATTTCAAAGAGCATTTCTTTTGTCTGCTCCTGATCTATATGGATTGGAAAAAAGAAATTCTCAGACATACTCTTTATATATGTCCTCCATCACCAGAAAGATACCACATCCATTTGTTATAAACACCAACAAAGAGATTTTCATCAGAGTGGGTCTATAAGGTTTTTGGCCAAAAAAAAACAAGTTTTCAGTTAAAAATTGACTATTTTATGACAGAATGTTTTACTTTAGATCAGCTTAATTAGAAAGGTGTCTTGAAACCAACTTTCAGACAGAAAATTTGCAAATAACTCATTTTTTAAACACATTGCATCGAATAAGAAAATTAATTGATTCCATAGTTTTTGTGTTGTACTTTTAAATGCTTCTGAAATCAAATAACGAACAGAACCGGGCCTTGACCTCGGAGAGGACCTCCACCTCACCTTCATGGTAGCTGAACACCTCCATGCTGGGCTCCGTGTACGGATTATAAGCAGGTTTGAAGCGCAGTTTAGTGATTCCTGAAAGAGAAACCAGAAGTTTGTGAGTCGAAGGTGAGTATCCAGAACCACATCCGTGCTTGGAATCGGACCTAGTTTGGTGAAGAACTGGTGCAGGACGCCCATGAGGTCGCCCAGCGTCAGCCCGTAGTCGGCCACCACCCCCTCAATCTGGTGGAACTCTGCCAGATGGGTGGCGTCCAAAGTCTCGTTCCTGAAGACCCGATCGATGGAGAAATACTTCACTGGAGTGAACTTCTCCTGGAGGAAGAGCGGAATTAGAATTCACAGGGAACTCACATCCTCGCTTAGTGAAAGAAACGCCGTTTTACAGTTTGATAAAGACCTGCTGTAGCAGGTTTGAGGAATCTGAGTGTTTTCAGGAGGTTTTTTTTTTACTTGAGCTGGAATTTCTGTAATAAAATCCATGAAAGGAGCTCCCGTTTTCACTTTGAATCTTGTTGGATTCTTTTATTATGAGATTGTTCCTTTGAGGTTTAGAAATTAGGTTCTTTCAGATTTTCTAACTTCCAGAAATGAAGGAAATCCTAAGATATTTGAAGACCTTTAACAGCGGGTTTTCTCCCCCTCTCTGATTGGTTGTTTAAGGAAATACTGGGAAGTAAAGCAGCAGCAGTAAAGCCCAACTGAAATACTTTCATTTCACTTTATAAAAATCAAAGTATTTCTGAACGTGGAATTAAAATGTAGCCAAGTAACGCATGAAGCTGAACCTAAACTAAATAAACCATTTTAAAAATGATAAAGTCTGGTAAGCTGACATCTTCATTTAATCAAATAAAAGCTTTTGTTTCCACGGCTTCTTTTCCATCATGATGAAATATGTTTAAATGTGTAAATGCTATTTCTTCACTCAAGTGGAAGTAAAAATACATTTCCAAGTACGTAACGCATAACACAAATAGAAGAAACAGAAGCAGAACCTCTGAACTGAAAAAATTTGGTTTTCTTTATGATAAGAGAACGAATACTTTTCTTTTTTGGTTTCATTTGACTTTTGCTTATTTATTTACAGGATTTTGTTGAAAAATGTTATAAAAATAGATAAAATTGTTATAATGTTTATCTCCCCTAATATTAATACTTTTGTATATTCTATATTATCAGGCAATATATGGTTTAAATTATGCATTTTCAAGTATACTTTAGTAATCCTTTTCACAAAGTATTTCAAATTGAATAAATTCTAAGCTTATACTAAATTATAAGCTTATTATAATGAGCTGTTTAGCTCTAGTTAGTGATTTGATCTGTAAATAAAATCTGCTGAAAAAATCTCAAAACCTCTACCTGTTAACATTTGATAAAACACAATTTAGAGAGAAGTTTAAAAATTTTGGTCAAGAGGCAACATTTTGACTTCCTATTTGAAGCTCATTTGAAAACAAATTAAATGGAACCAGGTCAGTTCACCAATTAGCCACTAGATGAATTAAATGTTTTTCCCACCACCATTATATCTAGATTTTTATAAACCAAAAAAATGTTTTTTCATCAAGTTTTGATATTGAGGGTGTCACCTTTTGATTGACAGGTCAAGCTCTAAACTCTACACCTGTTTTCAGGTTTGTTAGTCCCGCTTATTTGTTCTTTTTAAATAAGTCAATAATCACCTGAAAAAGGCGGCGACAGAGCTAAAACACTGGCTCCTATGGAAATCAGCTGGTCATGTGACCTCACCTCATTTTATTGTTTTCACCACTTAAGGTAAATAAGTTTGACAAATTATAGGAAATGGCCACAGAAATGCTGCTTGGGATGTGTTTTTAACTGACCCGGGAGGCTTAGTGTGAAGGTTTTTTTCTTTTATAAAGGAGACGGGAATTTAAAACATTTGGGCCGATACAGGTAAAGAATAAATGTGAAAGAACTGGATGTGTGGTGTGTGTGTGTGTGTGTGTGACATCATCCACAGAACACAGATTGCTTCTGGCTCCAATCACATGCAGTCAAATCAGATGGAATTTTTTTCTCGATACGGATGCTGCCACGTTGGAATCAGAACTCATCATTAAGCAGCCATTGGTTCCAGTTGATCTAAGTCTACGGCCGAATCGTTTCCCTTCCCCTCCAGCACCTTCCTATTGCACCATCTCTGCATATCTCTCTGTTTGGGGGCTAAATGTAAGGATAGGAAGAATCCATAGAGGTTAGGAAGCAATGTGGATACAGCCTACATTTCTATGGCAACCACTCACCAATCAGGAGTGAGATTATTGGAAGTCCACACCCCTAACACTGAAAGCGTGTCGAGGATAATCTGTCCATCAAACTTTGCTGCCATTGGACATGGGGTCCAGTAGACACCGCCTACTTTCATTGAGGGATCTGATTGGTCCGTTTATAACTTGAATAACTTGCTGTTATTTTTTTTAAATCAATATAATCCCTGCTGTCGTGGCTTTTAAAGGGAACGAGGTTTTTTGTGGACCTGAAAGGCCGTGCAGATGGGATTATGGGACATGTGTTCCGTGGTCATACCTGCTGTGCGAGCTTATAGAGCATGCGTGCGCTGACTGCTGTAGTGTGAGTGCGGAGGATGTTCTTCTGAGCCTCTTCTATCTTCCAATCATATTTGTACCTGAAAGGCAGCAGAAGCGTCAGGCGCCTGTGACTCAGCAGCTGAAGGAGGGTTGAAGAGCTGCCTCACCCTTGAGACCCGTAGCCTCCCTCTGAGTGGACCCTCTTCACCCTCTCCAGGTAGTCCCGAGGGAACTCATGGGCGACCGCTGGGTCTGAGACACAACCATCAAAGTGACTGATCTAGCACAAATGAGCCGGATGAGGCCTGTGTGACGCAAGATCACCTGACAGGAAGAAGGTGTCGTGCTGGTCTCGGGCGGGGTGCTGCTGCGGCTGGAAGAGGGAGTCAAAGTTCCAGAAGGAGCTTTCTATGAAGTTATTTGTAGGCATTTCACTAAAGCTGTGTTGAGAAGAGAGTTTGAGTTGTGGGTTTCTCTTTTTTTTTAATAAACTCCACTCTTTGCCAGCTGCTCACCCCATCTCCAGGAAGATCTGCCTGAACTGTGTTCGCACCTTCATCAGCGGGTGCAGATGACCGCAGTCTGGAGCCACGCCCATGGCCTCAAAGTTGTAGGGTTTAAACTTTCGGTCTTTCCAGCTGCCTCTGTAACACACACGCAGCAGTGACGGTACCGCTTTAATCCACAGATGAGATGAATGAGAGCGTCCAATCACACTGAGAACCATGAACTGACATTTTGGGACATGGAAACATCTGGATCATTATTTAGCCAAATCCCCCGAAGATGATCACATTTATTATTCTTTTTAAGCCTCATCCTTCTTATAGCATCGTTATAAGCTGTATTGTAGGACTTGATCCATCAATATTGTGTTTTAGATCCCGAGCAGCAAAGTTCACAAACTCGGCTTGTTCCATCCTGCCTTTAGGATCGTGTCCACATCTTTGGACCTTTCCCCATTTTTGGATGGTTGTTTCTCTGCGTCCCCGGTCTGAGGCCCCGATCTGCCACGGGCTGACAGAGAGAGCAAGACGGGACACGCATCTCATTTCTCTGAGTAACTTACGTGGCAATCATGTCAGGGGTGAGCTCCGTCTCCTGTTTGGTCAGGGTGGTGCTGAAGGAGCTTCCTCTGGTGATCCAATAAGACTTCACTGTACTGGAAAAAAAGAGAAATCCAAGAAGACAAATAATAATTCTGTTATATATTACTATCATCAGGGTTTGTCCTGTTTCTGAATAAGATCTTAAAGACATAAGCCTAACTGTTTTCTTTTTTAATAAGAGCGTTTGAACAAGTGATGACAAACAATGTATATTGTATAGTAAACCAAAATAAGCTGTTTTATTAGAAATGGAAGGGGATGCCTGTGTCAGTTGTGCTGCTTACAAAGCGTAAAAACCCAAATGCCAGCATTTATCAGGTGTCTTAAGTTTAGTCCGTATCGGGGCATAAATGTGTTTTTAGTAGGCAGCAGTGGATGCAGTTTGTTTTTCCCCAGACTAAAAAGTGGAAGTGAAAATTTGGTCTGATTGCAGTACTTTAGGGATAAAAATTGTCATAAAAACTTGATTTGGAACCACAAACAGGAAGATGTGGTTCTGCACGTCTCGATTACAGCTAGAAATGTTAGCATTTTTTGACCTAACATTGTGCTAACGATTAAGATCAAACACAAAGAGCTTTAGAACCATATCCAATGGGAACTGTAGAAAACAGTTTTGCAGTGAAACTGCCTGTAGTTGGAGGTGGAGCTAAAATAAATTATGCTTAAAAAACAAAACATGCAAAACTACTGTAAAAAAATCTGCAAAACAGCTGGATTGCAAAAGGTGAACGGCTACATTGCGAAGGAACAATGCATACAGTGTTTGGTTTTTTTACAGTGCTCTGTGTCCTGATTAGCTGTATCTAACTGTCAATCAATCTCCTTTATGAAGTGTCTCCTGTACAGAATGCGTTCAGTTTGCCAAATTTAAATAAAACTTTCAATTGCAGTCAGATCTTTGTAATCCTAGATTTACTTTTCTCTGAAGTTTTGAATGTTGAGTTTAATCCAGAGAGAAAAGAGTGAAAATGTTCACGTCTGTCTGAGAAAAGTGGATAACGTGTGTTAAAGGGGTTTCACAGCCTTAAATCCTAGCGAGCTGGCCTGTAATCCTACTTTGCAGATTTCACCCAATTGGAGACCATTTCTGGAACCTAAAGAAGAGAACACGTAGTATACACCAGATCACAAAAAAAAGAGCTTGATATAACCTCCTGGCAGCACGCAACAGAAAAATTTGCTCAAATTTTCATTGTTTTCCTGCATTTTTTTCTAACTCAATAATAAAACTGTTGAGTTAAAGTATCAGGTTAGTTAATTTAATCAGTATGTCAAACTTCATTCTACCATTTAGTTTAAGGATACAGGAGAAAGGTCATCAGTAATGCTTGTTTAAAGCTCAAAAACTTTCATGAAACTTTAACAAATCAAATCTCCCTGATCAAAAGAAGGGACTTTACTTTCCTCAAACAGTTTGAAAACAAGACTGAAATGTAGCAAGTATTTAAGCGATAAATATTTTCCCCAAAAGCTTCTGATAGAGAAGTTTACTTTTTCTCCTGATGCTGCAGACCGTTCTGCACCTCACACTAAAGCAAAATCCAAACGAATAACTCTCTAAAAACACAAACATAGTCTCAGTCCAGTCCTCCCCCGACTGTAAACAAGCAGACGTAAAGAAAACATAAAATGCACAAACGTCCCGTCAACAGTTTTTTTCACCAACTCCAGCCATGTGCCAGAGACAGGAAGTGAGGAGAATTCAAACCAGCGGACAAGTTTTTCCTCACGGGATCAAAGCGTCCCAGAGGAGAGCGGCCCTTTGATCAGCTTTATGCACCAACGGTCACTTTGTGAGCCAAAGCTTCTGAAGAAAAGAGGATTTTGGTGAACGACACAACTTACATAAATACTTTGGTGATCTAACACCTTAATCCAAACGGTCCCATCGACTCTAAATTACATTCCCATTTTTGCGTAATGATCCGCGGACTGATCCTGACTCACAGTGAAAGAACATTTCCTTAAAACACTGAGCTGTAACTGAAAGATTTGCACGGATTTACAAAATATGGCGTTCTCTTCGCACAGATATTTCATCTATAAAATTGGTGTACATCCAACTTTACAAAAGTATGACAAGAAAATAATATTAAAGACAAGTTTTTTTTGTATGAGCTACTAATTTCTTCATATTTATACCTTTTTCTTGATCACAAACTTCTGTAAAAAGAGGATATAACTTTCTGCTCTTTGGTGGGATGGAAGCCTTTAAAAACCGCTCCAATAGTGAAACATGGTGGTGTGAGTATAATGTTAAGGAGCCATATCACTGCACAGTCAACATAATTATAGAACGAGATCATGAAAATAAAAAACAAAAATAGAAACGGGCACCAGATTAGTTTTTGAGGACAGGTGTTTTTACAAAGATTATGAGCTAAAAAAAGGCATTTTCAAAAAACTTTTTTTTATCTCAAGAATTTTTCTGATGCGCACATGAATCAAATTCTTACATTAAAGGAACATCTTATATGGAGAAGTGCTGAGCCAAAACATCTAAATAACTATGTTAGGATTGTTGTTAATCATTTTCATTTCTCACTGTCATTAAACGTGTTGTTACTTAAGTGTTTGTGAGCCTGATCATCGTTTTTGTTGACCCTCCTGAATGGTGTACAATTCCAGGGGCTATAATCTTCTCCTGTTTGACTCTTTAGGCGTTTGACAACACTAATGTAGCCCCTTTAAAAAATGCTAACATTGTACTGGTTTGAATTTTTCTACTTTTTTAGAAAATCAATTTTGTATTACGTAAAATAGTTTTTAACAAAGTGACTTGCAGGCAGTGAGATACCCAGGAGATGCTTTAGCTTCAACACAAAGTTGCTCTGAAGAACTCAGGGCTCAATTAAAATGTGACTTTTTAAAAATCATATTGATAAATATTACATTATTATGCTATACTATAGCATACATTTCTAATAGAATTTTGAGAAAAAAGTGAGTCATTTTTAGCCTGGTGCAGAAATTACATAAAACTTTCAATCTACTTTCCTGCAACATAGTCTAAAGAAAAGCAGGACAAGATGGGTATTAATAAAAACATGCTAAAAACAGGAACAAATCTCCAAGGCAACTAGATTGATCTTAATCCAGTTTTTTGCAAGTCAAGTAGAAATTGATCAAATTTAGGTTTCTAGAAATTCTGACTTGATTGTAATTTGTCAGACACCTTAAAGCTCTGTAAATGTAAATATGGAGGTGTATGCAGATAATGCAAATATTTTTGTAAAGGTCTTTATTTGGAGTTAATGAAAGAGGTCAAATGACTGGGCTGAGCCCCAGATCGTTGTTAATTAAAAAATATAAAACTATTTCTAGATGCTGTGAGCAGGTTAAATCAGACAAATGTAACCATCACTTTCAATTTTTTTGGAGGATTTTCTTTCAAAGATCATTAGATCATCAACAGTTTAGTCCTTTAAGGAAATGAAAATAAAATCCTGTCCAGCAGCGAACCTTTCAGAGACCACTTACACCTCTGCGAGCAGCTTCCTCTTCTTCAGCTCGTTGTTGTCCTTCTCCTCCAGCTGAGCTCCTCTCTGCACCAGAAGCAGCTTCTCCCTCACCTGGTCTTGTATGCTCTCCACCTGAAGCACGAGCACACCCACATGAACGAGCTGGACTCACGAGGGCACGCACTGTCGGGCGGGGACGAGCGTACACTTCTGAAGATCCTGGGCCCCCCCTCATGGGACTTGTCCACCCGGATCCATTTGTTGGACATGGCCTTACTGAAGCCGATCTTCCCAAAAGACAGTTTCTGTAAGAGACGAACACAGAGCAGTGAAGATCGAGAGAGGATTCTAGACATAGGTGAGAAACAACAAAAACATGTCAACGTTTCAGATGCAAGGTTTTCAGGAAGCTGTAAACATTAAAGAGTCAACTTTCAAGAAAAGTTGAAATTTCTCTGCTTCAGATATAAAAATCTGAATTTGTGCCCATTTACTGCACAGCGTGGACAAACTACTAGAAAAGCACACACTGCTGAGTGGCTCAGTCCCCACGGTAACGAGGACACCGTCAGTCAGTCCCCACGGTAACGGGGACACCGTCAGTCAGTCCCCACGGTAACGAGGACACCGTCAATTCCCATTGTATGGGATGATCGACTGTGAAACTTTATGTTCAGCTCCCTTTAAATGTTTTTTTTAGCGCCATGCTTATAATTACAACAGAACAAACAGCAGCCATTAAAGATCAATTATTTATTCTTTCTTTATCCTTTTCAACCACATGGAACCCAGGAGCAAGCTTTTAAGGCTTAAGTTAAATTGACTTTTTTTTTTTTTTATTTCGGGTCCCAAAAATTAACAGTGGCCAAAAAAAACAAACTTGAAAATAAACATAAAAAGCTAACCCAAAAAAATTGCCAGACTTGACCTAATGGATTCTCTTGATTTAACCTGTTAAGACCTGAGGTCCACACTTATTATTTTAGAATAAGATGTTAAACAATATTTGCATTTATTTATTGTCGGTGGTTCTGCCCTCCAGGTAGAATCTGAACTACAACTACAGGAGAAGAAGAAATTCTGAATGATGATGGAGGCTTGGAATGAAGAGATTGCTGATTGGAGCAGGAAGGCAGAAGAAGGGATGCAGGTGGAGTTAGCTAAAAGAATGCAAATGGCAGAGTTCACAGATTTTTGCAGAAAAGAGAAGAACACAGGACGAAAAATAATGGGGCATTAAAGTCTTTAGGTGTTACAGATCCATTTGAGCATCTGGCGGTTTTTACAGAGCACCAGCTCTGCTCAAGCAGCCACAGGTTCTCCTCACCATGAGCTCGTTCTGCGGCAGACCCTCCAGAGGGATGGAGCCGAAAACCCGGGCTTCATGGCTGCCCTGCTCGGCTAACTCCGTGCCCTCTTCGGTCAGCTCCCAGTGTTTAGACGAGCGCTGTTCGGCTGAGATAACCTGAACGAAACGAAACAAACCAAAATGTGTAAAGTTTATTTAAAGTCAAACTGCATTGCATCAGTCACGCCGACTCCTGATAGCCTCACTTCCGGTGACTCTCAGCGGGGTAAAACTCACGTCTCCAAGCGACTGAAGACTCTTCACGGCTCCGACGATGACCTGGTGGTCTACCCCGATGCTGCTGGCTACATCCAGACTGTCCACGCCGCCTTCCGCCTTCTCTACAAGCTGCAGAAGCGCCTCAACAGATCCGGTGTCCGCCATGATGGGAATGAGGGACTTGACAGAGAACGGATATGACGTAGCACTCCCGGAAAAAGTGTAATACTCAAAGGATGAAGCCACACTGCTCTCTACTGTTCAAAGCTCAAAACCGCGTCTCAATAGCAAACGCAAATTAAACATTTATTGGTCAATATTAAAATAGTAAAACTATTAAGAAATTTAGGACAACTTTAAAACAGAAGAACAAACATTACATTTATGATTTAATTATCCTAAAAAAAACAAACAAAATCCTAAAATACCCTTTTAGAAAACCATTTCACAACAAAAACATCCCTTGCATATCTTTTTCATAGGAATGTTCTTTTTCTCCTAACTTTTACAACATTCACAGGATATTTTTAATCTTATTAGTCTCAGCTTGTCTCTGCAAATCCATTCAACCAAGTCCTTTAACAGCTATTTTAGTAGTTTTGTCTTCCTCCATCATCTTCTCCAAGCTGATTGCGTTACCGTCGCTGCAATGTTAGTCTGTCTGCTTCCTGGTTACATGGAAAGCAGATACAACTCTATTTTATCAGGCCAAATATAGCTTTTCCTGAAGTCTGCAGTTATTGGGTTCTTTTTACAAAAACATGACTATTTTATGAGCTCTAGAAGCCATTTCTCCCTTTAATGAAAGAAACAGTTGACCTGTCTGCAGCTTCTCACTGGATCATCTCTTATTTTTGTCAAACAGATAATTTTGTCCATTTGATTGCTGCTGTATTTTACCATCATCTTTTGTCTGCTTTGTTGCCGTTTACATCTCTGTTTCTCTCCACAGCTAAAATGAAAAATAAAGCCAAAGTAAGTTGTTTCACTCTGAAAGCACATTTTTATTTAAAGGTAAAATTATATCCAATATTAAAATAATCTAAATAATAAAAAATCTAACATAGGAAGTGGAGATCTAAAAAAGTGCAACTTTTACTGTTGTGTTTTGGACCAAAAAGGCTCTTAAGGTTGATCAACTCATGTAAAAAAAAAAGCTTTTAAATTTTTTTGTGTTTTACATTTACATTCTGATTAATAAAAAGGGGTTCCAGGTTGTGTAAATGCTGCTGTAAGTAATAAACAGACGTGTTTTTTTAATAGGAAAAGATAAAATGCTGGAAAACAAATTTCAGAATCTAAAATAAAAATCATTTATTAATACAAACACATGAACAGCAACACTCCATGAGATCCACTGAGCAGAAATGTCTTCCAGAACCTAAACATCAGATTTGTTACAAAATGAGCCAAAATTTCAGCTAATGCTTCAAAACAAAAAAAAAAAAAGTTATTTACATTTTGCTAGTAGTTCCAAAAAAGTGGCATCACTCTTTTCAAAAGGAAACCAAAAAATATATATATTTCTTCACATTTAGAGATGTGGGTGAGAACCGCAGCAAAAAAAAATAGCCTAAAATTAAATATGATAAAACAGGAAGAAGCACTGACCAGACCACTAAAACAGAGACCTGCCTGTCTGCAGCCTCACTGTGTGAGCAACACAAACACAGAGGAAGCTGCATGAGAAGCCACAGAGCACACAGCGTCTTTCTTTGGATTCGCCAATGGACGAGGAGGGAGGGAGGGAGGAGTCTATCTGTACTGGTAGTTCATGCCGGCGTCGCCTCTGCCGTAGCCGGTGTTGTGGTACGGATTGTGGTTGGAGCCAAAGCCCTGGTTCCCACCGCCCTGAGAGCTGTAGGTGGACTGGCTACTGAAACCTGAAACAAAGGCAGAGAGAACTCAGTTTTTTTCTTTAAACTGTCGATAAAATCGAGAAAACCAAAGACCCCCCCCTCACCGTCGTAGCTGTAGTTTTGGTTGCTTCCGGCTCCCCCCGTCACCTGGCTCGGGTAGGCGGTGCTGTAGGGGTAACTGCTTGCCCCCCCTTGGTTCTGGCTGAAGCTCTTCTTCCCCTGCCCGTACTGATTGTACGATCCCAGACCTGTAGGGCCACTGGGCTGGTACCCCGCTGCCGGTCCAGCACCCCCTCCTGGAGGGCCAAGAAAGGGGGCTTTCCCACCTCTGTTAATGGGGGGTTTCTTCTTCTGGGGTTTGTTCGCTGGCGGATAGCTTTGGTAAAAGGAAGCGTAGGAGTCGGGGGTCGATCCTTGTGTGGCGCCGAGCTGAGGTCCGCTTGGCAGGTTGCTCAACGTCCCCGCGCCTCCATTTGAGCCCCCACTGCTGTAATCTGGGAAAAAAAACAGAAAGAGACTCAGAAAAAGCAAATGTTAATCAAAACTATTGTTGTTTGTGTCTTAAAGTCTGGGAAAAAAACACAATAGAAGTAATGAATGTCACATTTATTTAAAAAAACAAAGCAAAGACACAAATTTAAAAACAACTAAACAGTCTTTTTCCCAGACGTCCGTCAGACAGCCTGAGTTTCATGCTGAGCAGGAGCATCATGCATGGTGATGCAGACACGGCAGCAGCCGCTTCTGCGTGAAAGCTGCATCCTTTCCTCTAAAGCGGGATGTAAAAAAAAACGCAAAACATCTCATAAAAAAAGGGGGAAATCTCTGGGGAGTGCCGTTTGAAATAAAAAACGAGGAAAGCTGAGCTTGGTCCAAAGGGTCCTCCATTATTGGTGAAGAAGCCCCGGCCCTGCAGCTCGGATCCACAGAAACAGAGGCCATCTTGGGGCAACATGCATGATGAAGATCGTCTCCCAAAAGTGGAAAGACCGCGCAGAGGGCTGCTGTCGCTGCCGTCCCAAGGCTTGGCGGTGAAGGGAAGTTCTGCTGGAACACTAATGAATATTTTCTCCATTTTAATCCTCTCTACGGGACAGTGTTTCACTTTCTAAGCCTGGGGGAGTCTATGTTGCAAACTCGTGGTAGCCATAGCAGTCTGAGACAAAGTCACCTAAAGAGTGAGACAGGGCAGAGAAGGAAAAAAAATATATTAATTAGATTTTAGCTGAAACATGTTCTGCCTTAAAAAGATGGCAGCGACACGTCAGGTCAGATTTATTTGAACTTTCTTTTCTTTTTTTTTTAGATTTCTCTGCTCCTGTCACGCTCAGGTAGGCAAGTCCTCAGAACAAGCTGCCAGGAGGAGGGAAGGAGTAGCTCACAAGAGGAGGCTTGTAAAAAAAAAAAAAAAAAGACCTTCAGTCCTGTGGCTTCAAGCAGAGAAATGTAAAATGGCTCGGCTGGGTTGTCGCAGCAAGCTGCAGCTTTACACTGCCTCAGAAGAGGAGAGCTGCATCCAACCGCAGGACACAGACATCACGGCTACTCTCAAACCAGAAGGCTGAACTGATACTGATACTTACTGTAGCCAGAGTTAGCGCTGTTCCCGTAACCATAAGATCCAAAGCCACCTGGGAGAGGAAGACATGCTCATTACCAACATCCAAACACTCCTGAAAAAGCTCCATCATCAGGTAAGTCAGGTCTTCACCTGGCTGTCCATAGCCGCCTCCGTTGTTGAAGCCTCTGCCTCTCCCACGGCCTCGCCCTCCTCTTCCTCTGCCCCTGGGCACACCCGATTCCCCGCCCCCCATCATAGCAAACGGTGGAGGGTGCTGCAGAGGACAGAGGTGAGGAAAACAAAATGAAAAAAAAACATTAAACGCATGTAACCCACGAGACGTGAAATCTGTGAAGTCGTCTCTGGTTTTGTTAGAAGGGGTTCCTACGCGGTTTGTAAGTTGAATTTCAAACTTTTTTAAGACCTTTAAGGCCCCGCATATGAAAATTAAGACCAATTTGCCGTTCTTCATTTACATTAAAATAACTGTGGTTGACACTTTTCTCAGACACACACATGAACATTTTCACACTTTCCTTTCTTGACTAAATTCTTAAAGTTCAAACCTTTCCAGAGAAATAAATCCAGGATAATGGATTGAAAAAGATCTGAACAGGATTAAGGATTCAAGCAGGTTGAGCTAACTCGATGCTTTCTGTACAGGAGAGACGGCACAAAGGAAATGTCTACAGCCAATAAGGAAGCAGAACACAATGTAGTGTAAGAACAAAAAAAATATATGCAAAAAAAACCCCAAATGTTCAAAATAAACATAAAACTCTGCCCTCTACAGCCAGACGCGCTGTGTTTCTAATCGTAAACACAAACATTACTCTCAGACTGCCGTCCCTACCATGGACGGGCCCTTCTTCTTCTTTGTAGCCTCAGGCGCAGAGCCTTCTGGGAAGAGGCGCTCCAGAGCAGCTAGGGCCGCGTACGCTTTAGCCACCTTTTTGTTTGATCCGGTGCCCTGAAACTTCTGTCCGTCAATCTCCACCTCCATCACGAAGCGTTTGTCGTGGCTGCCGCCAGTCTCTGAGATGAGTTCATACTTGAGGCCCCGCCTCTTCTCATTCAGCTCCATTACGGGGTTCTTGCCGTGTTTCGTCAGTATTGGTCCCTGCTGGCGAGCGGTCTGACAAAAAAAAAAAAAAACACACGTGGGTAAAGCGTGCTGCGTGAGCGGAAAGGCGGGATTTTTGTCGTCACACCTCTGCGGATTCAGGCTGGTCTGTGTTTGTGGTTGCAGGAGTTTCGGCTGGACTTATGACGGGTTTAGTCTCTTCCACCGGCGTGGCTGCAGGCGGCTCTTCTTTGATCGCCGGTTCAGAGGCTTTTACGTCCACTCCGGTGGGCAGACCCATGTCCTGCAGAACCTGAAATGATCAACAGAGAGTTACAGCTTTGGATTCAACTTCAAAACCGAACGCAGTAAAACACAAAGAGGATTTCCACCTTCACGGCTACGTGCAGCTTGGCTGTACGTTTGGATGGACCTGAAGCCTCAAAGGACTTCCCATCAACCTCAACGGCCATAGTGAAGACCGGAACGTGAACCGGGCCGGTCTGGGATATCAGCTTGTACTGGAGACCCGGTTTCAGCTGGTTCAGCCTCATGAGGGCATTCATAGCTTGAGGGGGCTCGCCCTTCTCCTCAGCAGCTGAAAAGACCAAAATTCACAAGAAAAATGAAAAGTTGTCTTTTAGAAAAATAGCTGTTTTCTTTAAAAAAATCGCGTTAAAGACCCACTCTGAGAAAAAATTGTGTTTTTGGTGCACAATCACGACTTTTGGGTAAAATCCAGAGTAAAAGAACACTGGGAACACTTTTCCGATAGATGATCAGAGCAGGTCTTTAAATCTTTAGCCCAGCAGAACAAAGATATGAGTGTTTACATTTCTTCTGCAGCTTTTTCTTCTTTTTGTTGGGACTCTTGTCTTCTGTTCCCTCCTCTTCCTCGATGGGCCTTTTCATTGGTGTGGTGTAAGTTGTGCTAGGCGGGATTTGCACTAGAGATCATAAAGAAACAGAGAAAGATATTTCAGATCTTTAGCTAAAAAGTTCCTGGTATCGATGCTGACAATTGATAACTATGTTCCAGGCACAGCACAGGCTTGTTTACCCGTGTAACCAATAGGAGCCTCAGTTCGAGCCTTTTTGGGCATTTTAGAGGGAAGCGAGTCCATTCCAAGTACTTTGTGAAGCTGTCCGAAGGCTGACAGTCTTAAGGCATGCTGAGAATGGAGAGGAGGTCGTGTCAGTAAAACATTTATGGAATCAAAGATGGTGCATCCTCACAGAGCTCACCTGAGCACTAGCGGTGATGTCTTCTCTCTGCTGGCTGTTCAAATGACCAACAGCGTCTGTGGCCTCCTTCTCACAGGGATCAGAAATTCCAGGACCCTCTGTTAAAGGAACATTTCTGTAGGTGTTTTTTTTTTTTTCAACTATTGACTGTATGTGAGAACTGGACTGAGTGACCCCTCCTGCTGGCGCTCCAAACAGGAAGTACACTCTGGCTCCCAGAAGCTAAAACCTCATAGACTTCTATAGAGAAATAAACAGCTGTTACTCAGTCATTGTGAAAATCTCAGTCATGCTCTGAAACCCTTTCTTAACATGTTCTTGATAAATCCTTAGTTTCTTCATAATATTTCTTTAGTGCAAAGTATTCAAGCTGTAAACTGACCAATCAGACGCATCAACAAAAGTATTGAACGTTCAAAACTTTTGATCGACAGAATCTCCCAAGCCTGGTTTTTTTAGGGGTCTCCCGACAAGCTCACTCTCGATTGGAGAGAGTGGTTGCCATAGAAACGATGAGTCAAACCAACTCGAACCAATTACTCCTCACTGACGTCATCTGGTTCCAACACGGCAGTGTCAATATCGCAGAAAAAAGGTAACTGAATTGACTTCATTTGGTTGGAGCCAGAAGTAAACTATTTCTATGGGTGACGTCACACTCACACACTCCAGTTCTCGTATACAAGCGTGAAAAAGCTCACCTGCTAAAAGGATTCCTGAAGACAAACATTCTAAAACTCTCCGCAAAGCTTCTCCTGCTCCCATTGGTCGGTTTCCTGTGCCGATTGCTTTCTCACAGATCAGCTCCAGAGGCTGCAAAGCAGCAAACAGCAGAGCACGTCAAAATCAAACTAACAAACTCAAGTTACTAATAGTGTTCCCTTGCTATGTCACAAGTCACCTTTTACCGTCTCGCTGTTTTCCTTTTTTTTAGTGAACTTTGTGTTCTTAAGTTTCTTTTGTTTTAATCAGAGCACTGTATTCTGCATCCTGATTGGCTGTAGTCTGTTATCTTTCTCTTCCATGTCTCTTGTACAGATTCGTGCAACTCTCCAAATCTACATAAACCTTTGAACGTGATCAGATCTTTGTTTTCATGCTATAATTCTAGACTTATTTTTCTAGGAAGGTTTAAACTAGAGAGAAAAGTGTGAAAAATGTTCATGCGTGTCTGAGAAAAGTGTGCAAAGTGTCACAGGTCTATCACAGGTTATGTTTGGAACGCAACCTTGTGATAAATAACGAAACACTAACACCAAATCTAAACTTCATCTCCAGAAATGGAGGAGTTTGGGGTCCCTAACTCACCCAGCCACTCAGCGGGGCCCACGTGGAAACACGAGCGCACAGGTCCCTCAGGATGCGGATGACGATGACGCAGGAGCGCAGCCCGTTGGCTCTAGCCTGGAAACAAAAGCAGGGAGGAAGGAGGGGTGGGGTGGAGGGAAGTGGTCAAACAGTTACAGTTAAATACAGGAGAAAACCTAAATAGAAAGAAATAAAAGACTATATGGAACAAGCAAGAACAACATCCAACCAAAAACTAATGAAAATGAAGCCACACAGACTAGAACGGCTTAGTTTGATCATTGGAACACATCTGGACTCATCTGATCGTCTCTTTAATGAAAGACCTTATTTATGATCATTTGTGTCTAAATCAACAACCAGGAGAATCTAAAGCGCTGTTATTGAAAGCCAAACATTTCAGGGGGGGCGGGGGGACACTTTCAAGACCAGGAGGAGCAGGACGGGGAAACAACCTCAAAAATCCGCTGTGGCGTGGTAAAGTGGAGGGTTTGTTAAGGTGTCGCTTACGTGGGCCATCACTGAAAGGTGTAAGTCAGTGGCAGAATAAATTTATGGTAGGTGCAATATTCCCTTTGGTTTTTGGGGTGGGGGGCACACGGTAACAAGAACAGGCAAGAGCGTGAGAGAGGTGGAGGCCACACACCCTAGCTTTACGAAGCTGCAAAGATGGAGCAGTTACGGTGAGATGACAGGACACGGCTCATCCAAGATGGTTAGCATTTGGCCGTTGATGACTAATGAGGTGCAAATATATGTGGCACAGAATAAACCAAGTATCAAGAACAACAAGTCATTCACAGCAACACTGAAATTCCAGAAATATTGCACCCAGACACAGTGAATTAGTCCCCGATTGATTGGAGTTAAACAGCTACTGAGTTACAGGAGGAAAATCCAGGAAAAAGAGCAACGATTTCCTTTCAAACAAAAGTTAGGGTTATAAAAACTGAGCAAAGCTAATGTGCAGCGGTGTGATGACAAATGCTCTCTATGAAACAACACCCAGCTCATTGAGTAATACTACTGAGAGTACACTCCAACGGAGGAAATAAAGAAAAGAACACAATAACAAACAGCATGAAACCAAAAACTCAAAGCTACTTCTGGTTTAGAGACAAATAAAGTCAAGATTCAAACCTGGAACCACTTAGCGTGGCGTAGAGATGCCAAGGAAGTTAGGCATTTCTGCCTGTCCAGAACATCCGGGGGATCGATGACTGAAAGCGTTTCTATTGGCAGGTGGAATAAGAAGACAAGGTACAGTTTGACCAAGGGGAGTTCTGTCAGCCGGCCAGGGGGAACACAGGCAGCCTTCTCAAACCACAGGCAGGAGGGGGAGGGGGAGGGGGCCCCTCCACTGGAGAACCAGCAAACAACCTCTCAACCTCCCAGTTTAGTGGGATTCAACCCATCCGTTTCTGCTGAAATCCATCTAATGGCGTGAAGTTAGAAAGCCAGCGGAGGAGCAGACTCTTAAAGACTCACTCCGATGACAATTGCTTCCTTAGCATTTTTCTGATGGTGTACATGTCTATAAATATAAGCCTAAAATTGCATTTCTGAGTATTTCTTAAGACATGTGGGACATAAAAAATACGATGGGCGGGGCTACAAGCTTCCTCCTCACCCTGATGCATCCACTTGTAGACAAATAGATTCGTGTACGTCTTTCCTCGTCTGAGCTGGAACCTGGATCAAAACTGTACGCCTGGATAGCTCTGATATTTTTGTTGCGCCGGTAATGTTAGGTTGGGGAGGGGTGACGAGAATTAGGGGGCGGGCCTGCTTCGTGCCGACAGTCCCTCCCACAACTCAGAGGTGAATTTCTAATGAACTCTGCAGACACTATGTCTAAGAAAACGACAGTTTAAAAAAAATTTTAGCTAAAAGCAGCCTGATCACAATTAAAAGACCACTGGGACCGCTTTTACAACAGATCTAAAGGTAATTGGAGAGGGACTTTAAATAATTGTCAATTAAGTTTAAAGTGGTGGCAAGATAAAAACAATTCTGTAAAAAAGGGAGGTTGTCTCTCCATGGTTGCGTCAGCTCAAATCACTGCTTTAGCTTCGGTGTGGTAGAGAGGTCCACTTTTCTGCTGTGGGGTTAACTGGAGGTGGAGCCCCTCCCCCTTGGCCCTGAACTGGGTACACTGCACTTTGCCCCTTCCGAGACAGAGAGCGGCCAGTTGGTCAAAGGTCCAGCATCCCTAAAAATTGACAAACTAGAAGGCTTGACAGAGAGAATCAGAATTGGAACCACAGGCAGATAAAATATCAGATGCACAAAAGGTGGGTATCAAAAACAAGTCCACACTGCAGCAAAACTGATGGCTTCAAGAGGAAAAACCAGACCCCAAAGGGGGCGTCAAGAGTGAGCGCAGGGATACGGATAAGGTCAAGGCCCAGCCCCGCTCAGAGCTCTCAATAAAGCTGAGAACACTATGCTTTACTACGGACACTAAACAACACATTGAGGGGGGTTTCTAGCCTGTTTGAGAAGGTAATGCAGCCCCTGATTTATGCCAAACCTCTTGACCCGCAGGTCAATCGAAAAGCTTCTTGTCGTTATCTGTAACCCTGGGCCTCTCCTTCTGAAGCTGTGTTCACACCCAACGCAGTTCAGCGACGTCCAGTTTTACTGTTACGCCAATGAAAAGATACAATGACGACACATTGACGGGATAAATCCTAAAAGACCAATTTACAGCGAAAAATGACGCTGACTTGGTGAATTACCTGCTTCTGTCAATGAAACTGGTTCATGCAATGCAGAAGATGCATCACAAATATGCAGATAACCCAACTTCAGTAGTTCCTGCTCACCTGGATCAGGTGTGTTCAGTCAACCAGAAATTTGGTTCACTCAATCCAGCTAATCAGCAATTTGTAGATTAGCAAGAATCATTTGAGTCATGTCCTTCTGATTTAACCTCACCAGCTATTCTTCAGTCGCTCAATTGACAATTGATTCTCTCATGACTGCAGGTAATCAATAATATCCACAATCTGATTCATTGTTTTCCAGTTTTTGCAAACCATAGACATCAAAGGTACTGACCATTATAGCACCTTAAATGAGAAGAATTAGCTCAGTGCACAATGTACCGAAGTGTTGCTAGCGGTTGTAGAAGTTGGCTTGCCTTCAGCACGCCGGACAGGAAGTTCTGTGACATCATTTGCAACCTGTCCATAGGTGCAATCAGAAGGTTTTGCTGTGCTGTGTTTGGGGAAAATTCGGACACAGCGAAATATCCAGATTCAAAATATCTGAACTTTGGCAAAGAATTTGGTCAAACAATCAGGAACTCGGCTTTGGCTTTGACGTGTTGATAACGTGATCAGCAGGTAAAGTCAAAATCAACATGTAGGAGAATCTGATCGTTCTCTTCCTGAATTGAATATTTTTCTCTTTGTGCATGGAGACAATAATAATAAAAAGTCTTCTAATTTTATTTCTTTTTTCTTCCTTGGACCAATGCGGGACAGCGATTCTTTAAACTGGGTCACAGAGGCGCCAGAGTAGCGCTGAAAGCATCATCTTTCAGATGCAGCTCCTTGCAGTAGATGGTGAAGCTCACCGTAGTGGGAGAATCTCTGAACGATCTGGTAAACCCAAACATGGAGACGTCATTATGAACATCTTTGAACTCTTCAAAACATAAACCTCCATGTCACCTGTGTTTCTATTTAACTATGACGCTAAAAACTTTCGACAAAAGCTCCTCCCACACGGCAGGAGCAGCAGGGTACGAACACACCTCTGAGCAAACGTCGAGCAGCGAAAAAAAACCTGCTGTGTGTCAAAACAGAGGCCGGGAACGCAAATCTGCCACTTGAATTGCATTTTGTGTGAACGCAGCATAAGGACCATCAGAGACCTTCGCCTCACGGCCGGGTCAAACAACCAAAGTTAGCTTCATCGTATGCTTCTCATTTTTGCTGCAATGCAAACTGTTAATCATCAGTGATAAAACATGCAAACACAGTGGTCTCTCTTGTTTTTTTTTTTTTTTTTTTTGCATTTAGTTCAATTCTCAGTAAGCCTTCATTTCATTGGTGACCTGATCTTTAAAGGGGAAAGAAAAACCATGTCTTCAGCTTTCTGTTGTCTACCTGCCCTATACTGTATATTGGGCCATCAAAAATGTACAATTACATTACATGGAACCATGAGAGTGTCAGCAGAGCTAAAATGTCAGCATTCTTTGTCCTCTAGCTCCATTGAAGGCCCAATAAACAATATCTATCTATCCTTGATGCCTGCCTGGCCTTCTGGCTGCAGGAAAGGCACCACAGAAGAGAGATAGTAAATTAATCAAATGAAGAGGTCTTCCTCTGTATGTGGGGGGTTACCTCCAACAGGAACCTTCTCCATTTCTTCACGGACCAATGGGGACGTCAGGTGAATGGTCAGAGTGAGCGGGGGCTCCTTTTTGTTTTGGATGATGATCCTGGCCTCCTGGATCTCCTGGATTATCACGTATTTCTCCTCCGTTATCAGCTAAGACGCAGAAAGGGGATTATAAAAGGTTATTTTTCTGAAAGCAGGACACAATACAGCTCGTGTGTTGTGTTTGCTGCAGAGAAAAACAACTAAAGTTCAAATCTAGATGTGATGAAGATGACACACATGACAGCTGTTCCTGATGAACAATCCAGAAGTCTGGAACATCTCAAAAGCTCTAAAAACTGCTAGCATCAAGCCTCTAAAACAGTCTTGATGCACAAAATGGCACATGAAAGGAAATTAAACAATCCGGCTGCGTGCAAGTAGCATCACGTGAACAGAACGAATGGGCCCTTGCGCAGTTTGCAGCATGTCTGTTGTCTCATGTTAGCGGAGCTGAATGTGTTGTGGTAATTCAAGGCAATGTTAGAACGTCCCAGCAAAAAATGTAAAACAGTACAAGCCTTTACATTCAGCGTCTTAAGGAGCAGCAGACAGAGATGCAGCAAATCCAACAGCTTAGAAATAACAAATAAGGAGGTAATGAAAAATATTTATCAGTATTCTGTCTTGGGAGAGCTCCGTGTTCTTCGCTGTAGCAAAAGTCTCACAATGAACTCACAAAAGCTGTTTTGAACAGTGTCATGTCTGCAGCAGTCTGTCACAAACACTGACTTGTTCTTAAAAAGACCCACTCCACTGAAAACTGTGTTTCTGGTGTTTTTAACATGTTCTTGAGGCATTTTTCTCATGACGAACTTAAATCAAGAAAAATTAAGCTCAAATTGCATTTCTGAGTATTTCTTTTCTCAAATCGTTGTGAATCAGGAAAAGTGCAGCTTGAAAAAGCTAGAATTTGTACGTAGACGCTACAACGGCAAGTCACAAGCTGAATTCTGATGTTTTAACTTGCAGACAAATAGGTCCATGTAGGTCTTTGTTTTCCTTGTCTGAGCTGGAATCTGACTCAAAACTGTAGAATAGATCTAATGTTCATTTGCACCGCTAAAGTCAGAATGGGGGTGTGAGAGGCTGTAAGCTAGCAGGAGAGTGAAAACAGATGATGGGAATGGGACGGGCTTGCTCAGCGCTAACAGTTCTCCCCGCAACTCAGAGGCCAATTTCTAATGAACTCCTGCCACTTTGCAGAAACTATGTCCTAGAAAACAACAATTTTTAAACATTTTTGGCTAAAAATGGCATGATCATAATTAAAAGACCACTGGGAACGCTTTTAAAATATAATCAAGGATCAAAAGATTATCAAAGTGGGACTTTAAAACCCAACAACAGGAGAAAACTCTTTACTTTATTAAAAACAACATGTTCTCCTTAAACATCATCCTGCTTTAGAATATTTGTTCTCACCTTAAGCTGTGAAGCGAGGTTTTCTGCCACTTTTTTCAGCAGGTTGATGGTGGGTTTCTCCCTACAAAGGAGAACCAGCTCTAGATCCAGATCCCCCTTCAGCAGCAAACCCTTTGCAACCAAGCCCACCCTCATTACGCCACGCAAGGTGCGAAAGGCAGGGTCTTTAGGATCACTTTTAGAAACATTAGAGAAAAACACAAAAGTTAGAAGTGTGCAGTGGTCCATCTTTAAAGTGAAAACATAAAGTTCCCTCACATTTCTTTATCAGCATCTGCAGCATCACAGTCTGGTTTTACAGTCACTTTCTCCTGTTTATCAAGCCAGTCAGAGACAGACTTTAGAGCCCGCTCTGTGTGAGAAACCATGTTCTGTACATTCTCCAGCTCCTCTTGAGTTGGATAGATGGCAGAGTGTTTCGCCATGACATGGCGGTCGTCATTTATGAAGACACGCAGTGATCTGTGACGCAGCGGAGGAGCCTTGGAAGGAACAGAGCAGAACTGAGTACAGAAATGAATGGAAACAAATCCAAAAATGTAAATGACATTCTTAAAAAATATATAGAAAAGAACAAGGCTACCAAGTGGATATTTTTGGTCAGTTTAACCAATTTAACAACAACGCTACATAAAATTCAACCTAAATCTTTTCTATCTAAATAAACAGGAAACTTGCATAATGTTTGACTTTTTTTCACTGTAAATTGTTCATTAAAAATGTTGAAAAATATGCCTAAATAAAGCTTTTATGCATATGTGCACAGGAACACGCGACAGCCTGACTTGTAAAAGAGAAAAATCAAAGCAGCGCAGTGTCTGCTTTGCTTCCAAACATTACCATTAGCGATGGAGAGCAGTAATAACTGCCGTCTTCAGTAAGCAGCGGCACTGAAAGCTCTGCAGGGTAGATCTCAATGTCTCTACATAAAGAAAACAAATAGCCAAGATTAGCCAGCAAATATAACCACTATGTCTTTGATTTTCAGGAAACACATGCAGATATTTAGTGAGCTAACAACCCATTAACGGCACAAGTAAAAGGGAATATACTACATGAATAAATAGTTAGGATGTTGTGTTCCTCAGTGTCCTGCAAAATGTCATGGAAAAACAAACAGCACCAGCATGTCATATGTAAAAAAGGAACCAACAGTTTCACCCACAACTCTGAGATTGATTTCTAATGAACTCTTGCCATTCTGCAGAGACTATGTCCTAGAAAAGGACATGTTTGGGGTTTTTTTTATTTTTATTTTGTCTAAAAACATTATAATCCTAAATAAATGCCACCGGGAACCCTGCTAAATATATGAAAAGATTATCATAAAGGGACTTTAATGAGCCTGTTTAATATGGGTATGATCTATGAATGAGTTTTTATGTGAAATGTTTACTGAATCTACCTAACAACCGTTGTCAATGTTTACTTCTTACATGTAAAACAGCTGTTTATTTTGTATTGTTTCCAACTGTTCTTAAAATTTCAACCAAAAGTAGCAGTGTAACTTTTCTGCCTTATTCGTTTTAATTTTTCTCTTTGCAGACTAAAATTATTCACACGTAAATATATTGCTGCATTTACAAACTACATCAGTTATTTTAGCATAAAAAGAGTAACATCATCCATCAATCGCACTTACATACGTTGCTAAAACTCAAATACAAGAAGATCGTATGAATTCCTAAGGAAGGATGATGGGTAATCTAGAATGGCACGTGACAACAGAAAAATCTTAGTTAATATCGCAAAAAACGGACCATAAGTGGCTTACAGTGATCACACAGGTTCAACATTTACGTTTAAACTGCATTGGGATGTGAAAACCAAGAAAAATCCCACAGATAAAACCGCAAACATGGCTGTCGTCTTTGTGTAGCCTTCCAACTCAATCGCTCGAATACGAAGGCCTGCATCTACTGACTCGCAGGTTAAAAAAGGAAAGTTTTATTTCTAAAACAGATAACAACTGGGGAAACGTTTACTGTTAAAACAAACAATCACGGTGAGCGAAATTTACTGAGAAAATCAAAAAGGGCAACAAAAAAAGACAGACGCCATTTTCCTTCCGACTCAGAGCCTGAATGAAGACAACAGTTAGCCAACACGCTTCAGACTGTATAACAACAGGTTTAAAACAGTAAGCCAAGCAGAACAAATCTGAAGCCACGAATACAATTGATGATTAAACTGTTTCTCATTTTATAATTAAATACATGTTTCGAAAGACTTAATAAACGGTTTAAAAAACCTTAAGGTCGAGTGAAAAAGCGTTAGCTTATCTGCACACAAGCGAATAAAAAAGTATTTCTTTAGCTTAGGCTCACGCCGCAACACATTTAATAAAGCCTAAACATTTATTTATATTTACATAATCACCAAAAGTACCGATAAATAATGAAATATGTGAAATCAAAAATAAGATTCTTGCCTTGATGATGCGACAGCTAGCGTGTCTCGCTCACTAGCTAGCTTGCAACATTTAGCCAAGAAAGAACACGCCCACTAAATGTTCAGGGATGGCGCTCATTGGACAGAATATCCGTGAGGGTTCCGTCTTATCCAACAGGAACTTAGAAGTGCTGAACAAGGGGTGGGACCGGAACAAGATTTAGCATCGTTAATTTTAAATAAACAAATAAATAACTTTTGAGTACATTCATTATTTTTGATATTCAGTTATTAAAAGGTTTATTACAAGTTGGTTTAAATAAATATGGGCTTAATATGGAAACTATTCTAAAAAGTAATTAATAATAGTATATTACAAATAATAATAATAATAATCATAATAATAACAATAATACACTTAATAGTAACACTAAACACTAACACTAAATAATAGTAATTTATAATAGTAAATAACAGTAGATAAAGTATCGTTGACTGTTTATTTGATTTAACAATTATAATTAAGAATACATTTAAATATTTTTTTCAATAATAAATATGTTGAATATTTCACATTTTACAAAATAATCTAGTTCATGGAAAAAGTAATTATTGAACCTCATCTAAGTGACCAAGGAAAAGATTTGAATGAAAATCCAGACTGGAGTGAAGGATTTCAAAAGAAACCATTTAATACACAAACACATATTCACTTTTCTGTACAAGATCATATAAAGCTTCACTTTTGTGCCCTCAAGACACCTAGGGAATTCACACAAATACAACACAAACATCTACATTCATGTCACAGCAACACAATCTGTTTTTCACATCTTCATGCTGAGGTAATAACACAGCTTCTTTTGTGCTCAGTCGTGAGCATCAGCACAAGTCTTTGACTTTTACACTGAAACAGAGCAGACAACATTTACACACTAACTATGGACTTGAGATGCTTTTGTTACGCTCTGACATCATCTCATCGGGAAAATGTAAATTCATCAAAGAGCTTTTCGCAAATCTCGATGATTTTCTCTACTTAAATTGGTGCTCTAAGGGGAGATAAAGATGAATCAGTTTAAATTCTTCATGTTTAAAAGAGGTAAAAGTTTGTGGACTTTGTGTTTTTTAAGTGAACCCTTTTGAACTACAAATCTACTTTAAAGAAACTGTCAGATCTGTTTATGTTGAAAAGTTTTAACTTTGAGAAGCCAAAATTATTTTCATAAAATTGTAGAGCTGAACTTGTTTGCTTTATGAGTCATTTCTGTTTTATGTTTGCCTTTATAGCAGTTCAGCTTCATTCAGTCAAGTAAGTAGCAAGCTGCTACTTAAATCACGTTATATCACGTTATATCACCTGTTTAAGAAAACTGGACTGAGTGAGTGTGACATCACCCATAGAAAATGGTCTACTTCCAACTCCAGTTAAATCAAATCAGTTTTTCTAAGTACGGACGCTGCTGTGTTGGAATCAGAAAGCAGTGATTGGTCTGAGTCAATGTTTCTATGGCAACCACTCACCAATCAGGAGTGAGCTTGTTGGAAGGCCACACCCCCTACCACTTGAAAGCAGGAAACTGGATTTTTTATGTCTCTACTGGATTTTAACTTCTTGGAACCAGAGGGTACAGGGGATCAACCAGTCCAGTTCTCATATACAGTCAGTGGTCAAAACAATGCCCATGCATGATGTCACTTCTACATTTAAAAGGCAGGATTAAGTTTTGTGACGAGTTTTTCTTTGTTAAAATTGAATTAAACGTTGCTAACAATTTTTTTATTTAATTTTGTGATATTTTTAACTGTTTTACCTCATATCTAATTAAGCATCTGATCAGATGTCCAGCAGATTTTGTTTATGTCCTGGTTTCCTCATGAACAGTGAGTGTTTCTTTTAATACAATATTTAGCTCTTTAAAAAGAAGACGCAGGTTTATCTCATCTGATTGTAACTAGAATCATTTCTCTTTAATTTAATGAACTCCTAATGTTTGCCAGGCATTACAAGTTTGTCCTTTTGTGTAAATCAGCTTATAAATGTGTGCAAAATTAGAAATAAGGGTTTTTAGCCTTTAGGACCCCTAAATGTGTTTTCTCACATTGCTATTGCACTTTGAAATAAATATTATTTATTTAATTGTAATGTGAGCCTGTTTTTATTTCTGCTGTTACTAAAAAACTAAAAACATAATTATAAGCTAGCAAACGTTTCAGATGTAAAACACTGCGAATGTTACTCTCACTTTAAACCAAAAACAAACTTGTTTCACTTTATGAAGGAAAAACCCAGAAATGAAGGGAGAATAATATAACATCTAAAAAAATCCTATTTTTTTTCCTCCATTTAAATCTTCTTGATGCTGTTTTTTGCAGAGTTCGAGAGGGAGTTGATCTCCCAGCGACTGGACCGGAGGGTTTTACCCTTGAAACTGGCATTCTTTTTAGTTATGCGATAGATTCTTCTGAGGACGGCCCGCCGCAGCAGGATGTAGACCCAGGGGTCCAGAATCTGGTTCCAGGTGGCCATTCTGACACCGGTCACCATCAGCTTGCTGTAGCTGGTGGTTTTGTCAGTGTCCAGAGAGCCAGTGTACGAGAGGGTAGCTGAGATAAGCCCAAAGACCTGAAACACAAACAGGAACATCTTCATGGTCAAAATACAAATTATTTATGGTAATAACATTTGGAGAAAAACAATGGAAGACAATGTGAAGGCTTAGCTCCAAAAAACAAACCTGAAGCACAGATTAAAGGAGAAACACACAAAGGAAAAACAGATGACCTCACACAAAAAACATTAAAAACTGCTTTATGATGATTAAGAAAAGCTGTTTTAGATCCCTCTCTCTCCCTCTGTCTCTTCCACACTGCTCAAAACTGCACTGGACAGATCCAATGGCGGCTTTTCTGTTGGTCTCTGCTGCAAAGCAACCATTTTATTTTTTGATCGCCCAGGGAGTGACGAACAGATCTATGTAACTTTGAGTTTGCAAACGTAAACTTTTAGATTTCCTTGGCAACAAACGTTCTTTGCTGCCCACATCCACACCGCTAATGTATTCATATGTCACACTATTTTCCCAAGGTCAAAGGTCAACAAAACTTCGGTTCTGGTTGTAGACTTAGCCTTGTGGCGTGTGTGAAATTTTGGGAAAGCGCTGACACGTGTGTTTTAGTTCTGTTAGTAGATTTCTTTTTAGCCCCATAGGAGATTTTTGTCGACATTAATATTTTGACGGTGTCATCTTTTTTTTTGGAGGAGGGGTTGTTCTCCCTGTCCAGATTTCATTTTCACCATTTACTTTAGTTATTTTGGACAGTTTTTGAGTGGCGGGATCAATATTTTCACTGACAGTAAGAAAGAAGAACTGCAAAAACAAACTATTCCTTACATTCCAGAACTACTGTGAGACATAAATACACAGTAGAATATAGATTACAAGAAACAGTTGTAGACCAGAAACTTCGCTTTAAAAAAAAACAACTTTAATTTAGTAAACTAAAAAATGTCAGCTTTGTATAATGTCTCAAAGCTAAGAACACCACAAGTCAAAAAATATTAAAGACACGTGAAAAGATTTAAATGAGACTGAAAAGAACAGAGTAAAGTCAATTTGTATTAAACACTAATTAGTTTTAAAAGAAGCCGGAATCTGCATAAAGAAATAATACAAAAACGAAAAATTAAGTGCTAAACATCCAAAATAAATCAGTATAAAAGAGAATGTAGGGGAAAATCCAGAATGAATGTGTAATTATTTTTGTTATTAATCATAATCAAACAAAATATTTTGTAACTTATCTTTGTGAAATATGCATATAGCCTTTAATGCACAGGTTTTGGTTTCAAAAGCTAAATTCAGTCTGTCTGTGTTTGAAAAAAAAAGATCCTTTTTTTCCAATTTACAAGGGTATAACATGGACTTAATTTTCAGTGTTTTCGTTGTTATTTCTATTGTAACTTCAAATTATGTGTTGTATTCATAGTTAAACTGTGTGCAAATGTATAAATAAAGTTGGCTTGTTTTTTGTAAGTGTAAAAAATGACCAAAAATGAGCTTTCATTGAATAATTTAGAGATTATTATAATAGAAATTGTTTATTTATGTCCAGGCATGAACGCCTGGCAACTAAACACTTTTTACTCCCTTTCATTTTCTTGAATTCTGCCACTTTTTTCACCAAATGTTTGGCTGCACATTGATGTTTCTGTGAACTCACCAGTAGAGGGCTCCAGCAGATGCAGGATGTGACCATGATGCCAACGAGCTGCACCACCATCTCTGTATCGTGGGACCTTGCGGAGAAACGTTGGGAGGGGCACCTCGTCCTAAGCCGGGCTTTCACCAGCGTGATCCCGCTGACGGTGTTGCACACAAAGGCCACAGCCAGAGAGCTCAGAGCCAGAGCAGAGAACAGTATCATGAAGGCCAGATCTGTAGCTTTGGTTCCCTGCATCACCCTGATGAAGCACCATGTCCATGGGTATTGGTAAGTGTAGTCACCTAGGTGGAAGAAGGGCAGCAGGGCTACAAACAATGCCAGGAACCAGATGGCGGCAAGAGCCATTTTTGTCCTTGCTGTGGTCACCAGGCGAGCGTGTAGCAAAGGCATGGTAATGCCCAGGCAGCGCTCCGCAGCCATGGCACAGCCCAGAAAAAGTGGGCACAGGCCAAAAAACACCATGCAGCCTCCCAGAAACTGACAGGAGGGATCTGGATTGTCGGGATCTCCCTGGAAGCAGGAAGTCACGTTGTTGGAGAAGCTCGTGCTTGCGGAGTATCTACTCAGAACCAGGGATCCCGAGATAATATGTCCAGCCAGATCTGTGGCCACAAGCGAGCTGGCAAAGAGCAGGAAAGTGGCCTTTGACCTGCGGCGGAAGCGGTTGTAGGCCTTGACCAGGATGATGAGGGCCACCATGTTGAACAGGATCCCCAGGGTCATGTTGAGACTGGCTGAAGTGGGGCTCCGCGGAGCGGTGGCGTTTTGTGCCACTAAGCCCTTCATCTCGGGTTTGTGAAGCATGGCCATGTAGCTAGAGGGAACAATGGCGCTCGAGGAGTTGAAGTGCTGAATGGACAGCATCCCAGCTGGACTGTGAGCTTCCTTCGGTCCAGAGGAGGCTGAGAGACAAATCAAGAAACAAGACGTTTTGATGTTTCACTACACACTTCCTCTTCACCCACAATAAGAAACTCTCCTAAAATGTTCAAGCAACACCAGGTTTAATGAAAATAAACAAAACAATCTAAAATAAATAGATTCATAATAATGACTTTTTTATTTTGATAATTGCTCCTGGGATTGAACAAATGAGTTTAAAAAAAGACATTAAAACTGAAAGCAAATTTAGTCCTTCTCCTCTCCTCCCATAAAATTTCAGTAATCTTTGTCTATTTCAAAACTGAATCCAAACAAATTCCATGCAAATTGTTCCGTGAACATACAAAAACGCTCCCCTTTAAACCCATTCATCAGCAGAGGCGTGTGAGGTTCAAGAAGAGAGGTCTCTGCTTTTCCTCCAGACGAGAGGAAACAAGCCCGAACAGCTCTGAGCGTTGAGCTCACATTCCTTTAAAAATGCAGTCAGAGAGCTGCCACCTCCGCAGAACGGCCACTAAAGTGCATTCAACCAAATTATAGGGGGAGCATGCAATACGCATGTTGGTGAGATACGCTTTAATTCACGCAGAGATCAATATTTTTGCACCACGGATGATTAAGGAGCCTGACCAAGACGCATGGAGCCATAAAATGTTATGATCTCTATGAAAAAGATCTCCTAGTTTTGTTCAATTTTAACAAAATTACAGTTAAAATATTTATTGTAGTGTTTTGAAAGGTTTTAGAATTTCTCTTTTTCATCACAGAGGACAAAAGTTTTGTAGACAATTTTTGAAATACATTTTCTTGATATAAGAGAACATTAAAGAAAACGTCCATCCAACAAGTTTTTACAGATATTTTTGCTTTTCCTTCTAAAGTTCCAACTTTTCCAAGTGTTTTAGAACCCCTCAATAGCATGGATCCATATATTTTTTTACTCATTAGGTCAAAAATACGTTTTTTCTCTAAAGTAAGGCTGTTCACCCACCTCTGAAAAGAGAAATCCATTGAGATGTTTTTCAGTCTGCTTGACTTTTCATAAATTCCTCACTGAATCCGACATGTTTTGACTTCATCTGAAGTGTTTTCTTGTCTCACAGCTAAGGAAACCACACAGCCTCCCCGTGTCGTTGCACAAGCATGTTCTGTGTTTGCCTGAGCCTGAGTCTGCCTTTTATATCCCACTGCTGCACTGAGCTCACTTTGCCTCTGGGTGTCTCTGACAAAAGAAAGCAGTTCCATCCTCAGGGTAGAGACTCTGGAGTAAATAATCTCCTCAGGGAATCAGATGAATATTCAAAACTCAGCAGCTTGTGGTGTTACTTCACCAAAAGACATTTGGTTTGAGCGTGACATCACATGCAGACATGAAACCATCTATATATAAAGCTCTCTGCAGATCTACCAGAGATCATCTAAACAGCTTCTTTGCAGACGGCTTCCATCAAAGTACTCCAGCTGTGTTCTTCCCCTGCAAACTCAGTGTGGAGCTGCAGCTGTGACTGCAAAGCCTGTTCCAACTCTCCGGACGACGGGCCAACTCCTGTTGCTGCAACCTTGAGGATGTATTGCTCTGGGGTTCATTTTAATGGCCCACTGCTGTAGTAACTGAGAGTAAATAATAATAAAAAAGGACAATCACATGAGCCCCATCTCCACACTCCAGCAAAATTCCTTCTTCTTGGAAAGGCGACGTCTTAAATTACTGTCCGTTTTTGTGGAAACAATGTCAGGAATCTTTTGGGAAAATTAAAATAACACCACATACACAATGTGGCTCATTGTTCATCCCAGAGCTTGGAAAAACGTCTACGTTGACAGCCAGCGCAGTGAACCGATAACTGGAATGTCTCTGCACTTTAAGAACTTGGGGTAAAACCAGCTAACCGGCTAAAACATTTTACATCGGGGGGCTGGGAGAGGGGCAACATTTTAGAAAATGGGAAATGAGAACAGCAGAGTGGAAGACAATTACAAATGAAAGGAGCAAAAATACCTACTTAAAGTCACTTTATTAACTATTATTAAAATTGAAACAGACCATCTTTAAGCTGAGGTGATATTATTAATGCTTAAAGAAGCTAAGAAATTGATGATATGATTCTTAATCTCTGTCAGTAATGATACGAATATTGACTCAAAGATGGGCGGAGGGGTGGCAAAGTTTTTTTTTGGCAGTGGGGGCATGACTGCGGCGTGCAATCATTCTTTATGTACCACACAGCTCATACAAAAAAGTACTTTGTTGTGTGGAAATGCATGCAGCTACAAGCTAACTGCTAAGTGTTGCTTTAAGGAGTGCACTGCAAATAGTGCAGAAGGCATGTTCCTTCTAAAACTGAAAATACCACTAACCTTTTTATCAACTGCAGCAGTGTCTCCAAGCATGCTCAATCTCAGACTTAAAAAACTGATAATTTTTCCAGCAAAACAACAAAGTTAAGACCTTCAAAGTAGCAACAGTCTAAACTATGGACATAAATTCAGAGAATTTACTTTTAGTTTCTACAGGATGTTGACACAAATGTTGGTCAATTTTATGTTTGTTCGGTAAACATTAAAAACATTTGAATTTATTTGTAGAATTAATGCTTTGTTTTGAAATGGAACTGATCAAGCAGTTTAGTGTTCTGTTTTATTGGTGTTCTCTTTTGAAACTTGAAAGCTTTTGCTTTAATTTTCAGTTTATCTTTTATATATATATATATATATATATATATACATTATTTTTTAAACATGCATATGCAAGATCACTGAACCTCAGCCGCCTGCGCAGCTGTTGCCAAGCCAATCTTCTCCTCAAATGGCGATGACTGATTTGGACGTCGTTTATGATCAACAACATTAGCACAATGTCTGCCTGAGTTAGACCACCTTTAAATTAATCAAATATAAATTGATCAGTTCTTTTGGTAGCCGACATTTTCTCTTACAAACTGCTTTGTTTCTCTCTGGATTGAAAAAATAAAATCAGCTTCATTATCACAGTAAAACAAAATAATGATAGTAAGATAGTAGATGGTGTTATCACGTGATAACGTATTTATAGATATCGTTATCATGAGAAAACAGGTCACACAAAACAAGCAAGGTGGGACATCCATGATTTCTGTAGCATCATAAGAAAAAGTTCAAGACCAACTAAAGCAAAATTTAAAGACCCACTCTGATAAAAATAGGGATTTTGGTGTTCTTTTGTATTTATCTTTTTCTGGTGATGGAGGACACGTATGAAGACGTACGTCTGTATCTCACTTTATTTATATATTATCTCTCAAAGCCCAGTTCCCTTTTTATTACTCTAAAAACATGCCTTTGGCTTGCAATCTCTGATAAGCAGATTATTATGAATATTTTTGATATTACTGATCTGCATTAACCAAAACAACTTTGTAGATGTTTTAAATTGAGTTACACCGCGTCTACATAGGAGCTTCCAAACACATCTCAGGTCAATCCAGCCCTGTCAGATCTGTGAGAAGGAGCGTGACATCTTAATGTAAGAGGGAACATGCAAAGGAGCCAACAAGGAGACTGAGTGATCTGCTGATAAACCTGGCTATTAGAAAGCAAGAAGACATTCAGTTCTGGACAACAAAACAGGGACATGTAGGGACAGGAAAACTCTCATTAGGGACAATTTTGTCTTATCACACAGCAGCAAGAAATGACAGAATGGGACATTTTTTGAATGTCTGCATCAACAAATGAGACCAGGCTGTTCTCCACTGTCAGAAAACAGCATTTACCGAGAGTAATGTAAAGATCATTTCCTACAGCCATACATAGTGCGGTAGATTGGATGAAATCTGGTTAAAAAATAGTCTGAAATAATTTTTTCTATTTTTTACATAAATTCATTTTTGTATTTAGTTGCATAATTAGCATTTTTTAACACAGCGGTATAAATCACTTACACTATTTCTTTAAACACAAAAAGCATTTACCAACCCCCCAAAACAGAGCCCTGCCATTTAGAGCATGTTGTAACAGAGCTCTTTAATGTAATGCTACAGCTGTTTTCAGACCATAACAGTCCGCATACTGCTGGGCAATACAATGCAAATAATTTCGTATACCAGACTTGTCGGGGTTATAAAAGCTACTTTGAGAGTGGATAAAAGATGGAAAGAGGAGGCTAAAGAAGTGCTTTCTGTTTAAAATATTGGAGCGTCATCAGCAGAATCATTGAATCAACCCTCTTGCAAGGAGATTGTTGGTCATCTGCAGAAACAGTCTGATCAGAAATTGAGTTTGTTTTCGGTACTTTCTTCAGCAGTTTGCACTGCGAATCATATGTTTCCGTGTGTAATTTGATTATGGTTTCAGCGACCAGCCTCCTTCCCGACACAACCCTCTGCATCTTCCAGACCTGAAATTGAAACACAGAATTACTTGAAAGCACCCACATATGATAGGAGTAACACCTGAAAGACTAGGTGTGTCCTAGGTGGCGTGGCCGGCCCGTCCCTCTTATCAGTAGTAGTTAATCTGGCTCCGTGTAAGTGTGTAAGTGTTTGGAATCATTTTAATCAGTTAGAATCTATCTATCTCGGCTCCAGTTTTTATAATATTTTGTTTTCCTGGTGTTTTTTTTCTTAGGATTTTGCTTTTATCAAAATGTCAGCACTAGTTTTGTGTTTAAACTGTGTAATTTAATTTTGTTTAAATTGCTTTGCCAATAAAAAGTGCTTAATTACCAGGGCTCCTTGTGAATCTTATTTTTAAATTGACCCTTGCACTATAATATACAAACCACCCATAAGTCCTTCTGAAATGCAGTAAGGCAGAGTGACTGAGTCTTGTGCAATGTGGTGGTAAAAATTCCTCAAAGGTCTTATTGCATTTCAGGAGTTCTTTTTAGGATTTTCAAATGGCCTCAAGCTTCAACTGATAACATCATACTTGCAAACAACCTCCCCTGACTCTGACAACAATCAGCCACAATCAGTGAGTTTAGGTCAATACTGTCCTCCAGCCTAACAAACTTTCAAAAAAGCCGGTCTAAGAAGAAGTTAACGAGAGTTCAGACAAATGAATGAAAGCAAATCAAAAGGGCCCAGCAAAGCCCTCAAGAGGGTTTCAAGTGCTCAGCAACAAGCAATGAAGGTGTAACAAGAATGGATAAAAGTCTCTCAAATGCGCAAAATACTGCTAATATATGTAGTTCATGCCAGCATTGGAAGCAGTTTGCTACACAAACTATTCAAAAATATGCAGTTTATTGTAGCAATGGAAGCAGATCGTTGCAAGTAAAAAAATAAAAAATAGGGCTAAAATAGACAGTTTATACTAGCAGTGGAAGCAGTTTGTTATGCAAAACATGAGGGAAATAATAGTTGAAAACAAATACACACTGTGACAGGATGATAGTGAAAATGTTGATTTTCTTCTTTTTTTTTCCTTCATTTTTTGCCAAAGAGTTTATGTGAGGAGTGCACGTGTTGTTTTGAGGTATCACTGTTTAGGACTGCACCCCTTTTTTCTTTAGATACGTAACCTTCAAAAAAGAAGGTTGGAGTCGCAGAAAGACATCTTTGAGTTAACCTTTAGTTGATTCATTTGATTTCATAGAAAAAAATGGAACCTGATTGGTTGATGCATTGTGTCAACAAAGAATAACAGACATTGCTTCATGTAGCGATCGATCGGTAGTTCCTCCCACAGGTGTCTGGGGTGTCAAGCTTATGAACACATTTTTGGTCAGACGTTCAGCAGCAAATTGGTGTGTCGATAGAGAGGCATCTGACGCAAATTTGACGTGCGAATCACGTTTGATGTGAACGCAGCTTCAAAACACTATGCGAAGTGGAATTGATCGATTGCCTAAAAATTCTAAAATAAAGCTCATTAAAAACATTACACGCTTGCTTAAAATGACAGCAAATGGTAGGTTTAAAAACTTCTGACCTGATGAAAACACAGCAGTTTCAGATGTTTGTTCACGATCAAACGCTTTCCTGAAGATTCTCGGGGTTTGGGCAAAAGTCAGATTCCACTATGGGAACATTACAGACACTTACTCTGCTGTGTTGTCTGTCAGCTCCAAATACTTATCTCTGCTGTCCCGGATGTGACCAAACTGCTCACTACACGGCTCCCGTCTTTCACCATCTTCATTATATGAGTGCTCGCTTCCTTTGTGAAGTGTGAAACATCAGCAGCCCAACACTTATCACTCACTTACTTTATTCATTTAAAGGAAACTCCATTAGTGAATGTAGAAAAAAAATATTTAGCCAGCGTTAAAAAGAGAAAAAAAGGTCTTAAATGTATCAAGACGTTTGCTTTCAGCCGTCTTTGTGTAGTAACAGCAGTGTGCAGTAATGTTTATTTATGATTTCTGGGATGTTTAGAGTGGGATTATGTAACGCTAGACCTGTGGGAGTTGGTGCAGTTGTGGCTGAGTAAATGGAGGTTTTGATGATGCAAAAAGATGTCAACAGACCAGTGAGAACTGGAGCAGCCAAGCAGATGTAGAAACTGACTTTAGAAACAATTTGGAAATAGTTCCCTTGAAGAGATGTGAAAAATCCAGCTCAGATCAAAAAGGGATGCACCCTGCAGACGGGCACCTCCTTCTTGAACTCAGTTTTCATTCTTTTCAGAAGATGGACAGCTGGAGATGGTTCATCTTCCTCAAGGATGTCAGATTTCAAAGACAAGATGTTGTTATTCTACCATCCAGGAGGCTCAAGTAAAGCTTCAGAAGCTCTCCCATCTTCACATAATGTTCTAGCAGTTGTTCTTCCCCTCTTTTTTGTGTCTACATTTGTTTCCTGTTTTTACACCTGGGATTGGAACTGTTTTCCTGTGTATTCTTTCTTATTACTTCTAACATGAATTCAAATTTTAGTCAAATTATTCAACAGCTGCCCTTCACCTGTGATAGTTACCAAAATCATAAAAGCACTTCAATACAAAGAACAAAGTGCCAGTGTTAGTTCATTTTTTTTAACCTTACCAATAGTGAAAAAAATGTGAGATTGAAAATATGCATGTTGTCAGGGTTGTTGGGCGGACACAATTGCAGACAGGGATCGGAAATGCAAAAATCTCGTATTTATTGCAAACAAGAAACTCTCAATAAACACGAGAAGCAACAAAACGATCCGACAACTAGTGCAGGGGAGACGAAGACTTATAACAAGGAGGAAGGGATGAGGTAAGTGGAAACAGGTGTGACTATCAAGAGGGAATACACACACACTGGGGAGAGAACACAGGAAGTACGACCCATAACAAAATAAAACCGGAAGTGGAGACCAAAACACAACTCAAACTAAAGCGGGGTAAAAACCCCACAGTACTCCCCCCTCAAGGTGCGCCACCTGGCGCAGAGGGAAGCCCCCCCCGGTGCCGGCGATTGAAGTCCCGGATGAGCTCAGGGTCCAGAATCCGTGATGCAGGCTCCCAGGACCTCTCCTCAGGCCCGTACCCCTGCCAGTCCACCAGATACTGGAGGCCACGTCCCCGCCGCCGAACGTCCAGCAGGCGACGGACAGTGTAGGCCGGTTGGCCATCAATGATGCGGGGAGGGGGTGGCGGAGAGGAAGACCGCTGCAGGGGACTGGTAACATGCGGCTTCAGCTGAGAGACATGGAAGACCGGATGGATGCGCAAGGACCTGGGTAAGCGCAGCCTGACCGCCACAGGGTTGATGACCTTCAGGATTTCGAACGGACCGATGTACTTGGGGGACAGCTTCTTGGATTCCGTCCGAAGCTTGATGTGTGAAGTGGACAGCATGACGTACTGGCCTGGTAGGTAGGCAGGTGCTGGAGTGCGTCGACGATCTGCCAGCCTCTTGTTGGTAGCCCCTGAACGCAACAGGGCCGCCCGAGCCTCCCGCCAGACACGCCGACAGCGACGATACAGGTGCTGAACCGACGGAACGGCCACCTCCGTCTCCTGCTCAGGAAACAGGGGGGGCTGGTACCCCAGAGAGCACTCAAACGGGGACATACCAGAGGCAGATGAGGTGAGGGAGTTGTGAGCATACTCCACCCATGGCAACAACGGTCTGGCTCCGTGAACAGACGCACCGTAGAGCGGCCTCCAAGTCCTGGTTAGTCCGCTCTGCCTGGCCGTTGGTCTGTGGATGGAAACCAGAAGACAGGCTGGCAGTAGTCCCGAAAGCACCACAGAACGCCTTCCAGACCTGTGAGATGAATTGTGGGCCACGATCCGACACCATGTCTGTGGGAATTCCATGCAGCCTGAAGACATGTTTTATGACCAGTCTTGCAGTCTCTGCAGCAGAGGGGAGTTTGGTCAGAGCCACAAAATGAGCGGCCTTAGAAAACCGGTCCACAATAGTCAGAATAACGGTCCTCCCGGCAGAAGGAGGCAGGCCAGTCACAAAATCCAGGGCAATGTGTGACCAAGGCCGACCCGGGATGGACAGGGGGTGCAATAGTCCAGCAGGCGGTTGTGTACTGGCCTTATTCTGAGCACAAACCAGACAACCTGAAACATAGTCCCGGACGTCCTTGGTCATACTAGGCCACCAGAAGCGGCGACGCAGGAAGGAGTCAGTCCTGCGGATTCCTGGGTGGCAGGTGAGTCGCGTGGCATGAGCCCACTGGAGGACCTGGGACCTGAGAGAGTCTGGAACGAACAGTTTGTTAGCAGGACCTCCACCCGGGTCGGGCTCCTGAACCTGGGCCGCCCTAATGTCTCTCTCCAGCTGCCAGGAGAGGGCGCCCAGCACACGGGGGGGAGGAAGAACTGTGGCTGGTTGACAGTCATGGACAGCCGAGTCCTGTTGTCGGGAAAGGGCATCCGGCTTAACATTCTTGGATCCCGGTCGATAGGAGACCACAAAATCAAAACGGTTAAAGAATAGAGACCACCGTGCCTGCCTGGAGTTCAACCGCTTGGCAGTTCGTAGATAGGACAGATTCTTGTGATCTGTCCAAACCAAGAACGGCATAGCTGACCCCTCCAACCAGTGTCTCCACTCTTCAAGGGCTAGCTTGATCGCTAGCAATTCTTTATCACCCACATCGTAATTGTGCTCCGCCAGGGAAAGCCGGCGAGAGAAAAAAGCGCAAGGGCGCAATCTACTGTCCGATTCCCCCCGCTGAGACAATACTGCACCCACCCCGGTATCTGAGGCGTCCACCTCGACAATAAATTGTCTGGAAGGGTCAGGTTGTGCCAGAACAGGTGCAGAAGTAAACAGAAGCTTTAATCGGCTAAAGGCGGCCTCCGCCGCCTCCGTCCAGGCGAACGGAGCGGAGGTAGAGGTGAGAGCCGTGAGAGGCGCAGCCACCGAGCTGTAGCCACGGATGAAACGGCGGAGGAAGTTGGCAAACCCCAGAAACCGTTGTAATTGTTTCCTGTTGGTAGGGGTAGGCCACTCCACCACCGCTCTCACCTTAGCGGAATCGGGTCTCACCTCACCCTCTGCTACAACAAAACCCAAAAACGAAACAGACGGAGAGTGGAACTCACACTTCTCCGCCTTTACAAACAGTTTGTTCTCCAGTAGCCGCTGGAGCACCAGACGAACATGCCGCCGATGTTCACTGGCGTCCCTGGAAAAAACCAAAATGTCATCTAAATAAACAAAAACAAAACGATGAAGGAAGTCCCGTAACACATCATTTATCATAGCCTGGAACACAGCAGGGGCATTACAGAGACCAAAAGGCATCACCAGATACTCAAAATGTCCCAGGGGAGTGGTGAAGGCGGTCTTCCATTCATCGCCGGCTCTGATGCGCACGAGGTGGTAAGCGTTGCGAAGGTCCAGTTTGGTGTAGATCCTGGCCTCCTGCAACGCTTCAAAAGCTGAGTTCATCAAAGGCAGGGGGTAACTGTTCTTAACAGTGATTTCATTCAGGCCCCGATAATCAATACATGGTCGGAGAGACCCGTCCTTCTTACCGACGAAAAAGAAACCTGACCCCACTGGTGATGATGACGGCCTGATAATACCAGAATTCAGAGACTCAGCAATATATCGCTCCATTACCTCCCTCTCGGGTTTAGACAGGCCATATAACCTGCTCTTGGGCAAGGTAGCGCCAGGTTGGAGATCGATAGCGCAGTCATATGGTCTGTGAGGGGGTAAGGAGAGGGCTCGTGACTTTGAGAATACCTCAGCAAGGTCGTGGTACTCCGGCGGTACCCCGGATAGGTCAGGTGAGGGCGGCCGCCCTACCGGGACAGCGGGGTCTTCCCCAGGAGGCCGAGCTGAGCGTAAACAAGTGGTGTGACATTTATCACTCCAGCCAGAAACCCGACTGGAGGGCCAGTCGATGACTGGGTTATGAGCCATAAGCCAGGGAAACCCCAGGACCAGTGGGTTCTGGGCGGAGGAAAAAACGAAAAAACGGGTCTCCTCATGGTGATTGCCAGAAATAATAAGGTGAATGGGTTCGGTTATGTAAGAAATGGTAGCCACCTCTTGGCCATTTAGGGAGACCACTTGTAACGGACGGGGCAGTAGTTCACATTTAAGACCGACCTGTCTCGCTAGCTCGGCATCCATAAGGTTCTGCTCTGCTCCAGAGTCTACTAAAGCCTTAACCGGAAAACCCTTCCCATGAAACATGACCCGAACTTGAAATAGGCAGGCAGCAGGTTTAGCATTAGTGAGCGTCTTATCACCGCTCGTCAGCGCGCCCACTCTTACTGACGAGCAGAGAAGTTTTGGGCACTCCTTGCAGAAATGACCCCGCCTACCACAGTAAAGGCACTCACCTGCCGCCATCCGTCGCCGTCTCTCGGAAGCAGATAGTTTGCCCCGACCGAGCTGCATGGGTTCATCTTGAGCTAACAACGGGGATTCTGCGGGAGAAACAACACGAACAGGTGAATTTGTGGACCGACGATGAGGGCGGGGTACTACCCTGCCATGCTCCCCCTTAAGGTCCTGCAACCGGTTATCAACACGGATAACCAGAGCGATGAGGGGGTCCAAAGTTAATGGTAGTTCGAGTGCGATCAGTCTGTCCTTTAATTCCTCGGACAGCCCCTCCACGAAAGCGTCCATGAGCGCAGTAGTGTCCCAACCACTAGTGGAGGCCAAAGTCCGGAACTCTATGGCGTAGTCGGCTGCCCGTCGGTCGCGCTGCCTCAACTTCAAAAGCGCACGAGCTGCCTCCCGGCCTGGCTTGGTGTGATGGAATATCTGCTGGAAAGCCTCCAAGAAGGCCGAGAGGGATGTGCAGGTTGAGGCTCCACGCTGCCACTCGGCGGTAGCCCACGCTCCGGCTCTGCCGGTGAGGTGAGAAATAATGAAGGCCACCTTGGCTTGGTCTGTAGGATAGTGGGGAGCCTGCAACTGGAAGTGAAGCTCACACTGGGTAATGAAAGCCCGGCAGTCCCCGGAGTCTCCGGAAAACCTTTCTGGACGGGCCAGCTGTGCAGTCGGAGCGACAGGAACTCCATCCAGGATCCCCTGGACCAGCGTGGAAGACGATGGGCGTGGCGAAGGAACAGACGGTGGATGTTGGACCCGCTCTGCCAGTTGCTCAAAACACTCTCCCAACGCGGCAAGTTGTCGCTCGTGACGGCTGGACATCTCCAGTAACCCTTGGCGAAGACAAGACGTCAGCTTCTCCCGCTGACGGAGTAGTGCCCGTAACGTCTCCGTGTCTGCTGTGTCCATGTTAAGGGTCGGATCGTAATGTCAGGGTTGTTGGGCGGACACAATTGCAGACAGGGATCGGAAATGCAAAAATCTCGTATTTATTGCAAACAAGAAACTCTCAATAAACACGAGAAGCAACAAAACGATCCGACAACTAGTGCAGGGGAGACGAAGACTTATAACAAGGAGGAAGGGATGAGGTAAGTGGAAACAGGTGTGACTATCAAGAGGGAATACACACACACTGGGGAGAGAACACAGGAAGTACGACCCATAACAAAATAAAACCGGAAGTGGAGACCAAAACACAACTCAAACTAAAGCGGGGTAAAAACCCCACACATGTTTTTTTGTTGTTGTTGCGGTCTTGTGTCTGTGTGCTGTTGAGAGGCTTTGAAGCCTGCAGGAAGAAGCTTCCTTTGTCTCTCTGTTTTGGAGCTTCTTCAGGGATCAAAACACTTTCCACAGCAGAGGAAACAGATCACTGTTGGGATGGCTGGAGGTGTTCATGAAATGCAGCTTCTAGAGTTCTGGGTGTGCCAAAAAAGGAAACAAATCTAAACAGATTGAATATTTTAACATGGATTTGATTGTGTTTGTTTTTGGGTCATTTTGATTGGGTTATTTTTTTACAGTGGTTTCCCCATAAACTTTGGGAGTGTTTAGTAATAAAGGGACTACGCATTGACTGAATGGAACTGGACTGCACAAGTGTGACGTCACCTATAAAAAATGGCTTACTTTCGGCTACAGCAAAATGAAATCAATTCAGTTGTCTTTTTACTTTTTTTTTGCAATTAGGATGTTGCCATTTTGAGCCCGAGACGACAAGAAGCAGTGCTGTGTCAGAGTCGGTCAGAGTCAATGTTTCTATGCTACTGTCGCCAATCAGGAGTAAGTTTGTTGGAAGTCCATAACCCTTCCACCGAAAGCAGGCTCGGAAAAACGTGTCAATCGACCATTTTGAACGTTTGAGGTGGGGCCAGCAGGAACCACATGCTTTTATTGAGGAATCTGATTTTCCGTTTATAACTTGAACAACTTGCAGTTAAGAAAAAATATCATGGAAAAAAAGGATTATCAAGAACATGTTAAAGAAAAGTATCAGAGCAAGAATGGTTATTCTGACAAATAAAGTGACTGAGTAATGACTGTTCATTTTTCAATAGAAGTCAATAGAAGCCAATAGGATTTTGGCTTCTTGAAACCAACAGGTACTTCCTGTTTGGAATGGCAGGGGTCTCAGTCCAGTCCTCTTATGCAGTCAATGAACTACAGGAAGAGAGAGAAGATTAAAGTCATGAGTGTTGGACTGAGAGTAGGGACTTTGAATGTTGGAACTCATGGGAAAACTGATGGGAAAAGGTAGAGAGTTAGGTAGAGAGACATGACGCAGAGGAGGAAGGTAGACATACTGTGTGTCCAGGAGACCAGGTGGAAAGGTAACAAAGCTAGATGCTTAGGAGTAGGGTTCAAGTTGTGTTATCATAGTGGAGATGGGAAGAGAAATGGAGTAGGAGTTATTTTAAAGGAGGAGATTCTTAGGAGTGTTTTGGAGGTAAAAAGAGTGTCAGAGTGTTGATTCTGAAGACAAAAATGTAAGGTGAGATGTTTAATGTTAGTGGGTATGCCCCACGGGTAGGCTGTGAGCTGGAGGAGAAGGAGAAATTCTGGTTAAACATTGATAAAGTGATGATGAGCATCCCTAGAAGTGAAAGAGTTATCACTGGCGCAGATTTTAATGGACATGTTGGTGCAGGAAACAGAGGTGACGAAGAGGTGATGGGCAGGTTTGGTGTCCAGGAGAGGAACATAGAAGGACAGATGGTGGTTGATTTAGCAAAAAGGATGGAAATGGCTATAGTGAATAAATTTTTTGAGAAGAGGCAGAAACATAGGATGACCCATAAGAGTGTAGGTAGAAGCACACAAGACTACATCTTCTGTAGACGGTGAAATCTGAAGGAGATTAGTGACCGCAAGGTAGTGATTGGTGAGAGTGTTTATCGACAGCATAGGATGGTGGTGTGTTGGATGACTCTGGTGATAAAGAAGATGAAGGGGCAAAAAGGGCAAAGTCAGGGAAGAGGACAAACTGGTGGAAGCTAAAAAAAAAAGGAAGAATGCTGCATGACTTTAAAGAAACAGTTGAACAGGCTCTGGGTGGTCTGGATGTACTCCCAGATGATTCGAGAACTACAGCTAATGTATCGTCAGGAAAGAAAGTTAATGAGACTTGATGGTGGAATGAGGAGGTGCAGGAGTTTACATGGAGTAAGAGGCTAGTTTAGAAGAAGTGCGACACTGAGAGAACTGAGGAGAGGACAGGAGCACAGGGAGATGCAACAAAAGGTGAAAGTAGCGGTGCCAAAGGTCAAAAAAGATTATGATGACTTGTATGCTAGGTTGGGTAGTAAAGAAGGAGAGACTGACTGATACAGATTAGCAAGAGAGACTGAAATGGCAAGGACATGCTGAAGGTTAGGGGGATTAAGGAAAGGGATGGTAATGTGTTGACAGGTGTCAGTAGAGTAATAGAAAGATTTAAAAAAAATCTCTGAAGAGTTCATGAATGAAGAAAATTAGAGAACAAAGAACAGAAAAGGTGGCTGTTGTGGAGCAGACAGAAATAAAGATTAGTAAGAGTGAAGTGAGGAGGGATTTGAAGAGGATGAAGAGTGAAAAGGCACTTGGTCCTGATGATAAACCTGTGTAGGTATGGAAGTGTCGAGGAGAGATGGCAGAGGAGTTTTTGACTGGATTGTACAATGGGGTCTTAGGTAGAGAGAAGATGCCTGAGGAATAGAGGAGACGTGTGAAGACGCCACTGGAACCGCCCACTTCCTGTTTGCACACTTCTGGGTAGTCTCACAGGTAATGTAGCGGTGGTAACCTGTAATCAGGTGATTGCTAGCTTGCATTTTCAGACTGTTAATTTTTTTTAGCTTTGGCTAACCGGACAGGCTGTCAACTGACAACAAATCTAGCCCCTGCATTTAAGTACGGTGCAATCTCGTCCTTTCCAGGTGAGACTAAGTAAGTCAGCGATGCTGTAGTCCTGCCTTGCCTTCAATCTGTATTTTATTTATTTAGTTTTTTTAAATGTGTGTGGTTGGTTGGACACAGGTCATAAGGAGAAGGCATTTTGTTTATTCATTTTTTTCTTTTTTCTTTTCTAAAGCAGCAACTGTTTTTCCTTGGAGGCGAGGAAGGTGTCTCTGGCAAGGTAACTTGGTGTTTTAAAAAGCCCGGAGAGAGGTAATCTCTCTTTCCTTGGAAGGACAGTTACAAGAACTAACAGACCTGTTTTTGAGGCTGCAAGCTGAAAATGAGAAGCTGCGGCAGCAACAAGCTGCAATTTCTGCACCTGCCACTTTGGCTGGGCCTTCAACCAATCCACCAGTCATAGAGAGACTGTTATATGTCCCTAGAGACAGAAAATGTCCCTTGTCAGAAGACAATTTATTATTTATATTACTCCATACTGCATGGTGGCGCAGTGGTTAGCGCTCTTGCCTCACAGCAAGAAGGTTCCTGGTTCAAGTCCCAGCTGGGGGACTTGAAGTAGCAGTAGGACTTGAACGATGGGGGACCCTTCTGTGTGGAGTTTGCATGTTCTCCCCCTGCATGTGTGGGTTTTCTCCAGGGACTCCAGCTTCCTCCCACCTCCAAATTCTCCCAGATCACAGAACCCTTCATTTGAAAATGTACAGTACCTTTGATTTATTTGTTTTCTTTTTCCTTGAGCCCCTTCAAACGCAGGTTCCTCTGTATCTCTCGTTCTTTACATTTTTCTCGTGTGATTTTCAATTCTTCTTGAATTATATTAATTTGGTGTTCAAGCATTCAAGCATGATTCTTCTTTTTGTTTTCATGAACTTCTCCTCTTAGCTATGCTAACGCGACATTGGAAGCTCCATCTTGGCAGCTAAATCTTTCATGTTATTTTCCTGCACATCGAATCTTTCCGCCAATTTACTGCCTCCAGAATTTTCATCACTGTTAGATCCCCCTCTTCAGATTGTTTCTCCTCTTTGGTTTTGTTCTTCTTTTTAGTTTGTTGCTGGCCCTTACTTGGAGTAGTTGGCAGGGCCCCTCGTTTGCTACCGTTCCCGGACTTTTTGCTCCACCTTTTCTCACGATAAACGTGATTCAACAGACTCATGAAGGAGGAGGCAAACTTCTTCACTCGATAACATATACCCACAGTGTGCTGAATGAGACTCAAAAACAAATATTTGGAAGATTTTGAGGGAATCTTTGAGAGCACATGTAAAACTGTGCTGCTCAGACTGCCATATTGCTGGGAAGCTGGGAAGCCCGCATAAAGAAAAAGTAGTAACTGCTTGTATTTCTCTAAAGTTGTTGTTAAAATAAAGTTATGGGGAAAAAAGTTATTGCTATTGTGCTAGCACGATGCTAATATTTCTTTTAAGTTATTGCTAATATTTCTTTATAGTTGCTAATGTGTTAACGTAATGCTAACATTTCTCTTGAGCTAAGATTTCTTTTAAGTTGTTGCTATTGCGTCAGAACAATGCTAGTATTTCTCTATAGTTGCTATGATAGATAATGCTAGCATATCTCTTAAGCTGTTATCATGCTATCATGATGCTAATTTTTCTTCTAAAGTTGTAGCTGCCTGGTTGTTACCCGTCAGTTAATTAAAGTAAGGTAAAACTGCTACAGTTTACTTGTTTTCTACATACTACATAAAAACACAAGGTTTCTGTAAATGCAAGAAAGCCTATTAAACTAGAATTTGGAAATGTATTTTTTAAGACTTTGGTTTAAAATGCAAAGCTTGTTTTTAAGCAAAAAAAGCTACCCACCTGTTAACAGGTTTAAAGTTGACCACTTTTTGTGTTGTATTAAATGTAAAGCTAATACCTCTATTTTAGTACAACCCTGCTCTGAATTGTACAATAATTCTGCAACTGTTAAATCACAATTATGTGAATATTAAAAAAAAAAACACTTCCTGTTTCTCTTTTTTAAAAAATAATTTATAATTTAAAAAAGAACTTGAAAGGACCATGAAGTGACAGCAGGCGTAAACATGTTCATTAAATATAGGTGCTTCAGTGTTTGGTATGTCAACAGCATAACAGAGAAAAGCCTGTTTGTGCAATTTTATGATTACAGTTCAGGTCTTAGCAGATAGTTGGCTTTTTCATGTAAAAATGAGGCCCAGATGCTTTTACTGCATGTGATGTAACTGTTAGTTTTGCAGCATTTCCTTTTTGAACTAGTTAGGTGGCTTTCGACTTTGTGCTAGCGTGATGAGTTCTATTAAGGTCACGTGACCACCAACTACGGTGGTCATTTTGTTCCAGTTATTTAGCTCTCAGAGCGGATTATATTCAGACTGAAGAATCTCAGAGTGAGCCAGAGCTCAGTCCGAAACAAACCAAAACCACCTCAAAAGATAGGTCTGAGGGCGGTTCCTGTCCAGGACCAGGGCTCAAGTGGGGGTATTCAGACTGAACATTTGTTCCAGATTATTGGGGGAAACAAACTTTGATTCTCTTTAAGCAAACCAAATGTGCCCAGTCTAAGTACACCCTAAGTGTTTGCTTCGACCTGTTGCCCACAGCAAGCCTGTAGAAAAAATGCGCATGAACATTTTCACTCTACGGACTCACCAAGCAGTCTAGGATTTTCTAAATTCATGCGGTGCTACCTGCATGCCCGAACAGGTTTGCGCATTTTCACCCCCAGACAAAAGCGCATTTGGGACTATGGCTTTAAGAGAGTTTTGTTGCCAGTCAAGATTATAAGAAAAAAAAAGAAACAAACTATATTTTGTTAAACTTTGAACATTAAACCAAAACAGCCGATTTAAACTAAACATCTCCCTCCACAGTTGCGGTCATTAACCTTTTTTTCCATGGGATTTGGAGCTCCACTGTTGACATTCTTTCTACTAGAATAACTCTTCAGTCGTGTAAGCAATTAACATATTTCAAGCGAATTCTGAAGTGGAAAAAACAGCCTTGTGCCGTGAAGCAACACTTTACGTTAGTAATGTGTGGCATCATGGAGGAAAGTTGACATGAAAAGCCACTTTAATTCACATCTCAATCAGCTGATTCATGTTGATTGCTGGAACTCCTCAGTTTCAGGATGTCACTGAGTGTGTGTTATTTAGGTGTTACCGGCAGCATTTCCAGGGGTAAAGGGTTAAAACTAAAGAAACAAACACTGATAGAGTAAGATTTTTTTAACACAGGAGTCAATGGGAAATTGCTCGCTTCTGAAAACTGCCTCTACTGGTCATTTGAAGGACGGGACGCTTCAGTTTACTAATGTGAATTTACAAAGCAATGCACAAGCGGTATTCATATTTATGGCTGAGAAAAAACAAAACAAAACCAGTAATTCTATGTCATTCATAAATTTAAAAATAAATTTAAAATATCATTTATAAACTAAAACTGCCATGAACTGTTAAGACCCGCTAATTCACGATCCAGAAATGACAAATAACATAAAAGGCTATTGTCTTGTGGAATCAGTTATTCTTGTACTATCTTAAGTTAAGTTTAATTAAGTCACTCAGTTGGACCACACAAGACTCCATTTAAAGCCTTACACATGTCTAGCTTCCCCGTTGTGCTGCGTGTCCCTGGTTTTCCCTTAAGAATCATGCATGTGTTGAACTGTAAGTCTTACACCATGTTGTCGAATCTGACATTCATTTCTAGTCTGACTTAAATCAGCTTCCGTCTTTTGTACCCAGTGGGTTTCTTAATTGCCGTAGGAAACGATAAAAAAGGGTTGAATTTCCTTTCTTGGTCTTGGCAACCATCTGAGTACTTCCATGTCATTTTTCTCAAACTTCATTAATATGTCAGGTCACAAACTCTACGAAATAAAACAGGAAATAATAATTCAATAATTTTGGATTGGAAATCTCTTTGTAATCACAGGTTATGACATTACGTAATCCTTAGTGCGTCACACATCATTTCCTTCACCAGGTTGTTTATGCGTAGGAATGTTTCGTTTATTTCTGCTGACTTTTTCCCAATCCCCATGAAATTAAATCACTAATCACTATTTTGTTGTGTTTATATGCACAGACCACTGTCCAGCCATCATTTTGCTTCACAAGTTCACTGCAGTGACTCACTGCCCTGCTCCCACTCACACATTTTGAACTGATTTGAACTTTACTTAATTCCATTTTTTGGTTTCTCTTTTATTAAGAATGGAATAGGTTTTTGTTTCCCAAACCCACTAAAAGCTTTTATGACTTTTTTGTTTTCTAGGGGGTAGAATATTGTGAAAACTGTTGAAGTTTTATTTCTTTAGTAAAAATAAAATGCTTCTTTGTCTTTTAAACAGTTTGATTTGGAAAGCAGCTGTGGATTTTTGCAAGTCACTGCAGGGTCCTTAACTTCTCACAGCTCAAGACAGGGACGTTCCTGCTCACACTTGTTTTACCCTCATCGAGGAAGACCTTTGACCCAAAGATTAAAGATAAAGATTAAAGCTGACTCCGGCCAAAACATGGGACACTGCAACTTTCAGTAAACTCCATTGCACACGTTGGCTTGATTCTACTCCAGTTTCCACTGCAGACAGATCTTCCCAGTGTGGGCGGAATCTGCTGCTTTTTATTGGCAAACTGGGTGAAGCTGCGCTGACACAGAGACGAAACACAGACACATGAAGATCTTCGGGTTTTAATTTGAGAGTCATCCGTAGAACTTCATTTTTTGCAGCTATAGCAGCTTAGACTCTTTGAATGAACCTTCTTTCCATATTTTGGAAAGTTTCTGAGGGAATTTGTGTTAGTTTGGTGTTTATAACCCAGGTCAACCACCGATGTTGGATTGGATTACCTGTATCTGTTTTTGTTCATTCTACAAGTATTTAAATGGGACTGAGTCACTGTTCCATATAAAGGCTATGTTTATCTGCTGGGTTAAACTTTATTTCATGATCTCCTCACAGCAGCTGCTTTGATTTCATTGAAACTAGACAATGTCAGTTTGTCTTCACTGCATGATTCCGTTTCTTGGACTAACTTTATTTGACAAAGTGAGGCTTGATTGTTTAAAGATAAACACAAATGCCATTCTGTCATGTAAAGAAATTTCAAAACAGATGAGAAACAAATTTAAACAGTGAAGAGGGCTGCTAAATATAATTTTTGAAAATAGTTTTTTGCACCAAACGACCAGACAACCAAACGTGAAACGATGAAGTAGGAGATGCAATCAACACAAAAGACCATTATGGAGTCACACTTAGTTATTTCAATTGTGGTGACTTAAATTGCAAAATAATAACAATTTTAACATTGAAGTTTGACTTGGAGGTGCAAAAAGTGGAATAATCTGCATTTCATGTTTTTCACTCATACTTAATGGTTGTAATGCAGCAAAAATATTCTAAGCTCTCTTTGAAGAGATGACAAATGTTTTACGTTTATTTTAATTGGTTTGTGGAAAAAACACATGATTTTGTGGGAAAAGGACATGGGATTAGAGTTGGATACTTATGGAGAAGCGGTTTAAAGCTTCGTGTAATGTTCACACTGGGAATCTGTTGCATGATCAAGAATACACTGAATGTGGATTAATGAACACGAGTCCACGATTAGTGGTCTAACTTTCAACGCATTCAATAAATGCGTATTATAGAGCCTGAAAACGGACTTAAAACGTACATAGCAACACGTGAGCACAAGAGTTTTAGCTGTGAATGCCCAAAAGACACTTTTATGCACGCTTACATAGTGTAAGGTTCAGTGTCTTGCTCGAGGACACTTCGACACATGAGTGTGCAGAGTGGGCAGTGAACCTGTGATCTCCCAATCAGAGGTCCACCGCTTCACCTCTGGAGCCACAGGATGGAAATCTGTCCAGAGTGTGCCCTGCCTTCGCCCTTCAGTAGCCAAAACACGCTCCAGCAACCGTGATCCCCGAAAGGGACATATCTGGTTAAGAAAAAAACTTGATGGATTGATAGTTAATGTGTGTATTTGTAAAGATATAACATGAACTCACAACACTTTACATTTTTGAGGGGATTTTGGGGATGGAGATCTCACCTAATCAACAGTTTCCTGTTATTGGGAAAATCAATGCCAGTTCAGTCATTGTTTACTGACAAACACAGTCAGAATTTGACATTGTCAACTATTTGACAAAAATGAAGTATAAATGCTTCATATGATCGTTTACTGGTCGGTCTTTTGGTGCAAGACCATTTTTTTCTTAATGTTCCATGTTGGTCTTTTGGAGAAAAGTAAGCAGGTTTGGACTCTGCTTTGGCAACAGTTGTAAGCCTTGTTGATACATTAGTTCAGTGTTGTCAGAAGTGGGATTTTTCCAAGATCAAGTGGAAAAACCATGAGTGAAAGGCATGTCAGAAAAGTAACTAGACAGGCAATGTGCTAGAACTGTTAAAGAAGCGAATTAGCGTATCTAACTCTACAACTACATGTATGAATAACAACTACATGTACTGTATAAAAAGTGTAGTAGATAGGCGTTGTCCAGTAGAAACTGTGGGCTAAGGGTGCGAGACAAGCCAGAGGCACGGTCCATAGCCAAAGACAGGAGCACAGACAATCCACCTGGAATCTCTCCCCTATGGGGGAGTGAGAAAGAGGGACAGCACATGAATTGCACTGCACCAAGCAGAGTAATGAACTAAATAAAATACAGTATAGTATTGGGTAAATGATAATAAATAGAGGAGAGAAGTAATAGAGGACAGAACCCCGGTGCACAGTACTTTCCCCAGCTTCTAACTTCTGGCAGCCGGCTAGCAACTACTTGATGTTGAAATTTGATTCAACATGTTAATGGTAAGAACAGAAATATGGCACAAATAGCGGACGCTAATAAGAATAACTGTCTATCATCCACGCAACAGGGTAGATTAATACAGTGTTTCCTGATTATGTTTCCTAAGGGTAGCATGTAAAGCATAAACAGGGTTGGTCCTAGAACTGAGCCCAGTGTGTCAGAGTTCCAATGTCTGTTTTGCACTTCAAGCACAAGGGAGAGAAAAACGTATAACCATTCTTGCTCCGATGCATTTTTCCTAACATCTTCTTTCTAATCCTAATTTCTATTTTTTAAAGAGATTTTTTCTTTATTGCAAGTTATTAAAGTTATAAACTGACCAATCAGATGCCTCAGTAAAACAATGTGGTGCCTGCCGACCGCACCTCAAACGTTTGCTTGACAGCTTCTCCGGAGCCCGTTTTAAGTGGAAGGGGTGTGGACTTCGAACAAGCTCACTCCTGATTAGGCAACTGTAATTCCTCTAAAAATGGGACTCAGACCGACTCGGACCAATTCCTGTTGACTGGTTTCAAAATGGTGGTGCATTTATCTGGAAGCAAGGTGAGGATTTGGCCTGATTTTGCAAGAGCCGGCGGTAAAGCATTTTCTATGGGTGACGTCACACCTCACTCTGTCCATTGTTAGGCCAGAACTCACATCTTACTAACGACTAGTGTGGCATGAGGGCACCATACGACAGCATTCTTCTATGTCAGAAGTGCATGCAATTTCCATTAGCCTTATGAATTATTGACGATACACACTTGGTACACTCCATTTTCATGATGTTCCTTAAGGTGGCTGCACGAGCCTCAAGGGAACTACGAGACACACCTCTGCTCCTTTTAAGATGTGGCCTCTTCTCTCTACGACTCTCCATGGACCCGGCCTCAGGGTAATCCTTTTCAATGTATTTAAGTGTCTGGTTTTTAGTTCAGACTCGTGAGATCATCTGCATCATCGCCCATTCACCTAAATCTACATACACCACCTGTTCCTGGCAGTTTGGTAAACCGTGAGTCACTTATGTTTGTACGGTCACAGCAGATAAGGAGTGAACTCAGACCGGTGAAAAGTTGATTAGTTCAAACCGAGTCCAGTTAATTTGGTCCGGATTGAGCCCAGAACCTTGTGTTTGGTCTGTTTTCAGACTGGCGTCTACCTGAGATTTCTATTTCCAACCAAAGCTTGTAAGCAAAACCATGTGACGGAAGATGTCTTCAGTCATTGGCCAGGAATTACGAGTAACGCAACAAGAGAAAGAATAGTGAAAGTCAAACAATTCTAATTCTATTCTAATTCACTGACTTAAACGTTATAATTCGCTGTTTAATTTTGAACGTCTGTTTCAAAGTCAGGTACAACACTTTTACTGCTGCTTTGGTACGATGGAGGGATGCTGCCAAGATGGTTACTGACGAAACAACGGCTAAGAAGGTGCACTGATTAGTGTTTATGACGAATAGATTGTTGGGAAAACAGTGTGAAAAGCAATGAGTTTCACATTAAAAGTTGTTTTAATGAGACTGTATTCATCCAACCACGTTTAGCTCATGGTTACTACATTCGTGTTCGTCCCATAATGCCCGGCTAAAGTAGCTGTTTTGGTCCAGTTGTTCCACTCCGAGCACAAAGCCTATCCAGAGCTCAGTCCGATTATAAACAAACCCAGACCACCTCAAAAGATGGATCAGAGAGCAGTTCCTGGTCCCGAACCAGAGATCACTTGGGTGTATTCAGACTGAAAATTTGTTCCAGGTTATATACACTTAATACACCCTTAGAAATCGTTTCAAAAACAAGCAGCCTAGTCTACCATCATTGACACAATTTTAAGCCCTACAAAATTAAAGCTGTTTAATATTTAAAGGTTTATTTCTAAAGTGGATCGAGCATTAAAAAAACAATGATCAAGACGTATCTAAAGAAATGCTTTTGAAAAATGTTGCTTTGTGAACATTAAACAGCTTTGTGCCTCATTAGATGATGCATCTTTAAGATGCATTTATTTTGAGAACTCTTTAGTACAATCTTGCCCCTGCGCAGACCTGCATTGAGTCAGCATATAACTATCAAGAAACAAAAATCAAAGAGTTTTTCTATGACTAGAACCTGCACTCAACGCGCTCTCAGTTATGGGGTATGCTCCACTCCAAAGAAAAGTCACATTTGCTAACAGATGCCTAATTGTGTCCACCATTAAGGTTATGTAAAAGCTTTTCCTAATGCCAGACTTGCAAAAAGGCCCTAATGTTTGTCCGGACTGGAAATGCACTGTCAGATCACTTTGAGCTGGGAGAGGAAAAAAAAAACCTTAACTAGTTGAAATTTGGACCCAATTTTAATCCATCTTTTTTTTTTTTTTTTAAGGAAAACTGTTGAGCTTGTTCTGAAACTTCACCCATAAAAAGGAAAGGGAACCCAGAAGCTCAAAAACGGCTGAGCGTTTGCAGAGAAGGGTTCAGTTAAAATCTCCTATCGGATAAATACTTTAAATGTAAACATTTCTTCCTCTGGGAAAGAGCAAAACAAATCTGCTGAGCATGTTTGAGTCAGTGTAGTAGACGTTGATTTTCCTGCCTTTGATTGAGTTTAGTTTATTTCACATGATTTAAACCTGTTCTCAGACTTTACCTCCAATATGAAATCATAAAAAGTGTTGTGCAATTGAAATATTCACCTTTTGCTTTGTTTTTATGGTCCTGGGATCTGGGTTTGTGTCAAAAGGTGAATAGATATAAGAAAAACTGCAATAATTGGAAAAACAAATTAAAATAGGACTGGAAACAAATATTTCACTGCTTATTCAACTTTGAAACATCATCTAAGTTTGAAATATGAACAAAGAAAATGAAGTAAAACATATCTGTTCTTGTAAAAATTGGAAAATTCTGATGTAGATGTCTTTCTATTTTCTTGTTTTATTGATGTATGTTTTATAAAATTCAGAAAAACTAAAGTAGCAGATACATTTAGTTTGCCTTTCTTTGCCTTACGGGATTTAAATGTGTTGAATGGGTAAAATAAAGTAAAAGAATTTGTGGTTTTGTCCTGTGTCATGAAATATCAAATCTATGTAGGAATATCTATAACAAATGTAAATTTATCTGTACAGATGTAGAAGTTGATTAGACAGTGTGCTTCATTCTTTACATCAATATCAGAATGAAACGTCTTATCCAGATTAATCCTCTTCGCCTTCATGTGCCATAAATCAAGCTAATTAGGCAGTTTCTTGATAATGATCTTGCTTAATTTCCCTTTCATTAGATTCCCTCTACGCCCTTTACAGATAAATGGGAAACTTCTTATGAACTCATCAGCCTCAAATGGATTTTTTAATTAGATGACCACGAGATGTTAGGATCCTATTCTGAAAGAGGTGATTTATTCTCAGCAGCTTTAAGAGTTTAAGGTATTTTCCCTGAGGGTAGAGTCAGTCTGAAGGTCACACCTTTCACACCTTGCTCTCATCTCCTGAGCGACGTCAGGAAAACAAGGTGCTGTTGTGCCCCCCCAAATTGGGGGTGATGAATAGGTCTATGTAATTTTTTTTAAAAGAATCTGCAAATTTTGGATTTCCTTGCCAGCAAAGGTTTTTGTTAACCCCACCCACATTCCTGATTTCTGGTTGAAAATCTGTGGGCAACAGGGGAACGCCATTTTTGCAGCTCACCGCGCTAATGCTGTTCAAAGCCTACAACTTCTAATTCCAACATTTTTTTCCAAGTGGATTCCCACTGATGCTCGAGGAATTAGGAATCCCTGGGGAGAGGTTTTCTTTAGTAGAAGGTACTAAAGGTGATTTCTTTAGGAAAATTCAAGATGGTGGCCTCTTCTTGGGGTCTGAGGTCAACAAAACTTCGTTGGGGTTGTTGACTTAAGTTAGTGGCATATGTGTAAAATTTCGTGAAGATTGTTCAAACAAAAACTTTTTTTTCCCCACGACTTTTATACTTCACTTGTGTGTTTTGGTTTTGGTTAGTGGATTTCTTTTGAGCCCCACAGAATATTTTGGCCTAAATCCTGTTTTTGACGGTTTCTACTGTTGTAGTGTCTCCATTTACTTGTTTAGTTCATATTACTTTTTATTGGGGGGTGTCCTCTAAAAGGTGCGGTAAGAAAGACATAAACATTGTGGTCTGCTGCAGGACATATTTGTGCACAAAAACTGCATTTGGGTTGAACTTTAAAATCCTAAAATCCAGATTGTTCTGATTTGGATATTTATTTCTGCAAACAGTTGAAGGGTTTTTGGCTCCAACTTCACTTTGCACCACCGCGTTTCATTTTCCGTGCTATGTTCACTTAGTCACCGCAACACTCGTGCTGTTGGCTTGATATGTTTGAGTTCAATTTAAATGTCAGAGAGTGGTTTGAACGGGTTGTTCTGTACAGAGTGTCGGGTCCAGACTTTTCACTGAGTCTCATTCACTGAGTTCCAGTCAGAAAGTAGCCGTCTCTCCCGCCAGTGCCATCCTGAATTGAGACCAGATGCTTGAAAAGTCAGACTTTTGCAGACTCTGGACCTGACGGCACGACCTCCTGTCTGCAGCTTCTGTAAACCGAAGGGCGGAGTCATTCGGAGCAGTTGCTTGCTCTTGATTTTGATGCTGAAATTGAATTTATACAGTGGATGTAATATAGCGTGAGACTTCTTGCTCCAAAGCAGTTTTTACTCTAGCTTTGCATCTGCACCAAAATTCAATTTTGTCCGAAGGCAAAACTGAACCTGCTTTTAGATTTATAAGCACAACAGTTTCACTCGTCACATCAAACCCAGACCATCTTAAATGAAACACTTAGCAGGTAGGAAGTTGATCTTTTTCCGTCTGGACAGTGAAATAAAAAGCGTGAGTCACAGCTGCACAGAACACAGCTCCAAGGTTTAGCGGTGTTGTGTTTGTACTCCACCCAGCGTTTGGCTTTGGACTTTATGATGTGAGGCTTGCATGCAGCTGCTCAGGCATCCCGAACCCAATTTACAATGTTCGTGTTTTATTATTTTTGAGCTTATATTGAAGCCAGAGATATTTAGTGGGAGCCAAGATTTTAGCTGAAGGTTGAGGATTTTCATGCACCTGAGCTGCTGTTGAATCGTTTAGTGACACCTAAATAAGTGTGCACAAAGAAGACAACACATATGTCAAACTCCTGCTTTGATTCATATTTAAATAATTACATGAGTCACATAAACATTTTACATAAGATTTGTTTTTTCTTAGAGACTCACAAAGTTAAAGACCCACTCTGATGACGCATTTTCTGATGATAGAGGACAAATTAGGATAATATTATTAGGATATAATATTAATAGACATATTAAAACTGCATCTCTGAGTATTTCTTTATTTAAATTGTTGTGAGTCCGGAGCAGATACAATACTGTACATAGCAGTGATGTAAGTGAAGTCGGCAGTGAAGTCGGCAGCTCACAAGCTCTCTACTTCGCTCCATTCTGATGCATCCACTTGCAGACTAATAGATCCATTTACATCTTTGTTCTCAGCAGAAAACACAAAGTATTTCTTACATACAAGATGCATCCAAATTGCAGGCGTTTTGAAGTCCATTATAAGCAGTTTCCAGGCAGATGGAGCTCGTTAGCCTTGTCAGGCAGTACGTCTAGGAGAAGGTCCACTCTGAGCGCAAACCTCTGGGATAGGTTTTTGAGCCTGAGGCTAGGAAAAGGCCAGTCTGAAATAAAACCTACGATCTGAACATCTCATTGTTACCGTCCCAGCTTGCTAGGCCATGACAGATGAACCACGTGTAAAGGGTGGGGCCAGTACTGCGGACACTGCACTCCACCTATAAGCTCCACTGCGCAGGCACTAAGGAAACGTCCATGTTCACGACCGTCAACCATCAAAAGTCCTGTAGTGACGGGGGCGGGGCGAAAACAGCAGGTGAAAGATGTCACTGGAAGCTGTAGTCCCAAACCTGCATGCAGATCTTTCTACTCACCCTGAACGACCAAGCAGCCCTCTTCAGGGATTGCACTGCTTGCTCCACATGGAGAAAGGCCTCGAAAATGTGGCCTAAATAAAGCTCATCTCCTATAAACCCAACTGTCTAACCGCGGACAGCGGGCATCTTCAAAATGCGGTCAGAAAAGGTCAAAAAAGGAAAGGTTAGAACCCACCCCGAAGGGTTTGACAGGACTAAAACTGGCATGTTGGATCATCAGAACCATGCTTGACACAGCTGTCAGTTATCGTCCAGAGCAGCACTCCTCCCTCATCGCACATTAACTATCTAGGCTAAATGTTGACATCGCTGCCCTAAGCGAAGTGCGCTTTCCAGATGAAGGCAGCCTATAAGAACATGGCGCCGGATACACCTTCTACTGGTCAGGGAAACCTGGATCAGAAAAGCGCCTTTCAGGAGTTGGCTTTAGGACTAGGAACTCCATTGTCCTCAAGCTTGAAAACCTACCAACTGGTCACTCTGATCGCATCATTTCCATCCGCCTCCCTCTCAGAAACCAACAGTACATGACGTTCTTCAGCGTATACTCCCCAGCTCTACAGGCAGACCCCGCACAAAAGGATAAATTCTACTCCTATCTCCGCAGACTCCTACAGAGCAGCCCTGCTGACGACAAAGTCATAATCCTTGGAGACTTCAATGCCTGATTGGGCCAAGATTCAGAAGCCCTTGGGAAACATGGCGTTGGAAAATGCAACGACAACGGGCGTCTACTGCTGGAGTTCTGTTCTGAACAGCAATTCGTCATAATGAATACAGTTTTCGAACAGAAAGACAGTCTGAAAACTACCTGGATGCATCCCAGGTCAAAGCACTGGCACCTCATCGACTTCATGCTAGTGCGACAAAGAGACCTCAAAGACATCCTTCATACTAGAGTAATGCCTAGTGCCGAATGCCATAGAGATCATCGTCTTGTCCGCTGCAAACTCAGACCCAAACCAAAGAAAGGAGAGAAAAACAGCTTCCAGGCAAGCCTTAAGTCTTGAAGATCCTGAGCCTGACCCATCTCCTGAAGCACTATGGAACCATCTGAAAACTGTCATTTTACAGACATCACAGGAGGTCATTGGTTTTGCCACGAAGAAGAACAAAGACTGGTGATGAAAACCACCACGAAATCCAAGAATTGCTGGCGAAGAAGAGATCTGCTCACCAAGTCCACCTAGTACAGCCATCTTGTCCTGAGAAGAAAGGTGCCTTCCGTCTCACTTGCAGCATTCTCCAACGCAAGCTTGGAGAGATCCAGAATGACTGGTGGACAAAGCTGGCTGAGAAAACTCAGCTTTGTGCAGACTCCGGCGACTACAAAGGTTTCTACGAAGCTCTTAAAGCAGTGTATGGTCCCGCTCACCAGGTCCAGAGTCCTTTGCGCAGTTCAGATGGACAGTCACTCCTCACATGCAAGAACTCCATACTAAGCCGCTGGTCAGAGCACTTCCAGGAACTCTTCAGCACTGATCGCACTGTGCACAACTCAGCAATTCTCCGCATTCCACAGCAACCAGTGAAAGCAGAACTTGATGACCTGCCTACCCTTGTAGAAACCATCCGAGCCATAGAACATCTCAAGAGTGGAAAGGCAGCAGGAGTTGATGGCATCCCACCAGTGATTTGGAAACAAGGAGGACCAGCACTACACACCAAACTTCACGAACTTTTCGTCTATTGCTGGGAGCAAGGAAAATTACCTCAAGACCTCAGAGATGCAGTCATCATCACCCTATACAAAAACAAAGGGGGAAAATCTGACTGCCAGTGTGGTTTTCGCGTCAACAGAGGCACCACCAACATGGTGTTTGTACTCTGGCAGCTCCAAGAAAAAACTGCAGTGAACAGAACAAGGGACTGTACATCACCTTTGTTGATCTGACCAAGGCCTTTGACACGATGAGCAGGAAAGGAATGTGGAAGATCATGAAGCGTCTTGGCTGCCCTCCAAAGTTCCTGAACATGGTCATCCAGCTCCACGAATACCAGTGCGGCCAGGTCAGCCTCAACTCCAACTTCTCAGAGTCCTTCCCCATCATCAACGGCGTGAAGCAGGGCTGTGTCCTGGCACAGACAATCTTCACCATCTTCTTCAGCATGATGCTCAATGATGGTATCTACATCAGGTATGGCAGTCTGTTCGATCTCAGACGACTCAGGCCCATACCAAGACTCTAGAACAACTGATCTGGGAGCTTCTGTTTGCTGACGACGCAGCCCTCATTGCCCAGACCGAGAGAGCACTGCAGCAGATCACGACCTGCTTCGCGGAAGCTGCGCAGCTCTTTGGACTAGAGGTCAGTCTGAAGAATACAGAGGTTCTCCATCAGCCGGCACCCAAAGAGGAATACCACCCCCCTCATATCAGCATCGGTGAGACTGAACTCAAAACAGTGCGTCAGTTTACCTACTTAGGGAGCACCATCACATCAGATGGCATAGATTGCCAAGAAGATCGACAGCAGACGAGCAAAGGCAAACAGCGCCTTTGGCTGACTGTACAAGTGCGTGTGGAACAACAATCACCTCAAGAAAGACACCAAGATCAGTGTCTACAGAGCTGTTGTTCTAACCACCCTCCTGTTCGGCTCAGAGTCATGGGTTACCTACCGTAGCCACCTGCGACTCCTTGAGCGATTCCATCAACGCTGTCTCCATACCATCCTCGGCATCCACTGGAGTGACTTCATCAGGAAACATCGAGGTCCTTGAGTGGGCAGAGACTATCAGCATCGAAGCCATGCTGTTGAAGTCACAGCTTCGTTGGGCAGGACACGTCTCCAGGTTAGACAACCATCGCCTGCCCAAGATCGTTCTGTACGACGAGCTCTCCACAGGCCATCGTGACAGAGGGGCACCAAGAAAAAGGTACAAAGATTGCAACATAGACCTCAACCAGTGGTCCACCCTTGCTGCTGACCGTGACGCCTGGCGCAGAACTGTACACCAGGCCACCTGCGCCTTTGAAGAGTCTCAGAAAGAGGCTCTTGCAGAAAAGAGACAAAGGCGGAAAGACCGTGTCAACACTGTAACTTCCAATCAGATCTTCTCCTACAGCTGCTGCGACAGGTTATTGTCCCGCATTGGACTCATCAGCCACGAGCTCTCCTGCAGAAAACATGGACAGCCACCTCTGTAATCTTCGCTCGCAAAGCCAAGCTATGATAAGCCTGTTTCAGAGATTTTTTTATGGAGTTTTTGTTAATTCCTCAGGTAAACATATTCAGACTGGACACATTTCTGTTTGTGCTTGGGGTGCGTCTGGGGAGACAAATAAAAATGTCAAACGTAAACTCCCTGTAAACTGTTCCTTATTTATTTACTTTTCTCCAAAGCAGATCACATATTTACTGTTACTTATATCCAGGGGCACCAAGAGATTTGCTGGTCCCTTGGAAGAAGAGTTTTTAAGGTAGCCTTCCTAAGAGAAGTTATAAAACAACAACAAAATGTTTAATCAAAAAATCATATCAACATAAAAATATATTTAAAAAAATACATTAAACTGTTTTGTGACAATAACTAAAAAAAAACGTAAAATATTCGCACCTGATGTAAACAGCTTTTGTATTGTTGGAACTAAAATAAAAAACAAACTTAAAGTGCTTTACAGTCGCAGTCCTTTTAACCCACATACTGATGACTCCGCTGCCGAAAAATGCCGCCAACCTATTACCACAGGGAGTAATGTGGGATTCAGCGCCTTGCCCAAGGACCTTGCCCAAATGGAACCACGTCCTCCTGAAAATGTTTTTTTAAAGGTTCAATTCTGCTCCAACTGGCTAATCTCCTGCTGAAGCGAGATATTAAAAAATATAAAAGTAGTGGAGTTATCTTGACACATAGGTGTCAAAATGTCACCCTTCTGATCAGGGGTCAACCACTCTACCTCTGCACCACGACTGCCCCATGCTGTGATGGTTATAGTAGCTGCATTTCCTGATTTACTTCCTCATGTCTCCTTGTTGATTCAGCTTCTCCTTGTTCCACTATTCCCCGTTTACCATTAACTTTAAAAAATATCATAAAACTGAATTTAAGTTCTGTTAGAATGGAACTCCGTCAGGAATCAGTGCTAACATGGGGGTCATAGATCTATAAATACCTGACCTCAATGCAAAATCATTAGTTCTTTATAAAAAATGGAAGCTTCAAAAGCAACAATGTACAAAAACTAGAGACACAATCATGCAGCCTCTGTGGTGGGAGGGTTTTCTTTATAGAATCTGCTGCTACATCTAAAACAAACCATAACAATAGCACAATAGCACTGAGTGATACAATCTACCCTTGATTTTTTTTTTTGCCTTCCTTGACGTGTTAACACAGATGATTTCCTTTCTGTTGGTTCAAGTTTAACTCCCAAAATCACCTCCTCCGTTTCCGCTTGACCTCCAAGTCTTCAGGACTTGTTTTCCTGCAGAAAGCCATAAACCTGTGAGTCCAAACTTAACAAAAAAGGAGCAAAACATCTTCGCAGAGGTCAGCTTCAAATGAAGCCGATAAAAAATACAAGAGACTGGCAGTCAGACAGCGATGTTATGGCCGCAGCATCTGTTGATCACCCAAACGGCTGCAGGAATAACCCGGTGTTTGCTGCTTGTCAGAGGTGCCTGCAGGCGAGGTTGACGGCAGCTTCAGATATTTCCTCAGCATATGTAGAGCTTTGAAAGCTGCAGCACAGATGCATTCAAAAATGCAAAGCATTTGAGGCTATAAAAACATGAGTTCTGACTTGTCAAGTTGAACTTCTCTTCATGCAGAGTCATTGTTTTTCATACAGATCATGTTAAAAATAAACCACAGAATACATCGCTAATTATTGCTAGGAGAGCCCTTCATGTCCACCAGACCAAACAGGCTTTATAGCAACTCCCTTTACTATGAACAAACATAACTGCAGCAAAAATTAAGATTAAAATAACCTTTTTCACAGTTTGAACTCAAAATAAACTCTTTTGTTTATATCTATAAGGAAACAAAAAGGAAAAGGCAGTCCACCTTGCATATGAGAAAGTATTTACAACTGCTAACCTGGATGTGCGGTTAAATGTTTACAAGAACTTGGAACGCTGTGGGAGATTTGTTTGAGTCAATGGAGGCTTTTCCACCATCTACAGATATCGTCCTGTTCAAAATCCAAATTATTTGCTGATTTATTATAAATTCATAGTTGTGTCTGATGCTGTTTGCAGTGTATTGATGTGTGAACATTTTTTTTTACACATTTTCTTCTTCCAGACGAATAAGCCATTTGGATGAGTGGTGAAACGTTTCAAAAAAGATTTTAAATCCAGATACCAGGACTCAACATCAAGAAGAAGTCACCTGTATAAATAAGAACCCTCAGCGACATATGCAGCGAGCTGAAAAAAAATGTGACTGAACTGATCTTGTGACTCGAATCTTATGTCTTCTTTTTTGTTTCTGTCATTAATTCCTCTCAACATACTGGATTTGTTCGAGTCACTCCTGGTTCTGGGTTTCTTCTACCGGCCAACAGTAACATCTTGAGTTAACCCTATATCACCATTCAAATTGTCAGGACTCGACCATCTAGCTCCACCTCCAACCACCAGAGGGAGCCCTCGTCCGAGTACTAATCGGATCTGCTCACTTCCTCACTCCATCTCCCAGCAGTCACCATTCTCTCAGTCATGTCCTCACCAGCTGCATCGCATTATCTTCATCAGTGTCACCTTATATATTCCCTCTCTGGACTTTGCTTGATGCAAAGTATTGTTTTTGCCTAGTAGACTATTCCGAGCATTCATCTTTGTATTTGCCTCTTTGTGCATTGACCTTTGCCTGTCTCCTTGACCCCATATCTCGCTCCATATTTTTGCCCTTGCCTGTGCTGGCCTTTATTAAACCTACCTGCCTACATATGGATCTTTATTATAAATATCCTATTTGATACGTGGGTTTCTGAGAACCTTATCTCACAATCTAAACTTTCCTTAAAAACCCATTGGATAAACCTTGGTCCATATTTTCTGTCCTGTAGTTCATTATCATTCCACCAGGGGCAGTAGAAGGTATTTTTCTTGCTCTTTTCAAAATGGCTGAAATCTCAAAAACACTTTTGGCGGGAAAAGTTTAGCTAATTTTCTATTGTTTATGGTAAGAAAAATTCATTTGTTGCTATTAATTTTTAAAAAATAAATACTTGCTGTAGGCCTATTTAAAGAACGCAAAATGTGTTGATAACTAATTCTTTATAATACTAAAACACCATGTTAAACATGCATGCACCCTATTTACTGTCTCAGATGGACTCTATACATGACCTACTTGCACATTCAGCCCACCAATCAATCATTTCCAGTTATGTTGTTTACATGGAAATAGCGGAGTATTTGGAGTTAACAAGATGTCTTTTGGAGATACCAAGAGTCTCTATAAATAATGTTAAGTAATGTTTGTCTTTCTAGAAAAGCACCCCAAAATAAAAGACACAATGGATTTAAATTTGATCTGTCGTCCAGCAAGAAAACTTTGAAGGTAATTTGTTCAGGTTGATGTCATTTGTATGTATTTACGTATGACCAGCTCAAAAACGGACGGCGACGCGGAATACGTGAAGCCAACATGCAGATTGCTGGATTGTTGCACGTACTTTAGGTGCCTCCAAGGCTAAATGTTGTTACTAGTTGTACATAATTAATGTTAAACTCTCGTTAGCTGTCACTCACCCAGCGCAGAGCGCAGTGATAGGCAGACACAACTCGGGTGTTTGGCATATTGACAGTAAACGTAATCCTTACCTTTCCTCTGGGTCCATGCGACCAAAAAAAAAAAAAAAAAAGTTGAACCCTGGCTGAATGAAAAAAAAATAGGTGTTATTCGTCACATTCATTTGGGCTAATGCTAGCTAGCATGAGAGACGTATCCAATGATCGCCTTCTTTATCTCTATGACCTGTTTGCTGTGTTTTCATTCCTCCACAGCAGAGCGTTTCTACATTTCTGTCAATGTCATTTTCAGTGTCAGGTAAAGCAGTCTGACAGGTGAGGCGACAGTTGGGGCACGCCGCTGTCGCTCAATGAAGAAGGCAGAGGCTCCTCATCAGCTGGAAGTAGAACCAGCAGTCTGAAAGTCACTTCAAAGTTCGATTACATTTTCAAAGTTCCGTAGAACGGGTTTTAAATGTTCTAATGTTGCAACGTTTCATCTCCAGAAGTCATGTGATCGTACAGAACATTGTAGCGTTTTGTGAGTTCTTGGTGTTTGGTGTTTCAGGAAGGCAACTTTGCTGTTTTGGATGTCTGCAGCTTCCTAGGTGTGTGACAGCTAATGGGACTTTAAGCACCATTTTAAATATGTGCGGCCAAAAACAAAATCCAGCCTTGGATGCTCTTAAAATATGAACAGGCAAAGCAACAATGTGCGTCTTTGCTGCACTCATTACGTGTGACCAACGTGAATTTCCATCACTATTTGTTATTCACACTTAAATACGTGTGAATAACATCGGCCATGTAAGAAATAACCAAGTCCTCAGAACTTATGGTTAATAAACTGTCAACTTTGAGCAATGAACTCTGTGGACGACACCTTCAGCAACGTATCCAACCACACGTTTCTTGAAACAGAACAGGCTTGTTGTTTATTTCCTGTCAACATTTTTTTTCAGTACAATAAATTGTTTCATTTTTTTTAAATCCTTGTCTTGTTTTTCATTCACACACTCTGGGCTTGTGGAAGCTGACCTCTAACGTGTGTTACATTATGAGCAAAAGCTTGCCAAATCACCCAATGTATCATAAGTGATACTGTCTAAATCTCATTAAAAAAGGATGTTGCAAAAAAATAAATAAATGTGGATTTCTTTGAAGCACCTAAAAAAAGATTTTATCTCACAAAAATTCTTTGATGTAGTGGCCTCTCCAGGGTTAGAAATACATATTTTTGCTGTACGTTTTAGTAATTTTTTATTTCAAGACAAAAGCATTTTTCTGTTAGTTTAAAATGTACAAAATGACACATTTGTTTAATGAATTTGGTTTATTTTTCCCTTTAAATCACAAGACATATGTTTTTAATAACGAAACAAAACTGATTTTAAGATAAAAATGTTATCAGTATGGTAGCTGTAACGTCCACTGTTGGTTTTTTTATAAGAGCACACAATTTAAGTTTCTACAAGTTGAAAGGAAATTGCAAAGAAGCCCCATCTCATCACACTACCGCCACCATGTTTATCTGTCGCCATGACTTTTTTAAATGATAACATGAGTGATTTTTGACTGCAGATGTAAGGGAACACAGAAAATATTTGTGCTAAAGTCTTTGTTTTTGATCAATGAGTAACAGGGAAAAAAGTTAACTGTTCCAAGTTTTCTCATTGTGTCCATAAAAACTCATAATAAAACCCATAACGTGCATTTGTAGCTATGACTGTTTGGTTTGTTCTTCAGATTTCTCGGACGGGCGCGTGTTGTTCCGGAGCTTCAGCTTCACTCTGTCAGACAGCTACTGCTGGAGGGATTCTGTGGTGAAAGACTGAGGTCGTTTTAGGTGTAGCAGGAAGAGAAGTCACTCTTACACTGCCTGCGCTTAGGCTCCAGCAAGTTTAAACAGTTCTGCATCAAAACATAATCAACTAAAGCTCCTATTGCATTTATTTAGATGGTCTTTTTAACCTTATTTGTTGATCAAAAACATGCATATGTTATTGAAATGAAGAAACTGTAAAAGAAAGCAAACTGTGACTGCTATTTCAGTGTGTGATGTAAATGAAATGAAATTCAGGTTAAAGTGAAAAACTTCAGGTTAAAAACCCATTTTGACTCTTTCAAATCAGACTGTGCTATGATGTCAAGCAGCAAACCTGAGTTGGGAACTCATGCTGTTGTTCTGCTATATCTCCAGCCCTGGGGGATTTGGCTGGGGTGTCTGGGATTTACAGGCATTAGTGCGCTAACTGGCAGCGTTGCTGAAGGAGGTGACTGAGCGCATTTACCAAATAACTCTGGGATGTGGCATTAATTCCTGCAGCATTAGACCTCATCATCAGTTAATGATAAACCTCTTCGTCTTCCGTGTAGTCAGACTTGCTTTATGTCTAATGCAGTTGTGTCCAAACTCTTGCCAGATTTGGTGAGGTGAAAATGTGTGAGGGTTAGCCAATAGAGAAGACATATTTTCTGAAAAGAATCTGACTGAAAGCATCTGACTGTTGGCGCGTAGGTTAGCTCCGCTAGTTGCCCACCAAAAATGAGTGCTTTTGGTGTTTTTAACATGTTCTTCTGGTATTTTCTCATCATAGAGGACATTTATAAATAAACTTAAATTAAAATTGCATTTCTGAGTATTTCTTTGTTCAACTGAAATTGTAAATGAGGATCAGATGAGAAAATGCCATTTGAAAAAAAAAAAAAAAAAAAAAAAGCTCCCCGGCTCCCATTTCAAAAATGGCATAAACATAATTAAAAGATCTAAAGATGATCCGAGTGGGACTTTAGGAAAATTCCATCCATTTTTTTTGTCCTCAACGGCATTGCTTTTGTTGTCAATCGGTTGATTCATAAGCAAAATGTTAACACTATTGCCTAGCATTGGCAAGTAATTTTCCATAAACCAGTGAAAGAAATAGTACAGGTCAATGATAGAGAAGAAATAGAAATCACAAAGGTAAATGATCACTGAAGCACCAACATGACTTGACTTGAAACTCTAGGAAAAAGTCTGCACACTTACAGGTTGTTTAAGGAGGACCTTCATTCTTGGCAGCTTTTACTTCCTGGAATCTAAACAAAGTCAGTCCTACAACTTTTTTGTCAAACAAAAAAAACTCCCAATGAGCAGCTAAAAACATAGATTTGGTTTTACACTCTGCCCTTCCTGCCTCTCCCTCTTTTCCTCTAGTTGAACAGAGGAACCTGTGTTCTGTCTGATTCTAGTTTTGCAGTTTCAGTTCCAGAGATCTGGTGAATCCAAAAGTCTACACATAGTGGAAAAAAATACCACAATGTCAGATGTTCAGACCTCTCCACCTTTGAGGTGAAACGTCAAACTTCACAAAAACAGAGATTTTGTTGGCAGACGGATTACAAATAGAGAAACTGGAACCCTCTATAACTCTGACAGTGATGAACCAACACTTTCTGGAAGAAACTTGTGAATTCATTGCTACAGTTAGTTATTTTTTTGCTTGACTCTGATATTTTAGCTCAATCTGATTTCCAAAAAATGTCCAAATCTTTTGGACTGCGAGAGTTTCTACTTTTAAATCATCCCCTGAGATCTTCAGCTTCCAAAACAATCTTTTTTTTTTTTTTTTTTTTTTGCTGAAAACATTACAAATCTGTTAGATAACATTCTATTTTTTTGCAGAAGCTAAAAACTGTTCATCATTGCCTTCACTGCTGTTTAAATTGAAGAAAAGAGGCCCAAAACATGATAACGCCACTGCCATGCTATGTAGAGGAGAGGGGGCAGTGTTGTTTTTGAGCTCTTGGGGGACGTCACGTGTGTTTTTGCTAAATTTGTTGGCTTGCTTGTAATGATCTGCAAAAAGACTTTCTCATGTACTACACAAGCAGCAGTTTACAGACATTTCTGTCCCTTTTTCAAGCTGCTGTTGGTCTTTTGGAAGCATTTAAGTTTATGTGCAGACCTTTGCAATCACATTACTTAAGCTTTTACTTTAACCTCTTAAGACATGGCGTCCACATATGCTGACATCACATTTGGGGTTATATTACCAAAGCAGTTACTCAACCTGGGCTCTGTGACCACATGTTAGATGGTTAGTTAAAATATTAGCTTGAATCTAAGGAGGCTAAAGATTTTGCTTTGCTTTTTGATTGATTGTAAAGTTTGTAGACCAGTGTAATGTCTGAGCAAATTTATCACAATCTCTTATTTTTACAACATTGTCTTTTGTATTTTGGTTGTGGTGTGCAGACTTTTATTAACTAAATAACTACCTCTCCCTCTGTACTGCTCTATCACCTTCCAGGTTAAAGTTTGTACTGCAATGTTGTTAATTTATGGCATTAACATCATTAGTTTGTCCATCCATGCAGCTTCAATCCCTTTAGGGGTTGCTGGAGCCTATCCCAGCTGCTTTAAGTGATTTTTGTGATGTTTGCTTTATGGTGAACTAATATTTTTTAGAATGATTTTTTTAATACAATGTTAGAGAAGACACAACACAAAATCCCTGGTTATTATACTACCACCACCATGTTTCAAAGCATAGATGAATAAAGTTCTTGTTTTTTTTTTCCAGACATAAAGTTTTTCATTAAAACAAAAATGAGTGGTTGTTTCTTCTAATTGATTTTAAAATCTAAAGGAAATTAAATCCGATCAATTAACCAGGAAACCACAAGGTGAAACAACACAACCTTGCTTTACAAATAAATCTGGAAACTGCATTTTCTCCTTTCTGGTTATAGTTTTGAGAAAAGCCAGGCGTATGTACAGTCATTGTGATGGACTCGTGAAGGTAAACAGTCATCGCAGTGACTCTATTATGACCTCCTGGAATCCTCCTCTCCTTTTCTTATGAGATTTATTTGTTGGTCCTCCTGTGAAGAGTAACTATGATCTAGAACAGGGATTGGTAATCTAGGGCACGTGTGCCACAGGTGGCACGCCGTGTATGTCCAGATATTGAACGCAGATGAGGCGAGCTCAAATCAGATTCGAGTGACAATCTCTTCTCACCAAGAGATTTTTTTCCCCATGTGAAGGGTGTAACTGCAGGCCTGGAGGCCCAACAACGCTCTCGGGACTGTATTCTCAGAACAACACTCTCAGGACTGAGGATTTTTGAGACAGCACCTCCTATCTACGGGGTCATGTTTGTTTGTTTTTGTTTGTTTGTTTTCTGCAGACTGTACGAAGCACATAGGACACATGAGTGGTAAGAGTATAAACAACATCTCGAAGCAAAAACATAAACAACTATTTATCACATGAATCTTAATAAATATTCGCTTTTTATGTCGATGTCTATACCTAGCTTAGCTTAGCTTTTATCCAAATTAATGTTTGTGCAAATCTAAAATTCATGATGGTTTATTAGCAATACATCATTTCACATTTTACAGCATACATCATTTTTGTAGCTGTCCATCTTCTTGTGTGTACATGTAATCATTTTCTGTTGTGTGATTCATTAATATTGTCTCATTGTTACCCAAACCCATTATAACAAAACAAGGGAATACAAAATGTTTATTGATCAAAGCCAAATATGCATTGATAATATAGTTGGTGATGGAACAGTTGTTAAGGAGAACATTTCAAATGGTCCTTTCCTGTCATAAACGTTGCTGACCTCTGTACAAGAATTAGCTCCCCTTTTTACACAACATGTGAGTTTCTGCGACCAAATCTCTCTGCAGTCACTTTTCATAGCCTGTTGAGGGTCATCGGCTCTTTGTGCCTTTTTGTTTGAGGATCATATAAACAGGAAATAAACAGCGTCAATAGATCAGTGTTTTCTAAACAAATAGGGTCGCCCTCCCACATCCCATTGTTTTCTAAAAATAAGTGATGTCATTTTCAGTTAAACACTTGAGCTAAATACTTTTGCTTCTAACATTTTTGCAGAATTGAATCATTTCCTGTAACTGTCATGAAACACAAATAAGCTTACATTTTTTACATTTTTCTATGATCATTTTTTATTTACTAAACTGAAACTAGGATGTTTAAATCAAATTGCAATCATTACAAATATTTAAAATATTGATTTCAGATTCTAAATGCTTCACTTTAGTCCCCCTCAACAAAATATTCATTTACTTGCATATAAAAAGCCTTTGGAACATGAGTTGATTGCTTAAAAAAAGATCCATGTGTATTTTTATTGGAAACAGTTTAAAGCCTTCTAGAAAGATCTTTTATCTATTTTCAAAGTGTTCCCAGTTCTCTTTTTAATTGTGATGATGCTGTTTTTAGCCAAAATCAGAAAACCTGTGGTTGTCTGGGACATAGTTTCTGCAGAGCAGCAGTAGTTTATAAAAAATTTGCCTTTGAGTTGTTTTTGGGACCAATGGTGCCAAGCAACCCCGCCCCCTTCCCATCACCCATAACTGAGAGCTCTCTGATTAATCTCTCCCGCTATCTTACAACCCTCAACCTCACATTAGCAGTGCAACAAAAAGGGTGAGGAATAAGAGAGGAGAGATGAAGATGTTGAGGCTCTCTTTGTGAGTGAATAGGATGGATAGGATCAGGACTGAATCCATCCGAGGAACAGATCATCGTAGATGTTTTGGATTAAAGACGGGAAAGCAGACCGAGATTAAGAAGAAGAACAGTAATGATGTTGGGCTAAGGATGCTGAATGTGGAGCAACCAGAAAAAACCACAGAGGAGGTTCAAGGATGTAGATGAGAAGGACATGGAGGCAAAGGATTTATTGTGGCAGCCCTCAAGAGAACCAACCAAAGACAATGTTAGAACAATAAACCCTTTAGATGCAGACTGGAGCCCATACTGACTGTATTCTCAGCTCATTTCACATTGTACTTCTTTTGTTTGCAGCACAATAAGTCGGTGTTAATATTAGGATCCCAGATTTATACAGTGATAAACAAGGGCGAGCCTGAGTTGTCACTCAGCACCTGTTTTCTTTGACTTCCTGAACTCATACGCTGATTCTAAAAAGTCTCGAGCCAAAGATTACAACAACTTGTGTGGACTGAAGACTGAAAAAACATTCCCTAAAATGATTATGTGCACATTGAATAAACAATAAATGAAAAATGTAAAAAAGCGATGGAGGAAAAATGTTGTTGGGGATTATAAAAACCACTGAAAACCCATAATTAGCATCAACTGTCAACTATCTGCTTGATTGAATGAAGGATTTGTTGGCTTTTTATTGAAGATATAAAACGAACATCAAAACATTTAGGCTGCAAAACTAAAAGAACGCTATCCCCTTGGATAGACTCTTTAAAAACAAACTTTTGTAAAATTTGGGGTGTCTAAAATGATGCCAAATTTGTCTTCCTAATATTGTGTAATTGTTTTCAAGCAATCTCACCAACATCAACAGAGAGAAAATATCCTAAGCCGTTGACAGCTACTTTGGAGATCAAGGTTTTGCTCGTGTCAACTGTGGACACAAAAACCTTGATTTGCGACCGCATGGTGAGGTGAAAGCTAGCGTGAGCAGAATGTGGTTGCAGATCATTTCCACACCAACTGTTTATCTGGAGTCTTGACATTTGTCATGACAATATACACTCTCACTTTTGGTTTTACTGTGGCTCCCTATTCTTCATTTTGCAGTCAGGCCGCATTCTCCTCGCCTCTGCTGATGTCCACAGCTGTGAAGCTTGACTAAAAGAGCGTGTCCTCCACACCTCCAGAACTTCCAACCCATCGTGAGACGCAAGAGGCCCCAGACTCTGTCTGAATCCGCCCTGGCTTCAAACACTTCCTGCTCTGCCTTCACTGTGGAATGTCATCACTATGTAATCGTCTGGACAAAATTCATGTGAAGAAAGATCAGGTGGTGACAAGCAGTGAAAAGCTTCAAACATCTGACTGCAGCTTTACAAACAGTGTGCATGTCAGTGGACTTCCAGTAATTCTTAACCTTTTCCTAGAGTGTGGGAGGGTAAATGATGTGGGCAACTTTGAAAACACGTTTTGGAAAAATACATGTACTAACATTAACATCAAGCCAAATATTTTCATTTCAATTTTAAAGTTACATGCATAACTACGTATAGCATAGAGGGGGGTCAGATAGGTCACCTTTTATTTTTACTGAAATAGAATGAGAACATGTGTCTTTAATTTAATTTATGTCTCCTATCCACTAAACTTGTGTCTTCTATCAAATTGCAATATCAGAATTTAATGTAAAATCTATTTATTTAAATATATGCAGATATATATTTATGGTCCTTTCTGTGTGGAGTTTGCATATGTGGGTTTTCCGGATTCCTCCCACACTCCAAAAAACAAGCTTCATCCAGAAGATTCATTGCTGTCTCGAAATTGCCCCTATGTGTTCGTTAGTGTGAGTGTGTGGCACTACGACAGACTGGCAACCTGTTCAGAGCGTACTTTCCCTTCTCTCAGCAGTATGGGATAGGCTCCAGCAACTATGTGACCCCCAACGCATGATACACGATTATACATCGCACAAGGAGAATGGACCAATCCCCGTTTACTAACATCGTCTGGTTCCAACATGACTACTTCCGTAATGCGTAAAAATGGCGACTGAATTGACTTCATTTTGTTGAAACCAGAGATAAGGCATTTTCTACGGGTGATGTCCCAGATGCTTTGTACATCTCTATATCAAATCAAACTTTATTTATAGAACACTTTTCCAACAAGTGTAGCTCGAAGTGCTTCACATTAAAAACAATTCCAAATAACAGCAAGACAAAAAGATTCACACATACAGTACAATGCATTAGCACCTCTGTGCTGGCAGCAGAGAGAAATGGGCAAACTCTGGTATTATTTTTAAAATAATAAAATCCTGTCTCTGTTGTATTTTTATTCTGTGGAGTAAAATTCAAAGCAGAGTCAAAAATAACACCCAGGTTTCTCATAAATTGAGGAGTTTTATCATTTTTTAGTTTAGATAAAACAGTCTCTCTTGTCTTCAGAACCAATCATTAAAACCTCAGTTTTGTCCTGGTTAAGTTGTAAAAAATTCCCTGCCATCCATGACTTTGTCTAAAATACAGTAAATGGGAACGACACTTTGTACTGCTGCTTTGGAACGACGGAGGGATGTTGCAAGGCGGTTGCTGAGGAGATGTTGGCTAAAAAGGTACACTGATAAGTGTTTATGACATATAGTTTGTTGGTACAGTGTGAGAAGCAATATGTATCATGCTAAAAAATGTTTTAATGAGCCTACATTCATCCAAACACATTTCAATAACTTGATGTGTCTCATTGTTGCTCTGCTACTCTGATTACATGCCGTAATGCCCGGCTACGGCATTTTGAGTGTATTTTGACACATTCTGTGTATTTTGACTCCCGTCTGGTTTTTGACTTTGGCCTGCCTTGCCCCTGTCTGTCTTATCTTGCTTATAAAATAGTTGCACATGGATCCAAATGCCTCTGCTTCACAAAAGTGCTTCAGAAAAAAAGGCTCAAATATTCTAAATATCTTTTGCTTTAATTTGACAAAATATTTGGCAACTTATTTTTTCATTTCAAATACAACTGAAATAATTCTGAAAATGGTTGTTGACTTCCATGGTTACTGGAAGGTTATTCCTAGTATGCAAACATATAAATGCCACCAAACATGCACATTTTATAGAGGTTTAAAAACCTGCATGTTCTGAAATTTGCTCGTTTGGTGAAAGTTTTATTTTAAATTGTAAATTGGCTATATTATAAAAGCTAACAAACTTGTCCCAGAAAGAGAGCTTTGAAAAAAAATAAGTTGTGCTAAAATTAGTCCAGTAATTAGAAACAAAAATCCATGGAATGACACAATATTTCAGATTTTTTCCATTTTTTCTAACTTAGTCAGTTTTTGACATTTGTGACCTGTAGAACACTACGGTTTGGGATAATTACCACACTGTTTATGTTGTGCTTTTGGCCCTTTGAATAGCATCACGTCAGCTCCCAGATGGGTTGCTTGCAGATTAGAAGTCAAATCTATGATGTTTGGAGGATAAGATCTTTTGCCAGCAAAGCATAAACATCAAGATTTCAGCGTTTCCTGTGGGAGTTTGCTGATGTTAGCTGGTAGCAGCTCTCTGTACAATCCCAAAGCATCAGCAGTTGTAGCGCTGTTTGAGGATGGTCATTTTACTAGTTTGATAAGCTGTTCTTAACACACTTCTAAAGAAAACAACAACCAAACACAACACAATGGTAGTGTGGTACACTTGTATGTTGAGTAAAGAAAAGCTCATAAAGGTCAGGTCAATAAAAAGCATTTAAAAAAAATTACCAAATTACATATATATATATATATTACCTACAGAGAGGTGTTAATGTTTGTGTGTTTTCTAATTTAAAACAAAATGAAAATATCTGTGCTTCTCATTTGTACAACATCGTGTTTCAGCTTGTTGTTTATGTGTAACATTCCCATACGTCTGTCAGCACCTCACCCGGTTCCCACACACACACATTCACCACATCCCTGGACCGTCTCAGCTTTCCAATGACCAACTCAGTTTACAGTAATCTGTAAATCTGGATTTTTGTTTCACTCTTTTGTGATGGTACAACAACACACAATATAACCTGGTTTTTGGAGGTTATGGTTTAAGTTTTAAATTATCCTGACCATCTTTATTTCAATTACAAAATCAGTTTTTATGTGCATAAAAAAGGGAAAAAAATTATAATAAAGGTTTATTTGTCATATTTGTAAATTGTTTTTCTTCATAAAATAAAATGTTGTTATTATATGTCCCGGTAGCCAATGAACCCGAAGCCCCGCCCCCCAAAAAATCAGGATCAGCTCGGCAGTGAAAATTTGAAAACTGAATTGAAACTGAATCAAAAGAGGAAGGAATTAAAAAAAAAAAAAAAAGTAAACTCTTTTTAAAAATTGGTAACAGGTTTATTTTTTTCTTTTTATTCAATATTTAAATTTACAATTATTTTTTCCTAATATTTAACATTTCTTTCAGGTACATTTTTGTTTTTTCGATTTTATTTTTGAAATTTTCAGTATTTTTTTTTTCAAGTTTATAGTGTGTACTTTAAACAGTTTAAAACTGTTTTCAAATTTGATTTAATTTATTTTTTTCAAATTGTCAATCTTGTTTTTCATTCACTTTAAGGTGATTCAAATTTGACCCAATAAATGTCATGGCTAATTGAAACGCAGCTTTTGATGCACAGTTTTTTTTTGCAGAGTTCTAGGGCACTCGGTCCTGAAACTGTAGAATTGTAGACACCCCAATAAAAATGGATCCAGCCTATATACTGCAATAAGTAGTAAGGGAATTTGGACACAGCCTTGGAGTTTTCTTGTCAGATTTAATGTTTTCTTGACAGCTTTTACTGTTGTGTAGCTTAATTGTTATGTGGGGACTTTGTATTCAGCAGTCGTTAGTTTGAATGTCTAATGCAATAAAATGAGCAAAAGTTTGACTTAATCCTCCAGAGCTGCAGAGTTTAGATGTTGTTTATTTAACATCAATGTAAAAAACAAGAGCAGCATCACTGAGAGTTGTGATGCAAGATACACTGACCACCATTGTGCCATTGTGTGAGCTAAATGTTAAATTTAGAGATATAGAGATTTGTACAAAAGCCAAACAAAGTACGTCGCAGTTTCAGTGAAGTTGTATGTGTTTGTAGTTCCTGTTTTTCCTGTTTCACACCCAAATTAAAAAAAAAACAAACCTCTTTTCCTTTTCTTTGATCCTCTTTAAGAATTAAAGGAAACTTTGGAATCGAGAATTGTTACACCAAAAAAAAAAAAAATAACCCAAAACACATTTATACCCATAAAATGTTTACTCAAATAGAAATATTTACATAAAAACAGATTAAATGTCCAAGAATTGCTGGTACTACCCCAAAAAGCGATGCTAAACAATAGTGCACAAAATTATCCTTTTTTCAATTAAAGAAATACTGTAAATACTGTAAGATTTGCCCCTCTCTCAGTTTTAGGTCTATCTTAGACATGTAGGTGTGTGTGTGTGGGAATTTTACCTTTTATTACAAGCACCCTTTACGGCTCAACAAATACACTCCAACACACACACACAAATACATTACACGAGGAAGGTGGGACCTCTGACCTTCTGTCCCCTACCCCTTCCCTGATGGAGGGAACAAGGCCCTCAGCAGTGGCGGCCTTGTTTCCTTGGTGTGGGCCTCCTGGGCCCGGCGCCCCCTCTCCATGTGGGGAGAGGGATCCCTTAGTTCCCTGGTAAGACCATGAGCTGGTGATCACATTCTATCTGAGCCTGGGTGGTGTCAGTGCTTTTTATTTTTTACGGTGCGAGCTCTGGTCCTTGCCATGCTCCATCCAGGATCTCCTGCGGTTGCCTGGAGGTTAGTGGCGGGTCTCCCTTGGGGGGCCCTCCAAAATCTCTTTTTCTTCTGTATTTTGTGCCATGAACCCCCCTCTCTAATCCCTCTCTCTTCTTCCCCCTTCTTCTTTTCCTTCCGGTCCAACAAAAAAGAACACAGACATAATCAATATAAATAAAGTTTAGCCTAAATTACAAAAGGGGTTTATACAAATATACACTTTGTGTGTCAGAAGATTTATAACTCTGTAACAATAAAATCTGTCAAACACAAGAGGCTCTCAGCTCATATTTGTTTGCTCAGCTGTTGGACAGGACAAGTTAAAAAAACAAAAAAATGCAAATGGACTAGAGATGGTTTTTATTGGTAAATAACACACAGGCAACTGTCAGTCTGAACTGGAATCTGATCAAACTGTACGGCTGGACAGCTCCAATACTCCTCGCCATTTTTGTTGCACTGCTAATGCTAGGTTGTGGGTGTGAGCTGGTGGGAGAGAGTAAACAGAAAGCTCTGGGTGATTGGAATGGGGGCGGAGTTGCTCTACAACAACAGTCCTGCCCACAACTCAGAGGTGAATCTCTAATAAACTCTTGCTGTGAGTTTTTTTTTTTTTATTATAGCAAAAAGTCTCAAGACTTTCTAACTTCCATCATCTCGCGATTTGTTAGATGTTGTTGATGTGTTCAGAGGTATTATTTATGATATGGTCATAATATTTTGTTGCTTGTTTGTCTTTTTTATCTCAGTCTGAATCTACATCAAACCAAAAAGTTCTACTAAACGCCCAAAAATGTTTCATTTGGAGAAAAAGTATGTTCTACACAGTAATGTGTGGTAGTTTTAGCAATCAGACAAAAAAAATTACTTAACCTTCCATTTTTTTCCAACCTCCTATTTTTATCTCATTTAATAATCAGTCTGTAACAGTTTGCTATTGTTTCATTCTGTGCTTATGGCCAAAAATGGTCAATATAATTGCAAAGCATTTTGGCACCAAACTTTCTTACAGCCTTTTCTGACGGAGCTGACGTGGTGACAGTGGCTACATATCAGAGTTTGGCTTGGCTGGTCATGCCACTGGAATGTAATTGGTGGCATAAAAGTGGATCCAGACGACTGAAATTTAATCAGTGAAAAAAAAACCTGTTGTACATTTTGGAAGCTGCATGAAAATACAGGAACTTTTCTTATAAAGGGAAAAACGTTTGAATTTAGTTAATCAATGTAGGTTTAGTTTGGGTTCAAACTGTATGTGGTTACACAACTGGTGGTCTCTATAAGCTGCTAAAATGCAACTTCATCCTAAGATCTTATTAAGAAAATAAAGCTGCCATGTTGCCATGATGCTTTGTATGTATGCATTCATATATTTTTAAGGCTTTTAGTCATGTTCTCCATCATTGCTGTGGTGTTTGATTCTTCTCTGTGGAGTAAGATATCTTTCGAAAAGCAACAAATGTGAAAGGATAATGTTGTGCAAAACTTCTTAGTTTTGCAGTTCCCTTTTTTGGTTTTGAATATTTTGAATATACGATTTTTTCCCCTGTTGACGTACTGTCAAACATACGTCACGGGGTCACAGACATGTATATCGATTCAACGAGAAATAATAACAGTGAACTCTGGATGTATTTTGTTGTTGCCAGACGAGAACAGCTGATCATGTAAACAATGCACCAGCCGTTTGTTACAGACCCAGAAGTGGTGGATAATAATCCAAAGAAGAGCAGCAGGAATGCCACCTATTACCTGTAAAAAAGTCCATGTTGAAACAATAACAAAAACAAGAAAGCTAACTCTGAGCTAAGGTGGGCTAACCTTCAATAAAGATTAATAAAAGAAGCATTGAAAGCATCATCAGAGCTTTGCTCCGTGCAGCTTTCCTTTTAAGAGTTTCAGAGCTCGTGAGGCTGAAAGTTTTGACTCAAAGCCAAGAAGTAGCCGTCTAACTTTGCGTCCTGCACTCCTGCTTTTGAAAACAAGGACTTAAATGTTCTCCAAACCTTAAAAACCAATCAGCTAACCAAAGTCTGATGTGTTTGAAGATCTCCTTTTTGAATGAAACCTCCCATCCGATCCACAAAGGCATGACGGCTGAGGCAGCGGTCTTACGGGAAAAGGAGTTCAGGATCTCTGACAGCATGACTCACAGCTGACAAAACACACCAGCTCTGAGAAACAGGAGCCACTTTTAGAGTTAGTTCAATCAACTGGATGCCGACAAGTCCAGACAACACTGATGAAAGGTAGATTTTTTAGGAGGAAACAATCCCAAAAACTGTTCTTAAATCACAAGCGCTTCCAATAGCATGACTTAACAATCCATGTTTCAGATTTATGAGCTTTTAGACATCCACCATTGATTTGACTGGACTGAAACCCTGTGGTCTAACATTAAAAAATGGGATTTTATTACTAAATAACATTTTTGAAACATAAGGTGTTCATATAATTTTTTCAAAGATGCCAACAAGAAGAACTAGAACCCTGCTTTCATTGGTAACCAATAAATATCTTGGCCCACAGTCTGCATGTTTTCTCTTTTAATTGGCCACATATGTCTTTAAATCATCCATAAAATAATATTTTAAAAAATAATTATGCATTAGATGCAACAGAGCCAGGAAAGAGCCTCATAAAACACTTTTTTTCTGTTAGCTGAGCATTATAAGAAATTCCACTGTGGTGGAAAGAAGAATACTGAGACTGAAGGTGGGAACGTTGCATCTCTGTCTCCTTTTAACATGTTAATTTTCCAGAAAGTTGCTGATGAAGGGCTGCAAACAGAGCATCTGTAAACCTGGCTGAGTGCTCCATCAGCCGACTAAAATAACGTTTTCCTGAACTAATGTTAGATAAACAGGAAACCTGGTTGTGAAAGGAAAACAAACTTTCTGACTTTCCCAGAACTGACCAGTCGTCCATAGGAATAGGTGAGCAGGTTAATATTTCTGTGCTGATGTTCATCGGAACATTGATTCTGCAGCAGTCCTGGACTACAAGGACCTGATTGTTTTAGAAATTTTTCTTTTTTACTCTGCTTTTAAGTGAGGATTTTACAACCACCATAAAGCTCAAAAACTCACTCAAGTTAGCATGCATCTATTATCTGATGAAGATGAATTTTGGACAAAGTAAACAGACTTTTAACCGTTGTAGGTTTTAACAAAGTTGTGGATTTTAACAGTGTTAGAGTGTTGAGTTCACAAAGTGGTGTTTCCCAGTTGCTCGCACATTTTTTATTATAAAAGTGTAATACATGAATCCATAAGGTAAACAATCAAAATGACACACAATATGTACTTATTAGGAATGTGGGTGTGGTTAACTAAAAGTTGCCAAGGAAATCCATAAGTTTACATTTGCCAATTCGTCTAAAATGTACACACACCTATTTGTCACTCCCAGAGGGCCAAAAAATCAAATGGTTGCTATGGAGATAAAACCAATCCGAAATGAAAAAAGTGGGATTTTTTTTTCATGAATTTGTCAGAAACAGTCAACAGAGGAGAAGAGTAAGGAGTGTGCTGTAGCTGCTCATCAGTCACAAAGCCGGTCAGGAGGAGGCAGGGAGTAGAAAGGGGGCGGATCGTCCCTGTGGGCACAACAGCGCTTACGGATTTAATTTATTGTTATTTTCTCATCTGTAATTCAACTGAAGTTTTTCACTCATTGGAAAAATGGTCATCTTCCCACAACTACTACTACTGATTGATCTGATGTCTGAGGCGCATCAACTTGAAGGATTACATTTATTCATTTGAAACGTTCAAGAGAACATTTGATCAAATCTTTAATTAATAAGCGAACTTGAGATCAGCATCAGCTTCCTGATTCACTGGATTTCCTACACAAGCAGAGTGTCCGCCCCTTGGTTTTTTCCCAGTTTACCAGATGCCATTGAATGCATCGGATTTAAGTAAAGCAGAAGGCAAAAGCAGCAGTGATAAATATCACAAGTCTGAGCTAGAATGTAAGGTCAGTAGGGCTGCGGAAGCGCTGAGTTTTGTCTGGATTTTGTTCCTTTGACACTTCAAAATAAAAGCACTAAAACATGGGGTGCTTACATTCTTGAGTATAAAGTGAAAAGAAATACATTAAAAATGCAAAAAAAAGATCACTGAGGAAGTTTTTTTATTTAACTTAGGAACCACAGTTAAACGTTTAGTCGTGTTTGTAAAAGGCACAACAAATTATTAGATCTGTGGGTTTGTAAACATGTTTAGATTGTGGTTTTATTTCATGTCAGCATTTCGACATTTTGAATACCCCCCCCAAAGATATGCAACACTTTTTGCACAAAAAAAGTGAAACTTTCATGCTGCATCAAGACCAGATGTTTACCTTCGGTGTTTTTACTCATTTTGTGCTTTTTTTTTATCTAAAAATGTTGATTAAATCTTTGAATTAACAATTAAAGAATGGAGTTCTGCAGGGTTAATTCATTGCATCTGTTCTCAATATTATTGCAATAAAACTGGCAGTGTGAAAACATAAAAAACACCAAAGTTTGTACGGTATCTGGGTAAAAATAAAAATATATTCTGTGTATAGTTTCTTTAAACATTTTTACAAACCAGTTCCCTTACAACAAATGGAACATTAGAAGTGAGACTTTAGGGTTTGGGGTTACATAGAAATTAAAATATTCCACTGCAAAACCATACTGTTCTTTTTTTTTTTGGAAATATTTTTTAAATCTAAACATTAGCTTAAATGTGATTATTGTTATACTTGGATTTTATTTGTTAATTATAAAATCCCTGTAGGGGGCTGTGAGGTACCCCAGAGGTATATTTACTCTATTTGAGAAACGAAATATGTGTAGTAATCAATTATATCTACTTGGTTTTGTTTGTTTGGGTATCTTTGTCGTTAAAAAATTTGTTCTCAGAGTAGTTTTACTCTTTTTACTTTTCTTTGAGTAGATTCGTAGACAAAACTGTATTCTTGTTCTGCTCTGGTTACTATTTTTGTTTCATTTACGGATAGAAATGTGCAATATTGTTACAAATGATGCTGGAACGCACATTGCTAAGGGCAGGGAGAACAAAGTTTTTTGAAGCTCTAATAGTTATCATTGTCAGATTGAAGTATGGCTACTCTTAGTTAAGACCAATTGTTGGGAACTCTACCTGCCAACGTCCTCTTTTGAACAATCAGCAGAAACTTCAACATGCTTGTCTTGGTTGTTTGTTTCATCTGTGCGTCTGATTTGCTGCAGCTTGACTTCCTCAGCAGTACGTGAGCACCGCCATGTTCCAAACTCCATCAGAGGTAGGGTGGAACGGAATGGAGGACCAGGATAGATTTTGAAAGAACATCTTTGAATTCGATTTAAAGGGGAATAAGGTTGAATTTCACACCCTGGGCTTTTAAAACAAACCTCACAAAGTCCTAAAAGCTGCTTCCTCTGATTTGGGCCTGTAAAGTCTCAGCGTAATGTGAGGCCATCATCACTGCTGGCAGAAGGATTTTAACAAGTCTAAAAACAACATTTATGTTGGAAACACTTGAAGACATCTCAATTAAATATAAACATGTATTACATGCCTTTCTGCTGTGTAATAACACCATGCAAAGAGGTTGCATTTGTGCAACCAGTTTTCAGCTTTATAAATGGCTTTTTCATCCTTGTTAAAGGCTCTTAAAACACGTTAAGAACTTTTCAAACTTTCTTTAATATCACCCCTCTCATTGCTGTCTCTGTTTGTCAGATATGGATGAGTCCTCTTCCACATCCTCGCTGCCTCCTCTCTTCTTGTTATTTTGTCCATGCAGTGGTTCTGGGAGCACTCTTCCTCTTAATGCATCCCCAGACTTCAGAAAGCCTCCAAACAGATCAATACTGGCTGGCAGCACTGAAAGCATGCTTCGACCTCGGGCCGGTAAATAACTCCGGGATGGCTTGCACTCATCTGAAGCCTGTTGAAAGCAGATGGGTCCGGTTTGGCTGCACTTTCTAAAGGGGTGGCGACGTGTTCCCTGGAAAAATAACGAAGCTTTTATTTAGAGAATTTGTCTTATTTGGAAGGAGAGAGCAGAGACTGTTCTAAGAGGGGATGACACGAAAACATCAATGATCATGTGGGGTCCAGTCAAACACTTAACTCTGACAATCTGCAGGTCAGAGCTGCACTTTTACCTGATGTTACTCTTTGTTGGTCCCAGAGATCCAGCAAAAAAACATTTGGGTAATAATTCGATTTAAAGACTGATAAAAATGTTCCTGTTGTATTTTCTGGTAATTAAGGAGATATATAAATAAAATTGGGCTTAAAATTGCATTTCAGAGAATTTCTATATTCAAATCAATGTGAATCAGGAGGACACGAAAAAATGCAGAGGGAGTGTAAACAGATGGAAGACGGGAAGTGGGGGTGGGCTTGCTCTGTGCCAACTGTCCCGCCCACACCTCAGAGACAAATTTCTAACAACGACCAAGAAAACAACACAAGTATTTGAATTTTGGCTAAATGAAAATAAAAAATAATCATGAGGAGCACTGGGAACGTTTTGAAAAATGTTGGTCTTTAAGCTAGCAGTTTAAAGTTTACCTTTTTAAACTGTAAACTGTTTGAAATAATTTAAATGTTCTTTCGTAAATAAATGGTTTCTCGCTCTAACTTTTCTTTGATACAACAGAAAAGTTTCTTTAAGCAAAAATATGTGTATTTATGATAAGGAGCAATTATAATATCAAGAAGATGGCACCATTTTATTTCCTTTTATTTCAATTTACAAATAAACATGCTTAAATAGATTAGAAAATAAATAGGAATTAGTATTTGTGTTAAAAGTGATATATTTAATTTTTCCTTGTCTTTTGAAAGTGCTTGAACTCCTCCATTGTGGCTCTCTGGTTTAAGAAAAATAAAAGCTTTTAATCATAAAAAGTAACTTTAAAGTAAAAAGTAAGTAAGTAAACTCCTATTGACTTTTTGTATTATTTGTCACTTTTACTGCTGATTTTATGTGTTTTTGATGTTTGGTGTTTGCAAGCTTACACCTTGCTCAGGGATTATAGTTGGAAATTGACTTTGTAGTTAACTCTGGCACATTTATAGAAATGTTCATGTGCATTGTCCCTGTTAAAATAAATATGAACATAAATGTAAGAAATAAAGTTGTCTGGAGTCTCCTCTGGTCCCCTGCAGGAGATGTCTCCAGAGTACTAAACTCACTACACCTCCCAGCAGCCCCAGCGAATTGTTTTTAGTGTCTATACTTGTTTTATATGTGAGGGTTACGGTTTGAGTTTCCAAAAGGAGAAATTATGACCAATGTAACTAAAATTAAAGATCACCAATCAGGGCAAAAATAAATTGCACGTGTATTCTTATAAGACATTTTGTACTTCACGTTATTATAGTTTTGTACAAAAATAAAGACGTCTTTCTTCTAGCAACACTTTGAAAGAATGTGTGAGTCTTCCATCTTTGCTTCATATTGATTACTTCCCATGTGGATTTGGAATATCTGCTCTGTGGATACAATAACATGTTTTCATTTTCATCTGGAAAAGTTGGTCCTAAAATCCTAAATATCAAGCTTTTTTTCGGTGATGCTTTCAGCAACATCCATTAGTTCAGAGACGATGCGGAGCTGTCTGCTTTGTAGAAAATCTAATAACTGCTGAAGTTTAACGTTCTGTGTCAAAACACTATTTCTTTTCAAAGGAGACTTGTTTTCTACGATTATTGTAAGACGGCAGCTTCATTTCAAGTTGTTCATCTCAAATAAGTTTGGTATTATTATTATATAAGTTTGATAGTGGATGTGGAATTACTTTTATATACTTTTCTTACCAAAACACGGACGTTTCATTTTGTAGAATTTTCTTGAGGATCTCATAACTGCTTTGACTGTCCTATGATTAACTTCAGACCAAACACTTTGAGGTTCATCTGTATCATTTCCATCTGGTGTAACTACAACCAGAATTTAGGCGCATTAAATTCACGAGGTGGATTTTCTATTTTTGAAAAAATTCAAGGATTTTAGGTGCACCTTATGGAATGAAAAATACAACAAGGATCACTTCATTAAAAGGCTATTTTCTCTTCATGTTTCTGTTTTATTTATGTAAAAACAATAGTTTGTTGATATTGATCACAGTAGTGACAATAGCATAAATGCAAATCAGTGTTTTCTTTTTCTAAAGGGTGAATAATGACTGTGTGGCTCTAACCGGGTTGTTGTTGGTGAGAAATTGACCTGAATGGCTTTTTAAGTGTTGAAGGTTGCAGACTCCTGAAATACACCAATCAATCAATAGTAAATGTGTTTTAGTTCTGTTCTTGGTCTTGTGAATATTCTCGATTAAAGTTTAGTAAATATTTGAGTTGTTAAGGGAACAAAAAAACTATTCTGAACTAGAAGCTATTCCCACTTAAGAAAACCTTTCAAGCTCACAGAAAAACCCAATCAAGGCTGTGTTTCTTGGAATCACATTGAAGATCCTGATCCAGAGGGGGGGTCACTGCCAGTAAATGACCTCAAGATTGATGCGTCACAACATGACAGTCTGGCAAACCCTGCAGCTCTCTGTGGACCAAGTGGCTTTTGATGCCATTAAAAAGCATTGAATCGCAGCTCGAGTGTTTACTCCCAACCTTTCCCCAAAGATCACCGACGTGGGTCATTATAGTCAATCAGCAGCGGGTTCTCCAGATGGTGTCTGTTACATCAGCACCCTCATGCTCACTCGATGAACTGAACCTCATGGCTGCATGATCAAGTCAGCGTTTGACTCTGAAGGGCTGCAGCTTCGTGAGGATGCACAGGATCTGTGCATGTCGACGTGCTGCAAAAACAGACTCCATAAAGTTACAAATCACCAACACAAATGCTAAATCTTTTATGGAAGTCAATTTAGGACCAAATTTATGGACTTTAAATTTCCTAAACGTGGAAATGTGATTTCCGTAAGAGGGAAAAAATTAACATGAAAATGTTTAACATATTTCCCTTTTTCATCCCGTCGTGCGTCTTGCAAAACAGAAAAAAAATCCTATTCTTGAAACAAAGTCTTTTTTTTCCTACGTTTTATCCCTTTAAAATGTATTCCCAACAGGTTTTAGGTGCTGTCTGACCAGGTGTCACCATTTTCTGGCTGTGTTCTCACAGATGTGACTTTTAGCTCCATCAGTAGAACAGACGGTTTGTGTTTGTGTAAATGATCAACATTTGACTTCAAGCAGATGCTGCACAATGAGGGTTTAGAGTTGTAAGTGTCGTTCTTTGCATTAAACTTGTTCAGTAGATTATAGCATCATTTTTTAAAATAATGGTTATTGTAAAAAAAAAAAAGTATTGGTAGAGTTAAAAAAAAGCTATTATAAGACATTTTTGACACATTTCAAAAAAAGAAAATCTAGATGAAAGTGTAAGAAATGAGGTCAGCTTATAGATTTTAGCTTTATTATCAACAGCTGACTTTAGTTTACTTATTGACTTTTTTTGACTTTGTGAGGACAGTGATTTTGGGGATTTGAATAGCAGTTAAAAAAAACATTGTCTTGTCTCTTTGAGCAGAAGATGCACACAAGAGGGTTCTTTTACAAATTTTAAGAACTTACTTGTAAGGTTTGTTGTTCATTGTTGTCACAGGTACAATATCGAGTTTGCAAAGTTAGAAAATTGACACCACAACTGAATCTGACCCAGACTTCCAACAAGCTCACTCCTGATTGGTGAAAGTGGTTTCCATAAAAACATTGGGACCAATCGCTGCCTATGGACGTCATCTGGTTCCAACATGGGTCCATATCATTAACAAAAGGCGACTGAATTGACTTCATTTGGTTGAAACTGGAAGTAAACCATCACCTATGGGTGATGTCACACTCACTCGATCCAGTTCTCATGTACAGTCTGAATACACAACTCAACAACAACAACAAAAAGAGTACAGTCGGTTTGTTTGTGTGCTGTGATGATTGGTGGGTTCCTCTGAGACCCGTTTGCATCATTTAGGTCTTCTGTTATCACGACAAAACCATTTCCTGGAACATTTTTATTGCTTAATTATTAATATTTTACTGATTGGAGTGTCTGATAGATGAACCAATTAAAACAGAGATTGAACAAAATGATGTGTTGATGGTCCACCTACTGCAGATTTGGACAAAAACTTTGTGACCTGAAGTGTTCAGCTGCATGAAAACTCTGACCGGCAAGTCTACAACTCACATTTATGACCTCTAAACCATCTGTCCTGACACAAATGCAGCGCAGTTGGAGCTCAGTAGATGGAAATTTTAATAAACACACCAATAAATAGCTGTAAAACAAAATGACCTGAACAAATCTGAGCCAGAACGTAAAAACGAATGAAATGGAGAAACACCAAAAGATGGCATGTATTGATCTGAAGTATCAAAAACTCTGGAGTAATTTGATTAAAAGTGAGTTAATTGATTAATTAGTTAACTTAATCCAGCTGTGATTGAAGACATAGCAAACGGGAATCACTAATCCAAAAATCAGAGCATTTCTTCAATTAAAGTCCATGAATTGAATGGAACTGCAAAGAGAGAAAAATAGTCATATATGAGCTTTTAACATAAAGAGACTGCTTTGAGATCACATTTTGAGTTGCAGTGTGACAATGAAATGCTTCTCTGCTTTCATCGCTTAGACTACGTCTGCTGGTTTGTTTGAGGCGCAGCAGCTCCTCATCTGTATGTGGGGGTTCTGTGGGTTGCACAAACTGCCTCAACAGTTTCAGGTCTAGTCTGAAGTGGAGCCAGGTCAGTTCACTGTAAAACTCTGCTGGGGTCACAAACAAGGAAGCTGCCCGTTTCTCTCTCAGGTCAAAACTTTAAATCAAACTTAAATCAAACAAGCTAGATGTGGTTGTCACGACAACTGCAGACAACTGGTCTTATATGATATGAACATATTAGGAATTACCCAAAAAAACTCCCAAAAAAATCCCAAAGTTTACTTTTGCAGATTCTTCTAATAATGACATAGACCTGTTTGTCACCCTTTAACAACCAAAAGACACAATGGTTGCTATGGAGATTAAAAACAACAGACATTTTTGAAAAAAGTGTATGTTTTCATAAATTTGAAAAAGACTTGACAGATCATCTTTTCAACAATTTCAACTTTCTATATCAATTATCAAGCAATTTTGTGTTTCAGTAGGTTATGATCAGGATGGGTCTGTATTTTTATAAATATTGGCTCTAAGTCTGCTTTAAACAAAGACATTTTTGATTTTCGTTTTCATAACTATTGGGAAACCTCACTTGTCAGAATAATATTCCAGATAAGGAGTAAAAAGCATCTTTTATGGAGCAAAAAGAAAAAAAGCTAATGAAATTCAGATTTCCAGTCTGTTTTCATCCAGAGAAAACTGTCTCAGCATTGATTTCTTGAATTTTCGGACTAATTTTATGTTTTCGTCTAACCTTCCAGTATGACAGATAGGATCTTTCAGGATTTATAAAACTGTCATTGAGTGGAAAAAGTTAAGCATCTTCTGCTGCAGCTATTTAGGGATTTACACCTCTGTCCTCACATGGTCATCCACTTCTCCTGCCCTGATTAGAGAGGCTTAGCAGAGGTTTCATTTCCTGAGGGCCATCAAAATCGACAGTTTGGAGAGCTGCCCAAGGTCTTATCACCGCTCTGTTGGGAGCTCTCCTGCACAGAACCACAACAGGGCATGCAAACTCCACAGAAGCTGAAATGAAAAGCCTCCAGACAGCAATAATAATATCCCAGACTCCCACTGCCCATCCTGGGTGACGTCTTCAAAGCACTCTGCCTCTACAAAGCCATTTGGAGGCATAAAAGTCATATCGACCATCTCAGTGCCGTTATGTGCTGCAGGTTCTTTACATCTGACAACCACAGAATAGCAATCCTTTTCTCATCAAAGTGGGCTGCAACCAACACTCCCTTCTTTCATTTCCCGCATGAATAATGTCTGAGATTGAATTATAAATACCAGACTGGTTATCTTCAGTAACCTTGAGCGTTCATTTGATCGGAGCTTCTCACTCCCTGGTCACATTAGCATTCTTTACGTACTTTCTGCTGCGTTAACTGGAAACGACTAAATCATTAATTTTCCCACATAACTACACAACAAAGTTGGAAACAGAAAAACCAGAACAACAGAACGTGAGGGTCAATCCTGCAGAAAGATCTGCGAGTTTTGACTTTATGAAAAGACAATTAAATGTACTGATTTAGTGCTGTGTTTCAGCTCGCTGCACATTTCCTTACTAAATGTAGGATAACAAAAAGCCTATTGTGGATACAACTCTCTGCTAATAGTTAGGAGCTTTACTTTCTGAAAGATTCTAGTCCAGTTGTACTGATTTTAGTCACGTGCACATGTATGGCAGGGCTTGACCCGCAGGGGTCAGGCCCATGGAGGTTCGTAGAGAGGAGTGTCTGCATCTTAAGGGGAGCGCAGGGTTTTGCAGTTCCCTTGAGGCTCATTTGGCCACCTAAAATAGAGCATATGATTGCTGTGCATGTGATTAGTGTTTTGTAAAGTATTTGTAATGATTGTGTTGTTAATAAGGCACTGGTCCCTTACTGACAGCACGCAAATGCTGCAGGCACGGGGTGTGCACGCGGTCAGTCAGGGGAGGCAGGTGAGGCACAGCTTCACCTGCAAAATATAGCTTAAAAAATACATAAATACAATTAGATGAATGTACGTTTTATTATTAATAATAACAGTCAAATATTTTGTTTTTTTAGACATGTCTATTTTACAATAATTCTTTGTAAAGTGTGTATGTCATGTCTTTTGTGACATGACATACACAGCGGTTAATTCATGTTTGCAATCTTTTTCTTTTCGTTTTCTTTTGATTGTAATCAGGGTTTCTTTTGTGCTCTCCCTCTTCTCCTTTTTTTGGTTGTTTTTCCTTTGTTTTCTTCCCTTGTTTTTGGTCATGTTGAAAAATTGTGAACAAATGCATGAACAAATCCTTCGTGATGATCCTTTGTCTGTGTCCATGTGGAAAGTTAGCCTTGTTACAAACAATTCCTGTTTTCTAAAGCTCACAGGTAGCGCAGTGGAATTGTTATCTATCTCACTTATACTTACAAAGGACATTTTTATTCTTGTGCCCAAAAAGTTTTGCTAATTTAATAATTGTATGTTTATCAAGTACTGAAAAGAAAACCAAGTAAAATTGTTCTTATGTGACAAGATAAACAGGAATAGTTTCTCGTGAAAGAGTAAATGCTTGACTCATATAATTCTCATATCAGTTCGTATCAGAATTTGTTTGACAGCTTATGAAACCCATTTCCTTTGGGAGCCTGAATCACTGTAACACACCTGTTGCCGCACATTTGTGACAGAAAAGTAATCATCTTCTGCTCTGAACTCTGTGTGTGGAGTCAGGAACAGTTCCCAGGTCAAGCCGTCTTAAGATAATCACTGAAACAACAAATGGGAATAGCTTATCGCAGGGAAAAGCCAAAAAAGGCCACAGTTAGCTCGGATAACTGTTAGATCTTACAGGGCTGTAAATGTATCCAATGGGAGGTTTCAGTCGGTCAGAAAAATGCGTATTTCATGGTCTGTGACGGCCCACCCACTTGCATGTCACCACGGTGACGAGCGGCATCTAGGAGGAGACACGAGGATGGATACCAGACTGCTCTGGCCTTTCTCTTATAAGAAACGTTTCATTCCAAAACAGTGGAGAGATGAAGGCAGACTCTAAAAATAACCGTCCTCCTGATTTGAAATTTCTCTACTTGTTTTCCTGCGATTAAAGAAAACTGCTGATGACGTTTGAATTTTCTGGAATAACATTTTGATCTTCTGATGAAAAAAAGCTGTTTTAAAAAGAGCTTCAGCTCCCTTACCCTGCGTCTACAATCCTGTCCACAACTCAGAGGTCAACTTCTAATGAACTCCTGCCGCTCTGCAGAAACTATGTCCTAGAAAACAACACAGCTTTTTAGATTTTGAACCCTACTTTTTAGGGGTAACTAGTCCCTTTTTTCAAACTGCAATGTCTTTGTTTTCTGTCTTACTAGAAATGTAATCTTATTGACAAAGCTGTTCAGTATTTAAACATTAAAACAGTTTGAGAAAATATGTCGCAGTGACAAGAATTTTGAATTTTGAACCACATTTGCAGGTTTTTTTTATTCATTAAAACCTTTTTTTTTAATTTCAGGATTGATTTTCTTATATAAGGGTTTTTTTTGCAGTGCGTCTTGACAGAAAAGTCACCATAAATGGAATGTTTTTAATAAACTGCCTGTAACACACACATTTTACAATATTTAAGAGGATTCTGTTTCCTCTAAAGCAGGTTTTTAAATGGAAAACAAACTGTGCACATGTCTGCTGACTCCTCAGGCATTGTGAGTTTTACAGGGTTTTTTTCATACTCAAACATCTCATGTATATAAGGACGTGTTGTAACAAATCTCAAATACACCAGCAGCCTGAACCAAAGTGGAGTCAGTGCAGGTCTCCTGCTAAATGAGAAAGCCCACGCAGGTCACACTCCCTGTTCTGATTTATGCTTCACACATTTGTTTTACGGAGGGCTCTGCGCCATAAACGAGATATGGAGGCAGACAGAAGGTCCAGCACGGCTTAGTTCCTCCTCAGATGGCACATTGGGAAGTGTTTCCCTTCCATATTGGAGCCTTCACTTTAATCTGTGAACTCTTCAACAACTGCTGTCAAAGTCAGGGGAAAAATTCCGATTCATAGTTGTGTCCAAAATCGGGGCCATAAAGATCTGAAGCCCAAAATAAAACGAACTTCAAGAATTTGAAGTTGAAAATATTGGTGTTAGGTTTAAAAAAATGATAATGTCTGAAACTTTCTGCACTTCTAAAGTAAACTTCATTATTTTCAGCTTCAAATTTATATTTTTAGGTTTCAAAACTCAGAATTCTCGTTTCCTTTGTGTTTCATCCTCCCATGACCACAAAAAGTCATGGCAGGCAGGAGGCGGTCTACTACTCTGGTGTTTACGTCGTGCACCAGGTTGCTCTTGTTAAGTGGTCACAAGTGGCGCAGTGGGATTGCGCAGGTGTTGTAATGTTTTTCTAGGAGTCACGTGAGTAGCTATGAAACTCGTGCTTTGACGGTCACTAGATTGGTAAACGTAAATCTATCAAATGTAAATTTGAATTATTTTTTATGTGAAAACATTTATTTACATTTATTTTTCAGAATTCATCCCAGTTTTCATCTTCAGAACACAGTTTGTTCAGAAATAGTGTTTGTAAAATTCTCGCATTTGTTTGTTTTTTGCTTTGAGAAAGCAGTGGGGGAACTCTGACATAGCCAACATCGACCAAACTTAGCTTCCGTGTTTTTGTTATCATTACTATTTTCAGGATGTTTACTTTAAACTGTTTGTCCAGAAATCTGGTGTTTCCAGCTTTTTCTTTTTAACCTTGCTCCCCTCCTGCAGAGCACACTGCTTGGTTTGTACGTCTTCTGCAGGCTAACAATAGATCCAGTTTGGACATTGATGTGAAACCTCAGGGGTCCACAGATTCAATCTCCTCAAAGTGACTGCAACCTTTCCTGTTTCCTTCCATTTCCTCCTTCAATCCTCTCAGCGAGGCTCTCTCGAGATGGAAAATAATTGTCAAGTAGAACATGCAGATGCATCGTGTTTGCCCTGAAGGACCAAAGAACCTCTTTTTTTTTACTGAAAAAAAAGACATCTGAAGGGTCTGGATACTTCACTCCCAGCAAATGTCACCTTGCGCATACAAAAACTATTCCAGAGGTGGAATCATTTCCTGAAAACTGATTTCTGACCAGCTGTAGCTGCTTAAAGGTTTTCATTCCAGTTGGATTAGCAAAACAACGCCTCTTCTAACAAAACCCTTCAGCTTTATGGTAATATTTTGATCTAAATATGATTTGAAGACTTTTAAATGACTAAAAATAAATGGATTTACTGGCATGTGGAAGAATTGTTTGACTGTAACCAGAAAAATAAACACAGCAAATGAATACGAATGCTTTGCACTGTGGGAGGTTTTTTACTGATGTGTTATGCATGGTGTTCTCCTGTGTAGGGTCATCCAGCTTCGCAGATGAAATTGTGTTTAACAAAATAAAAATTGAAAAGACAGCTTCAAGCTGTGTGTGCAGCGCTTTTTTGTATATTCCACAGATAAACTAACAGTAAGTTAAAAAAAACAGAAACTCCTATCGGCTGTAAAGCAAAACGTTGGGTTTTATTTACTTTTTTATTTGTTGTTTCACATGAAAAATATTGAAGTGATCTGTCCTTGTGAGCTTTTTGAAGCTTTTTGAAGCATTGCTTCTTCTGTCAAATTGTTTGTGTATCCATAGGAGCTCATTAAATGTTGACTCAATACATCTTCTTACAAATCAACAAGCTTCGAATCCGTTGCTATAACAATTTGTATTCCAAAGATCATTCAATTTGCATACAAGCCAACATGTTTACTTATAAGTGCAAACTCCAGAACACAAATTTCCTCTGAGCATTTCTGTGGCACGCATGTCCTATCAAATCAGTTCCAAGTAAAAAAAAAATTTTTAAATGTGTATATTTTCCTGTAATTCTATGACCTCAACTGTTTACATGTCACTATTTTTTGTAGAATTGTACACTTGTACACTTACCTTACACTTCATTTAAAATCTGTAAAGTTATGAAGACTGTGTCAGAATCTGACATTTTATTTAATATATAATAGAATTATTTAAGTATTATATAATTATAATTATAATTATAATTATATATATATATATATATATATATATATATATATATATATATATATATATATATAAAACAATTTATCTAAAAGATTATTTGTTGGACTTAGTTTCTTTTCATCAGGCAAGTATAAGGCCTAATAAAAAGATCACGTAATTCATGTGTTTAACACATATTTAGTGTCATTAAAGACTCACTTTGTGGTTTTAACGTGTTCTTGAGGCATTTTTCTAATGATAGACCGCAGATATAAATGAAACGAAGCTTAAAATGGCATTTGTACATATTTTTTAATTCAAATTATTGTGAATCTGGAGCAGATGAAAAAATTCTGCTTGAAAAAGTTTGCATTTGTGAGATAAAAAATATGGTATACGGGTGTGAGGGGCTGTAAGCTAGTGTGAGAGCGTGATAACAGAGAGCTCTCAGCAACGGGGAGGGAAGGGGGGGCCAAGTTGTTATTGTTTGAATCTGTCATTGGATTTATTTCAAAAAGTTTATGTTGAGTTCAAATGCAGAACCACTGACTTTATATGAAAACTGGACTGAGTGATTCCTCCCCTCAAACAGGAAGTACCTGCAGGCTCAAACAAGCCAAAATTCTGTTTTTCAGAATAACCATTCTTGTTCTGGTACCTTTAACAATTTTATTTCGGTGGTGCTCAAGTGGTTTAAGGTATAAACTCACCAATCAGATGCCACAGTAAAAGTATGTGGTCTCACGTTGAACGTTCAAAACAATAAACAAATTCTCCTGGTAAGTGGAAGGGGTGTGGCTTTCTAACATACTCACTCCTGATTTGCGAGATTGGTTGCCACTGAAATGTAGACTCAGACCAATCACTCAAAACTTCTGGTTCCAATATGGCAACGTTTGTATGAAAAGAAACCAACGACTGAATTGACTTTATTTTGTTGGAACCAGAAGCAAGTCATTTTCTATGGGTGACATCACACTCACTCGGTCCAGTTCTGCTATACAGTCAATGTGTCTTTTTGAAATGTAAAAGCTTCCAGTCATGAGAGGCTTGTTTGAAACTACTTAACCACTGAGAGTGTAATGTAGACGCAGAGGCGTGTGGATCCATGTGCAGTCAGGAAAGTTTATTAACGACCAAAACAGGCAAGAGCAAAACAGAACGTAGTCAAAAGTCAGGCAGGAGTCAACAGGCATGGAGCGAGACAGGGAAAGGATGAGACAGGAAAGGGTCAAACACGTGGAGGCAATGGACATGAGAGAACGCTCAGAATAGATTGACAACACAAAACAATACCTCCAGGGGGCAAAGTCCAGACAAGGCACAAATATATGATTGAAACTTGGTGGATCAGTATTCAGGGGAGGGCTCCCTCTGGTGGTTGGAGGTGGAGCTGGAAGTCTGAGCCCTGACAGAGAATCTAAGATGGAGCCAAAGGATGTTTATTCCTCTGCATTTTATTCCAACTGCAATTACATGAAAGGGATTTTAGTTCTATCTTGGTGTATTTCTTTGCATGACAAAAGGTCGTTAGCTGAATTTGGATAATGCCGTCTGTCAGCTTGCTTTTTCTCCAGAAATTGATGAGTTTGTTGACTCCACCTCCTCCAGCTCAGCAGCTACAGGATTTGTTTGTTGAAGCCACCAGCCGCAGGGTTAATTACCATCAGGTGTATTTGTTTTTGAGTAGGCTGGAGGATAAACCCAGATTTTTCATGGCACGAAACACTCCGGTTTTACTGATTTGTTTGTCTTAGTTCCCCTCGATTTCTTTTTTAAATGTAATTGTTGTTTATTTATTTGGAATTGTTTGATCTCTCGACTTTCTTTTCTTGATCAAACTAATACAGCAGTCCTGTAAGTAAAAGGTAGTCACCAAAATAAAAGCATACCTGGAATGTTTTCAGAATTTATCAAATTTACAGTAAGCTAAAAGCATGAGATGGCAATCTTTGTGATGAAAGGCAGGGAAAGTTGGCGTGACTTTTTTTTTGATGAACATCCCAAACAGGAAGCTTTAACTCACAAGGAACGTCCTCTGATAAAATCGCAAACATATTTTCTCTTTTATCTGAACTCTAACCCTGGGTCTTTTATTGTTTTAGGATGTAAACACCCCACCGCCACATGTGAACTGATGACCTGCTGGATTGAAGCAGCAGGGACTGAACTCCTGATCCACATGTCCAGCTTTCACTGACTTGTTCACTGAAGATCAAGTGAACAAATGTTGATGTCTGAACTCTGTCAAACTACCTCCAGAGAATCCTCAAAATCTGAGAGCCTTTCCCCTCATATCTGCAGACCTTTGGGACAATCATGGCCTTGTTGAGCCAAAACCCTACAAACTTCTAACTTCTCAAATCCACTTTCATTAAATAATAACTAATTGATCCTCCCTAATCGCTACAGTCTGTCAAATGACGAATTGTTTTATAGCTACGCCTAAAGCCCCATTATTTGTTTGACATCGAGGCAGAGCCGTTTGTGCCGGCAGATGGAGGAACAGCTGCAGCTGAGTTACGTTCATATAAAAATTGTATTGCTTTTCTGTCAGGACTCTCAGGGTTTGATCCGTCACCTTCAGCTGTGACACAGACGCTACACAAAAATCAAAAAGAACAAACCTGAAAAACAAGCTGTTTCTCTCTTCAGGACTGATTACTAAAATCTGCTTTATGTGTCTTAAATAACTTACTTTACTTTTTCTGCCATGCATGACTTGACGTCTAAAGTGAAGCTTAAAAGGGTTAGAACTGGCTTTGTGTCGATGCAGGAGACATGCAGACACACCTTTGTTTGCTTTCAAACTACACTTTTGACAAAAGATTTAATCCTCTGGAGATGTTACAACAGCTGCTTGAAACATCACCAAACGGGACAAAAACATAATGGGAAAAAAAAACAACCCTTTATATCAGGTTACTGACAACATTTTCAAACTATTTATGATTTTTATCAAAAGCACTTTTTTGTCTTTTTTTCTGGAAAAATTCAGTTGCTTTCACAGTGTAGGTGAACCGCACCAGGGTTCACTTCCAACAGAGATCACCCCAGAATTCAGACAAGCCACCGCAGCTGCCTAAGTGGACAATCGAAGGAAACAAATCTGATGAGGACCAAAAAGCTCAGTGTAATAGCATTGTGTGGTCGTATTCACTCCAGAAAAGTCTGTTGCTAATTTTCTTTGGATAAAACGTAGAAGTTTCACCAGTTCTTACGTTAAGGACCAGATTGTTTTCACATACTCAAAAACTCTCCAAAATGTTCACACACCTAATACCTGGTGAAAGATAATTTGTGACTAAGTGAACGACCCCTCCATCATGACATCACAATCAAAAAAAAAAAAATCTGGGGCTTTAAAAACCAGACCAGTGTCAGGATATCCAAAGGAAGTTTTTGAATATAATGGGCTGGCCGTGGGATCTATGGGTTGACAGCCCGTTTATGGCAAAGTGTGAAGTTTTCACATAAATTAGAAAAAAAAAAAACATTTAAACTCCTAGTGATTTCAGTTCATTGCATTTTAACTCCTTGAGCATCATTGGGAAGCTACTTTAGAATAAAAAGGTTGCTCACACAGTTTTTTCTAGCTTCTTCTTACTGCCCTTTACACTTTGAAATGCTTATGGCAGCAATGCAATATTAGGCCAGCAGGACCACCACAGAGGCCCCCAACGCCAGAGAGCAGGGGGGCACAGGAGCACAGAGAATGCAAGCTCTAGCCCAGCCAGAAGAACAGCTCTCCTGCCGCGCCAGGGGGCCCATCAGAGGGCCCCAACACCAAATTAGCAGCCCACCACCACCAGGAAGTTCTGACCATCTGATCTCCATGACACCAGCTGTAATGGGGACCCAGGGACTGCCAAATTGAAGTGTTTGGGGGCTCCTGGTAGCGTCTCCCATGCCAGACAAATTGAAGGGCAGATTATAAGCAGTCCACTGGCCCTCCAGGTTGGGGGTTTGACACAGTAAAAAACGAAAATGGTTATGGTAACAGTGTCATTTTTAATCAAAATATTGTAAAAGAAATTAACACATGAGACGCTGGCTCAAGCCGATCGAGACAATGTAACGTACAACATGACTATGTAAGGAATGTGGGCGGGGTTAGCAAAAAAAAACTGTTGCCAAGGAAATCTAAAAGTTTAGTTTCTTCTTATTGTTACAAACTTGCTGAGTTTTAAGAGCAGCTGTTTCAAAGTCTGTTTCTTCTTCTGTTTTAAAACAGTGATGGCACTCAGTAAGGAATTATGTATAAGGAGATGTGCTGCCTTTTTTTCCCTGGAGACCCACTCCGATGAAAATTGTGTTTTTTAACATAACAACAGAGAACGCTTTAAAACTGGACCAAAAGATGGTTGGAGTGGGTCCTAAAGGTTTGATATTATGGCAGCTTGTTGGAAGTGGACCCAAACCATTTCCTCAGACAGGTTTCATTCTCTTATTGGCCCCAGACCAGAGTTTGCATTAATGTGTTCACACCTGTGTACTTGATCTGGACTGATGCTGAAAAAAAAACTCGTTTTAGCCAAACATGACCAGTGTGAACAGAAAACGAAACGTTCGCAAAAAATAAAAATCTTTCAAATGTCCATGATGATACATATTTATTGTCTGTTCAATTTAAACCAGTGTGTTTCAGTGAAAGATAATGCATTGAAATTGGTCATTTTCAATCACTTTTGTGTGTTTAGTGTTTAAAACTTATTATATTTACTATGTAATTTTCTGAATCAATCAACATTCTAAGGTAGAAGTTAAAAACTTTCCAAAGAGCAACTTCACAAAAACCTTTCCCTCCTCGTTGCATTTAAACACGGTCATTCACCTTCAAAATGTTCCGCTGACATCAAAAACAGAAAAGTGTTGGTTCTGGGTCACTGTGGTTTCCAAACTCTTCACATCCAAATGTGTGTTTTCTCTGAGTCATATCCAGCTCCAACACAACTTTTGACACTCGGAGAGCAATTCATTTAAACTGATTTGGCCCTAATACAGGGCCCTGGGGGCCACTCGGAGGTAAAAACAGCCAGAAAATTGTCCATATTAGGCCCAAACAAATATAAAAAGTTCTCATTTTAGCCTAATATCTTGCAGTGCAGCTTGTGTGAGTAAAATCGTATGTACTTTCACTCCATTCTTGTGATGCATGTCTTGTCTTCCACACATAAAGAGGGTTTTTAATAACCCCAGAGTCAAAACAATGAAACCCATGTGACAGTTCTCAAGAACAGGTTTGTTCTGTTGTGTTGGAGCCGTTTGTCTAAGTAAAACATTGCAGAGCTCCCCCAGTGACTTCAGTCAGGAATCATCTGCCCACGCTGTTCAGATGAAACAAAACAATGTTCTCAAAGAAAACAAAAGCCAAGACATGAACGCAACACGCCGTTCAAATTACCCAAAGACAAAGGAGTTCGATCTGAAAAAGTCTGGCCCTGATCTGACCTGTTGCAGCTCATTCAAGTTTATTGATCCTTGTTTTTGTAGTTTGAGCTCTTCACAAAGACAGCTTCCTTCATTGATATATTTGTCTTCCTCCGTCAGAATGAGTACAGAAGTGAAGCGTTGATGTTGGACGTCTGCCCGACCTCTTCATATAAACACAATCAGTTTTGTGTTTCCTGTCCGGTTTTTACACATCCAGCTGAGTATCAGCTCTCCTTTCTGGGTCTTCCCATTTCCTGAATCATTAAAGCTTTTCCTCACCTGTAGCTTTAGATGAGGCTGTATACATTTGCATTAGTGATGATCACATAACAGTAACAGTTCAGTTTGTCCTGTAAATCCACCGTGTTGTCTCAGAGGTAACATATTTGATTAGTTGTAGCACAAAAAAAGTGTCACTCTGACATTGGAGATGCAGGAACAAGCAAAGTGTAAAAAGATTGTGGCAATTTCATGTTGTTATTCTTAACCAGAAGTACACATTAACCGTATAGAACCATTATTTGAAACAGGCATTTCTGAGACCCCATCTGTTTGCATAATCCAAACTTTTCTTATAAATCTATGGAATATTTTTTTAATCATAGATCAAAGTAATATGCATATCTTTTCTTTCATATTCATTTTGTAAATATTTTTTCTATGGATGATAATCCGCAATCATTTTAAATTTTGATACTGGATTTATGTTGCTTTTCATAATGACAAATAATCTGAACAATTTTTTTAAATTTTGATACTTGATCTGCATATGCTATGAGGAATTCTGAAATAATCTCATGTCTAGTGTCATCATCCCTATGTACTTCATCTCGTCAAATGATTTCTTGAAGCTTCAGAATTACATCAACATCTCTGATTAGAAGTAATGAACCAGATAATGAAAACGTACATAAAGAAAATGGTTAAGTAAAATACGGAGTGGGATTTTATACGTTTGCTTCCTTCCATTCCCTTTTAAGCAACCTACAATTATCCTATGTTTGATATGTCTTTGTATGGATTTTTAATACTGTTTATGCACTTGCTTTGATTGCTTGAAACAAACCATTTCCAATCCAAAATGTATTAATTAAATTTGAGACAGTGGGTAAAAAAAGTCTTTTTTTTTTTCACTCCTGTCAATATTTTTGCATCTTAAATTAACATTATTTCGAGAACTTACAAAAACTTACAAAATCACCTAAACGTATCAAAATTAATACTATCTGTTTCTCATTAAAATTGATATTTCATCAAAAGGTTTAATAAACATCTTAATTAAAAATAATTATTTTTTGTGAATTCTTGGGCTTTACATTGTGGTGGGCAGACCAGAGGGAGTGCAGGGAAGAACAGGTGAGTTAAAGGTCCAGACTAGATAACAGTCATATATCAGATATCAGTCAAGAGGATCAGACAGACTCAGTTTGAATGACAATGGAGTCTCAAAAGTTTGACATTTTCTTAGCTTGTTTTCACACTGCACTCTTGAGAGACAAAAACGTGTGTGGTTTTTTAGTACTAATAACTTTGGTGTTTTTTTTTTTTTTTTTTTTTTTTATTTGTTTGCGCTATCTAGACTATAAGTTAATTTAGTGGACTGTAAATGAAAATAGCTTGTAGGCTAATTAGTTTTTTTTTTAGATCATGTTGATCATGTGATATATGTAATTGGAAAAATGTGTTCATTTTGCCCTCCAGTCAAGCCTTTTTTTATACCTCTTTAAAAATGAATTAAAATGCATATTTGCAGGGATTGTATACAGTATTTGCAGGTGGCTTGAGCATCTGGCTTGGATGCCCCCTAGACACCTACCAGGGGAGGTGTTCCGGGCATGTCCCACAGGGAGGAGGCCCAGAGGAAGACCCAGGACACGCTGGAGAGACTATGTCTCTGGGCTGGCTTGGGAACATCTCCAGGGTTCCCCCAAAAGAAGCTGGAGGAAGTGGTCGGGGAGAAGGCAGTCTGAGCAACTTTGTTTGGACTGCTGACCCCGTGACGTAGTCCCGGATCATTGGAAGATGGATGGGTATTTTTGTAGGTTTTTGCTTTTTTTTTTTTGTCACTTTTGGTGTATTGAAGGAAAGTAACCAAAAACGTTGATTAAAATGTAACTTTACCAAGCACTTTTATCCAAAAAAACTTTTTTGACAGGAAAATGGATGAAAATGTTATTTTTTTATTATTTTAATAACATTTTGCAAACTACTGTTTGTAAAGTTTTTGTTCTTCAGGCCCAAAAAAGCCTGCTATATGTGGTACTTTACCGCCCCCTGGTGGTCAAAACTACCAACAAACAGCTGTTATGTGTTTTCTAAATCACATTAGTTGCTGCAATGTTTCAGTAAAAAGTCACAGACAGTGTTTGAAATTGAAATCACATTTATTGTTTGTTCTGGAGTCGATTTGCTTGAAACTTAACCCTTTGAGTACTGTACAGTTCCTTCCTCCGACACGTATTTGCTTGCTTTGTGGCATCTGTTTCCCACACAAACACACACACGCACACACTCATTCACAGACACACAACAAACAGCAAGTGACAGCAGCTCAGGCTATTTCCAGCCCACTCAAGCACTCTGATGAATGCAGAGGCTGGATTTTCTCTCAACTTTGCAAAGTGGTCCCCTTTAAAGGCTGCTTTGTTCAAATCTGTGACTTCTCACATCCAAATCTGTTCCTGGTGTTCAGTCACTTGCTATAACATTCTCACCAGCACCGAGACTTCAGCTTGGAGAAGCAAAAATAAAAAACGGAACTTCACCATGCCAATACAGAAATGCACAGAGCGATAAAAATACATCAAATTGTGCAAATCATATCACAACGAAGGAAGTTAAGATCACTTATTCGAACTACTTTGCTAACAGAACCGCTGATAGCTCTATTAGAACCAGCAGTGTCTTAAGTATATGTAGTTATATAGCATGTTTCTATACGCCATGAAATGGTGGGGGTAATGTAGTTTCAATAAGTGGACCAAACCCTAGAAGCTCGCCGACACACATGGACCCTTTTTTTAATGCTTCACCTGCAGAAGGTTTTAAGAACTAAGACTGCTTTTGGTTTGTGTTGACACTGAATTCAACTCAACAGAAGTCCAGTGAGTCCTTCAGAACCAGGGGAACCGGTTCGGTTTGGTTCCATTGTCGCTTCGCAGTTTTCTCCACTTTCAACTCCGGTGTTAACGGATTCACACAGGCAAGTTGTGGAAGTAAACAGACTCTTTGGCTCCTCCTACCACGGATGCCATCAGGGCCCGATTGGACGACAACGCTCGCAGATTTGTTCCTTTTCGACCTCCAGTCGAGCAGGTTCAATCCTCTTGCTCTTTGAAAAATGGAAAACCAATGCACATTTGCTACATATGTACATAAACATCCAGACTAACGCACACCAGCGGCCTATCTTCAGACCTAAGTTACACCGAAGCTTGAAACTCACCACATTCAGTTGCAAAAGAATAAATAACTTATTTGGGTCACATTGAAAAAGGCAGGAAGGAAATTGCAACGCGGTGCATGGAAAAGAAAAAAATGCAACTCAAAAGCAGGAAAATGCTGTGCCTTCAACAGCAGCGGTGGGAAGTGGAGCAGTGATGACAGGAAAAAAACAAATCGGGCGCTTGAGAACATGGCCTCGATTGGGAACAAACGTGTGCAAAAGTGTTCTGATCAAGCGCCTCACGCTACATTAAAGCTAAATGTATATTGGAAGGACCATTTTGAATCTTCAGCGCTCTTGGATGTGCTTCCACTACTTGATTCGATTGGATTCGACCCATTTTATGGGCGATTTGTTAAGTGCTGTGTCAACTTTCAAAGTGCCCTTTTTAAACACTAAGTGCTACCATATTTAAAGTCTTAACCCAAGACTAGCTTGGACAGACACTGTAAGCCACGTGTCCACTGACTGGTAAAGTTCAGTTTGATGCTTGTGAGCGAGGGGACTTTATCCTTGGATAAAAACGGCATACCTTAATGTGAATTTTGCAGCCTTAAAAATGTGCCAGTATGAGTGTCCTTGATTATTTTTAACATGTTAAAAAAATATGCACAGTTAAATTTATCTTTAAAAAGTTGCTCCGGGTGTCTCAAACGTGTCGCAAACCATTGTTACTTCAGTCTCTTACAGACTAAAAAAAACATAAAAACAACTTTTGAGAAAAGTTGAGGAACTTTAAATTTAAATTGTGACAAATTGGAAACATTTATAGGAATCCAAAACTATGACATGCTTTTGCAAATCCTAAAAGACCCACTAAATTGAAAATGGTCTTTTTTGTGTTTTTATCATGTTCTTTTAGCATATTTCTCATGATAGATGACCTACATAAAAGAATTTGTGGCTCAAAACCGTATGACTGGATTGATCCAATATTGCTCGCCATTATTTTTGCACTGCTAATGCTAGCTTGGGGCTATAAGCGCGGACAACGCTTCTAGCAACAGGGAAGGGGAGGGGCTGCTCCAAGCCAACAGTCCCACCCACAAACCAGAAATTTATTTCTAATGAGCAACTGCTGGGTATAAAACACGTCCTAAAAGGCAGCAGTCTTTTCTATTTTAGCCAAAAACTGCACAGTCATACTTAAAAGACTACTGTGAACGTTTTTACTAAAGAAAAAGTATGGTTGGGGTGAGATTTTACTGCATTTTTTTTAACCACAATCAAGAGATTTTTTAAATTTTCCTTTTAGGAATTAAAAAATTGCAAGAAAATAAGCTAGTTAGCTGCAACTATTTAAAATTGTGTTGAGTTGAGAACTATTTAAGAAAAAAAGCGTTATGTAATTTAAATAAAATGTTTAAAATCCCATAATATATGGGTCTGTAAAAAAATGAAACATTTTGAGACATAATTAAACCAGTTTGCAAATGCTTATGGCAATGTTGTGGCTAAAGCTAACAGCTCACAGTGAACGCTAACTAGCTAGGCGAGGAGTTTGAAGTCATATCCACAACATTCAGTGATTCCTGAACATAATTACATTAAAAAGGAACCTGGAGAGGGTGGAGGTGCACCAACCAAACCATAGCACTCAGTGGAAACGTGACTTTAATCTCATCGGAACCGTAACTTTTTAAGCGGGAGGTTTGGAAGTGCGAGGTTTTTGTCGGGAGCTGGTGGGGGTGGGGTGCTGCGGGGTGCTTTAAGTCTACACCTCCAATCCAGAAGGAAATCTAAAGTAATGATAAACATTCAGTAGAAACAAGGCAAACACAAAACAGTAGCTCATCCTTCCTCGTGACCTTGGACAGTTCCCATAATCACTAGCAATCACCAGCCCCCACTGCACACACAGTCCAGGAGGGCTCCGTTCCCATGGTAACAAGACTTTGTAACAGTCAGGAGCTGCTTGAAAAGTGCTTGGAGCTCAGAGGGCTCTTCAGAGGGAGAGTGCTCCTCCTGAACACTCAGTCAAGGCCAAATGAAAGAAACGGGTGGACGAACGTTCACTGGGGGGAGCGGTTTCTGGGCAGCGAGGTGGAGCTCACGCCGTCTGGGTGGAGAGAGGCAAAGGGGCTGGAATGAGGCCGGGCTGCTCCTCTGAGCCCTGGATCACCTCTGTGGCAGTTATGGCAGGGGCACAGTCGGACAAAGGTGCGGGGGAGCAGCTCCTAGCAACCGCGGTGCGGGCGGGGGAGGTTCGTGAGGTAGAGGTGGAGGCTTGGACTGAGGGTTGGGGGTCGGCTGCTGTCGCTTTGCAAGCAACGGGCTTGTTGTAGTTCATCTTGATGATGTGCTGCTGGAGATGTCTGATCCAGTCCTCCTGCACCGACAGCGGACCGTGGAACTCCACCTCACAGAACCTGGTTGTCAAAAGCAGATGGAGATGATGATAAAACGGAGTGATGATGTTCAGCCTGTTTCTGTCAAAACATTTGGATCAGAACTTCCTTCATGCACGTAAAAATCCCCAGAGGGTTCCTCAACGCTCTGCATCAGCAGTGTGAGGGCGTTAACGAGGATCACATGACTACCTTCACCAGTGTTCGGATTTTACTCACCGGCACTTCAGTGTGTAGAACTTGCCCACCAGCTTGACCAGTGGGTAGGAGGGTGGTTTGGGCACCAGAGCGGGGACAGTGCCTGTGCGTATGGGTTTAGGAGTACCGCTGTCCCTCTCTGGTCCCTCTGGACAGGAGGGGTGCTTTAAGGGCCGACGCTCGAAACCTTAACAACAGAGGAGATTGTAACCACGAGTCTGTGCGATCGCCTCTTTTTTTAACTTGTGTTTAAATTGTGTGATAGTTTCAGATTTCAAATTAAAAGCATGAAGGTGTTTTATCAATGTTGTTTTTATCTAAATATAGAAGGAGGAGTATTTATTGGACATTGTCTGCAAAAACATTCATGATTTTTTTATTGGTTAATGACTAAGTTTTACCCAAAATTAATCTAAGACTTTCTAAGTAAACTTTGGCGGCATCATAAAAATTAAAAAAATTAAAAAAACTGACATTTATCTCCGGTAAACATTTTAGAATATCATCGATCAATTCTTTCCTACCTTGAATTTATCATATTTTACAAATCTGACTAAAGAGTTTCTTTTTTTAAACTTTTTGTTGTCCTTTTGCGCCATTGAGCATCATCAGCAGATCTCTTGAGGTGCACAGGCACAGGAAATAAGATGGGTGCAGCACGTTACGAGAAGATACTGGAGGAAAACTGTCACTCTTCAGCTCAGAGGCTGTGCATGGGACACACTTTGACATTTCAACAGGATTTCAACAACGATCCAAAACACAAGATCAAGTCCACCTGTCATTGTTCCAACAGAAAAAGGTGAAGGTTCAGCTCATTATGATTGAAAAAGGGTTGACGCTGCTGTTTAACAAAAACTGACCACCTGTAGGGGCAGTTTTGACTGAGGCTTTAGAAACAAAGTTAGGAAAACGTTAATGAAAAATGAGTTCCTTTGTCCTTACATCATACTCATGTTAACCCTTTCACTCTCTACTGATTTAATTTTTTTCAAATTCTTGCAAAGTAAAATTCCCAGCTATCGCTTGTTCTGAATAGGTTTCCTTTAAATGTTTGTTTTTTTTTTACATAAAACCCCCAGTTTGCTGCAGTATTTATGAACTCACATCTGTTTCAGTCTAGAGAACAATCCTGCTTCTTTTCTCATTGTTTTCAAAGCTCATTATTTTGTACTTTGAAATTGTTTTATTTATTCTGGATGACAACACAGTTCTCTCTGATGTGACAAACGCAGAGAGCATATTTATTCCTGCTTTGCTCAGACTTGAAGTCAAATGCAGATAAAGACTGTCAGTGAAACAAAGGACGGCACGGCTGTGTGGCTCTCTGCCTGACATTTCATTTATCTCCCCTGATGAAACGTATTACTTCCCAACATCTCTCCCTTTCTCTGCCTTCTTACAAAACAGCTATTTTATTCTAACAACTATTGTGGAGCTGCAGTCAGACATTAAATCTGCAAAAAGGCAGAGTCGGATCTCGCCCAATTAATGCATCTGTAGCTAAAACATCACATATATGGTAATTACACTGCAGCAAACAAGTACTTACTCGCACTTTGAGTTTTGCATGTTTTGCCACAGTGAAATCATTCTGGTCCCCAAAAAAATGTAATGCACACAAAGGCAACCAACTTTATCTTTCTTTTATGAAAAAATTCAGCTTAGCTAAAATATTTGGTAAAGGGATCCAAAAATCTTTTTAACAGAAACTGTTTGACAAGTTAATTTAAGTTGAAAGATACCAAAATATACCCCATCTTGATGCAAGGACACTGAGCGACCAAAAGGACCTCAAGAACGCAGTAAAACGTATTCAGAAGGTTCTAAAAAAGCCTGGAAATAGAGGATCGTGACTCAAGGTTAGAGCTCATCATTCAAGAATAACAAAAGAGACAAAAGGATCCATGGGAGCGATGAAGGAGAATGATAGTGTCCAGGAAAAACAAAACAAAGACTTCTTGATCATCTTTAAATTGGAGAAAAACTAACAAATGTTGCATAAAAGACCATCATCACAGTCAAATACGGAGGTGGTAGTGTGATGGTCTGGACCTGCTTTACAACTGGTCTACAAGAAAAACCAAAAAGGGAATGTAGGAGCAGGAAAACGGCCCAAACACAACAGCAATTCCACCTCCGGATGGATTAAATAATAAGTCGATCTGAAAGGCGTTAAAAAATCATATGTAGCTTTAAACACATTAAAACAGGTTTATATATATGATGATGATATATGATGCTGTTTTTAGATTTAAATAGAATTACCACATATAAAAAACGTGTGTGTTGTTTCAACCCCAAATGACTTAAAAAGAACAAAAATAACCCAAAAAATATGCAGAACCAAACTCGTAACATAAGTTTGAGACGTACCTCGGGGCAGACGGACATTCAGCTCACTGCGAGCCACCTGTGCTTGGGGAGGGGAGGCGCCACTGAGTCGCGAGAAGCTGGGGCTGCTGCGGCCGGGCCTGACGGGACCCCCCTGTGAGCTGGTACCAGCATGGTCTGCTGAAGCTCTGGAGGAGGAGGAACGCTGGCCGACTTCTTGGCTCGTTGGTCGTCCCAGGCTTACAGCTACAGACGACGACCACTGAGAGGAAGAGGAGGACGAAGAGGAGGAGGAGGAAGAGGGGGCCTTCTGCAATGAAATTGGGAGGAAATGATCAGAATCTGCTGACACAGTGGAAGCGGTTCTTAAACACTATGAAGATGACATCAGCAGCTTTTCAAAATAAGATAAAAATATGGCTTCATTACCATCCAGTATTTATTAAAAACTAATATTTTAACTGTAAATGTTGTAGTCTTATTGGTGTTTTAAAGTGGAAAAAACAAATGCATTATAGCTGACGTACAAACATAGAAATAGAAAAACAAACACTTCCTGTGAAAACATTCTCTTAAAAAACAACCCAAAGCCTTGAAGACATCATCTGTTTCCTCCTAGTTCATGGCTGTATTAGCATAGAAACCCACATTACCTGAATATCCAAATAAATATCCCTTTGAAATGAGCTTTGGGTCAGAGTTTACACTTCCTGGTTGAAGCTTATTCTATTTCTCTTATTATAGGCGATGGCTTTTTGCATAGTTTGGCTGGGGGTGCAACTTAAACGCAGGTACGACTTATATATGAATTAAAAAAAAAACAGGTCAAAAACGGGTCAAAGAACACTGGGAGTTTTGTTGAGTCCACCCACCAGACAATTTTAAAAGCATTGGCCTCTTAAAATGCACAAATCCATTCGAACTAAAGTCTGCATACGATCAAAAAATAAAATGATCGGCCTGTAACGAAGCATGACATCAATAGAAAGCTGATTTACATTTGTCACCAGCCTCCAGTGGTCATTTGAGGAACTGCAACATCCTGGTTGATTTGAACCCTTTACTGGACATGTCGTTGGCGCCACCTAAATAGCACGCACTCTGTGACATACTGTAACTCTTTGACCTTTCATGCGATTACGCATGATTCTGAGAAAAACTGCTTTTCAGATTTATTTTTCTAACGTTGTATAACGGCGTGAAGCCACTTTTCACCCCGACAGAATCAGCTGAATTATGCAGATCGCATGAATACTTCACTACTGTAAAGTGTTCCATATCAGTGCATGGCTGCTTTTCTCTACTTTAGAATCTGCAAACATTACGTCAATTGTGTAAAAAGGTTACGCAAAGAGTCAGTCGAACGAATTGTCAACACTAGAGCCAAAGCTCTGGTGTTGAAGGGTTAAATTCAGAAAAGAGACTTAAGAACTTCCCCATTTATTCAAATGTATCAGATCTCAACTTCACATTTAACACTTTTTTAAGATTTATTATCCAAGACTTTAAAACTGAGGGTGATTACCATTTCCAATACAAAACTAGCACAAGGAAAAACCATTAAAACCTTGGATTCTATTGAAATTCAACACCTGATGGGCGTGTTTGTCGTTGTAAATTACGTCATTTCCAAAAACGACACCTGTAATGATCACAAAACAAGCTAAAAGGGTGGCGTGACCACAAAGTTTCTCCATCTTCTCTTTGTACGTGGAGTTTATATAAATGTGTCTCAAATTCGGAGAAAAACTATTCATTGCAATGAAATAGCAATGAATTTACTTGGACGTGATGCAACCCAAATGTCATGCCGGAAAAAAGTGATTCACCAGTAAATCAGAAGCTCCGCCCCCATGACTCTTCAGTGCCACAGACTCCAAAGGGCTCATTACATCAGGACTTACTGCTGCCCCACAGAAACCTCTGTTCGGACTTGTTCAATTCAGTTCCAATTCCTGGTTCCATAGACGATACATTTTGCTTCACCCTAAATCATAGGTTTGATCATAATTGCATCACTGCTGCATCTGCCACAAAAACCAGACGTGGCTCAGGGCAGCTCAGACAAAACTGGATGTGTGCTGGTCAGCAAGGCCAGCACGGAGCATTCCACCGAGCTGCAGCAGCTTTCTGGCTGCAAATGCCAAACACTCAATCAAGACCCAGCCGCTGAAAAGAGGCTGGCTTCCTGCAACAAACAATGAGGCCAAGAGTCGTCCATGATGTAGAAATCCATGCTCAGGCTTCTTTAACATCCACTGACCCCAACACTGCAGGATCAGGGCAAAAAAAGAACAAAATGTGCAAGAAAAAGACAAGCAGGTTACAAAAACACGTCTGAAACTTGCTTATTATGCTGTAAGAAGATTGCTTAACATCTGCCTGATGTGAGCTCTTCATATATTTTATCTCTGCAGAAGTCAGAGCATGGACTGCAGAGACAGAGGAGTTTCCAGCACTGGGGAGTAAGAACCGCTGTGTGACAGTAACTCACAAATGTAAGGTCTGGAAGAGCGGCCAAACTGTCATCAGCTCTGATGAGATCAGATCTCCAACACATCATTTAGATAGTGTTGGTGCTGACTGCTCAGAAAGTGTTGCTATTTGTGTTCTACTGATGACATCTGCTGATACAACATTCCTTCGTGTTATCAGTTCAAGAGCCACAGTTCAGTTTGAGTCACAATATGGACACGTTTTCTTATTGATGTTACTCAGTGATTCATCTTTGCGAGATCCCAACAGACGTAAAGCCGTGATGCTCAAGATGTTCCAACGTCAGAGGGACGGTTGCATTTCAGACGATGTTTGGGGTTTTTGTTTCCGTGTGTTGTTCTGTAAACAAACCCAACGGCGCTCTTATCAATGGTTTTATGGATTATCCACTGAGTTCACAAGGCCAAGTTGATCAGAATGACTGTGTCAATAACATAGAATCAACTAAATACTACAACTAATTTGGCATAAGCCTTAGTGTCATGCACCCGTACGTGCTGTGTTGGGTTGTCTGGGACATGGGCAGTCATAGAGAGGAGTGGCTGCATCTTTAAGGTAGTGCCGGTGTGTCTTGCAGTTCCCTTGAGGCTTGTGCGTCCACTTCAATGGACGTCATGAAATGGAAAGCACCATTGTCATAGGTGTGGTAAGTCTATTGTGAAGTATTTCAAAGACTATTGTAAGTTGTGCACACTTATCATGTATGGGTGATCCTATCACACATACTCGCTCCTTACTGACTGGACACAAATGCTGCATGCATAAGGTGTGGTGATACGTAAGTGCCTGTAGCATGGCCACACAAACTATGCTCTGGTTGTCTCATTTTCTCATTTCTAACAGTCAGGCTGCATGCATGGAACAGCACTAATAGACTTCTAGGGTAGTCTGCAGGATTTGACTATGGCTTTGAATACATGTTGACAAGTCACAAAGGTTCTGTAAGCCTGGCCCCGGACTGTGCTGAGACGAAGCTGGGGTTCAAAGGTGAATCTTATCGGCTTCGTGTTTACAGATGAAAGAAAGAAATTGAGCCTGAAAACATCCTTGAACTGAGCAGAGGATCAAGATTTCCTTGAAACACTATCAAGTCATCATCAAACATACAATCTAAATCAAGAAACTATGACTCAGCAGCAGGTCATACATAAACTGTGAATGTAGTTATAATATGACCATGCATGTGTGAGTTTCCTCAGTGTTCTTCCTCCCACAGTTCAAACACATGCTTCAGAGGTTAACTGGAGATTTTAAATTACCCCTCGGTGTGTGTGATTATGTGGCCATGGCGACTTGTCCAGGGATCTTCCCTTAACAACAGCTGGGATAGGCTCCAGTAACATTTGACCCTGAAAGGACTTGTAAATATGAATGGATTGTGACAATCTATCTGAAACATCAAATTTGACCATTTTTTTGGTTGTGTGAGTTCATCTAGTTTGTGAAAATCAACTTGTCTTATTAACAAAATATTAATATTATTGTATTTTTTTGATGAGTGCTGATTGAGGACACAACTTCCCAATGAAATCTGGACGTGAATATATCTGCGGTTGATGGAACGTGTTCTTCATTACAAGATCTATAAATAAATACAGACCCTTTCCAAAAATGTGAATATCATAGTAAAGTGTATTCATTTCCATGATTCCACTCTACAAATGAAACTGTAACTAAACTGTTTAATTGTTTTCCTGTATTGGTTTGTTTTTATCTTGACATAAATTGAGGTTCCAGCTCATGAAACCCACAAAAACCGGATTTCAAAAGACTAGAATAGTCTGGAGAAATTTGCCCAAATTTGTCAGGACACAAATGTTTTAAGCTGGATTTGTTCAACTAATCTTTTACTAAATTTTTATGATGAAAGTAAATTGTGTCTTTCATTTGGAAATCAAGCTCCAAGGGTTTGGAGGAAGACAGGAGAGGAGCAGAACCCGAGCTGCTGGTGATGTTGGTGAACAGCGCTTTCTTCAATCCAAAAATTCCGCAACCAGTGATTTTTGGATTTTTGAACTCTCAATGTTCTGATGATTCCTTCTGCTGAGGATCTGGATGGAGATGAGATTTCATCTTTCCAGCAGGACCTGGTTCCTGCTCATAATATTTAAGTACTTGATTGATCTGATCATAATTTGTTTCTTTATTTTTTGTAAAAATTGAGAAGTAAATATATATGGCGATTTCTCCCCAGTTTTCTAAATTTCTGAAATGTTGTTTTTTGTGGGTTTTATGAGCTGGAACCCAATTTTATGTAAAAATAAGCAAATAAATACCTGAAATCAATTGAACAGAGGACCCTGAATCTACTTCTATCAAAGTTCTCCAACAGAATTATAGAAAAGAACCCACTATTCCATGATATGTATATTTTTAAAGTTTTTCCATCATCTATTTCCCTTCTAAACACTAAGTTGTGTGAAATACTGTCACACCTTATTCTGAACTCTCATTGTATGGCAAAAATTACTAACAGTTAATTATGACTCACACTAAAGAAAAAGAAAGCACAGATTTTCTCCTGCTTTCTAATTTTACAATTTCTATTAATACAGAGGTGAAATTTCCCACTTTACAGCCCACTGTCACAGGATAACACCTGCCTGTGTGGAGCTGCAAAGACATCCTAACATTCTAGAGCTCACAAAGATCTACCAGATCTTTCACATCTTTAAAACTGTGAAAGTTTGAATTTATTCCACCTAAAATCCATTCGATTGTAGTCATTTTATCCTCCTATGGTTTCTTTAATTTACTTTTAGGGATTCAATCATATTTTAATCTGAAAATTAACACAAGTCTGAAGAGTTTCGAAGGGTTTTTGAGGAACCACATTCAGAAAAATCAATCTAATTAATCCTTAATTAATTAATTATTAATTGATTGATTGATTGATTTCATAACTTAGACATTTATAGACAAAAGGTACTTCTATCTTGCAACATAATTTATCATCACACTAATTATTCAGCTTTAGGGTTGCTAATCTGTGCATGAAAAAAAATCCTCTTAAATGGCTAAACGAGGACGTTTGACAGGAAGCGTTTTCTGTGGTTGTGAAGAACGACAGCTCAGAGAAAAGGTGTGACAGTGTCGCAAATGCACCAGAAACTAATTCAGGAGAGGGGGGGTGACAGAAAAAAAACATACATTTTCTTCCATCAACAGCTTGCTATAGTTTATCTGAAGATGAAACATAAGCTGCCAGGCACTCCGGTTACTATGGCAACTATCAAGTCAATAGCTGAGTCGTTCTGGCATCTGTCTCCGCTGTGATTTTCAAAGAATGTAAAGACAGAGGATCTACAGTGAGGCTGGGAGCTGAGAGACAGCACATCTGAAGCTTTCCAAGACACAAAATGTCTGTCATGCCACCAGCTGGGGCCTGTAAGACCTCAAAGCCTGTTCAGACACACAGGGAGGGGGCGTCTGTGTCAAAACGCAGCACAGTGGGAAGCGATGTTCAACTACATGATTGTTTAGGGAGACACGGTTTCTTCCAACGACAGCTTCCTTCTCCTCTGCAGTAAATCAAACCTCCACACAGATGTGAGCGGCAGCTCTGGTCAGAGAGCTGCAGCTCCCTGGGGAGCTGTCCTCACCTTCTTGAGGGCGGAGCGGTTACCCTGCATGTAGCTGCGGTGCATCTCCAACACCTTCTGAGGCCTGCTGCGCATCCAAGCGCTAAGCGTCTCGATGGGCGATCCATTTACACTCCACTCAGTCACACCAAACTGCCTCAGGTGGGCTCGAGCGTGGCTGGCTAGAGCCTTGCGGTTCTCAAAGTAGAAGCCACACAGCTCACAGCTGGGATCTAGAATGAACGGGGTGGGGGTTAACAGCAGGACCGCTTCTTCTAATGACCTGGAATCATTCCAACTCACCCTGATGCTTCTCTGGGGAGGGTTTTCTTCTGACGGAGAAATCCCGCGGGAGAGGGGGCGTGGTCTTAAGCCGATGAGGAGATGAGTGCGCGGTCTCCGCTGACCGGGACTCCCCCGATAGAGATCGTTTCCCCAGAGGGGACATCCGGAAAAACCTTCCTGCAGGGGTGGTGCCAGACCCGGGCCCTAAGCCTGGTTTCTGGAGCCTTGGCCCAGAGGCCGACTGCACCAAACTGAGAGGGGAGTTACGGTACTTCGAGGACTGATAAAAGCCAAAACTCTCTGAGCCGCCGACTTTCTTCTCCCATGACGGACTGCTGGCTTTTTGACTCAACTCTTTCTTCACTCCCTGGTCTGAGGAGCCGCCCAGCCCTTTCTTGTTTATGACCTCCCTGAGGGTGTCGATGGGGGAGCCGTTCACACACCACTCGGTGATGCCCATTTGCCGCAGGTGGGAGCGAGCGTGGCTAGAGAGGCCTTTCCGGTTCTCAAAATATTCCCCGCAGAATTCACAGCGGATGTCCCTTGTAGGCTCCACGTCTGGAGACTTGGCTAAAGACAGGAAGCGGTCAGGTCAACAGTTTTCCAAAGATTCGCATTAAAAAAACACAACCCAAATTTTCTGTCCTTAAAGACCCACTCCGATGAAAATTGTGTTTTCAACACGTTCTCGTGGTTTTCTAATGATGGAGAACATACATAAAAAATTAAGCATAAAATTGTATTTCTGAGTGTCGTATTTTTCAGTGTATAAGTCGTGTTTTTTTTGCATAGTTTCGCCGGTGGTGCGACTTGTATTTAGGTGCGACTCAGCAACAACCGCTAGAGGGCACTGTAGGTGTGTTAATCAGTAGTTGCGACTGACACTTCATTCTGGTGCTTGTAGACGAATAGTTTCATGTACGTCGTTGTTTTTCTCGTCTGAGCTGGCATCTGACTCAAAACTTTACGCTGTATAGTTCCGATATTACTGGCCATTTTTGTTGCACCAAAAATGTTAGCTTGGGTTTGTGAGGGGCTGTAAGCTAGTGGGAGAGCGTGTAAACGGATGGATGATAGGAAGTGGGGACGGACTTACTCTGCGCCAGTGGTCCCATCCACAACTCAGAGGTGAATTTCTGATGAACTACTCCCACTTTGCAGAAACTATGTCCTAGAAATTGACTTTTTTTTTTATTATTTTGGCTAAAAACGGCATAATCATGATTAAAAGACGACTGGGAACACTTTTACAATAGATCTAAAAATGACTGGAGTGGGACTTCAAAGTTTTCAACTTATGAACAAAATCCACACTAAATATTTCTGTTTTACATAAAAAGCAATTCACGTTACCCAAGTTTAGAGGGAACGCGTTGTCAGAGCTCCAGTTGGAATTAGGAGTGCCGGCTGAAAAGCCTCCAGACTTCTCGGCAGCCGCAGGAGTCGTGACCTCCAGCTGCACCGGCTCGCTCTTCAGCTTCAGGCTCAGACCCCCTGGAGGAGCAGAAGATGCCGAGCTGGACTTGGAGCCTGTGGACTGAGCCGGACTGGAGGGACGGGCGAAGGTAAAGGGTAGGCGACTGAGGAGGCCCGTCGAGGGAGAGGAGGAGGCTCTCAGAGGAGAACGAGGAGGTCCTGGGGAGGAAGAAGGTGGGGTTTTGAGGGGATTCTGAGGAAGGGCACAGGGCAGGCCCCGCCTGGTGATGATCTCCCGCAGGGTGTCTATTGGAGAACCATTGACAGTCCACTCAGTGATGCCCATTTGGCGCAAGTGGGACCGGGCATGGCTGGAAAGACCTTTCCGATTCTCAAAAAATTCCCCACAGAACTCACAGCCTATTTCCTTCGGAGGTTCACCTGAGGGAGCAGGAAGAGAAAAGTTTTAAAACCTCCTACAGATTTGTTGTAACTTGTGTGAAAATGAGCTGCACTCACTGTGTGGAAGAGCCATAAGCTCCCCGCTACTGAGGCGGAAGACCTGCATGGAAGAGGCCTTGGGACGCTTGGCAGGGGGACCAAGTAAAGGCGAGGCAGAGGAAGAGGTAGCTTTAGATGTTGATCCACCCCCCGCAGCGGTCACCTTGTAGAGGAGTGATGGAGAGGAGGACAGGGTCAGCAGGGACTGCTTCGGGGAGGAGACGGTTGAGGTGAGGCCCTTTGGTTCTGCGTGGCTGTCCAGCTCCAGCGTATTGGCTTTGTGCTTGAAATCATCTGTGTCGATGAGCTGGCTCAGTAAGTCAATGGGCGAGCCCTTGGACTCGGAGTACTCCACACCAAAGTGCCGCAGGTGGGCCCGAGCGTGGCTGGATAGGCCCTTGCGGGTCTCGAACCAGGCGCCACACAGCTGACAGACGATGTCCTTACTGGAGTCCACCTCCAGCGCTGCAAGAGGAGCAAACAGCGCTGAGCAAAGACAGAGGGTGCAGAAATAAACTACCGTGGTGACACCTACCGAGATTGAGGGGAGCATCGTTCTCCTGAGGCGCCCACAGGGGTTTGGCTGTTTCAGCTGATGGCATGGCAGAAAGGTTTTTCATGCCCCCAGCCTTGAGCTCAGGAGAGCGCAAGGGGGAAGACACAGGCAGCAAAGAGGAAATGGGAGCTTTCTTCACCACTGAAGGAGAACCAGAGACGGATGAAGGTGGAGAGGCACCAGGAGAGGGTGTAGGAGCTGGAGAAGAAGATGGCAGCGACACAGCTTTTGCTGCTTTGGCCAGTAAGAAAGCCGGGATGGGCTTCTCGTCTAAGTCCATGTCTTCTAATTCCTCATCTTTTATGGGAGCTGGTGGTGAGGGGGGCGTAGCTGGAAGAGGGTCTAAAAGGGGCGGGCTTACTTTGCCGTCTGTGTGGTGCTCCTTGGCAATTCGGTAGAGGAGGTCGATTGGCGCGCCGCTGCGCTCTGAAGCGGTGATGCCCAGCTGTCGCAAGTGGAAGCGGGCGTGGCTGGACAGGCCCCGCCTACTCTCAAACCGAGAGTCACACACTTCACACTTCAGGTGTTGGACTACAACAAAAAAAAAGAACAAAAAGACTAAAAACTTTTGATTTTAACCGTATAAACCAAGAACTTTAGCTCCAAACGTTCTTCGAACGATTGTAACTCTTTTTTAAGTAATTTACCGGATTCTGAAGCTGAGAAAAGCAGCTTTGTGCTGATAAGTGACAACAGTAGTAAACGGTTTACACAACCAACAGAAACTTGCTCTTTCTGATGCAGAAAAAAGGGGCTTTCCCCAAATATGGAACACCTTACGTTAGTAAAGCTGCTTTTGTCCACTTCGGCACTTGTTGGAGTTCCGTTAATTGCCTTAATAGTTGAAGAGTTACAGTAGTTCAAAGAGTTATTTTGTGTAGCCGGCAACGTCTTCAGGGTAACCCTTCAACATCGGCGCTTTAGCTCCACTGCTATCCCTTGGACAACTGTAACTCTTCAGTTATTTGAACAAAATTGAATAAAATTCTGAAGAAGAAAAAAGCAGCTTTTGCACTGATATGCAACACTTATCAGTAGTGAAGTGCTTATGCAACTGATGTAAATCTGCTGATAACGACGCAGAGAAAATCCTCTTGATATCAGCTTGAGACGTAAGCATCAGCTGGAATTACGTTAATTGCTTAAATGGTTGAAGAATCACAATAGTTCAAATGGTGTCGCTGGCTATATCTCCAGTCAGATTTACGCAAATTACATAGTTTTAATAGATTCTGATGCGTAGAAAGGCGTATTTGTGCCAAAATGCAACACTTCACGTTAATCAAGCTGCTTTTGTCTTCTGTAACATTATTTGGAATTGTTATTTGCTGTTGAACAATTTCACTAGTTCAAAGAGCATGTGTTATTTTTTGTCACCGGCGACATCTCCGGTATTAACCCTTAACAATGGAGGATTAGCGCCAGAGTTGTTTGAATGACTGCAATTCATCAACCATTTACAGAATTCACATATTTTGATGGGATTCTAAAGCCGACAAAACCTTTGCTGATATGCAACATTTTATTTTGATAAAGCTAGCTTTACGTTAGTAAAGCTGCTATTGACCACTTCAGCATCTATTGTTAAAAAACTAAAGTGGTTAAAGAATTTTGTTAGTCAGACAGCTGGCTTTTGAACAACGAAACGTACTGTAATTCTTCAATCATTTACACTATCACCGTAATTGCAGCAAATGCTGAGAAAAGCAGCTTTGCACTGACATGCAACACTGCACAGTAGTAGGAGTCTGACGGTGTAAAAAGCAGCTTTGCACCAAAATGTCAAACTGCTTTTCTCCACCTCAGAATCCATTACAATTACAGTAATTTTGAGAATTACAGTATAATTGCGTAAACGGTTGAGCATTTCGATGCAAAGCTAATATAAAAAAAAGCTGCTTGATCGTGTCAAGAGTTAAAAAAGTGTAAAGTGCTACAGAATGTCAAAGAGCGTGTTTATTTAGGTTTATTTATTGCTTTATTAAATTAAACCAGGCTTACTATGAGCCAACTGAAAGTTTTTTTTATTGTTTCTTGCTTTTTAGAAAATTAAAAACAGGCTTGCTCTGATTTTTGTGACTTTTGTTTTTGTAATACATGAATCATTTACTGAATCGAAACAAAACTACGACCCAAAAAAGAACGTTTGAACTGCATTGTGGAGAAAGCAAACAGCTGTATCCCTAACAGATAGTTATAAAAATGTCAATTACTACTGTTTTTTATGTCAACTTCCATCCATCCGACCATTTTCTTAACGTGCTTTATCTTTTTTGGGGTTGCTGGGAGGCCAGAACCTGTCCAGGTGACTGCTGGGGGGAAGGTGGCATACACCTGAACAGGTCACCAGTCTATTATGTCAACTTGTAGTTCAAAATGTAAAAACAGCAAAATGTTCCTATATAGAGGAGAAAACGCTTCATCTTCTGCACCAAGTTCTTCACACTGAAGCTGTTGGAAGTGTCTCATCACCCAAATCCACCAGGACTCCCCCTCTGCACACCCCCGCTACATTGTAGTGTCACCACACCTTAAAGCTGACCTGGGGTCAGCTCTCTATTTCTCCCTGTGACAGGTATGATAAGACTGGACTGCAGAAAATACAATTCGTCATCATCCCTCTAGGGTCGGCGTGTCCATGTTTCCGTCTCACCCTTGGTGTCTGCATCCTCCACAGTAGATTGGCTGCCACCTTCCTCCCGGCACTCCCCAGCGTTCCCAGGACCACCGCTCAAACCATCAGGGGCTGAACGCTGCAGATCCTCATCATCTTCTTCAGCATCATCATCTCCTGATTCAGAAATATTCATATATTTTTAACCAAAGAACTTAAGACTTTTCAGGCAGTATTTCTCAATTATTACAATGATCATTTCTATTTTTAAAGGCTGTGATTTATCAGGATTTTGTGAGGAAATGCACTCAGGTGATCCATGTGACAAAGTGATCCTTGCTGTGTTGAATGTAACAAACATGGCAGTCCCTGCAGTCATGCGTTCCTGGGACAAAAGTCCCATTTTCTGCGACAAATCGGTAAATCAAAGAGACGGAGACAGACAATGCTCTATATGTGATGGGCGGCACTCAGCGCCTCCTTTCATCTCCTGATGTGGCACGCGCTACAACAAACCTTTATTAAAACAACAAGGAAGACAAACCCGAACCGAACTTGACATCCAGAACCAAGCAGACTCTCGCAAGTACTTGTATTACACTTGACTGATCCGGTAAATTAGAATAAGATCCCCGATTACGGACACTCTGGGTCCAGAAAGTTACCTCTCGGTTCGGCTTTACTTTAAAAACATTGGTGGGTGCCGCAAAGCTCCTGTCCTCTATCAAAAATCAAAGTAAAATGGCGAAGATTGGGCAACTGTAGGTAATTTTAGAGATCCCGCAGCGCTGAGAAACACCGCACGTCTCAGGAGAGAACGGAAAAACTCCCAGACGTTCAGAAAACACACTAACAGTTTCACCAGATTCCACAAAATCCACATTTATGTCGCCAAACAGCGACTACGAGCCGCTTTCAGAGCTCGTGCCGAGCGTGTCATCGGCTACCTGCTTCTCCTGAGCGCGCTCGCACGCGATTTATACTTTTTTTCTTTTCTTTCTTTCTTTTTTTTCTTCTTCTTGTCTGGATGCAGTGACAGAAGACCCACGCGAGACGTGCCGCGCGACGCCGCCGCCGCGAGCTGCGACAGGGGCACGCGGGGAATGACGGCGCGCGCTACTCACCGGTCCGCAGTGCATCGGACTCCCGGCAGCTGAGGCTCGACAGTTTCTCTCTTTTGTTTGGGTCTGCAGGGAGGTGGAAGCAGCCATTTTGCCCCCATATGCACCGACAAGCTAAGGCGTGACCAATCGAGTAAAGGAAAGGGAGGGGGGGGCACCGAGTGCCACTTTTACCGTGGGCACCGGGGACACTCCACGCACGCGCACACATAACACCTCTTGTTAAGGATGATTGTCTGTCTCATACCTGAGCACAGCTTTCATTTTGCATAAGAACAAAAGGCTGCAAAGTTTCACATTTTGACACAAAATTAGCTCAAAATAAAACTAATCTGGTTCTCCATGTTAATTTAAAACATCTTCTTCAGCTATCATCCACAAATCTGTCGGTTTGTGACGTATCTTGTTTTTAAAACATGTTTTTGTGCCTTTTGTTCTTCCTTACTATTTCTACTTTTTTGTCCTATATGTTACAGTGTTTTTGTTTTTCATCTCTCTAATAGCTTCAGCTTAGCCCTATGCTGCATTCACACCGATTTTTTTTTTATTCATGCTCAAAATCGCTGCTTGACACCTGTCCAAAAACGTGTTGATGCTCAAAGTTTACATTTTTTAACTCTAGGCCCAAATCACACCACAACGCCCAAAACGCACTGCTGCCAGGTTAACATGCTGGGCCTGACACTAAAATTGCACACTGGGATCCCAGATTGGGTCTGTTGCATTTTGAAACTGGAGGCCCCTGACGTGGGAATTAAGTTTGGCCCTTGGGCTACTGGGGTTGACGAGTGTGCATTTGTGGGTTGTCTGTACCGATAGGACATCTGCAGGATGGCCATACAACTATTTGATTGTCTAATTTCTTACTTTCTAACAGTAAGGTAAGGATCCTTAATTTATTGCGTGACACGAGCCCTTTGCTCAGTTTGCTGGATTTGGAAGGAGCTCAAAAACAAAAAAATCTGTTCTTAGAGTCTGAATTTTGCCTTCATAACCTTTACTTTGTATAAGTATTTGCTACAACCTGTACCTCATGCCCTGTACAGCATGCCCATAAAAAATGTCTATGAATATTTATGCTATACTGGATTACAGAGCAGTAAACAACCTTGATATTTAATGTGTTGCACCTGTGTGCCCCATACAGGTATGCCCATTTTTCTCCCAGACAATTCACATCCGCCCATAAGGGAAGTTCTTATTAAGGCTTACGTTATCTTTTTTGTCTTCTATCAGATGTTCCATTTTTTTTGTCCATCTTGTCCAACAGTACAGTTTATAAGATCTCTTTTATCTTATAAAAATGTTATGGAGTTTTCTGTTTATCGTTGTCTTGCTTTCTCTTATTCCTGTGGTAACTAACTTGTCTTTCCACATATGTTAGTTATAGATGTTTTTGTACATCCAGCTAGTAGATTATTTAAATGTTGTACACCAGACAACACACACAGCTACATTTAGAGCCCTTTTAGACTAACTGGTGCACACTGTGTTTCCTTAAATATTCAACTTGGCTGGCCTAGGGTGAAAGGTAGAGAATTTCGAATAAAACAACCAAAACTTCATCCACCTGAAAATAATGGTCTTGGTTTAGCTGCTTTAGTCCTTAGTTGTTCTGGTCACCACGGAGAGTAGACCTTTCTGAGTCTGGTTATGCTGTGAAGGCATTTTTCCCAATCTTTCATTTAGAGGAAGTTTTCTTTAGGGGTATCTATTGAACATTTACAGTACTTAGTCGATTGGTATAGATGTAAAACAACCTTGCCTTACTCGAATTATCTGGACAGATTTGGATTATAACACATGTACTAATATTGCTATAACTGATCTGATGTTTTTTTGTTTTTGTGTTGCACTTTGTGACAACCTCAGTTGGGAAATGGCACTTCATTTAGAAAATGAATTAATTCAAATGGAAATGAAATGGGATTTTTTATAGAACCAAATGTGAAGCTCAGTAAAAAAAGTAAGTGATACACGTATTTCAAAGTAAAGTTGAAAGAAAAAAGAAGCCAAAGCACAAACCCAGAGATGCATAAATAAAATAAACTTTTCACTGTCTGGTTGGCAAAATAAAGTGATAGTCATTTCTAACTATTTCTAAAGTTATTCTCAAAATTTGCACACTAGCTGAAACAAAAGTGTTTGAATGGCAGCTAAAGGTAACCATCCTCACCTGTGACTCGTTTGCCTGTAATCAATGTGTGTACACAAAAGCTCTTGGAGTTTCTGGGCTTCCAAATAGGCCCTTGCTTCCTTCATCCAGGGCTGAACTGACATTTTTGGATCCTGAGTCATGGGGAAAACTAAAGTTCTGTCAAAACATCTATGGGAAAAGCTAACTGAACTGTGCAAAACAGAAAAGAGATAAAAGAAAATATCCACAGAACTGAGAATGCCAGTCAGCAGTGTTCAAACTTTGATCAAGAAGTGGAAAATGATGAGTTCTGTTGAAACCAAACTACTGTCACAAAAATCTCTACAATAACTGCCACAAAAATTATTAGGGATGCAAAGGAAAACTCACAACTATCTTCAGCTGTGATCCAGGACTCTGAAAATCTTTGGCGTGGATGTTTCAAGATGTACAATAACGAGGCAGCTGAAGAAAAATGTGCTGCATGGTCAAGTTGTCAAAAAAAATGTTTGGGGGGGAAAATGGCACGAAATAGCTATCTTACAAAAAGCCAAACATCACAGAGACAAACCAATAAACTTGGACCAAAGTCATTAGGAGTGATGAGACCACATTTGGAGAGGAGTCAACAAGGCCTCTAATGAAAACAAGACGATTTCTACTGTGGAACACGGAGGCGGATCACTGATGGTATGGGGATGTGTGAGCTACAAAGGCGCAGGAAAAAAGATTATCAGAAGATACTGGAAGAAAACTGTCGCTCTTCAGCTCAGAGACTGTGCATGGGACACACTTTGACATTTCAACATGTCAACCATCAAAAACACAGATCAAGTCCACCTGCCATTGGTTCTAACAGAAAAAGGTGAAGGTTCTGGAGTGGCTGTCTCAGTCTCCTGACCTCAGTATTATTAAGCCTCTCTGGAGAGATCTCAAACAAGCAGTTCAAGCAAAACAGCCCAAGAATTTAAAGGAACTTGAGGTTTTCTACCAAGAAGAATGGGCTGCTTTACCGTTAGAGAAACTAAAGAACCTCATCAGCAAAGACCACAAGAGACTCCAAGCTGTTATTGATTCAAAAGGAGGCAAAACAAGGATTTAAGAACTGGGTCAACTTAGTCTCGACAATGCCAACATCAAGACAACTGCATAACTTATTAAAACAGTTTAGTCACTTAAGTGTTTGGTCTGTTTAAAAAACAAAGAATCCTAAGTGAAGATCTGGAGGGTTTTTTTTTTTTTTTTATCCAGTTGAACAAAGTTTACCAGACTATTTGGGTCAGAAAACACCCCAAAAATGTTTGGCCTTTTCAATCTGGCCAGACAATAGCTTGAAAATTCATCAGTAGCTACAACTTACCCTTAAAATCAACAACTGTTGACTCTATTTTTTGGATAGTAGCAGCAATTGCACATACCTCTCAAGTCTTCCTCTCTGTCCTTTTTCTTCCATTGATGGCAAGACGCTGAAGGCACTGCATTCAAATCTGACACACACAGAGTCCTTTTGCTTGTCTCTCCCTCAAGCTTGACTTTAATAATCCCATCTTTTTTTAATTTTTTCTCCTCGTCATCCTTTTCGTCTTCCTCCTCCTCCTCCTCCTCCTCCTCCTCCTCTGAGTAGCTGCTATGACTCCTGGGGGGTGCGGTGGGGATTACCAGGTCCGGCCGACTGGAAAAGAGTTCCCTCAGAATGTGTATCGGCGAGATGGTAATGTCCCAGTTCGTAATGCCAAAGTCACGGAGGTGCGCCCGAGCATGGCTGGACAGGCCAGCCCGGGTGTCAAAGCCGGCTTTGCAGAACTCACAGTGCATCACACTGAATGTGTCTGGATCAAAGTTGGCAACTGGGGACAGAGAAGCCAAAAGGACAATCAATCGTTTTAAAAAACCAAGTGCTTTGATGACATTGACCAAAGTAATCTTATATAATTATAAAATCCACACATTAATAACTTCAATGAAACACAATGCATTCCTATTATCCTTAGCAGCGGCTATGGTGAAGAGGTAGTTGACCTCTGATCAAAAGCTAGTAGGTTTGATTCCCACCTTGCCCACCCATGTGTTGACATTAGGACACAACACTAAACCCCGCGTTGCTCCTGGTGGTTGTATGTTGGTGCCAGACTAATGCTACATTCCCACCAGGCATGTGACACACATACAAGAATGCGTTTTCACATTGGACTGTTGCTACCAGGGAAAGGCTTGGTGCAAAATGTCAAAGCAGTGCAAATCTCGTGAATTTTGCTCCAGACTTTTTCTTTCACAACTGTTTTCCAATACATGAAAGACTTGGGTGAATCCGAATTGCGTCCCTACCCCTCTGGCTCCTCTCATTGCTTCATGTGTAGGGGTATTTGTAGCTCTAGTGGTGTCTGATAGTTCTTTTTTAAGGAAGAGCCATTGGGACTTGGGGCTGGCTATCGGTCTGTCAGTAGGATGACCCACATGGATGGAGGAGTAACGTTTTTCTTCATGTGGATGTGCAAACCGCAATTACTAATTTCTCCTCCATGATCAATTTTCAAGTGGTTGGCACTTCCATGAACTACAGGGGACATCATCCATGCATTACATAATTAATCACATAAATCAAAATCCCTGATTGGTCAAAGTTCGACCTGGTTTAACTTTCAATGCGCATTCAATGGCCACACTTTTTCTACATAGAGCCTGAAAACAGTCTTTAAAACGTGTAGTGATCGCAAGAGTTTGAATGTGTTTACATGGACTTTTCCTTGTGTGGGCGCTTGCACGTGCATTATAAAGGGCAGTGTGAACATCACATCAGTGTGTGAATGTGCATGGGTGTACTGTATAAATATACATCATTTACCAATTAAATTTTAGATTCTGTCTATTAAAAGCAGGCTCTACTTATCAGAGTGTAGCCCAATATTAAAATTAATTATTGATTTTAAGTAAATTGCCTTCAGTAGAGAACATTTCACATCAAGTAGAAAAACAAAGTCCATTTTTATCAATACAAGAACCAGACCGATTTTCCTTCTCTAGAAGTGTTCGGCTGGAACACTTTTGTTTTTATCTGTTCTGCTCCAACTGGTAGGCTCACACAACTATTAACTGGTTTTCCCTACTATAATCTGAATAATTTGGAAGTGAAGACTTTTGCTATGGCAATCCTGATCTTGTGGCTTTAATTTGCAGGAGCATCTTCATTGGCTGAAAAACCCATGATGCAACAGAAAGAAAAGATCTGAAATATTTTGTTGTGGTAAGGCTAAGAGAAAAATTATATTTTGTCTTGAAAGATAAACCTCAACGGGATACGAGTCATTGTTTTAGGATAAATAATAAAGCCGAATAAAGATACCTTTTTTCTTCTTTTTTTGATATGAGAACTTCTTCTCAATGGCGTTGACTTCTTCAGGTGAAATAAAGTGGCGCACATTGTAGCTGACACCCACTCGGTTCAGGTGGCCTCTCACGTGATTGGCAAGCCCAATTCCATTGTGGAAGCGATCAGGGCAGTAGGGGCATTTCTTCTCCACGGGCTTCAGCGCCTCTGCATCCTCCTCTGAATCGTCTTCATCTAAGATGTGCTGTGACAGGAAGTGCTGCATTTCTTCCTCGTCCACCTCGTCATCATTGCTGTCAGTTGGGGCCGGAGAGGCAGTGACCCTCATGCTCCTCCTCAAGAGGAAAACCTTACCATCTTTGTCCATTTCCTTCTTGTCTTTGTCTTTTGCAGCCGTTTTAGAGGGCAGTGCTAGTGTAGCATGGATCACTGAAGACTCTTCTATAAAGAAAAGACACAATTGCATCATAAAACCAAAAGTTTTCATCTGCTTTTACACCACGTGAAACACATCACTTAACTTTAGACTGCTCCTGTTTGACACTAGAAAACTACTATAAATCACATTAACCAGAGGGATTTTTTGATCTAAAGAATATAGGAGGGCATACTTAAACTTTGAACACTTAAAAGATCTAAAAGTAAACATATTAATTTCTCAGCCTAAAATATCAATAAAGTGCATGTAGCAGAACCACTTTTTTTTTGTGACTTGTGGACGGAATTGGAGATAGATTAGCTTACATTGTTAGCTGTTAGAAACTATAGTCAGATGGACAATCCATGTTCCCAATAGTCTTAAAAGTACATTTTATTGTACCAAGGTTCATGTAATCGTATTATTTGGGTCACTAAGAACTTATAATAGTTAAGCTAACAACTAGCCAAACTGAGGGTCAAAACTGGATTTGTGTTTTTTCTTTTTTTACTGCGTTGTTTTCATGACAGCTGCAGAAAGAGACATTTTAACAACATAAAGTCAAAACATGAAGGTGAGGAGTTGTTCAGAAAAGCAGCACTGAATGCTGCTCTACTTGCCTCCTTTAGCACCCATAAGTAGTCTAAGCTTAACGTCAAGGCAAACCTTGTTTCACAGTAACAAGTAAAGTATATTCTTTTGGGCATCTTGGGTTAAGACATATACTGATTTCCATGTCTCTACAATTAACTAACTTTTGAAATTTCCTTTAGTAACTTACCTTTATTAACCGCGTACATTTTTTTTAACATAGTCTGTTTCATCGTTTAGGTTGGTCCAGTTTTTAGCTAGATGTATAGGGTTGGTTCTTTAAGACAAAGGGGTAACAAATGTTTGCACTTTAACTTTGTTTTCAATAATGACTCCAGTCCTTTCTGTCTAACAGGATGACTCCTATTTTATGAGAAAGAGGACAATTATCCTATTTCCTGGTTAGGCGGACGGCTTTCAGCCAGTTTACACCCAGGGATTTAACCCATAACATCAGTAACCAAAAAAAAAACCATCAGAAATTTGTTCTGTGGGCTACTTGGTTTATAACATTTCCCACATATTTTTCCTTTTTAGGCAGAATTGGGTCTGAGATCTTCAAAAAGTATTAATCCATTTCTGGGCCATTCTGGGCCACAAATTTCTTGAATGCATGTAGGATTGCCTTGATAAGTTCCAACATGTAGGATTTCCGCCTGAGTGAATATTCTGAGCACTCCTGTGTCTCAAAATCTTTTCAATTAACAAGTCAAGATGCATCATCTAATAAAGTCCAAATAACACTCTTTTTTTCAAACCCACTCAGTTTTATAACACTGCACCAGAAAATTAGAGAAGATGTCATCTGTAGAATACCACGGCTGGAGCAACCTGGGTGAGCTGTTGGAGGCGGGACAGACCCCAGATAGGTCTCGAATGCTCAGCTGTTATTCCTCAGGCCAAATGCACTTGGTGCACAATTAGTGCTCCAGAAGCTTGTGTGGAGATCTGTCAAAAAACCCCAACCAACTCCTTAGGAGTCAACCATTGAGTAACAATGGGCATCTGTGGTGCAGAGTATCAGTCAATCTCTGATTGGAAGACTGCAGGTTTGGTTCCTCGCCCTGCCTGCCCATGTGTCGAAGGTGTCCTTGGGCAAGACAGTGAAACCCACATTGCTCCTGGTGGTTATAAGTTGGCGCCATCAGTGTGTATGCATGGGTGAAAGAGACTATGAAGTGCTTTGGGCCCTCTAAGAAGGTAGTAGAGCGCTATAAGCAGTAAGTATTAGCCACTGACATTCAACCATGTTTAGAATCCTTCATAATTGCTCAGGTCTCTAGCTTGGCTTTCCAGAAGGAAAGGTGTCCAGTTTAATACTCTGAGGACACCATGATGTCTAAAGGAAGTGTCCTCCACAAAGGTCAGAGGGCAAATCCTCAAGGTAGGGCTACTGTAGACAACCACTTTTATAAGTGGGAATGTAAAAGTACAACTATTTCAATGTAATGGACATATAGAATACATCTGTGATAACAACATTGTAGGACAATGATAATAAATTATACATTTTTGTATTCACAAAAATGTCACCAGCCCTGAAGTTTGTGCAAATCTTGTGAATTTTTGTAAATATTAATATCCTATTTGTGCTTTATCATTCAGATTGAAAGTCTTTATAATAGTCTGTCATCATATACAGATATTTAAAAAAAATTAGCTTAATAAACAATCATCACTAACATGCTACATCACAAGTTAGTTAGTTAGTTTGAATTGTTAATGTACACAAAATAACTGAGCAAATTTGACTGATTTCAGAACTTTGATCTTGCAAAGAAAATACTATATGTTTCATGCTTTTGTTCCTATAAAAAAATCAAATCGTGAAACTCACTGCTTTTACAGAGGGAATTGGCATGCTACTTGAGCTACAGCAAAATACTTTTAAAGACCCACTCCATTTAAAATTGTGTTTTTAACATGTTCTTGTGGCATTTCTGTCATAATAGAGGACATATATAAAGAAAATTAAGCTTAAAATTATGCTTCTGAGTGTTTCTTTAGTCAAATTTTTGTCAATAAGGAGCAGATAAAAAAAGTTAATTAGAAAAAGCTTTTAGAAGTGATGTAGGTGCTACAGTCGGCAGGCCACAAGCTCCCTGCTCAGCTCCATTCTGATGCTTGTAGACATATAGATCCATGTACGTCTTTGTTTTCCTCGTCTGACCTGATATCTGGATCCAAACTGTACACCTGGATAGCTCCGATATTGGGTTGCCATTTTTGTTGCACCAGTAGTGTTAGGTTGAGAGTGTGAGGGGCTGTAAGTGGGTGAGCATATAAACAAAGGGATGATGGGATAACAGTGGAGGCTTACTCCACGCTAACAGTCCCACCCTCAACTCAGAAGCAAATTTCTGAAGAAACTATGTCCTAAAAACTGACACATGTTTTTGATTTTGGCTAAAAACTGCATAATAATAATTAAAGGAACACTGGGAACGCTTTTAAAAAAGATAAGCTGATCGGAGTGGGACTTTAAAAGTATTGGTTTCTCGCAAGACAATGTAACATTGGCCTATAGTGAAGGTCATAATCGTGTTGGAGCAATTTCCCAATAACGGATGAAGTTCTGGACAATCTACGCTCAAATCCTCCTTAATATTACAGCTAATACTCTGATCCAATTTTGATTAAAGCATCCAATTGTCTTAGGACTTTTTTACCCTGACATCAGTGCTCACACTGAACCAATTTTCCCACAATAGCTCTGCACACAAACTCAAAAAAATACTGCTTGTGACCTTAAATGTTTTTGTGATGAAAATTAAAAGCAGTTTTTTCCCCCCCATAAACACATCCAGCAGATACAAAGAATTAAAAACATTCATTTAGAGCCAGGATTTAGTCATGTGAATGGTCTCTCAGTTTTCATCGCCTATAAAAGATCATATTCAACTCCTTAGTGGTAAAGGTATGGAATATTTGAACTGTGGCTGTAGTTTGGTGCTAAGTGGAAAAAGTAAAGTCGGTTTACTGTTGAAGCTGACAGTAAAACTTCAAGAACTGTCAGGGTGAAATATTTTAACAAAATAGAAGTAAAAGATGTTTGAAAGAACCCATAGTAGTGGAGCAACAGAGTTGGGTAATCATTCTTGCAATAGGTCACCCATTTAAAGTAAATAATGGGGCCATGTCGGAGGAATTAGCTAAGCCTCCTTCAGGTTTTATCTGTGAGCATAAGATAACATGACTCCTGCATTGTGTTTTTCGAGTGCCCTCTGCTCTCACCGGTGTTGGGTTTCGCTTTTGTTTGGGGCTTCCCTCCCACAGGTGAGTTTTCCTCAGAGGTAAGCTCCTTTCTGCGCTTTCGCTCCTGTTTTTCCCCTCGGCTCGACGAGTCATCGTCCATTTCAGGGTTAAACTCAGTCCAGGCAGTCTTGCCTCGCGTGCTAAATCTCCTGCTCCCTACCACCTGGCTTTTGGGTCGAGCTGCGGCACCGTCTGGAGCTGTTTTGTCCTCGGAGGCAGTGATTCCGTGCTGGCTTTTGCCTTGAGCTGCGACTGGGAAGGATCCGGACTCAGAGGGGTGAGGCCCTCCGTCATCCTGCTCCTCACGAGCAGACACGGAGTGAACAAGTGTCTGGTGTTCCCTCAGTGTGTGTAGACTTGAAGTCAGGAAGGCACAGTGACCACACCTTAGGGAGGTGGACGCCAAAGTCGATGCTGAGCCAGGAGAGGGGGAGTCAGCCTGGGGAGCAGGTTTTTTTCTATTGTGGGTCTTGGAGTGATTAGCCAGAGCCTGTGATGTTCTTGTGCTGAAGTTACACTTGGTGCAGACAAACCGGCGGCGGTAAGAAGACACGGTTCTGGTCTGAGCCGGGATTCCAGCCGAAGTCAAAGGCGTTGCGTAAAAGTCCTGGTCTGGTGTTGAAAGTGAAGCAGGAGACAGATGTGGAGATTTGACTATTTCTGGGTCTGACATTTTGCCTGCATTGGAAACTGGGCCTGCGTGTTGTGCAACGGCCGGCTGGGCAGGAGTCTCTTCATTTTCCGGCGTCTGTTTGGCGTTTCCATTCTCGTTCAGCTTTTCGATCTCCTCCAGGATCTTCAGGCGGGACTCGCAGTGCCGTCTGTGGTGGTCCGCCAGCGCCAGCCTGCTGGGCAGGTTCCACCCACACTCGGTGCACTGAAAACTCCTACCCTTCCCGCTCGCCGGCCCCCCCTGACATGCTCTGGCAGTGCTCGGCCATGTGCTCCTGCAGGTGGACCTGCTTTCTGAAGTAAATGCTGCACTCAACACAGGTGAAAACCGCTTCACCTGACTCTGCCGCGCCTACCTCCACCTCTTTGTACTTTTTCCCTCCTTTACCTCTCAGCTTTCTGGTCTCCGCCGGCCCCTCCTCAAAGCTGTCTTCCTCAAAATCATAAACCCCTTCCCCTGGGTGTCCACTCCTCGCAGCTTTACACCTTAGGGGGCTCCGTTTTGTCAGCTTTCCCGATTCAGATTTGCTCAAGCTTCTGAGTCCGGAGAAGGGCCGGAGCAGAACGCGCTTCTTTCTGCACCGCTGAATGAAGGTGCAGTGAGCCCAAGGGGCGGGAGGGGGGCTCTCTGGGTCCGAGTCCCCAGGGAAGGTGTAAACGTCTCTCTCAGGCGGCTGGATTTCTTTCTTCTTCGTCTCTTCCTCACTGCCCTCCTCCTCGGCCTCCGTTTGGGAGCCATCCTTTGGTCTGGGCAGGAAGGCCTCCCCTCTCTCAGAAACGTCCCAGACGCCGCCGTCTTCCACTGAGAAGAAAGCAGAGGTTTCCCTGTGAAGAACAAACATGCAGATGGATTCGGCTTCCTCGTTTTGGTGCCTACGTTCTTTCGGACCGAGCTGAGATGCATCAGTGCTCTGGCGGATGTCACTGCGTCTGTCCACAGGGGGCGACAGGCCCGTTTCACAGCTGAGGCGCCGTACTTTCTCTGCTTCGTGGTCATCTTTGCTGTCAAGCCTACGAGAAGGGCTAGAAGAAGTTACAACAGATTATTATTTTACATTTCAGACTTCTCATTCCTACCATCAGATGACAGGATAAAGCAATTGGAAATTGTGCATCTTTATTTATTTATGTTTAAATCCATTTTTTTTGGTAGAATTTTTAAAACTTTTCATTTAAAGAGATTATATTCTCTATTAAAAGCTAAAGTTGTAGCCTTTTTCTTTTGATGGAGGACATGTATGAAGAAAATTAAGCTCAAAATTACATTTCTGAGTATTTCTTTATTCTAATCATGAATCAGGAGCAGACAGAAAAAAAGCCGTTGGAAAAAGTTTGTCGGTGTGACATAGAAACTACTACGGCAAACCACAAGCTCCCTGCTCCGCTCCATGCTGATGCATCCACTTGCAGACAAATAGATCCATATACGTCTTTGTTTTCTTCGTCTGAGCTGCTATCTGGGTTGAAAACTCTGGGTATGGCTGCACATTATGAGGAAAACTCGTGATGTGCGAAATTAGTCATCAATTTTGTTACTACCATATCATTTGTGATGCATAAACAAGTAGCAAAAAAAATCGGTAAAATCATTCAAGCTTAAGATAGTTGTAGCGCAAACATTCAAGCTAACCATTTGTTGTATTTTACATGTGTATTGCACATATTGATATCACCATAAATGTTTTATTATGGCCTAGTTGGGGGTGTAGGCTAGTGAGAGAGTGCATAATCAGAGAGCTGTCATTTATGAGTGACGGGAAGGGGGGCTGGGTTGTTTCATGCCCGTGGTCCCGCCCACAATTCAGAGGTGAATTGCTAATGAACTGCTGCTCTGCAGAAATTGAAAACGACAGGGTTTTTTTTCCATCGTTTTGCCTAAAAAACGGCATAATCAAAACTAAACAACCAGCGGGAACGCTTTTTAAATAGATCAGAAGATGATCGGAGTGGGACTTAAATGTTTTTTTTTTTAATTCAACAAAATCTGTTAAGAAAAAAGCGTAGAAGCCTCCTAAAGTTCTGTTCGTTTTGCATGCACAAAGAACTGAATGTGACACAGATAGAGGGGAAAACATGTGTCCTCTGTGCTGTTTGACCTCACAGCCAAACAGCACAATTCCTCCCTCCTGCGCCTCCTCCTCACCTGAGTCCAGAAGAAGGAGATCCTGGGCTGTGAGCAGCCAGACCGTGAGGGTTAGAAAAGTTCTGTAGCTCCTCTTCTGACACATCACAGCGCACAAAACACACAACCAACAGAAACATCACAGCTCAACAGTTACAATCCATACCCAAGTTACATGAAGAGCAAGATGAGGGACTGCAAAACATGTATAACTGCAAGGACACAACAGTGAGAAGTGGGTTAGCTGAATTCAGGCTCTGGTTCCAGGAGACATGAAGAGTTACCATCTAGAGCTTCCTTCTCCGAGTCGGAGTCCCAGCTTAGGGAGGAGGTAAAGGCTGAGGACTTGAGGGTCCTCTGTGCGCTCCTCCCCGGCTCCGCTCCGGGCTGGGGGCCCTCCTGTCCGGCTCCGTCCAATTTAGAAGACATCAGGTCATCCTCCACGTCTGGAGAGCTCAAGGACTGGAAGATAAAAACACAATAAGTGTCTGCTGAAGATGGACAAAAGCAGGACGAACGAGGCTCACCTCTGAGGCGCAGTTGAGGAAGTTGGTTGAAGTTTGTGCTCCATCCAAGGTCGAGGGGTCATGCCTGGTCCCTGGGGTTCGGGGTTCTGGCTCCATGGTCCCCCACAGAACAGTCCCACTGGTGGGTAACCAGCCCACCTACATTGTGCAGCCTGCAAGCAACATCAACAGTTGCTAACAACTTTGCTGTGCATCGACGCACCACACAAGACAAAAAAACAGGTGGTCTTCGATTCTGCAGAACCGGCTCAGGGGTCTGACCCACTTTCGCAGCACCGAGCTGGGCGGTTACATAAAGAAGTGGCCTTTCTGCTCAGGCCCGCGTCCCGCCTCCACAGCTGCCCCTCTCACAGCAGGAAAATGCCCGGACGCGTCAGGCTGTCGGGCGGCCAGCTCGGAGCGGATCGCACCGGCCCAGCTGCCGACAGCCGACGGGACGAGCCGGCCGCCACGTCCGCCGCCGCCGCTTCCGCCGCCGCCGCCTTCAGAGTGCGGCTTCGGTAGAGGAGTAGGAGGGGGGAGTTACTCACTGAGATCGGCCTGGTGTAGCAGGAGAGGGGGGCTGGCGGCTCAGGCGCCGCTCGTCATTCTTTCCGAGCGGAGCCGAAGCTTCGAGCCGCGCGCGCGACGCCCGCGCGAGGCTCCTGCCGCCGCGGCGGGGAGAGCGGCGCTGCTTTCACGCTCGGCTCGGGCTCTCTGCGGGGAGATGCCAGGCGCTGGACTCCATGTTATTTGGCTTGCAGGCGGGCACGCCACGGCGGCGTACGTAACGTCGACGGGGAGGGCGACGGGAAGAGTTTGGAGGAACGCACCGGAGCGACTTTTAGGAGTTCAACTCTCACGGAGTCAAATCCTCGGGATTTTTTTACCGCTTTCCAGCTTTTATATCCAGACTTTTTTCCCTTTTCGAGCAAAATTTCAACCTCCATCTTTATCAAATAAGGACACACTTGTGAGCTCTATTGTGCGTTTTCCTCTTTAACCTTCAATTTGATTTACATGAGAGAGAATTGGTCGCTCAGGTTTCGACTTAACCTGTCACATGCCTGCGCGCGCGCTCATTACTATAGAATAAAAGTTTATCTTTGTTAACAAAGCACACGCAGACTCACTGATGGTAAATGTATGTATTTATTGTAATTTAGTCAAATTGCTTGTTTTAACTTTGTTCTATTCACGCTGTAAATAATAAACTTCTAATTATCAAAGGGACAAATAACGCCCTCGTTCGGTGATTGGTGGAACTGCATCATCATTTATGGCTTAAAAAAGTTTCTTTTTTTTTTTTTGATTGATTGATTGATCTCCTTTTATTTTCCAACACACAAAATAGCTAAATAAACACGATGAACACAAAGTGAAAAAGTGCTAGAAAAGGAGTGTGTAGAAGAAAAATCGTCTAAATTCCCACATATCTTACTATATTTTATCCACACATTTTTATGCATTAACATGTAAATATTAGTCAAATGAACACAAATGAATTTACGAAGCAAATAGCATCAAGGTACCAAAATAATATCACAAAGTCATGATTGTCCGTATTTGGTTTCTCATTTTCTAATTTAAACGTTTTCAAAATTTTCCGTTTGTATTTTTGTTACATTTTTACTTTTCTCAACGCTTTCCTACATTTTATTTCACAACCTCATCCCACAGTTAATTAGTCTAATACACGTATTAGATTGGTTGGTATTACCTTCCATGTTTTAACGCAAAAACTTTGTATTTAATGTTATATTGTGAGATGTAAACACTTCTCTGATGTAAAATCTTTCACAAAACACAAATATTCCGACAAGGAAAAGTATTTTTATTTGATCGAAAATAATAATTTAGTAACTATTTTTGACAGATTGGTGGCACATGAAATTGTCTTTTGAAAGAGTTCAAAAATAACCTTTAAAATGTCAGAATTGCTATCAGGAGTGTGATATTTCATTATATTCCAAGAGAAAGAGGTCTCCAAATAATAAAAGAGAAAAAGAAAAACTGTCAACAGCTTTGATGTAGATGTTGAGCCCTTGATCAAGGAGAATACAAAAATCCACGTGAGAAAAAAACAAACATGCTAAGAAACCCGTGTTTTAATCTGTATAAGTAACTTATTTTATTATTATTATTATTATTTTATTTTTTTATTTTTTATTTTTTGGGCTGCACGGTGGAGCAGTGGTCAGCGCTCTTCTCTCACAGCAAGAAGGTTCCCGGTTCAAGTCCTGGCTGGGGGACATGAAACAGTGTTACCAATGAGGGACCTTTCTGTGTGGAGTTTGCATGTTCTCCCTGTGCATGCGTGGGCTTTCTCCGGGGATTCCGGCTTCCTCCCACCGTCCAAAAACATGCTTCATAGGTTCATTGGTCACTCTAAATTGTCCCTAGGTGTGGATGTGAGTGTGCATGAGTGTGTGACTGTGGCCCCTGCGACAGACTGGCGACCAGTCCAGGGGCGTCCCCTGCCTTCACTCATAAGTAGCCGGGTTAGGCTCCAGCAGCCCTGTGACCCCGAAAGGGATAAAGCGGTTTAGAAAATGAATGAATGAACTAACTTATTTCAACGCTCTGTATTAATTAAGCAAAAAGAAGAAATTAGTTGATTAAATCAAAAGTTTTAAAACAATCTTCACAGCATAGATTAAAAATTAGAAATATTTTCATTTGAAAACACTTTTTCTGAAATACCAACATGGAAGCACAGTAGTGGTGAGATTATGGTATGGAGCTATTATGGTGTAATTTGTGAATAAAAATTATGATGAGGGAAAATTGAAAGAAAAAAGGATTCTGAAATACTTGAATGTATGGCAATCTTAACATATTTTACAAGTTAATTTCTTGATAAAGCAGTATTTTCTGCAAATTACGTGTTTAAAAAGTAACTCTGACAAGTGTCATGGTCTAAAGACAAAAGATTTTCACCAAATATATGCGTGAGAAATGTACTGATTAAAGCACACAACTGCATCAAACAGCAGATGAGAGGAAGAGCGAGCTTTTATTTTGAAGAAGACAAAAGTTTTATTGAAGGAGCATCTCGTTTGGGTTCTTCTTCAGTCTCCTTTATGGCTGGAAGAAATATACAGAAAATATTTGTCAAATTCAATTTTGTTTAGAGAGCACTTCTCCTGTTACAGAACACCTTAAAGTGTTTTACATTAAATTATTAGAAAATAAAATAACATTATAAATTGTTATTTTAATAATGAATAACCAACACATAAACGTAGAAAAACAAACAGGAAAAACAGTCCACAAAATCAAATTAAAACATGAGGAAATGTAAAAAACTCATTAGAAGAGATGAGTTTTAAGTTTTTTCTTGAAAACTTCCAATGTGGATGAAGTCGTGACATCCTCTGGCAGGTTGTTCCACAGGCCAGGCCAGGCTGGAATGTGGCCTCGCCTGTGGGTTTTTGTTCTGACCTTTAGGATCACCAGCAGACCTGCACCTGAGGACCTGGGGGCTCTGACTGGAAGGGTCATGCACTAAACATATTCAGATTTCCTCATGACAGAAAGTAGCCAACAAACAGAACCTTTTTTCTAGACGTTTTCTTACATTGTTTGTTTTGCCTCGTCAGCATTTTTGTTCTTAAAAAGCATAAAAAACTAATTTCTGGTTCTAAATAATACTTATTAAGGCAGAGGAGATGAATATAACAACCGGAGCACTGAGAGAAGTGCATAGAAACAGCAGATATGTGGTTTTGTGAGTTTTCTTTCCAAAGACAATTCCTAAAGGCCCGCTCTGATGAAAATCAAGTTTTTGGTGTTTTTAACATGTTCTTGTTGCATTTTTCTGATAGTGGAGGACAGATATTAAGACAATCAAGACTTAAAATAACTTTACTGAGTATTTCTTTGGTCAAATTGTTGTGAATCAGGAGCAGATGAAAGAATACAGTTTGAAAAAGGTTGGATGTGTGACGTAGGAGCTACTACAGCTACAGCTACAGCTGAAATGTAATAGCTCCCAAACTGGGATGGCAACTTGAAACCCATTCACCGTCCTTACCTGATAGTGTCCCCAGGTTGAGATCTCCTTGTAGAAGGTGTTTCCGGGACAGGAGGTGCTCACCATCTGCCTGTGCCCCTTCAGGATGTAGGAGGACACAAGTTGCCCTCCTGCCACGGCGCAGGAAGCCAGCTGATCCCTTACCATCGCCATGGAGTGCTGACTGGGCAGAGTCGAGGTGTAGTCCCCGATGAAGGAGACGCCATAGCCTTTGGAGTTGTAGCCCCCAGTGTGGGCTCCCTGCCACTTCCACCCGCGGCCCTCGTAGATGTTTCCATCCGAGCCGGCGACGAAGCTTCAAGAGCACAGCAGGAGTCTGAGACAGCTTTAGATGACCTCGTCTTACTGTCTTGCGTCCATTACCTGTATCCAATGTCATCCCAGCCGTTGGTTTCTTGGTGGAAGCGCTGCATGGAGCGCATGTCTGCAGAGCATTGCTCAAAGGTCAAGCAAGGCTGGCTCGGGTTGGCGGTGTGGTGGATAAACAGGTAAGTCAGAGGCAGAGACAGGAGGGTGGGGGTTCCTATGTAGGGGGCTGCACCCCACGTGCATCGAGCAATGATGGGGGGACACTCTGGAGCACATGGAGAACAGTGATTAGCTTGTTACAAATGATTCCTCCTCCTCCTCCTCCTGTTTGCTCACCCATGAACATGTGGATGAACTCCTTCATGCTCTCCTTCACCGCAGCCATAACCCGCCTCTTCTGCTTGAGCTCCATCTTCACCCGGCCCTCCAGCTTCTCCTGCAGCTCCAGGGATTTAGCAACCTGCCGGACCAGCACTGGAGGAGCCACCAGGATTTTGAAGAGCTCCCTGCGGCGACGGCTGATGAGGCGAGGGGCGCCGTCCATTCCTCTGGCGTCCAGCTGGTGGAGGTAGTAGTCTGTCAGGAGGCCGCTGAGCTTCACAGACTCTCTAGGTTTGGCAGAAACCTCCTTTCCCAGAATCACGCCGTCCATGCCGCCGTGGACCTGAGCTGCGGTGAGTGTGGACGCGGCATCTGAGAGGGTGAAGACCTGAGGGGAGGTCAGGTCGTCCCAGCAGCCGTCCGTTCCAAGAGGCCGCGAGCTCTCAGAACTCCGTCTGACAGAAACACCAAGATCTCGAGCCAGAGTGAGCTGGTAGAGTCCTGGGACACGGCCGGGTGTCTTGGACAGGAAACCAGCCTCGATGCCCAAGAGGAGCGGACCGACAGCCACCGTCATCCCATCAGGAGTCAGAACCACCCCCTCTTCTCTGGCTCCCTCCAGCACTCTGTGCTGCACAGCCTTCCGCAGGTAATCTGAGAGCTTAGCATCCAGCTCAGAACCACTGGAGTCTGCATCTGGAAGAAAGTACCGAACAAACGCGTCGTTGAGGCCGGCGGCCCGGCGCAGGACCCTCAGCACCTCCACCGACTCCAACTCAGGGTTCTCATCCTCCACCTGCTGCACCGCCTTAATGAAGTCTCTCATGTGACATGAAAACAAAGCTGGAGGCAAACAGAAGAAAAGAAAACGTAAACATGGGTGCATGTGACATTTATCTCAATTTCCCATGAACCCTCTCAGCTCAGTTTCAGTATCTCTTTTATTATGAAGTTTGGAGAAGGCGTGGTTTCAAACATGAAGGTTTCCTTCATTGCAAAAAACACGGACAGACAACATATCTGCTTTTACATGCTTTTGTTTTACCTTAAAGACTGCAGTCAATTTACATATAACCTTATTATTTTAGTTTTTTTCTCCAATTTTGAGTTATATGATTGATTTTTTTTAAAATACTGATCCTTTTGAAGACATTTTCTTTGTTCATTTTTAACTTATTTTTTGAATTAATTTCAGCGACTAAAAGATTTTGCAGCATTTAAATTAGTCAAATAAATCTAAATTTAGAAGGTATTATAATTTAGAAGCAAATTGTTGAGCGACAAAAGTAAGAATTGCATACAAAGCCAACAGAAATTGTTAATTGTTATTTGTTAATTGTTGCAACATTAACACGACTTCAAAATAAATCTTGCAAAACTGGAAAACCTTTTAATCCAACATTTTAAAAGGGACAACATGCACTATAAGCAATAAATGAACTTAAAATAAATCAACATTGAATAAATAAAGAATATTTCAAAATAAATATCTAAAAAAACATTTTGTTTGAACTTTTTCTGAGCTATTTGATTTTTAAGAGCATAGAAAATGTTATTTGCGCATTTATGATGTGACAAAAGTTTTGATTTTTGTCAGTAAACATGCACTGAAATGTATTTTTGTCTGAGTAAGATACAAAGCACACTAATAATTACTCAATAGAACACAAAAAAGTTGGAAATCTCAATTTTATCCATTTCCAATCCTTCCTAAACGATGGTAATCTAGAATAGGATTACCGTCTGCGTGTGTGCTGACCAACAACACCACAACAGCCAGGGCGAGTTTCCAGCAGCCTTCCTCCATCCTGGTCCGTGGAGATTTTCAGCTTCTAGTGTGAGCACCAGTCTTTCTCTTCTCATTTATGGACGTTGATGAGGTTATGTAATGGACATGGTCACGCCTGCTTTTCATCTGTATGCACCCGGCCGAGCCAAGTGGGAAGCAGGCACCTGCCACACGAGAAGTCAAGGTCTTCCTCTGTGGCAGACATTTTCAAGAAATTCCGGACTTCTGTAAATATCCAGACATCTGTGTCAGCAATAATCAAATCTGAGAGAAAACTAGCATCAACTTTGCAACCTAGGGACACTCTTCTGGGAAGCAAGGCTGCACAACAATCATAAAGTATACAAACATGATTAAAAAGTGAGGAAATCCCAAAACTATGACTTATGCAAACTGAAGACTTCCACATGGCCAGGTACAGTATGTTAGTCTCCCTCTGCATATTTGTGTTGTGTGCAAAGACCGAAAGTTCCACAAACCATGTTGCAGTCAGTACCCAAAAGGATTTACTCTGTGTGTTATATGGAAAATCCATTGCAGAAGGTAAAGCATGCAGACTGGAAAGCCCACATTACTATATTACTTCATAACAGGAAGTTCATATGGGGAAGAAACATAAAACTGAAAATATGTCCAGGAGATAGAGAACATTTTAGCGCAAGGTACAGTGTAAAACAGCAGAGGAAGCTGGAAGACTGACAATCAAACAATTTGCTTGTGCTTTTTCATCATCCTTAGTCAAGTTTTTGCAACAGAAATCGGATTTATGGTGAAATGTGTGGTTGCATCTCACTTTCTAAAACTCAATTTTCCCTCTGCAAATAGTTTGGTAACTTTTATAAGGAAGAAACTGTTTCATAAAAAATACATTAAATAAATACACTGAACAACAAATGTAAAACTACTAAATAAGCACTTAATAACTGCAACTGTTAAAATAATACAAAGAAAACCAACAGAAACTCACATTTTTTTAATGGGGACTCCGCTCCACTAGGGGGCGACTTCATAATTATTAAATATTAACATCTGTCAGGAAACGTAAGAGGAAAAGCAAACTAAAAGCTACGCTGAAGCAGGTAGAGCTCTAACAATGTGGGTTTTTGAAAGAAATTGTATAAATAATGTGTTTGATTTGTTTAACTGTATAATTTAGCGCGTGCTGTGAATAATGCACGTTGTTGCTTTTCAGCCTTTTGGCAGCTGAAGGAAGCGGGCTAACATTTACAGCTAGCTAGCTGTCGGCTACGACCACCTGATAGTTTAGAAACAGAAATTTGATAGAATATAATTATTTTTATGGAAACGTTGAGAGAAGATTAAGAAGAGTTGACAGAGCCCAAAAGAGCTGACAAATCAGGCGGATTGTGATACTTTTTGTGCGGAGCTGGTTGAACAGAACAGGGTCAGTGTCCAGCAGCCTTCATCCATCCTAATGACCGGAAGCACAGACATCCCACATGAACAATTTAAAACTTGTAATTGTTTTAATTTTAGACATTCAAGTAACTCCTTAATACACGTAAACCAAATTATAATTTTGTATTTGTACACGTTTTATGCTAAAATCTGAAAATCATCCGCTGTTAGCATCTCCTTTTGTTTTTAGTAATGGTTTTTGTAATATTTGCATCTAGTGAACCCTTTTTACTAAATGTTTTTTAAAAGATGCAGCTAAAATGCTCATTTTGCTTAATAAAAGTTTTGTAACTAATTAATGAAAGTAGGTAATGTTAGTTAATTAGTATTATTATTTATTATTTATTTTTTAGTAAAGGAATCAAAAGTATGTTAAGTCAATATTATCTCCTACAGAAAATGGACACGCGGTTTACTCGAGGGAAATCCACCATCCTGGAGCGACCTCTGACCCGACCCAAGACTGAAGTGAGCCTGAGCGCCTTCGCCCTGCTCTTCTCAGAGATGGTCCAGTATTGTCAGAGCCGAGTGTACTCCGTGTCCGAGCTGCAGACGCGGCTCTCTGAGATGGGTCAAAGTGTGGGAGCCAGCATGCTGGACGTCCTGGTGCTGAGAGAGAAGAACGGGAAAAGGGAAACCAAAGTCCTGAACATGCTGCTCTTCATTAAGGTGAGCAGAATTCAACCATAGACTTGATTTGATGTCATCTGAGCGGTTCATGAGGTGTCTTTGTCTTAGGTTAACGTCTGGAGGTCCCTGTTTGGTAAAGAGGCAGATAAGCTGGAGCAAGCCAACGATGATGACAAGACCTACTACATCATTGAGAAAGATCCACTCATCAACACGTACATCTCAGTTCCCAAGGAGAACAGCAGCTTGAACTGTGCTGCCTTCACGGCCGGCATCGTGGAGGCCATCCTCACACACAGCGGCTTCCCCGCCAAAGTCACTGCTCACTGGCACAAAGGCACCACCCTGATGATCAAGTTTAATGAGTCTGTTATAGTCAGGGACAAGGCTTTGGACGGCAGATAAAAGTGACTTCACGGTGTGTGTGATGATCTGAATGAGAAACCTTCAGGTCCAGTCAGGAGATTATTTATGGTGTGTGACTGAAACCGGTTTACTCTGCAAATGAATGAATTAATGAATGACAGTGCTTCACTGAAACTCATGTAGAACACAAAACATGCACTTATGAATCATATCTAACCTACTAAACCTTATATGGTGGCACAAGCCACAAGTCACACATGTTCTGTAAAATATTAATCTTGAAATCAAAACTTCACAACATTTTGGACATTCAGGACTTAGTATATTTAGATTTCTCAAACCTACAATTCCCTCTATTTGGTTAAAAATGGCAGAAAAGGGGGAAAAAATCAATGAAATCTCCCAAACAAAGTAATGAGTTCTGATTTAACAAAAAGTTGAACTGTTTATGCCATTTATATCAATTCAGTATAATGTTTTTTTTTGTACACCCAGATGTTTATTTTTTGATTTCATTCCAGTTCAGTGCATGTTTATGCATGTTTTTGTGAATGTGAAGCATTTCTTATTATGTTTGAGTTTATATTTCTGGAATAAAATACTTTTACTAATTGTCAATGTTAAAAGTTCAACAATTTTTCAAAAAAGTTGATGAAATGCAATTGCTCAAAAAGCTTTACACTAACTGCCAGGCACAGTGGTGGATCATGATTTTGCCTTCTTTTGTAGCTGATGATGCTTTGCCGTATATTAATTGCAAACGTCCGACACCTTTAACTGAGTTGTAAAACACAAAATATATAATATTTAAAAAGAAGTAAAACCAAAGTGCTGCAAACCTAAAGGCAAAGCTTACACAATCTCAGAAGAGTATAAATGTTCAAAACAGAAATACCTTTATGAGCTGAAGCTAAACACAACTTTTTGTTAGAAATGTATTATTGGCATCAAAATAATCACACATAGACACTAAAGCAAATCCTGAGAGGTCATCTGAGTGGCAAGAACAATGTCTCCGCTATCAACATGCCCTGCTGGTCATCAGAGACCCTGCAGGCATAAAAAACTGACCAAACTAGCAGATAAAGGCCACTGACACCCTGACAATGAAGATTTGTATAAAGAAAAGTGGGATTAACCTCCAAACAAGCACGCTGAGACTAAGCAGAAGAAGGGAGATTGAGGACATAATGTAATCCAAAGTGCTGTATACAAACAATGAATAACATGAAAAAGCATAATAATGTAAAATTCAAGACGGTAAACACATCAGAAAGAAGCTGTGATGAATTTACTTTTTGAAAGAGTCACATGTTGAACAATTATAAAAATATGGAATTTTCTTCATCCAAAACAGCCAAATGTTGCAAACTAGCAAATGTTGGGGTCAACTAAACAAAACCGACAACACTTAACAGTAAACATTAGACAAAAAATGACATAAAACTGATTTAACGAACTGACCTGAAGGCACATCGGGATTGTTAGATTCTGGCTTATCAGACCATTGACACAACCTGGAAGGAACTATTCTATTCAAAATACAAATATGTCCTAAATAAAAATAATTCATTAATTAATTAACCCCAACCATCCTGTCTCTTCTAGAAATTAACCGAGAAACACTTAAAACTTAGCTCTGAATAGACATGGTAGTGCTGGACAAGACGGAGAAGGCTGCAGTGATAGATGTGGAAATTCCAAGTGAAAAGAAGGGAAGAAGAAACATGACAGATCAAGAAAAACATGGTAACACTCAAGGCTGTGACCCCCAGATCTGGCGGATGGCTTGAACAGAGACCAGGATCAACATATAGATCTCAGACCACAAGAGTGGAGTCCAAGGAGGAGCTAAACTGCTGCGCAAGACCCTCAAGATCCCAGGATTCTGTTGGAGGACCTAACCTTCAGAGACCCTCTCTGTGCAGTTTTTGGTGTGTTAAACGTGTTCTTGTGGCATTTTTACGATGATGGAGGACATTTTTATAGAAAGTTCAGCTTAAAACTGAATTTCTTTATTCAAATAGAATTGAATCAGGAGCAGATGGAAAGAAATGCTTGATTACATTTAAACTTAGAAAATACGCTGGGTGGGCCACAAGCTCTGCTCCGCTGATGCATCCACTTAGAGACAAACAGATCCATGTGTGTCCTTGTTTTCCTCGTCTGAACGGGAATCTGACTCAAAACTTTACAGCTGGATTGCTCCAATATTGACATTTGTTGTACCAGTAATGAATGGTTGGGGGTGTGAGGGGCTGAAAGCTAATGTAAAAAGTGTAAACAAAGGGATGATGGGAAGTAGCGGTGGGGTTGCTCAGTGCTCATAGTCCGGCCCACAGCTCAGAGGTGAATTTCTGATGAACTCCTGCCGCTCTGTAGAAATTATGTCATGGAAAATGACACAATTTTTGATTTTGTCTAAAATAATAATTAACATAATCATAATTAAAAGAACACTGGGAATTATTTCAGAATAGAATTACAAAATGATGACAGCTGCACTGGGAAAAAATAATTTTAAAAATTGAAAGAATATAGACCCATAAAAAACAAATGAGTAAAATAAACAAACCTGTTATGCAAAACAGAAAAAAACATGAACATTCCCGGGAAACAAGTAATATGGAATTATTTTCAAAAGTACAATAAATATTTAAACACTGTGCTAGTTAACATATGTGTCTAGTGAGTTTATTTAGTGTTTTATTAATGTATCTTTGTTTTTTTATCTTAAAACGAGTAGGATGTCAGGATGAGTTACAGACTTCCGCAGTGTGTCAGGATCAGACTGGTCACGTGATCAAGTCACGTGGCTTCGAGGAAGCTGCTGTGTTTACCTGCGCGTCCTCTCTCCACTGCGACACCTAGAGCGCAGCTTTTTATTTGATCTTGATTGTTTTTGCTCCCACCGAGCGCGTTTGGAAGATGAACTCGTCTTTTTCCCGGTTTTGGTCCCGGTGATGCCCCCGTTCATCCCCGCTATGGCGTCTTCGAGCTACACCTGCGTCCAGGACGAAGGATCAGGTCAGTCAAGGCAGCATGGGTTGTCCCTGCGGTTCTGGTTCTGGTTCTGAGGCAAAAAAAAAATATTTGAGATATTTAGGAAAGACGTCGCTTTAATGAATTACACGCACTAATACATCAACCGGGGATTCAAATAAAACTTAACTAAAAAGGGCAAATACTCGAATTACTAATTACTCAAGTAAAAAAATAACTAGTGGATTACTGTTATTATTACCGTACTCAACTAATTACTGAAGAAATTATATATTATTTATCTGTTATATAAGAAGACCAACCCAAAAAAGAAACGTAAATCTCCGTACATGTGTCTATTTTTGACATCAATAAGGATGTTAGTGATGCCTGATAGAAAACAGTGATAATAAAAACAACAGAGATTAATATAACTATACTTAAAGTAAACAGTAAGATGCAGCTAAGTTAGTCCCAGGATTACAATCGTTTAAAATGGGCTTGATTAAATTTGGTGTTGATTTATGTCAAGCAATCAAAGCGAGCAAAGCACAAAAGAAGACCAGCGTACGGTGGCTCTGAAGTTCAAATCACACCAACAAATTCAGCGCAGAAACATATCAAAGATCACAGCTCCAATTGAAAAAGCAAAAAAACACAATGGCGGTTAATTAAAAAAACAGAATTACAAAAATGTGACATGAAAAAAATAAAATATTTAATACTTATTTTGTTTTATTTTGTACAATAGATTTCAGAAAATCCTTTTTTTCTTGTTTTATTTCCTTGTATTGTTTTCTGGAATTTTGTTTTTAATTTCTAAAACAAAATGTCGTTATTTTAAAAATCATTTTAAGTGAAATTTATTATTACATTTTAAATTTTGCTTATGTTATTGTGATCTTTAATATGTTTTTTGCATTGAGTGATTTGTTGATGGGATTTGCACCTCAGGGCCACCGTACAAACAAGAGAGATGTACATACATACATAGATTTATCAAACCTAGGAGAATTAATCATTATTTGATTGTAAGATACGCATTTTAAAGTAAAATAGATACATACCCATCCACATACTGATCTCACCATAATAACTTTGAATTAAAAAAATCCTATAGATTGTAGACATGACACATTTAATCCATGAAATGTAAAGTTTGTCAAAAACTGTTGAAAAGGAGTGGTAGGAGGCAAAACTATACATTCCCACTCATACTATCCTTTACCTAAATATAAATATGCATTTTCTAAACATACAAATCATATTCTGGTTCATAACTTTAAATTAATGGCATTGCATTATTCCAGCAGTCATTGTACAAATTAAAATGTGTGCTTTATTACTGTCATCAGAAAAGATTATTACAGTATTAAAAAATGTAAGTCAGTAATCTAAGTAAATTATTACGACTGAAAAACAAATGAGTTTACAATTACTTAAAAGGTTTGCTGACAGAAGAGTTTTATTTTTAGGTAATGGCCAATATGTAGAAATTGAACATGTCTTTATCACATTTAGTTTTTGCAATTATTTCTGGAAGTGAGTCCACATATGTCCACATCCACTGGAATCTGACTGTAAAGTTTAAACTGGACGATATGTAGAAAAAGGCAACATGTAAAATTAATTTACAGGGGAAAAAAATATCAAAACGACAACATTTCTTTAACCTTCCTTGTGTTATATTTCTGTAAATACTCTGGTAACTTATATTTTTATTTTAAGCAACAAACAGATCAAGCATCCGTTACCGTGGTGACAAGAGTCACGTTTTATTTTTTTTTATTCTGCCATGGTAACAGCCTTAAAGATGCTGATCCAGTCTCTCAATTAGCACAAAATGATCTCATGCTAACTGATGTTTTTACTTTGAGGAATCAGTAAAGCTTTGACATATTAAATATTTATTTCAGACCTACATTCATTCTTTATATTTGCTGATCCAGAAATGATTTAAATCCTTTTTTCTCAGAGAAAGATCGTCTGCTCTCCTGCCCAGCCACCTTTGGGTCCCGGGATCCGTGTAAAAGTGGGAGCCCCCGTCCCAGCAGCCTCCACCAGCAGCTACAAGATGAGGAAGAGGAGGAGGAAGCTCTGAGGAGGAAACTGAAGTACTTCTTTATGAGTCCGTGTGACAAGTATCACGCTAAGGGCCGCAAGCCATTCAAACTGGGCCTGCAGCTGCTGAAAATCATCACTGTGACTGTACAGGTGGGTGGAGCTCCATCATATGTCCCCTCAAAGGGTGGTGTTCAGGAATGCTGCCGAAGATTTTTACTTTTTTTTTCTGCTTTGGTTCTTAGTTGGTGCTGTTTGGCCTGAGCAACCAGATGGTCGTGACCTTCAAAGAGGAAAACACAGCAGCCTTTAAGCACCTTTTCCTGAAGGGTTACCAGGACAACGCCCCTCTGGCTGTGCACACACAGGCCGAGCTCCGCAGCCACATCAACCACACCTTAAAGCAGGTAAGTCTACATGTCATTTGTCATGGAAAAAATGGGTTTGCTTTAGCTGATCTCAGTTTTTTGTTGTTGTTCAGTACTTGGCTCTGCCGCAGATTGCTCTGGGTCGTTACGCTTATGTGATGGGAGTGGGTGTGAAAGGCAGCGCTCTCTCTCTCTGCCAGCGGTACTTCAGGAGAGGCAGCATCGAGCCGGTCAACGATACCTTTGACATTGACCCACATGTTCTCACAGGTTGGAACTTTTTTTTTAAATCCATTTGGACCTTAAAGACTCACTCGGATCATCTTTTGATCGTTTTTATTTTCTTTTTATATATATGTGCTCCATCGTTAGAAAAATGCCCCAAAAACATGTTAAAAAAAACACCCTTTTCTTTTGAGTGGGTCTTTGAGATTCTAAAATTGATCTTTGACTGAGCTGGAAACATCTCAGCCATCATGTTTATTTTTAGCATATTTTTTAGCAGCAGCGTATCATTTTGGGAATGGAAATATTTGTGAGCACCTGCTGGTTTGGCAGAGATTTCTCTGCTCCAAAATAGAGCTTTGCAGACGTTACAAGAAGGAAATTCTGCGGTGGGATGGGTTCAAGGACAACGTAGTGCAGGAATCACGTGACGAAATCTTCGGAGCGTAACTTCCTCGTGTTCCTTGTTTCACTTCCCACTTTTCTCGTTTTTCAGATTGCCTTGGAGTGAATCCTGCCACAGAAGATTCCACTCCGGAAAATGGCAACATCCAGAACTTCACCCTTCAGTTTTCCAAGTTTGATTTTATTTGAATTCAAGCATTGTTCTGAGGTTTCACCGCGAATCCTGGAGTCTCAGCTCATCTGCTGTTGTTGATGTTTCCTCTAGGCTGATCAATGTAACTATTGACTTCCAGCTGAAAGCCATCAACATTCAAACCATCCTAAACAATGAAATCCCAGACTGCTACACCTTCGCCATCACCGTGAGTCACTTTTTCCTGTTATTCCATTTTTTTCTGCTACAAAAAAGGTTGCAAAAACATAAATAATCAAAGGAAATCTGTCAACATTTATTGATGTGTTTTTTTTTTTTTCAGATTCTCATGGACAACAAAGCGCACAGCGGCAAAGTTAGGATCAGTCTCCACAACCTGGCGACCATCCAGGAGTGTAAAGACCCCAACGTGTCCGGACACGGTGAGTCGTGTGGGAACGGGATCGGTCCAATTTCTATCACGTGACGCTGATCCCCGTCTTCTGCCCTTCTGGCAGCGGAAAGCTATGCGCGGGAGTTCTTTGACTGCCTGGTGGTGTTGGTGTGCGTGTTGTCCCTGCTGCTGTGCGGCCGCTCCATCCTCAGAGGAATCCTCCTTCAGCACGTGAGTGACGCAGATCGAGCTCATCCCCGTTTTCCGTCCAGGGAGTGTCTGAACCTCAGCTTCCTCTCCCTGTCCAGGAGTATGTGCAGTTTTTCAAGCACAAGCTTGCTCGCAGTGTGAGCTGGGGAGACAGGATGGAGTTCATCAACAGCTGGTACATCCTACTGATCATCAGCGACCTGTTCACCATCATCGGGAGCTTCATCAAGATTGGGATAGAGTCTAAGGTACCAGTAACTGCCAGAAGGAGAGGTTGCTGGTTCCTAAGTGTACGATAAAATTTGCATCCGTTCTTTTTTAAAATGGAATCTCTTGCTTTTGGGTTGTAGACTCTGTCCTCCTATGACGTGTGTGGAATTCTGCTGGGAACCTCCACCCTGCTGGTGTGGGTGGGAGTCATCCGCTACCTCAGCTTCTTTCAGAAGTACAATGTATGTGGAACCCTCCTTCTGTTCTGTTGAGAGAACCTTTCATCCCATCCCATGTTTCTGTGTGTGTTTCATCTCAGATCTTGATTGTGACTCTGCGGGCAGCGTTCCCCAACGTGATCCGCTTCTGCTGCTGCGTGGCCGCCATTTATTTAGGATACTGCTTCTGTGGGTGGATTGTGCTTGGCCCGTATCACACAAAGGTACCACTCACATCTTTGAAGACCCACTGCATTGAAAACTGGGTTTTGGGTGTTTTTAACATGTTCTTGTAGCATTTCTGAGGATTTCTTTTTTCAAATCGTTGTGAATTAGGAGCAGACGAGAAAATGCTGTTTTAAAAAGCTTGTAAAATAAACTTTTGGGTGGACCTCAAGATAGCTCTGACATTGCTCTTCGTTTTTGTTGTGAGGGGCTGTAAGCTGGCTGTTTTTGATCAGACTAGTTACTGTTTGAATTAAGTAGCTACTATAACCAATGAACTTTTAATTTAAAGTTTCCTTCTCTCAAAACAATTATTAACTTTATACAAATGTCCAGCGTGTTGCAGACAAAAGCAATTATCTTTTGCTTTTATCATTATTATCATATTTCATCTATTATCATTTTTAGGAGTGTAACAATTCATTTTAACAACAATTGAAGTCATATCATAATTTCTGTTTTCCGATCTGATTCATGGTCAATATTGGTTCATTCTGAACAATCCGATTCACTGAGCTAAAATGGAACCAGAACATCTTTCTCCAAAACTTCAACCAGTGTGACTCAGAGATAAATACCTGGTACTGAACAGTGCAAGTGAAATTTTCCAGATTTCTTGTACTTCTTGCAAGATAATCAGGTGTAAATTAAATATGTGAGCAACAAACAAATAAACAAGAATGAACAGAATGACTGAATGAATGTCATGTCTGTTTTTACATCAGAAAAATAAACCAATGTCTCAATCAAAATGGTATTTTCCAAGACGGATTTTAGTCCATTTATTTCATTTTGAAATGATTTTATAATGGTGTCGTTTGATTTGATTAACAACTTGCCTCAGACAGATTGATCTGGTTTGATCTTACACCCGTATTTATTTTTCTACTAAAACAAAACAGTTCTATCCTTTGCAAATGAAATATTCATGTTACGCACAAATTACTAATTTGTGAATTTAAAGGTTAAATAATTTGGACTATTATGTCTCCAATGTAATTCAAATTATTTTATGTAAATGAGTTTCCTGAATTGATTTGACTACCCAGAAGAGCTTCACATTAGCCCTTTGTCACCATTCGCTGTTGGTCATTCAGAGCGCAGGTGTAAAACATCAGAATTATGTTTTCTAAAGGCTCATTCACTAAATGAAACCGTTTGAAACTTCATTCAAAGGTATTTTCTTTCATTTTTAGGGGTTTACAGTTATGCTCTGTAGAATACTTTGTGTTAAGACGTTCTGGTGGCGTGTCACACATCTCCATCATGAATCCCAGCAGTCAGGTGGTGTGTGTTCCCACAGTTCCGCTCCCTGTCCACGGTGTCGGAGTGTCTGTTCTCACTGATCAATGGGGATGACATGTTTGTCACCTTCGCTGAGATGGAGCAGAGCAGCACGCTGGTGTGGATCTTCAGCCAGGTCTACCTTTACACCTTCATCTCCCTCTTCATCTACATGGTGCTGTCGCTCTTCATCGCTCTCATCACCGGAGCGTACGACACCATCATGGTACAGACCCTCCTTCGATTCAAAGTCGTCATGATTGTTTAGCCTCCTGAGCAGCTTCAGGAGTTTTCTTGGTTTTTCGAGCTGATGATCCAAATCCTTTATCTGTGTGTTTACAGAAGAGACTCTAAGCTTTGTTACCTTTGTTTCAGGTTCAGACACAGGAGCAAGTCCGCATCACCGATCTGCACGCATTCATCGCACAATGCACGGACACGCCCTGTTCTGGCAAATTCCAAGGGCCTGAGGGGCCGTCCTGCTCCTTCCTCTGCTGCTGTGAGTGAGGAGGAGGAGGAGGATGCTGTCTTTGAAGCACCATATTTTCACTTCAGTGACAGCTGCCTTCCACTGCGCTGCCTTTTCCAGACACTCAGCAGGGACAGTAAAGAGCCTCTGAGGAGGGAAGCTAATCAACTGACCTTAGACCGCAACGTCCACGGCTCTTTGAATTTTGTCTTTAAATTTGTGCTGGGAGGGCGGAGTCAAAGGCCCAATTACCTGCCTCTTTTGTACTGTTTGAATAATGCATGTGGTCTCTCTTCAATGTCAGACGATTGGAGCAGAGGTGACCAGTAAGCGCACACTCCACTGAGACACAGGATCCGCTAAGTCAACGAATACACACTTTAGTTTCCTCATTTGCACAGCTTTTCATGTGCTCCTGTCAGTGATGTAAATAATGCACAGAACTCTGATGTTAGAGCAGAGTTTCGAGTCAGACAGGCAGGAAAAAAGAGCGTCTGGAGAGCATTCGCTCCAGCAGCTTTTCCATTCAAGGCCGCTCCTCCTCTTGTGTTTAATTTGCCGGCTCTCCGTCTTCTTTGTTCCTTTCATCCTGCGGCTGGAAGGAGATGATGGCTGCACATGGAAGGACAAGTCCCGGAGCCAACTGTTTATTTAGTCATTAATATTTATGAACTGAAGCACCGGTGGAGAGGATACTAACCAACACCCAGTAGGGAGCATCGTTGTACTGGAAGGCAAAACTTACATGTTTGTGAGTCGCACATTATTCTGGTGTGTAATTACACTGATAAAAGCCTGTTTCTGCAGCAAAAGAAAACACAATTTTAGTTTTTTATTTGTGGATGGTGCTCAAACCTTCAGTTCTAGAGAGGAAATCATCACATTTTTAGGTTAAAATCATTTTAGACTCTCCTTTCTGTAAAGAAAATATTAGAAATATTCCATCTTTTAGGATCTCCTTGTGATTTAGGGTGTAATGTACAAAAATATGCTACAAAATAATGTCTAGTATTTGCATTTTGGCTGTGCTTTATAGTTCAGTGCACTGACATTTAGGCTGGATTGAAAAGGGTAATTTATTTATTTTATCTCACATTTGTAGGGATTTGTCTACAAACCAGCATCCTTCAGGCTAAAACAAACTTCTAATGTCTGCTTGAATCCTGATGTTATATTGAAATTATATTTTAATGTTCTTTTTTTATGAATTTGTTGTGTTCTTTAACAGAGTCTTTGTTTACATTCTCTAAAAAGAGGATTTATATGTTATATCTGTTATATATTTTTCTTTCATAGAAAACTCTGAAGCAGCTTCCTTTGAATTAGATATTCTTAATTATAGATGAAGGGAAGCAGTGCAAATGTTGTTAATGGACAGAACCACTTCCTAAGTTCATAATATGTAAGTTTTTTTTTCTGTTGTTTCCACTTTTCTGATTTCTCCATAATTTCGAAGAACAACCTAAAAGGGAAGTAAGTGCTGCGTTTGTACAGCTTTGTATACTCGTTTCTGTTCAAAAATGCCCCTAAATAAATGTTTAAAGCACTAAAAGGGCTAATGTTGCTCAGCTTGTCTTTAATTATTTCCACTGTAAAATTGTTGTTGATTTACCACAACGTTCATTTAGTTTATTTGGATGTTTTGTGCTTTCTCTGCAAAAATGTCAATCAAAACAGAGAAGATTTAAAAAAAAACACTTTTGCTATCTTTATCCACTGCATTTATGCTAAACTGAGTCCAAAAAAAAGGTCTGTGGTTAGAAAACCCCTCAAATTTTATGGGAAAATGTGGTCATCAAGCAGATGGACTCTAAGGTTTCGATAACTTTCCTTTTAAATGTGTAAAATATTGTCTGTCAGCCTTCCTGAAAGTCAGACTTTCAGGGCCCTCCTATTAAAAACTCCCTCCCATCACCTTTGGATCTATTGTAAAAGCATTCCCAGTAGTTTTTTAAAATAAATTTTAGCATGATTACGTTGATTTTAGCCCCCATACAAAAACCTGTGTTGTTTTCTAGTTTCTGCAAAGCTGCAGTAGTTCATTAGAAATTGACTCTGAGTTATGGGCGCTGAGTAAGCCTGTGCTGATTTCCCATCATCTCTTTGTTTACAATCTCTCACGGTAGCTTCCAGCTCCTCACACCCCCAACCTAACCTCAGCACTGCAACAAACATGGTTAGCAATATTGGAGCAATCCAGCCGTACAGTTTTGATCCAGATTCTAGCTCATACGAGGAAAACAAAGACATGGATCATGGATCTGTTTGTCTACTAGTGGATGCATCAGAATGGAACTGAGCAGAGAGCTTGTGGTCAGCTGATTGTAGTTTGTACATAACAACTACAAGCTGCTTCTTACGTTTTATTTATCTGCTCTTGATTCGCCACAGTTTGTATTAAGAATTACTCAGAACTGCAATTTTAAGCTTAATCTTTACATATGTCCTCCATCATGAGAAAAATGCTACAAGAACATGTTAAAAACAACATTTTCATTGGAGCTGCTCTTTAAAAACATCAGTCTGATCCAGGGGTCACCTAAGAAATCTTATCGTGCTTTCACCATCGGTCACCACTAGAGGGGGTAAATTGTTCCCTTTTCTTCTGCCACCAGCCCACCAATCACAGGAAATCAATACAATGAAAAGCTGTGCAAAATGGACAGGAAGGAAAAGACACGTGCACTCTGGGGAGGCAGCCTAAAACATTAACCACATTAAAGTTTAACTATGCTGAGCCAAGCACTTGACCTTGAAGTCCCCCATTATCAAAGACATCTAAACAAGCTAAATGGAGGAGGAAATGGAAAAGACAGAATACAGATTATGCTAATAAGAGCTGACAAAAGGAAGTGCACGCTCACCCACAGCCGTGTAGGAGTGGTGTCAGTGTCTGATATGACGAGCTCACGCATGCATAATCCTGAAGGATGCTTACAAGCAGCTGGTCAGGCTGCTGCAGACAGCAGCTTTGGGGTCAAAGACGTGTTACGTTTGACCTCATTAACAAAATCACATGCAGATTTCCTTTTTTTTTTAAAGTTGAATACAGATTTGACCTACATGCTCCAAAAGAATGCATGTCTTTGTGTGATGATGATCCAGTAGTGAGGTTCTCCCTGCTTTTCTTGTGAGCAGTTTGCATGTCGGTGAGTGTGGATTCATCCTGCATGCTAATGACACGCAGCGCTGGGACCTGCTGATCTTCTGGGAGCCTGTTCTGTGCACATGCACCTGCATGTGTTTGCTTGAAAAGATTCCTCACACCCAGCTGTAATGTGATGATATTCATGAGGAAACCACTTGTGGTGATCTGACGGGATAAGGTGTGTCTCTGATATTCAAACCCGAGTGCAATCCGACTCCTCACAGCAGAATAAATGAAACCCAAGCAGGAGTGAGCTCATTTCTGTTTGACTAACCCATGTGTTGTGTAAGAGTTTGTGAAAGGTAGCTGACTCTTGACCGAAGGCCAGCTTTTTCTTGGGGGGGGGGTTGACAGAGTGCCAGTCCCTTTCGTGCTGTGACCGCCCCAGCTGGAAAGCGAGCAAGCAATGTGGAAAAAAACAATGAGATAAATAACAGGGGAACTGCGTGCCGGGGTACACAGCCCGGCCCCTTCCTGCCTTCGCTCTGGCTCACCATTGCCAGTGTGAAAAAACACCTTCCTTTCTTTGTTGCTCCCCGCTGACCTTGCCAATACGTCCATCGGCTTCCATTTGGCAGACACTGAACGCCCCAGTGCACACCTTCTTCCTTCTTCTTCTGAATACAGTTGCAGTCAAACCTGCAGGCTGTGCACATTTTGACCCCTTCGGGGGCCTAGCCAGCTCTTTGAAACACCAGACTGAGTCTGTGATGTCCCTGTAGGATTGTACGAGATGCGGTAGCACCTAACTGCCAGAAGCTGATCATTTTTCTGAGATGTAATGCTGCGTGCAATCCCAGAGTGCCATGAGGTCACTCCCAACAAACCAAACAAAGCTTCCTCTGGAAATCTGACAAAAGAGATAAACAGAAACCAAGAGATAAGCTTTGTTTTCTCACAAACGCCCTCATGCAAAATCAAATCTGCTGGATGTAGTTTTGGGGATGAAGGGAATAAATCCCACCACAACGAAGCAGCACACAAAAGGGCTGGCTCATCCAGACAGGCGCAGAGGGCTGCTGGGAGCTGAGCATGCAGCGCTGGAGACAGACAGACAGACAGACAGACAGACAGATGAAGAGGCAGGCGGCGTGCCCACCCAGACTGCCTCTGATGGAGAGCTGTGCTCTACAGAGGAGCACAGAAACAAAAGACGTCCAAAAATAAGCTCCTCGCTGTCCAATCACAACCCAGAAAGGATCCTGATTTAAATCTTGTTTTCTTTCAACCCCTTTGTCTTTCAATGTCAGACCTGTTTCTCCTGTAACAGGTTGGAAGAGAGTTTGCAACACGAAACTAATCATTTTCTAACCAACGTGTTTAAAGCGCATTGAGGGTTTCTGCAGCTCTGATGCAACAGTGGCATAAAGGCAGACAATGCAGGCAACTTGTGGCATGCAGTGTCACACTGGTGTGTGCAAAAAGCGTTTGTGAATGCGTTTGTAGATGTGTGCAGTCAGGCATGGAGAATGAAAGAAAAGGGTTTGGAACGGTGGAGCAAAAGGGCTCCAGGGGCCCAGGGGGTGGGGTGGTGGGGGCAACAGACAACTGGGAGAAGCTCGGACAAGAGAGTATGGTGACTTGCAAAAGGTGACATCATCCTTGATTTGAATAATCCCCCAGCCTGAGAGGTGATTGGCTGTTCCTGAAAAAAGAGAAGAGTTCCTCTGCTATTCGCTATTCAGCCCTTTCAATTCTGGCATGGCGCGCTGTCTGGTGAATGCACCATTCAGGGAATCACAGGAAACTCTGATTTTTGGAAGAAAAAAAAAAAAGATCCTCTGGGGATTTGCATTTCAGGAAAAGATCTCCAGTTGACACGTTTATCCTGTTAAACCTTATTTTTTTTGACTTGAATCATGAGGTACGATGTGCTGCACATCCACTCTATAACCACATGGTGAGACATTGATGGAGAGGAGGTCATGACCTTTATTGCCCTCATGCAAATGAAAGCCTGCTTGCCCATTTCACTGAGCATGATCATCTGCATCATTTAGATGTTCTTCTACTTTATGTAGAATAAAAACTTTTTTCTATGGATGTTCTTAAAATGGGATCTAACATTGTTATTTTATTTTCTCCAGGTGGAAAACAGTTAATAGATGACAAATGAAATACAGGGATTGTGTTCAGACTCAGAAAAACTGGTCCAAAAATCCCACCATAAAAACAACAACATAGTTTATGAGCTGACAGAATAATCCAAATTAACGTGTTTTAGTATGGAGACTTTGAATTTGTGGAATATTATTGAAACCTGTAAATAAAATCTTTTATTTATTTTTAAATATTTAAAGATCATACAAAATGATGTATTTGGGTTCTACGGTTTGTCTGGAATTTTGACAAATAAAGTTACTTAAAAAAATTAATTGTCTTATTTAGTGTTTATACATATTAAACGCTAAAATTCAACGTGAAAATCGCTTTATAGAGTTCAAGGATTATATATTTGACTGGATTTTGTCGTGAGTTCTCGAAATTCCGACGTTTCTCAAGGCACTTGAAAGCATCCCTCTCCTCCTTTCCATCCATCCGCTCACCGGTTTACTATCGAGTGTAGTGAAGAGAAGCGCCACTCTCCTCCTTTCTTCCCGTTGGTGTGCGCGCATCCCTCGTGAACGTTAAAGACAACCGGCATCGGTTTGTCTCGTTTGTGCCCAAATCCGTCCGCTGCGCTTTCGGTCCAGGTTCTGTCCAGACCCACACAGCGTGTTCCGGCTCCGGAGATCCCGCCACGCCGGACCGGCTAACGTTGGGCGTAACTGGGAAGGATTTTTCCCGTGTGCCGCTGCACTGACTGGTGAGGTCCAATTCTTTTTTTAAGCTAATTTAGCATGCTAACATCTACGAGTTGCCCGCTAATTCGTTAGCTAATGTCGGTTAGAAAACAAATTGATAGACTTTGTAATATGTTGTGTGTCGACTGTGGTGTACGGCTTCTTTTTTCAGTTCTTAACAGTTTTTAGTAAAGCGGTCGCTGTCTTTGTGAAGGAGAATTTCCAGACTAAACGGACGTGCGATTTCCTTTTAGTGACATTTTTATCTTTTGGTCGCGCGCCTCCTTTTTTAGCCGCTCGCCCCGGTGAAAAACGGCAGCAGGGGCGGCGGCAGACAGCATGGTCGCGCAACAGAGCGGTTCGCCTCCAACAGGGACAACCGGCTGATTTATTGTTAATATATATTTTTATTATTATTATTATTTTTTTTTTTTTTTAAATAATGATGCAGGGAGTGATGTGTCCATGTCGGCAAACGCGCCTCTTTGTGCCCGATGGAGGCGTCTTTTCACCCGGAACTTTCTCCTCTTTCGCCTCCCCTCCTCCATCCTCCCTTCCCATTGTTCTGTGATGGGCAAAGTAGAGCTCAGAAATGCCTCAGCCGCCCGGGGGAGGTTCAAGATTTCATTAAATCCAGCAGCAGTTCCTCACATGCTGTAGATGTAAATCTGCCATTTCATTCTGATCATCTATTAAAGTGATCAGACGTCATTTCCAGGGCGGAGGGGCTCTTGTCTCTGATCCGTTAAGTAGTCCCTAAAGTCTGACCCCAAACATGCAATGAAAGTCTTTATCCTTAGCCCAAAACTTAATTCTGCTCCCACGAGGTGGTGCAGACAGCCTCGTAAATTGTCTGAAGCTTAGCAGCCCCCGGTGGGACTGGGTCAGCCAATGGTCCAGCGTGATGTTGATGTCATCCCGAGCAAATGGCATCCCGGGGCAACTAATGCGTGCACTTTGAGAGCCGCCTGGGCCGCGCCGGGGCCCTGAGACTCTCCGGCTCTCCTTTAGTCAGATGTGGGTTTAGCCATCAGCAGGTTGCCCCCGTCTGCCCCTCCCCTCTGGCGGATGGATGGATGAGCGAATGGCTGACTCACAGTCTTGGTGGAGGGGGCGGGGGGAAGTAAATGACAGCCAGGCGGCCTAATGCAATCATGTCAAAATTAAATTTAGCGGCCATTAAAAAGCGCACCCTCTTTTAATGACGTTATTTAGCTGGACTTTGAAGGATTATTAGTTGGAGGAGGTGGATTATGACCAGAGGCGTTCTCTTGGAGTAGGGAGAGAGATCCGTCACAAACTCAACCTGGATAAATCTCCTTCTCAGTGGAAAGCTTTGCTAGTGTCTGCAGTACCTGTCTGTATGTGTGTGCTGTGACTGAAATGGAATCAGACTTTAATCAAAAGTTTCCCTTAGGTTCAGTCATTTAGAGCCATTGACTGTACATGATCTAACCATTGACTGTATATGAGAACTGGACTGAGTGTGACATCACCCATTGAAAAAGGCTTATTTTTGACTTCAACAAAATAAAGTTAATTTAGTCGCCATTTTTTTGCAATATGGACGCCACCATATTGGAGCTAGGTGACGTCAGTAAGCAGTGAATGATCCGAGTAGTTGAAAGCCAACGTTTCTATGGCAACCACTCTCACCAACTAGAAGTGAGCTTGTCAGTCAAACATTTTAAATGTTTGACGTGATATTTTTATTGAGGAATCTGATTGGTCCGTTTAGAACTTGAATAACTTGCAACACAGCAAAAAATATCGTAAAAAAAATAGGATTAGCAAGAACATGTTAAAAAAATCTTCTTGAGAAAGAATGGTTATTCTGACAGAATGACTTAGTAATAGTTGTTTTTTCCTCTATAGAAGTCTATGGGATTTGGGCTTTTGGAACCAGTAGGTACTTCCTGTTTGGAACATCAAGGGGGAGGAACCACTCAGTCCAGTTCTCATATACAATCAATGGTTAGAACAGACATATTTGTCTGTTTGGTTACAGTTCTATCAGTCAATCATGATCTAGTTTCTGTATTGGAGTAATTCATCTACAGATTTATGAATCACTGTCATGTAGGCCTGCACAAGAAATCAGAAATAGATTTTTCTGGTGTAAAATGCAATAAATTGTTACTTTAAATGTTTACATTCAAACTAAAATAATGTCATGGCAGCTTGACGTATTTAAAGAATCAAATAAAATCCTTAACGCATTTGACCAATCAGATTGACCCCTTCATGTCCTCGAGCAAATTGAATGGAGCCCTTTTTATGCTAGATGGCGCCTCCTTTGTAGACATCTGGAGTATAATTTAATTAATGTTTACTTTTATTTACAAAAACTGTTGCATTGAAATGGAAATATATGTATGTGTTGGTTTTTGTTTTGCTATTTGTACTTTCACATTGCAAGTTTTCCTCATATCTTGCAACTCTATTGTCATGTCACTATTTGCTTATTTCGACATCCAGGCTGCTATATTTGGCTTTTTTTCAAATAAAATAACAGAAACCTAATAGAATTATGAAAATATGTGTTTCTATTTGAGCTTCTTCTTATAAAGAGTGGTCTTTCTGATGTGATCCTGTCCGTTTATTGAATGTTTTTTGTAGCCTTTGAATTTCAATGACTCACATTGCCCTGAGCTAGCCTCTTGACCCTGAAGGGGGAGATGATCGCTCCACTAATAGACCTGTGTGTCAGCTTGCCATTAGCCTGCGGACTGGTGTTGGTCGGCGCGTGACTGAGGACACCCCCCACCCCGCTCTGATTTACTCCAAGCCTCTGGCCATCAAGCTTTTATTCTGCTTGGACCCGTGGCCCTTACATTCATTGGCGTCATTATGAAATTGCCACCATGCTCTGTTGCTTTTTAATCCATGAGAACACGCGCACAATAGTTTCTTGTTTAGAGATTACCACAACACAAACACTAACAGAAAGGCCGACTGTATTTCCTGTTGTTTGCTGGCTGATTGGGGCTTAAGGAAACTGCTGCGGGCGCCACGGCGAATTTGCACAGCGAAGATAAAGCAGAGATAAACACTGCTGGTGTCTCTGCTCTTAGCCTTGATAGCAGCCACGCTCTGGGATATCACAGTTGTCGAGATGTGCTTTTGGCAGCTGGTGGCGCAGTTTGGGGACTGCATTTGCCAGCAGCTGCAGTAATTTGCTGTGTTTGGAGGCTGAATTCCTCTGGTGGGAGGATGGATCATGGATGTGGCCTGTTGCTAGGCTTCCAAAGTCTTTTTTAATGGTGTCTATTGTTCCTGTGGAGAGTGGTAATAGTTGTAATTGGGTATCGGGACTATTGGGTCATTTTTGGGTTACAGATTGCCTTTGTTTGTCTAAAGGGAATCAGAGATTATGTGTGTAGAGATACATGTGTGATTTTTGAGGGGGAAAAAAATCTTAGAAAGTTGTTTTTTCTCGGCACTGATCCGGTCAACCACCTAACTTGCTTGCCATCCTGCAAGGGTTCAGATCCCATCTGGGTTCCACTTCAAACAAGAGCTAATCCTCTTATGAACTCAGCTGTTCCACTTTTGTGTGTTGCTTGTTGGTGCTGGGGGGGCACAGACTCCCGCAAACGGTTTTGAAAGAATTCTGGAGCCAACCGAGCGTGTCTCTGCTTATCTGTCCAGATGCTTTGGTGCTCCGCCCTCTCCATCTCTGCTCTATCTGGCGTTATTGATCCAAGCTACCAGCTGGTCCTGGGCTGGCCTGATCTTATTTACCCCCAGAGAGGCGCTTGTTTGTGGGCAGACATCCTGTTGTGGACATGATCCAGCAGCATGTTCAAGTTACAAATTAGCCTTCTTGACAGAGTCCTCTTTTTTTGCCTCTTTGCCCCGCTTTTACCCACATCTTCTTCTTTCCTAAACACTGTCACTGCTGTCCGCTTTATCACCCACGGGAGATCTAAAATTATTGGAGGATCCTGTCCCACTAATGCACTTCCCTGTCTGTGTCCTCCAGTCATCTGGCCATCTCTGGAGCAGGCTCCCTCCTCTCCAGAGTGATCAGAATCCACAGAGTTGATGTTCGACTGGTGATGGAACTCTGCCAGGTTACTGTAGAGTTCTTGTGCTTGGGCTGGTGTTTGGTTGTAGTTGAGTTTTGTCTCGGTTTCTATTGTTTTTAGGCTCATAGACCCTCCACCCTGCCTCCCCACAGCATTGTGTAGTTTCTGGGACATACTGAGGTCTCTGTTAGCATTACATACACCTCCCTTGTTTCTATTTGTCTTCTGTCACTCTCTCTGTCTGAACTGGTTGAGGACGGATGAGGTAGACTGTACAAGATTAGCATCTTTCTTTGTCCAGGGTTAACAAGCTCTGTCATGTGGTAATCTGGGTGCTCCCCATGGGGCCAAGTTTCACTCAACCTGAAAGAGGCAGACAGGGCCGTAGTGTTTATGTGCATCAAATCTGATGTTTGTAGCAATAAAAGAGAGTGAATGACCTGCAGCATCACCAAGCTTTTTAAAGTTAAAGTAGCTCATTTTTTAGCTCATCAGTAGCTGATTTTAAATATATATATACATTAGTAAAGTTCAAGCACGTATTCTATTTTGCTGTAGTTATTCCTCTGTAACATCTTAAAGTAAAGCTCCAGAGAGTTCGTAGGATTAGTTGGAGCCTTTTAGATCACATGTTTGGGTGATCCAGGTGACAGTCACACAATCTGCTGCTCTCCATCTCACGTGCCTGCAGCTAAAGAAAAGAAGACAAATGAGGAGTCTCTCCTTTTTCTTATCAGGCTTCTTTGTTTTACTTTTCTTTGTGTTGCTGAGCGACTGCAGCCCACTGAACCACTAGAAACCACTTGATAGGAACCACTCAACATTAGTTAGGCAGCAGTGGAGCCAGGTGCCCTTCTAGTCTTATGAGAGGTATGTCTGTATTACCAGTTTTAAAGTTTGATCTATTGTAAAAAATTATGAATGAAAGCTGCAACTATGTCGGTTTGATGGTGTCTGCCTGTTGCAGTTCAGTCTGGATGAACTTGGCTGTTTTCTCTGTGGTTTTTCTGGAACATGCTGTTACACAGATCTTGATGAAGGCCTGAGGGGTGGATGGTGATATTGACACCATAATGGAGCTGGAGATTGATGCTTTTTTCCCCGGATTCTATGAATTCTGGAGACATGAAAAGACATCATGCCCGGCACAGTGCGGATAATGTTTGTTAATGACCCACTGACAAATGGATCCATGTACGTCTTTGTTTTCCTCTGGATCAAAACCATATTGCTGGTTAACTCCAATAATGCCCGTCATATTTGTTGCACCAGTAAAGTTGGGTGGGGTTGTAAGCTAGTGGGAGAGAGATGAATGGATGATGGGATATCAGCAGAGGGTTATGTCCATGCCAACTACTCAGCCACAACTCAGGGGAAATTTTAATGAACTCCTGCCGCTCTGTACAAAATATGACAGATTTTTGGTTTTGGCTAAAAACTGCATAATCATAACTAAGAGACCACTGGAAACGCTTTTACCATGGAAAAAAATGTGGTTGTTTATCATAGTAAAACTAGGATAAAAAGAACAGTGTATAGTGAAAATTTAATTCTCTTCTCAGTTTGATTTTAAGCACATGGGCAAAGAAATAGAGCAATGACATTTAGGCTAATAATACAAATATATAATAATAATAATAACAATAATAATAAATGGGATAATTTATTTAAAAAAAACATGAACGATCATTACCTTTTGAAAAATAAAACAAAAATGAAGTAAACAAACTTGTGTCGCTCCAAAAAACGTTACTTTAAAGATAAAATCTTTTGATTGACAGGTCAAATCCCCACCTTTAGAGTTTTTCTAGGTTGTTTCAGCGTCTCTGAGGATTGCTGCTTAATCTGTGTACCTTTGGTCTAAGTCAGTAGTACCATTTTGAAAAATGGACTTAAAATTGACCAATAAGCTATTTCATTAACGTTCATTTTCTTATAACAGTGGAATATTTTTCTATACAAATAACACATTTACTTTATTTTATGTTAGACAGTGGCGCATACAAGTTTCTGCCAAAATAAAATACAAAATACATCCTATGTCAAATACCTAACTAACCTTTTATTTTTTATTTATTTTTTTTCAAAGCTTTTGCGTTTTTCTTTAAAGCCGAAGAGCCACAATGGAGGGATAAAAGTGCAGCGTGTGGCTCTGGAGCCTAAGGTTGCAGACCCTTGGTCTAAGTCAGGGCTGCTCATTCCTGGTCCCCGCGATCTACCACCCAGCCTGCTTTGCAGCCCTGCCAGCTGCTGATTAGCTTAGTCAGATGTCTCAATGTTCTGATTTAATGAACACACCTGGTCCAGGTAATCAGCAGCTAGCAAGGCTTGGAGATCTGGAAAACAGTCAATGTGGTAGATCTCGAGGACCAGGAATGAGCAGCCCTGGTCTAAGTGTTGAAGTCATGTTTTCTGTCTCGGTTATGTGCTGTGAGGTCATGTTTTCACAGTCCCACCAGGTTTGCTGTTTTCCTGTTAGTCAATTAACTCTTAGGCTATTTAAGACTCAGGACATCCGTTTTATTGCAGTTTTGTTGTCCCATACTTCAAGTTTTTTTTTTAAGTTTCCAGTAACAAGCCAGTTCTCCTCCATTTGTGTTCTCCAATCCTGAAATACTTTAGAATGTTTTTTATCCCTCTGTTTGTTTATTTTCCTATTTTGGGAAAGGCCACTGTTTGATGATGTCATAAGAATGTGACCACAGAGCTGAAAAAAGTGAGTTTAACACAAACCAGTGGATGGCATCTTATCCCTCTTCACTCATCTGATATTGACTGAACCACATCTTGTATACTTGCGTGTGTTTTTGTTCGCTCAACAATCCCATGATGGCATAAGAAGCCCCAAAGATCAGCTGTTTGTTTTCAGTCTTGAACCATTTTCCTCATCTCAGGGGTGTTTGTGAAGTGATTAGCATCAAACAGATGGAGACAGTGCTTCACAAATTTCAACTGGATTCAGCTGTTTGTAACGTTTCTTCCTGAATCTGAGGTTTGTTGTAGTCCAGACGCAGAGACTTGAATGAGTTTTCCTTCTTAAAGATTCTTGATGGTAGAGCTCAGGTTACAAATGGAACTGTATATTTTCCAGTTGTGCACATCTCTCGTCTATATACAGCCGTGTTTCTTGATGTTTTTCTGATCAGTCCAATTTAGTACTTGTGAACTGAAATACGAATAACGGCACCCATTTACTATGAGCCTGAATTAGATTATTTTCAGAATAAAAGCGTATTTAAAAACGTCTTCAAAATATTGAGTAAGAGTTCTTCCAGCATCAAAACAGCCCAGACCCCCAAGAAAATTGATTTTACTGTCAGTTATTTCTATTTATTTATTTTAATGTCTTATATTTTACGTTGAGAAACATATCACAAAGATATCCATTTCAGAGACTCCTTTAATAGTCCACGCATGAAGTGGAAGAGTCACTGAAACAACTGTAGTATTACCAAGTGGGCTGAATGAACAATCTATGGCTCTGTGCCAGCAAGTTGCATCTCTAATGGGACTTTGTCTGCAGAATGCATGGACCAATTGTGCTGTGTTTTAATAAAGCAGATAGTCACAATTAGAAGGGAGAAAAGCTGCATCTCATGTGGTTTAATCTGCTGATGCTGAATGATGCTGCAGGAAACATGGCTGTAAATTATTGAAGCTGCTCTGCAGCATCAGGTTTCTTGAAGATGTCACTTAGAGAAACACAACACGCTGGGGTGTTGCAGGTGATTAAAAATAAACTAAGGTTGGCTGTGCAGTAACATCTTGTATTTAAAATCCAAGGATAAAAAGTAAATGACTGGTATAACTTTGAATGTATATGCAGTTTTCACCAAAACTCACCTCAGTTGTCCGCAGCAGTACCCAGTTGACAATTGATGCTGAAATGATGTCAAATCAACATCAAAGCTTGACATCAAATTGATATCAGAAAAAAGTTTAATGTGCCAATCAAATTGACGTCAAAACTTTAATATTAGTTTGACATCATGACATTTACCCCTTTTTGATGTCATGTGAGTTTTACATTTTGACCAATAAATTAATAAAACTATTAACAAAGGTATAAAACCTACAATAAATGGTTTATTGGAATATATACTCCAAAAATCACTTGTTGCGTAAACATAATATTTAAAAAAAATATATTCATCTAAATCAAATGAGTTAATATAGCAATAAACATTTGTGTTGGGAGATCTGAATGTAAGTATGTTGGTGCAACAGAATTTCTTAATGTTGCTGTAACACGATGATTGCAGCAGATGACCTGACCCTACTACTAGCATCAGTAAATGGTGGAGACCTTTAATTAAAAACTGAAACATGACAAAACCACGTAGAACCAAAATGGTGGCAAAGAGCAGATGACCTGAAAACCAGACACTTAAATACACCGAGGTTGATTAACTAAATGAGGACAGATGTGGATGATTAACCTTAAACTGGTTTGACTTACAAGGGTAACTTAGAACATGACCAGGTATAACAGGAAAAAAACTAAACCACAAAATCCTCACAATGGTGCTCTTAAATAATTGGTTAAAGTAATCTTGATGTTATTTGTGGTCTATTCATTTCCATGACATGAGTTGTACTTTAAAAAAGTGATGCAAATAAAGAAAAGAATCTCAGAACTGGTGATTCTCTCAAAGTGGGATCTAATCGTTTTAAAAGACCTGTATAGCTGCTCCGCTCCCAGCATTCTGATCACAAGATTTTAAACATTTCTATTCACACTCAAGTTGACTTGGTGTCATTTCAGCCTGGTTTGTATTTTCTCTTAGACAACAGATGGAGTTGAACTGGACTTATGTTTAAATGAGTTTCAATTATTTCATGAATGTTTTTCACATGTACTATTGAAACTGTTTCTGATTTTTAAATCAACTTGGTTTTGCTGGATTAGCATGAATTATTTACATTTGAATTTTGAGAAGTATCCTATGAAATTAAGTAACACCTAACATTATAATTCAAGTTGAGATAACTCAACAAGATTATTTCATATTACCGGTATATGTACCTTTACCATAACTTCTACAAATCTAGTTAAACTGCACCTCGATCATCCTGTTATAGCAACATTTATAAACAATGTTGCACCAATATCACTGCATTCAGATCTCCTGACACAAATGTTTATTGCTATTTTAACACATTTTATTCAGATGGAAATACTTTCCAAAATTGTATTATGTTCACCCATCAAATGATTTTTTGAGTATATATTCCAATAAACCATTTATTGTATGTTCTATTCCTCTGTTATTGGTTTTATTAGTTTATTGGTCCAAATTTCATATTCGGATGACATAAAAAAGGAATAAACATCACAATCTCAAACTTGTATTAAAATTTTGACGTCAATTTGATTTGCACATTCAACTTACTTCTAGTATTTCTAGATACTCACTGATGGGACTGCAGGGATATGAAGGAGCGTTGATTTAGGGTCCATTCTAATTTTGTTTGAACCGAAAAGAAAACATCAAATATAATTTTAAGCCACATTATGAGATGTAATTAAGCCTATATTCTTTAGAAACAGAAAAGCATGGAAGTTAGTTTGATATTAAATTGACGTTTAACATGTAGCCATTGAATTCATATCAAATGAATGTCAACTGTATTACCCAACATTTCTAATTTTGTTTTTTTTTAGATGGAATTTGTATTGTTCATGTCTTTCCCACAATAAAACAATGGTAGGAAAACAAAAGTTAAAATAATGTTCACTAATTGGATCAAATATTGTCCCTATTTTGACGTCAAGCTGCATCAAGGTGCCCGCTGGGTGAGGAGTAGTTTACTAGTACTTCTTAAAAGTAAACCCAATTCTGTTTCTAGTAAAGATAAGAATCATGAAAGCTCCAGGTCAGAGGTCTTCTTTGAACCCAGCTGACCAAGTGCTGTCCGGTCCGCTCCAACCAGGAGGAAAAAGTGGAGTTTGGCGCTGCAGTTCTTCACAAATGGAAGGTTGCATCCTCCACACAGACTCGCTTTCTTTTTACATCTTTTTCTGATGTCTCCACACCCCACCCCCAACTCCATCAGCAGCGCTTCCTTTCCCCACAATCCCTCCCTTATTTAGAGCAGGCCCCGGGGATGGAAGGAGGCTCGAAAAAGCATGTGCACTTGTCTGTGTGCACAGTTGCTTATTGTAGGGCAAAGCAGGTTTTGTCCAGCATCATTTTGTATAGAGAAATATATATATTTATTTGTGGACCCAAAAAAAAGTAGAAAAACTTCCCCTAAAGCTGTACAGATAATAAATTACTAAGTGGAACAAAATATCTGTGTTGAAGTGGACTGTAGCAGTGGATTTAAGGTCCTGATGCGTGACAAACATGAAATCAATGGATTTACTGCACTCACTGGTTTTCATGTAAGGTCTGCATATCAGGTGCAGCTTAAGGAAAACTGGACCTGACTGATGTGTCTGTTCTAGAGCGGCTCTTGATAAAAAAAGCTAGTCTCCAACATGCACCCCCACACCCCCAGCACATACAGTGGTAGATTGTTCTCCAAGCAGAAATGAGGTCAGAGTATTGGATTGTTGTTTAAATATGTTGATGAGCTGATTATTCAGGAGCTACAACACTGAATAGAGCTTATATCCCACAGAAGAACTGGCTGCTTCCCACTCGCTGACGGCGTCAACTTAAACCGTTCCTTACAAGTGTGCATAAACATGCTATGTTTCTGCCTTCATGTGGGTATTAGGTCAGGGTGACTCCTTTAAGGATGATCCACCTGCAGTGCTCCACATAGTGAACAGGAAAAACAAAGAAACAATGATGTGTGTCTTCTGGGAAGGAACGTGAAAACCGTTTCTTCGTGTTTTAAACTGTATTTATCAGTTGTTTAATGTCAGGCTGTTGTGTAGAGTATCTCGTCTTTGTGTTTCCGGATGATATTTATAAGGTTTGTGTGGGTGTCCTTGACTCTCTGGCACTGATTAGATCATCATTGGGGCTTTCAGAGAATTTGGAGTGGGAAGCTGTTAGTGCATGACTGGGACACATTGTTAACTCCACTAGTCCAATATTTGACGTAAATCTTTGTATCCCCTCCAGCTTTTTGCATGAAGAGTTTACCTTCAACATAGCAGAACATCCACCTGAAACCACCCGAAGGGCCACCAAAACCAGCAGTATCATCTGTCTTAAATCAGCCAATGACGTTAGGTCAATCAGTCCCCCTCTTCTGGGTCATCTCTGCATCACCTTGCAGGATTTCCCAAATCAGAGCTGGGATCATCCCTGTGCTTCCAGAATATTCCACTGCAACACTTTTATATAATGTGGGTTTTTCTAACGAATATCTAGTTAATTCATATTAAATCGATAGATTATGGGCTAAAGTCAACACAAAAGTATTATGTAATGGAACAAAGTAATCTAATCCTATTACAGGCCTCTTAATGTTAACCACCTTCAGCAGCTATAGTTAAAGTGCCAGTGAACCAGAACACATTTAATCCTGGTTGATTCTGGTCAAGCTGCTTAGAAACAACAAGGGTTGTGCCTCATAGCTCAACTTTCAGACCTGTGTCACTGTATGAATCTCATGCAAACTCATCAACACGTCAATAGGAAATAAGGTTGAATCCGTTCGAACAGCTTATGTTATGAAGGGTTTACTGAGCTTTTCTGATGAGTGTTTCAGGAACTGTCTTATTGAGCTAAGGCAAAATAAATGTAAGCTTTCAGTTTGCGATTCTTTTAGTTTTTAGTTATAATAGTGATTATACTGTAGCTTTGTCATTCTTATTTTAGCAACATCTTAGATAAACTTTGCTTTTTCATTGCTCTAAAAAGAGTCTTTTAATTTTCTCCAAAAAATACCAGTCCTATTGTAAGAGTGTCTAGCTTTTAAATAAAGTTTAAATGAACTTCAAGTTTTATTTGCTGTGATCAACAACTCTTTGGTTTAAACCATTGACTGTAGCAGAGAACTGGACCCAGTAAGTGTGACTTCACCCATAAAAAAGGGTTTACTTCTGACTCAAGTCAATTCAGTCGCAGTTTTTTAGCAATATGGACGCCTCCATGTTGGAAACAGAAACGTCAGTAAGGAGTGATTGGTCCACATCAGTCTGTGTCACCATTTCTATGGCAACCACACTCGCCAATCAGGTGCGAGCTTATTGAAAGTCCACACCCCTTCTACTTGAAGGCGAAGGCTACACAAACTCGGTCAATCAAATGTTTTAAACTATTGATGTAAGACCGCATTCTTTTATTGAAGCATCTGATTGGTGAGTTTATAACTCAGATAATTTCTACTACAGAAAAAGAAAATCCTAAAAAAACGAGGATTATCAAGAATCAAAAAAACAAAACCTTTGCATTCTAGCTGCTTCTGGGTGGTTGCTATAAATTAAATATTTTCTAGCAAAAGAAACATTAAATTGTCATTGGAATTTAACTTCCCATGAATACTTTTACCTGTCACAATTTATTTTTGTTCTTTGGAAATTGCTGATCTTATTTCTGCATTTTCTTTATATCATCTTTTGAAGTATTTGCTTCTTCTTCTGTGGTGCTGTCTTCTGTCTTTGCTACAGAGTTGCGAAAGTTGTCCCATAAATATGTTTAAAAGCCACACTAATAGAATTTGTTTCAAAAACAGTCCAAGAAATCTGTAAATGACCATGTCGTTAAACTGTCAACTCCAACGTTCCTGCTTTTAGTTGGGAGCACTACTTTATCTTAAAATTAAAAGCAATTTGTAGGAATCGTTACTTTCTATGTGAAAATCATAACATTTAAATGATCATTTAAACTTACATTAATTCAGTGTTTCATTCTACTCTTGTTGTAATGTAATGTGCTCATTTGAGGATGTCTGATTCCCAAATGTCAAACCAGCTGAACATAAAACTTTGCAGGACTGCTGTTCAGATTAGACTTTATAAAGAAATAAATTTACTTAATAGCTAATAGAACTTGGACTTTTAAACCCAATTTCAGTCTTCGGCCTTTTTGAGTATATACCAGGTTTCACAGAGAACAAGCAAAGAAAACCAGACTGCTTTTGGCCTGGATTGTCGCTGGTTCCTGCTTTCCACAGTCTGATTTTCCTGATGACACTCATGAGAGAGGTGCAATCTCACAGCTGTCTGAAGAAATAAAAGAGCTCCTCTGGCTGCGGATACACAGCTAGGATTTATGACTCCCTCTAAGACATTGGCAGCATCGGTTTCCATGGAACAGAGCTGAGAAACGAGTCCTCCGTTTGCTGTGGAAGGACCCAAAACCAAACAGTCTTTAAAGAGGCGGGAGTTGTGCGCAGAAGCACTTTAGTGGTTAAATTAGGTCACAATGTTGTGAGCTAAAATACCCCTGAATCAAACACTAAAATGTAAGATTATAGGAGGTAAAAAAGGTGGAGTTTTGTTTAAAAACTAAAGAAAGCCTTTGCAAAAATTGAGAAACTTCTGGTTTTATTTTGATAGTTTGTCTTTTATCAAGTCTTTCTTTCAAGACATTTTCAGGGGTAACGGCTACAACCTCATAACTCCAAATCTAAAATCAAATGTTTAAGCAACTTTTTCAGCAACACTTTTTAAGATCCTATCATTCATAAGTTCTTTCATCTGTCAACACTGTTTCTTTCTTTGTAACCTTAGTGCTCACGTCACCCTCTTCTCCCTGTCATCACTTACCCTGCCTCTCTCATAGGAACAGTCATTACTTAAAATAATGAAGACAAGTCAGTGTTTTGGGGTTTCTCCGGCGCTTTTAAACTCCGCTGTGACTAACGGGTGCAGCTCCACTGGTAGTGATGTGTCAGGGGGGTTTGGGGAACCAGCCTGTTGCTGGAGCTGCTTGTATCTTTTCTGTACTGTTGAAGATCCACAGATCCTTTTCTCTGGTTTCGTCCTTTCCCCCCTCTGGCCCTGCTCAGCTGCTCCAGCCATCTGTGCAACCACAAACAGAGGACAGAGGGATGGAAGGACAGCAGGAGGAGTGGGGGAGGAAGGAAATCAAAGGGGGGGAGAAAAGACGGATCAGCTGACAATAAAAGAGGACTTTTGGGACATGCAGTGTTGAAGATGAGTAGAACCAGGGGGAGGAAGAGCCAGAAATATCAGGAGTGTATGTAGGAAGTGTTTCCGAGAAGATTGCAGCATAAAGATGACAGTCTTCTCCAAATAGAGAGGGACTGTGTGCGTAAGTTTGGTTCCGTGGAAACAGGGATGACTGGTGATGTCTGGATTTTAAAGCCGGACCAGTAAGCAGCAGCCAACAGTGAGCTCATTTTTTGTTTTTCTCCTCTGTGCTTGCTCTCACTCCCTTCTAACTTTCTGTTCCCATGCTCCACAGGCCAAGCGTCTTCCTTTGGGCTGGCCTCTGTGTTGCCTGATTGTTTGTCCCACCATTTAACCTCTTGCCTTCCGCCTCCCCTCTCTGTTTGTAAACTTTCACAGGCCGGTTTCCTGCGTACCTCCACCTCCCTGATACAGCACGCTCATATTCAAGTGGTTGGGAAGAAAAAAAAACATTGGATGAAGAATGCTTGCTGTATTTGCTCAGCTTCATCCCATCTGTGGTACTCAGACTGCCTCCCACAATGCTGTGATAGCTTTACTGTGGGTCTGTATGACAAACATTGTGGTCCAGTTGATAATTGTTGCCTTTATAGCCCATTTAACTTAGCAGTTGGAGGTACACTTTGTTCATTTGTGCATGTTCAAATACTTTAGCTCTCCGCTGGATGCTCGTTTTCCACCCTAATGCCTCCAATCCTTCAGTGTCTAAGGAAAAACACATCCCACTGCAGCTACTGTGGCCAAGTGTGTCACTGAGCTTTTCAGTGTCACAGAAAGGCCTCATTTGCAGCAGTGGTCTTGTTGACACTGAAATTAGAGTAGAATCTGTTGTTCCTGCTGGCTTGATTTTCCGTCTGTGGTGTCTGACATGTCAGAGCAGCTGAACGTGAACATTGATTCTGATTATCCTCAGGTTTACCTTTGCTGATGGAGCTGTAATCATTCTGCTCAGCTGTGTCACAGTTGCTGATTTGCAGGTCAGATGCTCAGTCTTAGGATTTGTCTAAATTCCCTCACTATTCACAACTTGGGGCACCATATAGGGAAGTGACCATTTTTTAGGGTGTCCAAATCTACAATTCCAAAATCCGGTGCCCTGAAAAATATCCCGAAGTCTCTGTGAAAAAATAGTGGGTTGCTCACTCGATTGGTGAACTTAGACCACAATGCATTGCATTTGAACAATTTGTCATTAAAAAAAAAAAACTACGTAAATTATTTTTTTTAAATAAATTATCCAAGTTGTCATTATCAGAACACAGTGGATTAATAAATATTCTTTGTAAAATGTTTACACTTGGATTTTCTCTGCGCCAATGTGTGACGTCATATTTAGCTTTTAAAAAAAAAAGGTAGTGAACATGGGGTCAGAATTGCATTAAAAACCAGAGTATTGGATAGTGCCACACTATATAGTCTTTCAGGGGTGAGGAAGTTGTGAGGGGATTCGGACAGAACTTTAGACTACACAGCTGTATTTCAAAAGCGGGTTTAGAAAGTAAAGAAAATCACTGAAAAGTCATAAATGCAACTATATCAGACATGTTAGACCCACCCCAAAGACAACTGTGTTTGTAATATGTTCTTGGAGCATTTTTCTGATGATGGACAACATATTTAAAGAAAATTAAGCTCAAAATTGGATTTCTTTATGCAAATCGTTGTGAATCAGGGGCAGACAAAAAAGTGCTGTTTGAAAAGAATTGTATTTATGTAGAAAATGCGCTGGACAGGCTACAAGCTTCCTGCTCCGCTCCATTCTGATGCATTTACTTGCATACAAACAGATCCATGTCCGTCTTTGTTTTCCTCGTCCGAGCTAGAATCTGGATCATAACTACAGCTGGATAGCTCCAATATTGCTCGCCATTTTTGTTGCACCAGTAATGTTAGGCTGGGGGTGTGAGGTGCTGTAAGCTTGTTAGAGATCATGTAAACAGAGCGCTTTGGGTTATGGGTAACGGGATGTGGTGGTGTGATTGCTCTGTACTAATCGCCCACGACTCTGAGGCGAATTTCTAATGAACTACTGCTGCTCTGGAGAAACTAAACTACACAGTTTTTTTTTTGCCATAAAACAGCATAATCATAATTAAAAGACCACTGGGATCAGAGTGGGGCTTTAACATTTGAATTTACATCATCTTTACTTTGAACTCACCATGTTTAAACAAAGGTTATTTTTTTCCTTGACTAAATACATCTTTTTGTCTTTGTCCATCTGCCTAAACAAAGCTCAGCAAAGCAGCTGGATTTGCATATTTCAACATTTTAAAAACATACAACACTTATAAAACTTTACCTTAGTTTCTCATAATTTAAAGCTTGTTTACATTTGTTTTAGTTGTTTGATTTTTCTTGGGATTTACTCCATTATCCCAATCATCACATATTTATTTTAATTTAAACATATTTCTTCTTGATGGTAAAGCCACATGAAGAGGAAAATTAATGCAATTCTGATTCCTTAGGCCAACATTCCTCAGCTTTGCATGTCTGATCCTGCTGTTGACTTACCCGTATCCATATATTCTCTTTCTCACCAGAGTAATCCTCACTGTCTCCAGAAAGCCTGTAGTGCTGTGCCCATCCTAGGAGACTTAAGTCAACCAACTGTGTCCTGCAGAGACGGACCTCCACTATTTGCGGGGAGATGAAGCCGGATGGAGTTGCCACGGCAGCACTGGAGCCAATGGAAACATTGGAATCCAATCCTGTGAATGAAGAAGCGCCACCAACAGAACAGGAACCCAACCAGGCAACAGCTCCAGAGGAGCAGGAGACACCCCAAACGCCTGCAGCACAGACCAAGGGTCATCTGGACTCACAACCAAACCAGGCCAAGGAGAGTTCTGCTGCTAAGACCAGCAGCAAGAACTCAGCAGAACCCAAAGCCAAGGCTATCGGCAAAGGTACAACCAAGACAAAACCTGGAAGCACGAGCTCATCCAAGCTCCTGTCAGGCCAACGAACAAGCACGCCCCAGAACCGCATTGCAAATGGCGTGACTAAGCCTCAGATGAACGGCGCCGCTAAGAAGACTGCACCTGCTGTGGAGAAAAAGAGCACCCCAACCTCAGCTTCCTCCAAAAAACCAGCTGGAGCAGGCGCCCCAGTCCCAAAAACACCTGCTAAAGTTGGGGAGAAGAAAGCTGCGGGATTGTCTGTATCCAGCAACAGTTCAAAGACTGCAAGCGGAGCCGCAGCAGTGAAAAAGCCATCGCCTGCAACTGCTGATGGAGTCAAATCCAACACCAGTGCAGCTGCTGCTAAAAAGCCCCCAGGTGAGCAATCCTTCCACGCACTGTGGATAATCCAGACTGTCTGCTGTCAGAGAATTCATCTTTCTGTTCCTTTATATCAAATTGTTATAATGGAAAACCAGGCAGACGCTCACATATTTCATTTTTGTTCTTTTTTACAGCACCTAAGCCTGCTAATTCCACTCCCACCAAACTGAGCGCCGCGGCTTCAACCAAACCCGATAAACCCCTGGTTTCCAAGACAACCAGGTATGTGGTGACATTTATGTTTGCTGAAGCTTCAACCTTTTATGAGCAAGCACACACCAGAGCCTTCTGCCTGCTTGGAGATAAGAGACAGCTGTCTGTTGTTGGATTTTTTTGTGTTAAAAAAATGTAAAAGCATTTCATTCTGTTAAAAAAAACTTTTCAAAGGTCAAATGAAAATACTCCAACCTGCTCAAAGAAGTTGGTAAGGAAATGGTGGTGGTAAGATGCTGGATGGCTGAGTGAACCTCAGTGTCATCTTAGAAAGGAGTAAGTTCGATAGGGTTAGCTTGGGCGCAAGTTCAAAGGGGTTAAAGATGGAACGCCCTGGAAGGATGATGGACAATGATTCCCCTCATCGAGGCTGGAAGAAGCCAGGCATAAGTAGGCCAAAAAGCAGCCAACGTTGGAACAAGCCTTAGAGGAATGCCTGGCAGAGTTATCAGAGCCAGCACTCAGCTTTATTAATAAAACAAGTTTGAGATTTGGAGAAGAAGGGTCCCAAAGAACAAGCAGATGCTGTAAGTGGTTTCCCTCGTTTTTGTTTGTTATTTTTGAGCAGCAGCATGTGTTCTGTGTGGGTGTGGTATCAGATAAACATCATGCTGTGTTCCTCACCTGAGTCACACTGTCTCCGTGACGTTTGATCCTGAGGTGGCTTGGCATCAAACCAGGAGGCTCGGCTAAAGGAGGTCTTTGTGTGGAACAGTGTTGATCGCGATCAGGCTGCCTTAGGAGGCTTTCAGTTTGGAGCAATGCCGCCTTTCTTCCTGGAGGTTAACTCACAGTGTTGGCATGTCTTTGTTAAGACATATGAGGTAAAAACCTAGAATCATCGGGATGAAATCATTTACTAAACAAAGAGCTATTCAGGAAATACAATGCAAGAACTCAGCCTGTATGAAGTTGAATAGTTTTTGGAAAAGTTGAGTCTAGCTATTAGCTAGTCTCTTTAATTTAGCTCATATCCTATAATTTTTGATGTTTTAACAGGTTCTTGTGGCATTTTTCTGATGATAGAAGACATGTGTATATATCTAGAGAGAGAGAGAGAGAGAAAAAGAAAATTAAAAGGAAAATCGCATTTCTAAGTGTTTCATTATTAAAATGGGGAATTAGGAGCAGAGGAAAAAAAGCATTTTGAAAAAGATTACATTTGTTAATTAGAAAATATGCAACACATAGATCCACGTTTTTGTTTTCCTTGCCTGAGCTGGAATCTGGCTCAGTAATGTACGGCTGGATAGTTCCAATATTGCAGGTCATGTTTGTTTAAATGGTAATGTTGGGTTGGAGGTGTGAGGGGCTATAAGCTAGTGGAAAATCACATAAATAGAGTACTTTCAGCAAAAAAAAAAAAAAAAGGGGGGGGGGGTTACTGGGTTGCTCCATGCCAACAGTCCCGCCCACAACTCCTGTCGCTCTGCAGAAACTATGTCCTAGAAAGCAATAAAGGTTTTCTGATTGTTTAAAACGTGGCATGATCATAAGACCACTGGGAACGTTTTTACAATAGTTTAAAAGATGACTGGAGTGGGACTTTAAATTATGCTTTTAAAGTAACTATATTTCAGAAGTAACTATATTTCTCAGCTTTTTCCAACTTTTTGCATTTCAAAACAAGTTTGTATTTTTTTTATTTTATCTAAGAAAAACTCAAATTTTTAAAGATCCAGCTGAAAATATCAGTGCCATTTAAAAAAAATAATAATTCAAGTCATCTGTAGCAAAACAGAAATCAGTTTTAGCGGTTTCAGGTTTGACTGAACAAATCAAAACAGGAACATTGTTTTTTTTTGTTTTTTTTTTTTACATAAAAATGACTTCAGAACTCCACAGTTTTCTGCAGACATAAGAGAGAATTCAGTCTCAATGCACTTCAAAGTTGATGCAAGTTGGCACAGCAGTTTTAGGATCTTTAACCTGTACACAGAAGATGTAAATGTCTGAGCATGGACGTTTGGAACTCCAATATATTAGTCTTTCAGTAGAGCATCAATAAACTCACGGTGCATCTGATTAAAGAACAGAATAAGTGACTGGAAATCAGATTTTCAACGTTCTTTTTCAGTCACTGACTGAAGGAAAAGCTACCCTACTGTGTGTGAACACCCGCTCAGGTGTTTCCATCCCCTCCCCCTTCACTCTCAGAGCAGCTGGATGATGGAGATTACACTCAGATTACAGCCTTATGAAACGGTTGATGTGCAAACATCTCATTAAAAAGAATTATACAAGGTCGTGTTGGTAATGGAGTGTGGCAGGCGCTCTGAATGGCGGCCGTGAGCCGTCCAGCTGATTCTAAGTGACTGCAACAACATGGTAGATAACAGGTGTGGGTATGCAACACCCAAAGATGACATGGACCCAGAGGTTTTTTAAAAGACCTCACAGTGGAATTCTCCAGATTAATAAAAGCTGCTTTACACTAACTCAAGTGCTTTAGTAAATATTCTGAGAAGTGATGTTAGTGTCAGCTAGATACTCCATATTGTTTATATGAGATAAACTTTGTGAGGAAAAATGTTTAGAAAAAGACAATTTAAAGATTTATAGGTGTGTGAAGGAAGGAATAATTTATTCTTGCTAACCGGATGAAGTTGAATCCTGTTGGGTCAACCTTATTTAGAAGAGGACTAAAGTATTCCATTCTATAAAGAGCACGACTTCCTCTTTATTCCTGAAATGCAGCTAATGGCAACACACTGACCCTTGTTGCCAGCGTCTATGTTGCTCTCTTCACGCGTGAAGCTTGCCCTCAGTTGACGTCCTCAGCTCGGATACATTCATTTTTAGGTCTGTTTCTTGATGCATCCCAGTTTCTTAACCATCATAACAGGTTACAGAACAACATTGGGAACAACAATGCACTGTTGACTTCAGGGAGAACACACTTTTTAGAAGCCCATGCAAAATTTCACATTTTTATTTATCAGTTGTTAAAGGTATTAAAAAGAGCCTCTACTGGACTGATGACATGTCTGCAGATGAGCCTCTACATCCATCCAGTAGTGATGGTAACACATAGGGATGTACCTCGATATTTGGGTGACTGTTTTGTTTCAGTTCCATGTATGATTTGTACATTACAAAAGAACAACAAAAACTTACAAATTCTTCCTTTTTTCATTTGTTAATACAGTAAGCAAGTAATGAAGAAAAACATTTCAGTCGGCTTCTACTAAGCCTGGTGTGATGTAATAAAACTAATATTGAATATATAAAATTTAGCACAACGCGTGTTTGACACTCAGTGTAAACATACTGGTATGCCGAAGAGATCAACCTTTGACTTTCCCCACGGTTCGGTTTATGGTGTAACATTTGATTTTGTTTTAAACTGGCATCCCTAATAACACAGAAACATAACTCCTAATCCCTGAATAATTACCAAATGTATTTTATTTAAAGCAAAACCATTCCCTTCCTCGGTTTTTATACGTTTAAATTACCTATACAAGCAGCAGCAAAATTATTGCATGAACAGCCAAGGAAGGTATTTCCTGCTATCAGATGATCAAAAATGGCTGAAATCAACGGAGACTCACTACTTTATCCACTTTGTGCTAAACTGAGAGTACGTGTGATGATCCCACAAAAGGATTCTCCAAAACAGATCCCCATAAAAGATGATCTGACTGCACTTCAAGGGAAGCTTTGTGTAATGTTAATGCATGTGTTGTTGGCGTCTGTATCTACAGAGGGCTTTGACTTCTGCTTCAATTAGATTTAGCTCCCTTTCTCCCACTCTGCGGTTTAGTTCTATCAGTTATCAGCCAGCTGTGGTGGAGCTGTCTGTTTACTCAGCTGTCCTCTGAAGGCTCTTTTAATTTTACTCTGTTCAGAGCAGGTTCCAGCTTCCAAGCAAATACAAGCGCAGAGTAAATGCAGATGCACTGAACTGCATACATTTAATTTAAAGTGACAAAGGGTTCTTCTGTTTAGCCAGAGGTTCATACTAAACCGGATTAAGGCTGGAGTTGTTGCTCTGCTACAACAGTAAGCAAAGTTAGTGGATTTGCATCCTTGACTTTTACTTAAAAACACATGAAAAAGATTTTAAAAATAGAATCTGTCTTAGGTAAAGATGGAACAAACATGTAGAGTAGAGCTGCAGATCGTCCACACCACAAACTAAATGTCCACACTATTAACTTGTCCAGCTTTGGTAGATGTTGTGTTTCAAGCCATTTTGCCAAGTATATGCTGAAAAAACATAATTCAAACCGATCAAATTGATAAATGTATAAGTACCATTGACTGTATATGAGAACTGGACTGAGTGACCCCTCCCACCTTATGTTCCAAACAGGATGTACCTGTTGGTTCCAAGAATTCAAAATCCTGTAGACCTCTATTGAGAAATAAATGGCAGTTACTCAGCCATTTCCTTTGTCAGAATAACCATTCTTGCTCTGGTACCTCTTTCTTATCATGTTCTTACTAATCCTAATTTTTTTTCATCTTTTTTTTTTTTAATCACAAGTAATTCTGACCAATCAGGTGCCTTGATAAAGCATGTGGTGACCCTATCTCAAAGAATAAAAATGATTAATTGACATTCTCCCGAGCTAGCTTTCAGTGGTAGGGGTGTGGCTTTCCTGCAAGCTCACTCCTGATTGGCGAGAGTGGTTGCTAGAGAAACATTGACCCAGACTGATTCTGATCAATGACTGCTTACGGACGTTTTCTGATTTCAACATGGTCACTGAATTGACCTAATTTTGTTTACCTTACACTCACTGAGTCCAGTTATCATATACTGTCAATGGTGGAAAAAATCTCCAAACCATGACAGGAAATGAGAAAGTCTGTCTTCAGTTTAACCTAGTCACATCGGTTTAGTATTTACATCAGACCACATTTACATTTATCAGTAGATATGACAACATATTAACTATATACTTTATTCACTCACATTTTCACAGCAACTTAAATCATTTAAATACAGTTTATAATTTTCTAATGTTACTTTTTAAAGTAACAAGTTTTAACTTAATTTAAGTTTTTCAAACTTTTTCATAACCAATCAAAATTATTGTAGGATGGAAATATTAAAAATAAATGATTGAATCTAAAATATGACTCCAAATTAAGTCATTACAGTATTTTTGGAAGTCACACACAGCTCTTTTAGCTATAGTTATATCCATACCATTTGCAATGCTGCAGATACGCGTGTGCTGATTAGAATCACGCAAAATCCAGATGGTCAAACAGGATGCTGCAGACCTACAGGAGAAGATAGAGACAGACTCAGGTGAGGCAGGAATGTGAGGACGTCTGCATGATGCAGAAGCTGTATTTTCTCATAAAACAGGCTGAGCGTTTTTGGTCCTTGATGTGGTTCCTCAGCCGCCCATGTTCCCACATTAGTCACGCTCTTTAACTTAACGATGGTCCCTCAGGGGGCAGTGCATTTTTATTTGAGTGGATTGAATGCAGCACTCATGGTATATTAGAGTTGCTGTAATGGCCCAATGCTGGCGAGGTCCTCCACAGCTCAGAGTGAGGGTGACGGGTGGTGTGGCCTGTAAATCTTCTGCTTGGCTCTGGGTGTGCTCAGTGACGGACGCTGGCTGGACGGCACCAGGCTCCAGGGCAGAGCAATTCACTAAATGGATTTGGTAATGAGCTAAGATATATAATATTTGGAAGTGTTTCAACCCTCACTGCAGACTCCTATGACTGCAGAGAGCTGCAACATAAGTCTGATGAAACAAATAAAATGTCTTTATGAAGAAAATAAAGTCTACTATCAAAGATAAACATTAGAAATCATCCCTATTTGTGTGATAAATGGGTTCTTTTATTTGAAGTCAGAGGCGGTGACAGGTCTGCGCACACACACTGTGGTTCCCAGGTGAGCTTTTATGCTTCATCGGGATAGCTTAGTGAGAGCAAAACATTCATCAGAATCCATTTGAGTGAGAAAAGCTGTGATTAGGCTCATTTCACTGAATAATGGGAACGCCTCCACTCCTGTACTAATTAATGAATACAGCATCATTGTTCATATTCTGCTCATATTCGGCACATTCTCCTCTTTGCCATAATTGGCTGCTGCTGCAGGGAAGATGTCTGCCGTCATGCCTGCTTTTCTCTTACTTACTCATTTGGCCTTTTTCACTGGTCTCATTATGTAAATTACTGCCTTCGTCTTGCTGTATTGCAACAAAGGGGAACCAGCAGGCGGCCGTGTACAATGAGTGATTGACGACGTGCTTTTTGGCGATTAAAATGGATCCGTTGTCAGTGATGCTGGAGAGATTAACGGCGGCGTTCTGCCTCTTTGCGCCTGTGGCAACTTCATGTCCAAGTCATCTGATGTTTCTGCTCCAGTACTTCTCTGGGTGTTGTGTTTAAAATTAACTTTAACCCCAATTTTTAATCTTCATCTGAGCCTGTGGAGAAATATATATGATGTAATGAATAGAGCTTTTCTTTTCAAACACAAGAATGCGGCCCCATCAGTCATGACAGACACAGAAGGAAGAAGAGTCAGTTGAAGGGTTTTCAATTTAACCATTTGATCTCTGAGATGAGATGTTCCTGTGTGTGGGCCATTTATCACTGAACTGTTGGAATTAAATCATATTTTTATGTAAACACCTTTTTTTTTGAAGGTCACTTTCAATCTTTGGTTTAATTATCAGTAAAAGTGAGAAGTATTTAGTGAAATAATGAGGTGAAATCCACTTTACTTCATCCTCAGCTCCCTTGTGCCTTTCTTAGTCAGTGACCTGGTTCATTCTCAGCTCCCTCAAACTCCTGCCTCCTTGGATTATCCATATTCCTGTCATGAGGCAGATTATTGCGAATGCTTTTCTCTTTCAACATCCCCTTACTGCTCTCCATCTCTGATGTCTATCGCTGTTTTTTCTTGTTTCTCCCCTTCTCTCCTGGTCTTTGGAGTCTAAAACAGATCAGGATGAGTGTGTCTGCAGATTGTTGGAGTCGTGGTTTCACACTCAGTTGTGTTCCTAAACCCGTGTTGACGTTGTCGAGCAGTTTCAATTTCATTTTTGCAACCAAAGCCGATTCAGACGGATTTGGATCGATGGGAAAACCTCAGCTGTGAATGAACCCACCTCTACTGCAGACACAATGAAGCTCTACATCCTCTCTCTCAAAAGCATCTTGTGTGTTCCAGCTGGAAGGGGGGGGGTTTACACAGAAGTTATTTCTGTTCTCCTCTCAGTATTAAAAATTGAAGTTCTTCCAGGCGTTTTCACGCACGCACGCACGCACGCACGCACGCACACACACACACACCCCACCTTTCTGGGCTGTTCTCTTTCTGCCAGGACTGACTCAGGTCTTTATTTAGAAACAGGCATTGAGTGCAGCGTGGACCCGGGAGACTGCTCACCACAGACTTGTCAGAACCACTAGATGTAGGTGACTTTGCTTAGACGTGACATGCATTGCGGCTTCTAGGCCAGAACCGCTGGAGTGGCTGGCTGATGCATGATGCCCCGAGTGTTGGTCCCCCATGGGCAGGGAGATGTGGATGGAGTTGGGGAATGGGGGGGGCTGTTAAGGCTAGAATGACTCTCTGGAGTCAGTTGTGACTCATCTTCTTTACTGCGCTGCTTCATCCCTCAGAGATGTGTCATGGGGTCGTCTGGGCCTCGGTTTGCTGTTTTTGTTATTTCTTACATTTTTACCATTGACTGTATATGAGAACTGGACTGAGTAAACCCCCACCCCCAACCCCCTCTCCAAATACGAAGTACCTGCCAGTTTCAAGAAGCCAAAATCCCATAGACTTCTATAGAGAAATAATCAGCTATTAGTCAGTCATTCTATTTGTTAGAATAACTTCTTGCTCTGATACCTTTTTTAACATGTTCTTGCTAATCCCAATTTTTTTCAGATTTTTCTGTAGAGCAAGTTTTTCAAGTTATAAACAAACCAATCAGATGCCTCAGTTAAAGCTTGTGGTGCCTACTGACCCCGCCTCAAACGTTCATAACTATTTTGATTGACAGATTTCCCCCGGCCTGCTTTCAGTGAAAAAGGGTGTGGCTTACCAACAAGCTCACTCCTGATTAGCGAGAGTAGTTGCCTTGGAAATGTTGACTCAAATTCTGACCAATCACCGCTTACTAATGTAGTCTGGTTCCAACATGGCGACACCCGTATAGCTTAAAAATGGCAAATGAATTGACTTAATTTTGTTGGAGCTGGCAGCAAGTTATTTTCTGTTGGTGATGTTACAGTTACTTGGTCCATTTCTCGATATGCAATCCATAATTGGGACAGGAATCCTTATGTTTGATGGTTTTATTAGAAGATCAGAATGTGGGTTTGGATTTGAAAGTCTCTGATGATGTTTCTGTTTCAGAAAATAGAGTAGAAATTTAGATCATTTCCACTTTTTTGCTCTTTGCTTAACACTGCAATTTTGGGTCTGCCTTTTGTTGACTGTGTGTGATCACATGACAACACTACCACTAACTACCAAGTTGGGTATGATCAATACAGTTGGTGAATTTAAAACTCATCAAGTCTCTCCAGAACGGTTCATTAGAGGATCTGTAATCATGAGTCTATACTATACAGATGCATGTCTTACAGATTTGTGATGTGGCATCACCATCTTACCCTTTTCTTTTTTGTTTGAAAAGGGCCACAACCAGTACACCGACCCGTCCTGCAACTGGCTCATCTCAGTCTGCAACCACGCCCAAGACCCCCATGGTTTCATCAAAGCCTGCCACCCCTAAAACTCCCAGCAGCTCCGGCAAGCCTGCCACTTCCAAATCCGCGTCCAGCACCCCCTCTGGTGGCAAACCTCCAGTGTCACAAGCATCCAGAAACACAACGCCTTTGAAGAAAGGTATTGGAAAAAAATAAAGCCTTGATTTTGTGAAGCAGATCTTAATGAGCATTGAATCAAAGAAGGAAGTGAATACAAACAACAGAGCAGTAAGCTGACATGATGACCGCAGCATTTCAGAAGCAGGAATCTTTATGACAGAAAGGAGTTTTGTTCTGGAATCTTTAGTTTAACCAATGAGAAGTATTCAACCCCAAAGTGAACTTAAACTGAAGGATCCCTGCTGAGGCTTTCAGGGAAGATCATTTCTGGTGACTTGAGCTTCATATCTGTCTGTTGTATCTCTGTCATATCAGTTAATTTACCAGCAAACGTTGTCAAATCTGTTGTTAAAGTTGCCCACCAGGTGCAATTGCTTCTATTTATAAGTGATGTACATAATCCCTCTTCATTTTCCTAATCCACTCAGTTGCCTGAACCTACACTTTAAACAGGGCTGAAGTAATTAATGAGCCCTTTAAAAAACAGGTTGTTGGTTCTTAGAAACTGAAATGTTCTCTTTAGCAGTGGCTTTGAGGAAGGAGGGAGTCAGTGCATATTTTATTCAGTCTTCTTGTTGCACAGGTCTCACTTGAACACATTCATGCAACAAAAAATATCGATTTTTGGTTTTAGAGTTCTGGTCAACCTAATTCCTGTTTTTTTGCAGCGTTTAACCCGTCCGTGTGCTGTGTTTTTCTAGATGTTACCAAACCGTCCACTCCAGCAGCCAAAAAACCTGCTGATTCGCCCCTAACTCGCCCTTCATCTGTATCAAAGTCCTCAAAACCTGAAACCCCCAAGTCTTCCTCAAAATCAGACGTCGCGGCCAAAAAGTCAAACGCGAATAAGATTTTAGAATCAAAGACGCCCAATCGCACCAAAACACAAGAAATAAAGGCCACGCCCACTAAGAACAGCAGTACCAAACCAGCAGCATCCAAGACCACCAGCCCCAAGAAGACTGTGGGAAGCAGCACCCCGACCCCTGTTAAACGTGCTCCTAAACCTGCAGCTGCTGATGGAGCGGGAAAAGAAGTGGCAGCGGCCGGAGCTGCTGCTGCAGCCATCGCCACGGCAGCAGCCGTCATAGCAGAACCACAACAAGGGGCTCACGTGGAGGTATCAGCTGCAGCTCAGGAGGAAACACCTGAGGCTGCACTGGAACCGATCCCAGAATCACAGTCAACATATGAAACAAAGCCAAAGCTCCTACAGGAGCCAGCAGCAGAACCCACCCAGGAGCCCACACCAGAACCTGTAAAAGAACCAACACCTGAACCTGTAAGGGAACCAACTCCAGAACCAATAAAGGTTCCAACTCCAGAACCTGTGAGGGAACCAACTCCAGAACCAATAAAGGTTCCAACTCCAGAACCTGTGAGGGAACCAACTCCAGAACCAATAAAGGTTCCAACTCCAGAACCTGTGAGGGAACCAACTCCAGAACCAATAAAGGTTCCAACTCCAGAACCTGTGAGGGAACCAACTCCAGAACCTGTGAGGGAACCAACTCCAGAACCAATACATGTTCCAACTCCAGAACCAACAAAGGTTCCAACTCCAGAACCATTAAATGTTCCAACTCCAGAACCAATAAAGGTTCCAACTCCAGAACCTTTGAGGGTTCCAACACCTGAACCTGTGAGGGAACCAACTCCAGAACCTGTGAGGGAACCAACTCCAGAACCTGTCAGGGAACCAACTCCAGAACCTGTAAGAGTTCCAACTCCAGAATCAGTAAAGGTTCCAACTCCAGAACCTGTAAGGATTCCAACTCCAGAACCAATGAGGATACCGACTCCAGAACCAATGAAGGAATCGACTCCAGAACCTGCAAGAGAACTCACCCCAGAATTTGTAGAAGACTCAACTCCAGAATTATTGCAGAAACCAACTTCAGATGACTCGCGAGAACCAACTCCAGAACCTACACATGAAGACACGGAACACGAGCCACGTTCATACCAAATTCAAGAACCATCTTCAGAAATTCTAGTAGAACCGCCTCAGTCATCAGCAGCAGCTGAGCTGGGCTCTGGCGCCACTCACATGGACCCTTTCCACTTCCAAGAGCCCACCAGCAACTCATTCCCTTCTCTTGGAACAACGGTCATGTCTCCTCCCTGTTCTCCGCCAGGCCCCGCCTCTCCTGTCAGACAACCACAGAGTGCCTCCCCTCTGCTGCATGTGGATGTCCAGTCTGGCTCTTGGGCTCTGAACCAAGAAGATGATGAAGAGCAGGAAGGACCGGAGATGCAGGGTAAGCAAGAGGATGAGGAGCAAATGAAAGAAAACCTCTTCCTGCCCCCCCTCTCTGCTCCGGGGCCTTTTGATGCTGCTGCACAGCTACATTTCCTGGGTGCCTCTCCTCCAGGGGTTTTTATTCCTGGGGATCTGATCTCCCCTGGTGAGAAGGAGGAGGCAGTGGAAAAGGCTGATGAAGAGATCAACGAGGATGTTGAGGATGAGGATGATGAGGATGAACAGAGGAGACTGGGACAGCAGCTTTCATCAATGATCACTGATATGAGCTCGTCTCAGCCCTCTGACGAGTTCCAGGTCCGCTCCTCTGTGTTTGGCGGTTCAGCCGGTTGGCATGGAGATGACCTGCTGTCTGGGATGGACTCTGAGGACGTGAGCAGCTGCACGAGCAGTCGACAGCCGGGAGTGTCCGACCTCAGCAGCACCCAGCACACCGCCATACTGGAGGGCACCCAGAGCTCAGACGCCTTAGTGGACTCCAGCCTCCGAGGGTCAGAGGGAGATGGCAACCTCATGGGCTCTCCCAACGTGGAAACTATAGCAAATGAGGAAGATGAGGATGAAGAGGATGAACGGGTGGACGACATGGACATGAGCTCAGAGCGACTAGAGGAGCAACACGCCCTGTTCAAGAAGCAGGAGCAGAACGAGGAGGAGGATGAAGACGTGGAGATGCACAGTGAAGGGCTGGTGGAGAGCAGCGAGAATGTGGATGAAGATGGCTTCCACGAGGAGGAGCAATCAGACAACCTCAATTTCTCCACCCTCCCACCTTGTGCCCCCCCGATCTCTACCTGGAGTCAGAACAACCCCTTCTCCGACACTTGGACACAGCCAGTTTCGCTGCTCTCTGTCTCCTCCCCCAGCCCCGTGTCCGATCATGGCGCTGCCGAGTCCGAGACCCCCACCCAGTCTCCTGCGCAGGCGTGCTTAGACAGCGGCGCCCCGTCTTTTGCTCCTCAGACAGAACATGAACCTGGGAGCCATTCTCCAGAACACAGCCCGCTGATGGGCTTGGCTCCAGAAGAGACCCCTGACCTCCTGGCTGCTCCGGCTGTGGGCGTGTCCCAGTCCAGCCCCCTGAGAGGAGCCGCTCTGGCTGCCCACAGCAGCAGTGAGACCAGCACCCCAGAGGAGCTGCGGGACTATGACAGCAGCTCCGGGGTGGAGTCGCGTTCTGACAAACAGCAGACCCCGGTTCCTGCTTCAGTCCAGCCAGACATGGATCAGGACCTAGGCATTCACATGGAGAAGGGTGACGGAGAGGAAGAGGAGGCCGAGACTCTCCCTGCCGACGAAGTCCCCGGAACAGGACCACCCACTGCTCCAGCATCCGACCCATCTTCTCCCTCCACTTCAGGCGACGAGGCCAGCGACACAGAGGGGGAGATGCAGATCAACGACCCGGAGAACCCCATGAAGATGGACGACGGGGTTGAGTTTGAAAGCCCCAGCCCCACCTGCGGCCTTCCAGCACTGGAGGAGGAGGCCGGGAACACCGCAATGGGAGAAGGTGAGGAGGATGGAGGTGGGGCCACGCCCCAGTCTGCCAACTCTGTGGCATCTTACGGCTTCGACTGCACCACATCCAACTCCAACGCCCACTCCATGGCTGAGAGCTGCGGGAAGAGCCCCGGCATCTTCTCCCTGGAGAACGAAGAGCAGCTTCCAGAGGAGGCCAAAGACCCCTCCCTCATCAAAGAGCTCACGCTGCCATCAGCCGCCGCCGCCCAATCTGAGGACCTGCTGGGCAGCGCTGTGGACCTGATGCCTTGGAGCCACACAGAAGAGCACTACCCCAGTTTGGATGACCGTCACTATTTGCTTGGTGGGAAGCTCGCAGCAGAACATCTGGAGGATCCACAGGAGCCCGGTCAGCACACACGAAACCCTGAGGCGGAGGACACCGGCGACTTCCAGCCTCCATACTACTCCACCATTTGCGATAAGACTGATGGTTTCCTGGAAGGTAACGTATAAGTCCTTCCCGTTCTCCCTGGAATGCACCTTTTCCCTGCAACCTTCCCCCCGCCCCCGTTTGTTTCCTCTCCACTTTGGTTAGACGTCTTAGCAGAAAAAGTGCAAAAGTGTAGAGGAGCAGATTTTTAAAAGAAATAATGAAGCAGAAGGAGAAAAAAGGACAGTAGCAGTTTTTCAATGAAGCCCCCGTCTTTCTTACCGTTGCGGTCATGGTCATGAGTGTTTTTGCTAAAACCCTAACGGACTATAGATACTACCGTTTTTCCACTAGGATGCTCTTATAAGAACACTGCAGATCCCCATCCCCGCCCCCTTCCCAACGGGCTACTGACTGATCGGTCGACTGTGACCGCGCCTTTAAACTGAAAGGAAAACACTGACGGAAAGAAATGGACTCATTTGTGTATTTATCCCACTGTTTTTACCGAACAAATGTCCAAGGATTTGTCCTTTTCTTTTTATATTTGCTTTGTTGTTTTTGTTTGTGTTCTGGTCCTTCCTCCCTGTGTACACTCTGCACATCAGGCATCTCTTCAGAAAGTTGTATTCCCGCTCTGAGGATTTTAGTTTTCAAAACAAAAGCCTCGTCAGTAACACAGCTACAGGTTTACTAAGGTTTAGGGCTGACCCTTAGTGTACTTACTGTCAAACAACATTCTATGTACACTGTTTAGATTGTGGTAAATTTGACCAAATTACCAGTGACTCTGGATGTTTCATCTAAGTGTGACTAGTGTTTGGATCATAGACATGAGGCCTTTTTTTTTTTATTGGGAGCAAATGAAGCTCATTGGTTTTTATCTGAATCACAATTGAGTCCTCAAACTTTCAGGATAAATCTGCGTGGTTTCAAAGCCCCACAATCTCATTGGGGACAGCCCTAACTAGCTAGCACTTGGTGACGTTTTGTTTTCTCGTGTGCTTCAGCAGGTTCAGCGTTCTTTGCATAGGTTGGTAAAAGTCACATCATTTGTGTTTCAGCGTCTGCTTTGACGTGGCTCAGTTTGCTTGTTTGTTCTCCGGTGATCCACAAAGCTTTTATTTTGTAAGATCCTGCTAATCCACAGCTGAGCTTTCCACTTTGAAAGCTTTCATAGCAGGCTTTTTGTTTCTTTTTAACAGTATATTGCATGTTTAACTAACAAAACAAGTTTGTACTACCTGACTTTTGAGACAGTTCTGCAGTAGAAATGAATGGTTCACTCTAGGATATCTTTCAAAGTTCCATTAAAGCATCATTGCAAGGCATTTTGTTCCTGTTTCTTCCTTTCCCAGTGGATCCAGCATGCCTCAACTGTTTGTGGATTTATGTTTCCCTCAGTGTCTCCTCTTCCTCAGCTGAAAAAAACAACAACTGCCTTCCATGCAGTAAGTTAGAAACCAACACAACTTTGACATCGATTAAAAACTGCTCTGTAGCTCGACATAGGTGGCACTCAAATCCACAAAATCAACATCCTCATAAGAAAAAGCTTCAGGAGCAAAATAAGAAAAACGCATCACTCCACTTCTTCACAGAAACCAAACACATTTGTGATCCTTTTTTTTACATGCATAAAGAAAAAATATGACACACATTGAAAAAGCTGAAAAATGTAAAAAGAAATCAGATTTTTTAAATAACAATTGTCTAATATTTATTTGGATTCAAACTTGTTACTCTTAGAAAATATTGTTGTAGGAAACGTTTTGTTTGAGAGCAGGATTTTATTTTCCTAAAAATCTAGTAAGAATTTGAGGAAAAAGTAAAATTTTTATCTGAATGAAAATATATGGAGAAAATACAAATTTAGAAAAAGAAATGTCCCCAAAACGAACGCTCAAATGCACAAACATAGCTGTCAAAGTGACTATTTTTTGTTTATTATGTTAAACGATACCATTGGCGTTCTCATTAAAAAGCTCTGTTTTAGCTGCTGTGTGTTTGTCCCTCAGGAACCCGTTATCCGAATGTTTCCTCCCGTTCACGAACGGCTGCTGTCTTGCATGATGATCAAAGGGCAAGTTTCTCCTGACTGTGAGGAGAGAGCAGACGTCTCACTAAAAAACTGGTTCTGTTTTGTGCTGCACCACACGGTGGTCCGGTTTTCACTTGGTTTTGGAGAGAGCCTTGTTTTCCGTGTCACTCCTCCTTCCCCCCTTCTTGTTGAATTTCTCCTCCTTGGCCCCCGTTCTGTTTTATGCATGCATCTTTAACGGATGCTCCAAGTGATCTCCACTGTCTCACAGGAGACGAGAAGAGCACTGATGAGGAAGAAGATCACACGTGGCAAAGCGACTCGCAGGAAGACAACTGGAACCAGAACCAAACTTCTTTCCCCATAGCAAACTGCCACTACTTAGCGTTGGTACCTGGCAACAGGAGACCCATTGACCCGGCACTGGCTGAACATTTTGCAGAGATCGCACCTCCTCCACCTTTGAAGGGCAGCACTGGGGAGCAGCTGAGGAGGATGGAGCAGCATCAGAAACAAGTGAGAGAGATGCAGGAACAGGAGAAGCAGAAGAGGGAGTGGCTGGAAGAGGAGCGGCTCAGGCTGGAGCAGCAGAGGCTCTTGGAGAAGCAGCGCAGGGAGCTCCTCCAGCTGCAGCTGCAGCAGCAGCAGCACGAGCACCGCCACCGCAGGCAGGTCCTGCAGTGGCAGCTGGAGTTGGAGCATCAGTACCGCATGCAGCAGAAACAGATCCAGCAGCAGCAGCAGCAGCTGAGGAGGAGCCCCACCGGAGTGATGCTCTCCCCTTCTTCAGGGCTCTGCACCATCTATGAATCCATGGAAACCAGCGACGAGGAAGATGAAGCAGGACAGGAGCAGAACAAGAACTTGTGGCTGTCCGGATCAAGGGTCCCCTCCCCCCAGTACATCCAGCAGCAGCCTCGCCCCGTACCTCCACAGGAGCTGGAGTGGAACAAGAAGGTGGACATGGTCCAGCAGCTCATCAATCAGACCCTAATCCTGTCCGGAGATGGAGGCTGTCCTCCTCTGCTTCTCCTTCCAGTGGGAACAGGGGGCACCCTTAGTCCTCTGGAAAGCAGTATGTGGCCCAGCCTGCCCCCCCAATTCAGCCCCCCAGCCGCCACGGTCACTTCTGTCAGCAGCTACTCTCCAGACAGCCGGAGCAGCTCTCCATCTGGAGACTGGACCGTGGTGGAGCTAGAGACCCAGCACTGAAGTCCATCTGTCTTCATTTAAAATACTCAGGAGGGACATTAAAGTCCCATTCCGGTCGTCGTTTGATCTAAAGCGTTCTAGTGGTCTTTTAATTATGATGATACTGTTTTTAGCCACAATCAGAAAACTATGACATGGCTTCTGCAGAGCGGCAGGAGTTCATTAGAAAGTCACCACTGAGTTGTGAGCGCAAACGTTAGCGTGGAGTCAGCGTTTCCACATGTCCCATCATCCCTTTGTCTGCTAGCTTACTGCCCCTCACACAAAATCTAACATTACCAGCGCAACAAAAATGAGGAATATCAGGCGAGGAAAACAAACATTTTTTCGTCTCCTCCTGATTCCCAACGATTTGAATAAAAAAATACTCAGAAATGCAATTTTAAACTGAATTTTCTTTACATATGTCCTCCATCACCCGAAAAATCCCACAAGAACGTGTTAAAACCACAAAAAAACGGATTTTCATCGGAGTGGGTCTTTAAAATTGTGTGTTTATATACTTCCATATGATGCAGGTGAAGCTGCAAATGTCTGAATCAACCAGATCTTCCAGCTGATCCTATCAGCTTTCCTGAAACTAACCCCCTGTTCCATTGATCATGGTCTCTGTCCCTCTGAAACCCTCTCATCCCATTAGTGCATGTTTCCCTGTATAGATCTCCAATATGGGGACTGATGTAGAAGTTGTGCTGTAAGGAGACATTAAGTGAACTCACTCCAAGAGAGCAGACACTGGTCATCTTTGCAGGGCAGAGCTACGACAACTTGCACTTACTTGTCCTAAATGAATCGTGTGTGAAGGTAAGTGGGTTAAAGTGTTTGTTTTATGTCAAGTGTGTTTTAAAAGAAAAAGCCTAATCTCTGTGTTGTCACCCCACCGAAGAAGTGCATGTAGAGGAAGTGGGCAGCAGAGAGGAGATCTGAAGCTCTGTTGAGGGGCCCTCTGTCACATTCCAAAATGGAAGCATTTCCTGGGTGACTGCATTCAGAGGTCACAGATGATGATGGGGAAACAGCCTAAAATATTTTCTGATCTTCTATCTTCTACCCTGTAATTTGTGTTCGTCACAAACACGTCCACTTCCTGCTAGAAATATTTCTGCCATAAAAAAGCTAGTTTTTGTCTGCAGAGCAGGTGGCCTAGTATCATAAAAAGGGGCAACACTGCCACCTAGCGGCAGCTGAGAGACCTCAACCCTGTGACAACAGTGATGCAGCTGCAGTACTGTTAGTAAAATAGATTTCTATCACCCTAAAAAGAGGCTGTCTTTCTAAATTAGGTCAGTATATATAAATATATATATCAGAGAACATAGTTTATTATAATATTAAAGATGCATGACTTTCTTGATTATGTTTGTGTTTAAAAAATATTTCTTGCTGTTATATTTAATATAAAGTTTTCAACCCAAACTGCATGCAATATGAGAATCTATTTATGTACACCTGTTGGTTTTATAAACTCCACAGTGCCTCATTCTCCACTAGTCACATACTGTGTGCACCTTTGCTATCAAATCCATTATTTAGTGCGATGAAGCAATAAAGTTTACATTTTTGTATTTATTTAAGGCTTGTTGCACTCAGAAGTTGTTTGTTTCTTGTCTTCCAGAAGGTGTCCTTGCTTGGTATGTTTAGAGTATGAAACTTGAAAAGAGTATATTGAAATCTCATATTCAATAAATTAAAATATTTCAAAATATGCTTCTGTTTTTCGGTGGTCAGTTCACATTTTTGTTTTTTCAAAATAAAGGTGGAAATAAGACGGAGTCCTGTGGAAAATCTACTTGTGTACTTTAATAGAAGAAGTCAGAAAATAAACAGTTTTTAATTGCCAATATGGTTGGATTTGACTGTTTCTTTCAGTGTTATGTACGAATACAATATGTTAAGGGTTTATTACTGCCTCCCTCTATGAATACAGTAATTGAGGACAGTAATTGATGCTGCATCTATCACTGCTTTGAGGTCAATAAGGTTTTTATTCATTCATTCATTGCATCAGCAATATTTGCAGCACAGGTAGCTGAGTCTACATTAAAAGGCTCCATAATAATGGAAATGATCCTTCTATAATCTCATCATAAAACACTGACAAAGTGTGATTTGGACAAATGGTTTCAAATTTAGCCAGGTTCCTGCATGAGGCTGAAGGTATAGGAGTTCTGAGCATCACTAAAGGTACCACTGATTGAGGCTGAAGGTATTCAGCATATATTACTTCCTGTGAAGTCTTTATTGATGAACGCTAAAAAGTGTATGCTTAATTGCTTATAAAGCACTTTTCTACCTTCATTAGGCCAGAGGGGCCCATTTATGCAAACCTATAACCACCAAGATGTAATGTAGGGTTCAAAACCAAAAGAAATCCAGGACTTCAGGAAGGGGAAAGCAGACGGTACATAAATGGAGACTGTGAGGAAAGGGTCCACTCTATTCTTACTGGGTATGCAGATCACTGAGGACCTCTCTTGAACTATAAACACCACAGAGGCAGTAGGAAAGGCCCAGCAGCTGCTGGTGACTTTCTATAGAGCCATCATAGACACAGACAGGAAAACGCAGCAGAAGGTAATAAACATAGCCCAGAGGATCAGCAGCTCCCCTCTGTCCAGCCAACAGGACATCACCAGCCGTCCTACCTAAACAGAACCACAATTATCCAGGACTCCCTCCATCCCAGCCACCAGCTGTTGCAGCTGCTACCCTCAGGCTGGTGCCACAGGTCTCACAAGGCAAACAGACTGAAGGGCAGTTTTCTTTTCCCCTCCAGGGTTGATCCTAAACGAAAAAATAAGGACTCTAAAAAAAACACTATATATCAACGCGTGTGATATTTGGTTTAGAAAAGATCAAGGAACATTATAATTTTTGCTGTGCATAAAATGACAATGAAAAAGGACATTATGAACCTGTGTCTTGCCCAAGAGCATTTTGACACATAGGCAGGCAAGGTGCGGATTGAGCCTGTGACCTTCCAATCAGTGGTTGACCGCTCTACTCATGCACCACAGCTGGAGAACCAAAAATATGCTGAAAAAAAAGCAAATTATGTTTAATTAATCTTTAAAGGCAATTGATACCAGGAGTAAAAAAAGAAATATATATATAAAAAAAAAATATATATATATATATATATATATATATATATATATATATATATATATATATATATATATATATATATATATATATATTTTTTTTTTTTTTTATTTAAAAATACTAATATTACAAAAAATAAGTATTATTACTGCTAATATTTATTTGTCATAGCTGCACAAAGTTTTGACATCTGATACTGGTTTTCTATTGGTTCATCAGAAGACGTCACACGTACCTTTATAACACATTGAGGAGCCAAAGCTGTATTGTAACTTGTGCATTATTTTAACTGTCAGAAGTGTCAGGCTACACTTTGGCAAAGCAGCTTGCTGCCGCTCTTCACCACGTTGCAGGATGACTTTGAAACACAATCAACAGGTTGCGGCAGGAGGGCGCTACGCTGCTGCGGTTCAGTTTGCGGCTCCATCAAGCTACAGGAAGTTACATGCTGCTGCAACTCGTGCTCACGATGGGGTTTTCAAAATAAAAGCACAATTTCATCAAAGTAAAGAATTTGAGCCACAAAAGGACTGTATATGCAATTTATCTTTCTCGTTTTTATATTTTTAAAGTGACAAAAAGTATAAAATGAAAAACGTATAGCGATTGTGGACAGCTAGAGTAAAGCAAACATTAAATTTTGAAAGCACCACACGGAAGTAGTAGGAACAGTCTTTCTCTCCTCATCACTCACCGGTTCTCTCAGCCCACAGGAGAGGCGCGTCAGAATACGGCGGCGGGGAGAACTGTGGTGACTCCACAGTCAGTCGGGCGGGCTTCGGCTCTTCTGACCATGAAACGGAAGCCCAGCGGAGTCGCCCGCCCTCCGGACACCCCCCTCCGCCCGATGCAGACCACCGTCCGAGAGTTGACATCCTGCCTCCGGGAGGTGATGGACCCCTCTCCCCTCTGCCCCTCCCGATTTAGAGACTCCGTTCACCATACCCCGGCACGACCGAATGTATTATTTTAAAAACTAATTAAATATTCATTAATTTCCGGGAATATTGACTCACTGGAAGGAATTTCTGCGATGATTAGGAGGCTATAACCTGCGATAAACACCCGCTGAAGCCGTCTAATAACTGGGATGGCCAACAACAACGAGCTGCAGGTGAGTTCCCCAACTTTTGAGCCAAACTTGAGGATTTTAACCACATTTTCATTCTTGTTTGGATGATCTTCCATACACAAATCCTAGATTAGAAAACTTGTCTGTTTTAACTCAGTTCTGCATTCTAAAGTTAAACCTTTCATTGCTCAGCATAGTTTTCTGCTGTCCTCAACACACAGAAACCACACGGACTTCTCCACACTGCAGTTCCAGACAATAATCTGCCTCATCCTGGCACCACATGTTGAGAAAAAACCCACAATCCCTCAGTTTAGGCTCAAACCTCCTCCTGTGATGTGTCATGGAAGGTGTTGTGGGGTCAGAGGGCAGGCTTTTGGTTACACCGGTGTCAGATTGGCTCACATGAGGAGGGAAATGTTAAAAAATTAAAAGCTTTTTGTGCTTTGAAGCCAAGAGCCATGAGAACATACGTACAAGCTTTGTTTTATCAGGATGCTGCTTTGGACCAAACCAATGAAGATGTTCTTGAAGAGGGTTGATTGACATGTTATGCTCAGTAATTAAAGGGAATGCTATGATTTGGGTCAAACTGTCATTTTTGGGTTTTGTTTTGGTTCATCTTTACAAGACAAAAAACCTACAAATTCAGAAAAATCCTCTTTAAAATGTTCAAATTTTAATGTAGAAAAACCTTTTATTTGACTCATGCTAAGCCTTTTGTAATGTAATTAAGCATTTATGTCAAATAATGTTTGACACTTCCAACATTAACATACTGGTATGCAACGATTCACTTTCACCAAGATTCGGTTCAATGGTGTAACAGATGATTTTAAACCGTAGATTGTGGCATCCAAAAATAGAGTTAAAATTCAATCCAAAGATTAATACCAATAACAAGCAGTATTTCCTGTTTGTCTGCACTTCATTCCTGTTTCTTTGTGAATTCTCCGAGCAGCGCTGCTCAGTCACTTGTTGTGAGTAACAACCCGGTTCTGCGTTACAGAGAATGAGGAAGGCCCCCCCCCTGTTTTTCGTGGAAAGTCGTCAGTGTGGGCTTGAAGATGAACACTCAGAGCTGATGTGGGCTGACAAGCGCTCAGACTTTTAGAAATGCAGAGGAACTTTCAACCTAATTTACTTTGAGGGGATTTTTTTATGGGGATTCATAGCATCTGTTTATTGGATGTTCAGATCCATCCTCCAAACCCTCCAAATCATCCTCCAAAAAAAACTTAATCCATTTTGGGGGCATGGGGTTGCTGGAGCCTATCCTATTGGACAAAGACGGAATACACCCTGAGCAGTTCAGTCTGTCACAGGGCCATTCAGATCTGAATCATTTAGGAATTCCTTAATAACATAATGAAAATGCTGACTGAAGTCTGTAGAATCTGAGATGATGATGAGATTTTCCTTTTTGCGTCGCCTTATACTCATTTGTTTTAGTAGCTAATTAAAAAGAACTGAAATAGCAAATTCTTTATTAAAAAAGTTGTTTGTCTTTTTTAAGTGAGCACTTTTTGCAGTGAAAATACAGCAAGTACATTGTAGTAAAAAGTTCCAAGTATGAAAATATGAGCATGTGCAACATTTAATTAAAATCAACAAGTAATCAGAATATCTTGTGCCTATTGGTGGATATGGAGAGTCATGTGGTTTTGGTAGAATGACACTATAAGTGATGGTATAACTCTTCTGTTTGGTAGAAATGCAGATATAATCAGATTTTTAGATTCTCATTTAGTGGTTTTTTGTTTCGTTTAAAATCATGAGCTTCATTATTGTGAAAGAGTTACTGTTTCTTTTACTTTCTTTATTGAGTTTCTCTTATTTATTTCATGAAACTTTAGGATTAGCAATAAGATGGTTAAAAAATGTATCAAAGCAAGAATGGTTATTCTGACAAATAGAAAGACCGAGGAATAGCTGTTTATTTCTCTATAGTAGTCTATGCAATTTTGGCTTCTTTGAGCCAAAATTCCTGTTTGGAACGCCATGGGTAGGTCAGTTCAGTTCTCATATACAGTCAGGTCTCGTAACAAAACTGAGACCTGTATTTCAGCCTGACATGAAGGCCACAAATAAATCCTCATTTTACCCTCTCAATTCACCGATTGAATATTTATGAAGGTTTAGAGAAGCTGATTCATGCCTTCATCTCCTGGAACAATCTTCTGTGTGCTCTTCAGCAAGCTGCATCTCATTTACAACACTGCTGCCAGAGTTTGGACCAGAACCGATCGCATCCCTCCTGTTCTCAAATCCTCACATTTGAAGGACGATTTTAAAGTGCTACTACTAGTTTTTCATCACTAAATGGCATGAAACCCAAAACACTTATCAGATCTGCTTGTGGTGCCAAAATCCAGGAAGCAGTTGGCTGGTAGAACCTAAAGTCAGAACCAAACAGGAAGGAGCTGATTTCAGCTGATGTTAAAGCCTAAGTTTGTATACATGATCTAAAGGTATCATCCTGATATGGTAGAAAGAAAATCTCCCTAAAATCTAGATCTCCGACACATTTTTTTAGTCGAGTTTACATCTCTGTTAAAAATGGTTCTGATGGGTCCCGAAAAGGACTGTTGTCACAGTTTGGCGATTCCAGTTTCCCATCTTCAGTGAAGGCATCACGATTTGATTATGTGTTGTTGAAATTTCATTCCCTTCTGATGTTCTCCTCTAGTTTTCTTTTAGACCTGCTACCAGGGTGGTTGTTTTCCAGATACTCCCGCATTATGTTTCATTATTTGGACTCCATCAGCATCAGGTAGAGCAGAGATCGAGCAGGTCTGGAGAACTCGGTCGCTGAATTCAGTCCCTCGCAGCACATTGAACACCTGGAGCCTCCTTCTGCAGTGTTGACGACTCCATCGCTGTCTCACAGCGGTCTGACCGAATCAGCCCTGAACGCCTCTTTTCAACATCTTCAGCCTCAGCAGCCGGCCAGCGGAGACTGGGGGGGGGGGGGGGGGGGGGGGGGGGGCGGGGGGGGGGGGGGGGGGGCGGGATCACAGGTTCACCCTGGTAATGATGCGAGGTTAAACCAGCGTGTGATGACGGCCCTCACCTGATTACTTTCTCCTCCATCAATGACCAGGAGGGAACCGATGCGCGGTCTCCTCTTGCTGGATCTATCAAGGAACATAACTGAAACGACCCCTCCCTCCATCTGTCAAAAAGCCATTATCCTTTCACGAGCAGAAAGAGGCTATAAAGGTAAACCGTAGATAAACTAGCCAGACTTCCCCTCCTCTTCTCAGCGCTCTCATTGATCCACAGCCTGTTTATGTGTTGGCCAACCTCTCCTTCAGATGGCTGTAAAGAATGTAAATGAGGCCTGAAGCCGAGGATGTGGGCTGATTCAATAACACACACTTTAAGGACGGCGTGCTCTCTACCACCGCCCTCTCATGAATTCTTTATTTCTCCTGGTTTCCTGTGGTTATTCTGCATAAGAGTCTCATCAGAAAAGTTGCTGCTACTCTAAGAGAGGAGGAGGAGGAAACCGTATCAGTTGTTAGTTTTATGTACTCACTGGTGTCACTCAAAGTTACGGACAGCTGCCACTGTCATGGATAATAGGATTAGGAGGCTGTGGACCACTCTGTCTTTAACCTCCTCCTCGCAGGGCAGTCAAACAAACCACCCTGCATCTCCTCCTGCCTCAATCCAGGATTATTTTTTGTCTGTCTCACAGACACCCCAGGAGGAAAGCTCAAGCCCCCACTGCATAACAGCGTTTATTGGATGTCCCCACGTCTGTACTGGGGTGGAAAACCCTAAACGCTGCAAGATAAAAGCCTCTGCTCTGATGAAAATGAGTGTTTTTAACATGTTCTTGTGTCCATTTTCTGATGATGGAGGACATATATAGAGAAAATTAAGCTCAAAATGTATTTTCTAAGTATATCTTTATTCAAATCACTGTGAATTAGGAGCAGAGAACACTGGACGGGCCAAAAACTCCCTGCTTTGCTCCATTCTGATCCATCTACTCGCAGACAAATAGAGCCATGAGCGTCTTTGTTTTCCTCGTCTGTCTTACAACTTCAACTCCAACTAATATAAATCGGATTAAATGATTGCAAATGGTTGGCTGGTTTCTAAAGTAGTTTGATAATGTCAGAGGGTTCTGCAGCTCCAACAATGGTGAAACAGCCTACATATTACAGCTTTTCAGTCTGTGTGCCAGTGAAGGAAAAAAAGAGGAAGATGAAAATGAGGATGTGCAATGATTCCGAAACAGCTTAGAATATAAATCAAATTTGAATACGAACTGGTGGAAAAACATGCTCCTTTTTTTAAAATCAGTGTTTATATACACAACGTTGTAGAAGATATAACTTCTGTCTATTTATATATTATATTGTTGGTGTGTCTGACCTCAGTAATATTGACTTTAGAAAGTTCTACCTTCCTGTCACTCCAATCATCTTTTGAACTCATGTAAAAGTGTTCCCAGTGGTCTTTTAATGAGGATTGTGCCGCTTTTAGGCAAGAGCCCGCCCAGTTCATTTTCTACATCACAAATACGATCATTTTCAAACAGCATTTCTTTCTCTGTTCCTGAATCACACTGATTTGAATAAAGAAATACTCAGAAACGCAACTTTAAGCTTAATTTACTCCACATATGTCCTCCATTATGAGAAAAATGTCTTGAGGACAAGTTTTCATTGGGTCTTTAGAACAACCTGCTGCTTGTTTTGTGGTTTTGGCAGCTTCAAGCTTCTATTTTTCATCCATTTATTTTTAACATTTGCAGTGCACGCTCACCATTTCATCACAGGAGAATCTGTCTGTTGATAGTTGAGACCAATGGCATCAATTGATTTTCCAAACTTGTCATGTACATAAAAGAAAGCAATGTACTTTCAGCAACATGCATTACAGGTACTGTACCAAACACAAATGTCATATGTTTATTTTAGGACTTTAAAACATGGCAGTAAAGTTACTCCTTTCTGACACCAGGCCCCAGTGGTGGTTTAAGGAACTGCAGCATTTGAGGGCTTTCTGCACAACAATCCACCCAACATTTTGGTGATTTTACTTGAAGTTTAACAACCCAACCACCAACAAGGAACTCCAACAGATTTTACTGCCAACGTGAACTCAGATAAAATACTTTTCTATAATGTTCTATTTATTGTAAAGCAGAATCTAAGACACACAGTTTTCCAAATCAACTCTTGTTTTTAGAGATATTGATCTGATATCATCTGTACACCCTATATGTTGTACATGCTAAAGGAGTTATAGAATCAGAAGTGGTTACGCACTTGGAGGCTGTTTAACAGAACCATCATAGTCATGCAGGTTGAGTCTGATCGGAAACTGAAGTAGAAAGAGAGAGAGTGGGGGGGGGGGGGGGTTGTCTGTGTGACCCAGTTGTGGTTACTTGATGCGCTGAGGTGTGCTCTAGCCATGCAGAAGTCATGTGATACCCCGTTGAAGCGGCGTTGGTCTGAGGCTTCATGGGAGCGCCCACGATGTTGCCCTCCACAGTGGGCTGACTTTCAGCCCAGAAGCTGTGGAAGTGAGAAGAAAACAGTCATCTGTGGAGACACTTGCAGTTGAGCCCTAAACTGGAACCCCAACTACTGCTTTTGTCCTCCTTTACGTCCATGCCTGGACTGCTGGAACAGTGGTATCATGAGCAGCCAGGTGCCATTGTTCGGACCCACCGTTAACAATACTCGGGATATAAAGAAAGCCACAGCTGGGGGAGTATTAATATCTCTGAATGCGGCGTCTATGAAAGGGAGCGTTATACGTTTTTCCTTAAAGAAGCTGCTTCTGTGGTAGAAGTTACAGAGAATGTGACTAATGATTTGCTTGACCTTTATGTTGGCTCAATTAAGTAAATTACAATTTGTTACATCCACTTATGCTTCTCCTAAAATAGTGATGAATCTATGACTGTTGTAATCTCTAAATTGCTACTTTTCTGATCTATTTTGTGTAAAAACCTGCTGTTTCTTGATTGTTTGAGTAGCTGCATAAATGTAGACGCTTTGGAAGCTAAATTCCTTTAGCTCTAAACTTATGCTGCAGGTCTACAAACTGAAGAAAGGACCATATTGTGATCATAAGACTTCAGTTTATTTATAAAGCACAGATTTACAGTCACGATTTTGTCCAGATGCTACACAAAAGCTAAACCGTCAAACCAAGAAAATGGTTTTACGGTTGTGACAGTTTATGTCAGACCAGATCTTTCTTAAAAGGCTACATTGTTTGAATGGGCAATCACCATAACGAAGGTCTTATAACTTAGACTCGCTCAACCTGATCACCCTGAGACTGCAGAGGTTGAAAGCTAGTCTAGAACTGAAAACTTCATGTACTTGAGTGTGGCAGATTTAAAGGAAACGGAGGACGTTAACTTTATAACGTATTTGCAGTTTACTTGACAGTTAAAAAGTCCTCAAATGTGCAAAACAATCTGTAGTTGAATATTTTGAATAGGAATATGAGGGGAGAGGTTGGGGACTGTTTGTTTTTGTTTGACAAGAAACTGGGCAGAATGTTGGGAATTCTCTGCATTTTTTCCTCTCTTTAAGTAATCAACGGCATCCCTCGGGAAGAGGGATAACCATATGCTTCATAGAGTGGACCTCTTATCCCCCCCGCTGTCATAATCATTATTAATCTTCCCTGCCCATTACCATCATGCCTGGACAACCATTCCATTACGTCGTGGTGCTCTTTCCACTCGCCGTGTCCAGCACCAGCCGCTGTTTGTGACTCGCTTGAATATTTCATTAGTGTAAAGCGTCCGTGTTAAAGTAGGTCGGTGAGTCATTAGAGTGAGCAGTAAGACACAGATCAACACAGCAGGACATCTTCATAACTGCAGATTTAAGCACATGCTTGATTTTTCTGGTGAAATCTCCGGTGAACATCCGCACCAGAATTAGACAACATCAGAGTTTGGATTTGTCCCAGGAAGTGGGGGATGTGGTAATGGATCAAACCCTGGAGTGGATGCAGCTCATTCATTTTTAAGGCTGCCTGTTTCCGGTGAGAATTCAGGGCTGTTTGATGCGGGGTTGTGGATCATCAGAGGAGGAACACTGAAACTGAAAATCAGGGTTTTGCTGCACCACATTGCTTGCTCACTTACTTAGACAAGTTTTGCAGCCGACTCAGGATTGGTTGAGAGTTGGAGGCAGACATGCAAACGTTTGGTGAAATGTTTCAACACAAAAACAACTCAAACTCATGACTACAACTCAAAAACGAGACCGAGTGCACCCCTGCACGGCTGTTGCCTGCACAGGCCGCACAGAATTGGGTGTTCACAACTTATTTGAAATGTGCTTCTGAATAAATGAGCTTGTTTGAGCTTTTATGTGAACGCATTTGTTCGTGAAAGTCACATCTCACGGTGTGTGAGAATCACCTGTTGCAAGAAATCCATATTTTAATTAGGACTCCCGGTAGCCTAATGTTGTGTTTGTTTGTGTTGAGGTTTCAGCCTGTTCTTCTGTCTCTTCCTGCACTCATCCCATTTGCAAAGAAAGGTTCTACATACAACTTTTTTTGTGTTGCACGCGCCAGGATTGCTTTGAGCGCTGACGTCAATGAGAGTATTCGGTCGATTTTCAAAACCAAAAGATTTTTTAGATTGTTCAGACGTAGTCATTTTGCTCCCCTGACAAGAATGAGGTTGTTTTTCAAAACACACAATTTTTCAAAATAAAAGATTTTCGGGATTCAAACCAAAATAATGTATTATGTCTTCCGTGACCCAGTGTTTGGGGACCACTTATTTAGATGACTGTTTGATGGGACCGCATGTTGGTGTAGTAGTCAGCACACTCGCCTTACAAAGAGATGGTTGTGGTTCAAATCCCAGCTGGGACCTTTCTGTTTGCATGTTCGCCTTATTTATGTGTCAGTTTTCCCCAGATACTATGGATTCCTGCAAGTGTCCAAAACTATGCTTTATAGTAGTACTGTCAATCACTTAAAACAATATATCAGGTTAATCACACTTTTGTATTGTGATTAATCACAATGTTTTACTCGGTAAATTTTGTACGATATTAATTCAGAAAAAAGAGCAGAGAGAACATTTTTCCTTTATATTTATTGACTGAAATGTTTTCATTTGTAAAGTGTTAACTCAGATATCCCAGAAATGTAATTTGTGTGCAGAAAACACATCAACAGTAAGATAAGCAGAACTCAAGAACTGTATAGACTTTTATGTCTGCAGTTTTACTCCAAAAAAACAAAGACACTGATAAACATTGTTTTTTGCACTCTAAATGGTCCGGTATGGTACTCAAATCTGATTGGCTGCTGGGTGTTTACGTGTATTTGAAGTTCCCGTCACATAACCCAGGGGCCCCGAGACTTTTTCAAGTGAGGGCCACATAACTTTTTTGTTTTCTGACGTGTGGATTGTTGACTAACAGAAAAAGTGTAAATGCCAACATTTATGGGTTTCCAGAAAGCCACACACAACCAAATTTTAATAAGCCTTTTCTGTAATCTTCACTGAAAACATAAAACTAAAACATTTTAAAAATGAAAACAATACATAGGCTATCCTCAATAGTGATGGGAATTCTGGCTCTCCTTAGCAATCTGACTCTTTTGGCTCCCAAGAGATTCTTCAGGTCATTTTGTTGTTTTATTTATTATTAATAACAATGTAAAGTGATGCACAAAATGAATAAGTCATGTAAAAAAATGTTAATACTTATACTTGTATTTACAGTTGTGCAACAACACTACATACTGCCACCACCACCCAAAATACTAATTAAAGTGTGCAAAATAAAAATGTGTAATCATGGTAAAGAGAGCAAATGGTAAAGAAATACTAAATGTTTCAGCTTTTTGAAGCTGATCTGGTTTCTTCTATCAGTAGTGATCTGTCTGTTCTGGAGAAGGTTGTTCTCAGGTGTTTGCACAGGTTGGTTGTGGAGCCGGTTCTGTTAGAAATTCTTTTTTTGCAGACTCTAAACTCTGCCTTCGTCCTGTCATTAGCAGTGAAATGGTTCCAGATGTTTCTTCTCTTTCCAGTTTTTGTGTTGATGTCATTTCCCTCGTTTGTTGCAGCTGACGCTCTCTCTTTCTCTCCGTCATACTATGGTCATGTGCTGCTGCGTGAGGAACGGTAACGGCATCCCCCCACCTCCCCGCACGAGCACGCTCAGTGCATTGACTGTATGATGACTCTGCGCAAACACGTATTGATCAGTCAAGTGCGGACTTAAGAGAATAAAGTAAGAGATGAAATGAAGACAAAGATCTGATCTCGATCAAAGATGAACGTAGATCTGGAGGGCTGCGCGTTTCTACACAGAAGTCACTGTCTGGAGGAGATTTATTGACCAGAAGTCCAGCCAATTGGGACACAGAGCAGGCACAGACTGCAGAAGGGAGGAATAAAATGTCCCCGGCCTTAGTTTGATATAGCCCGAATGTTCCATATCGCAGCAGGTGACATCTGCAGGAGTCATTTTTTTACAGTTTTGATTCGGTCGGTTCTTTTTTTTTTTTGTCCGATTTAGTTTTATTCTGAAGAGCAACTGTCTCTGAGCTTGAAGGACTGCCATGCTACAGAAGAACTCCTTAAGTTTCTCCTTGTTGACATTGATTTCAGTCCCATTTTCATGCACAGCAGAGGGAGAAGCAGCTGGACTTCAGAGATCCTCTCTTTTGGGTTCTGCTCTGTTTTATCCCTCAGACTCTGGAACAGAGCACCTGTTTGTTGCTGCAGCTCACACAATGGACAATGCTGGGTACACAAACACATTTACTGAGGTCTCTTGATAATGTAGACTTTCTCACAAAGATGCCATTCATGCTGACGAGCAGCAGCAACGCACGCACACACAGATGTGCACACCAGCCCTCACAAGACTCTCTTCCTCTCAGGGTTCCTCCGCCTCATGCACACGATGCCTCCATGAAAGCAGCACATGTTAAGCAACACTGCACTTTTCAAAGCGGCAAAAGGAGATTTGCCAACAGAATTTCTCAGAATATGAGGGATTTTCAGGGATTAACAGGCAGTTGACACACAGTCCAAGGTACATTTTGTAAGCTTGGACTCATTCACATACAGGCAGGAAAAAAGATTCAATAGTCACATTTTGATGTATATTTTATCTATAAACAGAAGAAAACGAATGAATAATCCAGAGTTAGTTTCATAATATGAGGTGGGATATTCCGATTAAAAGATTTTTGTCACGTCACACACTGGGAGGGGAAATCTCCAGCTTCTCCATTTGTATCTCCACCCAGCTTCACTTCATGCTGGGATTAGAGTATTTCATTAGAGTTCCAACCTATAGAAGAAGTGGACATCTATCTGCTGATATTCAATCACATTTAGAGAGAATTTTACAATCTATGTCAGACCCTCTGAATCTTTAAAGCATAATGACTGTTCTTGTTTTCACTCAGTAGCTAATAAAATACCAGTTCAGACCAGGAAATAATCACAGCTGAAATTGTAGTTGTCATAAAAATTATTCTTTAATCATAATGTACTTAGCAATGAGGTTTACTGCTTCAATTCTAACATGAAGCTGAACTAACCTTTACAGGAGCAGGTGATGAACAGCAGTTTAAGGAAGGAATTCAACCTTATGAAGAGCTGCCATGAAACATGGATTGTTGTTGTTCACTTTTTGACATTTCCCTTCAGGGGTCAATCTTCCACATTTCCATTTGGCAGAGTTTGACCCTGGATGCCCTTCCTGAAACAACCCAATGTTTTATCCGGGCTGGGAAAAGCCACAGTGCCTGAATTTCGCTGCGGGATTGCGGGTATCGCAAACAGAGCTCTTCTAATGCGGGAAATTCCCGCATAAATTCATGTGTGATCAGGATCCCCAAAATATCTGGTGAAAATTCACCACCTACAAGTGAAACAATCGCTGCCTATTCTCTGATGACGAACAACAGTTTAATTTAGTACCCCACAGCAAAGCATCCGCGTGTGACGTAATCATAAATTCATGTTCACTTTGAGAAACATTCCGCTTCTTTTGGTGAATCGTTTTCACGTTCCTCTGCTGTCCGCATGCGAGGAATACAAGCGCACACCGTACAAGAACCCCACACTCCAACACACACACAACGTCACTGTAGCATTTGGCTGATGATGCAGTGTGAACATGGAGCGCTTCAGTGTCAGACTATATTTTTACTGACCGGACTTACAGACATGGCGGACAAATACAACATAAATACAACATAAATACACAATATAGAGCCGGTGTCAGGCTGACCTCCCCTTCCACCCCCCTGAAAGTGCTGCTTTTTTACTGTCAGGGACATCATGACTAACACTAAAACAAACTAACGTTTGATTTCATTTAAAAAATAATCAACTGCAGGCAGAATTAGGAAAATATGACACTAAAAACGTGTCATAGAAAAGAACATTTCTGAATCACTTTATGCAACTTTATTATCTTTAAAAATGTGATCATGTTCAGCTGGTTTAGACTACAGACAACTAACATCACCAATTTTTAAAAACCAAATTCGATTTTCGATTGTAATCGATTTTTCTTCTTCCTCCTTCTACTTTCTTAAAAAAATACAAATGACAGAAAATACTGTTTTGTTGAAACATCTCCTTTGTAAATCTGCTCAAACACAAAGTTCAACTAAACACCAGCTGTAAACATGTTTGTAGATCAATGCAGCAGATGATTTGTGGGCTACAGCTAGCTTAAGCATCTTATAAAGAGAAACACTTTATTCATTTAGATGGAGAATGTAGGAGATTATTGACCTTATTATAAATTATAGAGTACATTTGGGGCTAATTCGAAACTACTAGGAGAATCTGACACCTTGCAATGCTGCACAACATTCAGTGGATGCCAACTCAACGAATTTAATCCATTTTTTCCAATAGTCAGCAGTTGACTGGTGGGAGCTGTTTATGCAGGAACCTTTAGGCTTTAAGTCTTTAAGAACAAATCAACCCAAAGTCAGCCTCAGTCTTTCAGATGACCAGTGGGGGCTCAGTGCAGAAGAAAGTCCAGGTTTGTCACTTTTAGGTTTTCTTAAATATGTATTTTGTCTTGTTGAGGGCTTTCCTCCACCTGTAGGGTGATCCGCGTGGGGTTTGTAGGTGGAGGAGACACGCATTTCTTCATGTGGGTGTGCTTTGAAGCACAAACGTTTACATTTAAATGGAAGTATTTTATTAATAAATGTGACACTGAAAAGAGATTTTGTTTTTTCACAACTGTTTACGTTTTTAAACTGATGTTGTCATATATTTTCTGAGCGCTGGCAGCGACACGCTAACGTAGAAGACCGGTGGTTACTGATGACGTCATCACACGGTAGCAACGTCCAAATTAGACAGCTTCTTCCATATCTCTCCACTTGGAGGGATAAATGAAGGAGAAAGGAGGGCTGTAGGGACAGAAAAGCACATTTGGATTCAGTCTTTGACTTCTTGATTGAAGCTCAAGAGAAAACAAAGTTGTTTAGGTCAGTTCACCAAGTAACCACTAGAAGCTGTTTCCATCAGTTCTCATCAGTCTATGATGTAAAACAGTTTCAGTGAAATGAGTAACTTTCTAAAAAAACTTTGAATGTTATGTTTAAAAATATGTGTGGGATTTTTTGTTGTTGTTGATCTTTTTTTTTTTGGTAATCTGCCTCATTTTATTTTATATTTGAAATTGGAATAGGTTTTCCTCACCTCTATAACAGCTGTGCTTTAACATCAGTTTGGCTTGATATTATGAAAACGCTGAGGTTTAAGTGGAGAAACTGACTTAAAATGGTCCTGTAAGTTCTAAAAACACAAACTTTCTCCTTTCACAACCACTGGCACGGTCCAAATTCCCTCCTTACTTCCTAACTCCTTTTTAGTTTGGGACTTTCTAGTGCCGTGGATTTTAAAGGCAGTTCCGACACCATGCTCACTACTACTTTTTTTTTTGTAAACGGCTAATATGACATCAATGATTTCCCAAAGTAAAACCCTACTAAGCCAGTGCTCTGTGACATCACATCCTGCCAAGATGGCGGGGATCAAACCACTAAAAAATAGACTTACCCCCATCGTCTCCTTTAAAGTGAAAGGTTTTACTCCATGTTTGCAGAGCAATATCCCCCGTCGTCACATCCAGCCGGCGCGGTACGTTCCGCTCATCAGAAACCAGCTGCAGTACATGTGGACGGTGACTTCGTGGGTGTCTGCGTGAGCTTTTGCTCTGTTGAGCGTTTCGTTCATGCCTTCTGTTTGGCAGGTTTCATCTTATCTTTTGCGCTGAGGAGAAGAGTGGGTGAATGTGGGAGAGATCACTCCTCACAAATCCCACTGCCACCTCCAAAAACACGGTGAACGTGTCCTTTTGTTGGCTTTTTTAGTTTTAGTGTCAGATTATGTTGCCCACACTCCCCCACAGGGAGAGCTCTGCCTCTGACAGAGCTGTCTCAGGTTTTTTTCAGCCTGATCAGACCAGCGGGTTGAAAGTCTGCCCTCATGTCCCGCCATTCCCTGTTACTACACCATTACTGGTGTAAATGAATGAGAGCAGAAGTGTCCCCTCAAACGAAAGCTCGGTAATCTCTGATGATCTGACAGGGAGAAATGGGTTTTTTATGCATTCAGATCAAAATTTGAACAACATTATATAATATTATGAATGCTAATAAATCCTTTAAGCTGACAGAGAACAGTGGGGTCATTTGGAAATGCAGGTCCTTCATGTTTTATTCTGAATAATTAGAGCTGGATTTCAAACAATGTGTTTGAATCAATGCAAATTGATGCATGAAATTTATGAACTGATCTACGCTTTTGTGACTTTTAGCAGAATGTGTTACTTTTAAATGCAAACATGGATGTATTCAAAGTTTTATTTAATGTTATTCACATGTAACAATAATTTAACGATCTATTATTATCTTGTAATAATTAATAAAAATCTAGTAATAAAACTAATAAACAAAACTGTAAAAGAGTAAAAGCAAATTGAGAAGTTATTGGCTGCAAAACAATACTGAACCATAACAATTCCTGCCATGCTTTAGTGTGAAGTTTGTCACATATACTTCCTTAAAAAAGTTGTCAAGTCTTCCAGTCAGATTACTCTTTATTGAGTTATTCCATCATAAAATGTATCTTTATTACACTAATTCAGAGCTTCAGGAATAGTTTGACGGTTTTCTCCAGTCACTTTTAACATCCTCAGGAATGTTGCATGTATTAATATTTATATATTTGTGTGATTGTTGAGAAACGGGGGAATTAGCTGTCACCACGGCATACTTTAGTTTTAGTGTTGTTTTTTTATGTATAAATATGCTTTTTAATTTTGGCCTTTTTAGTCATGTATTGATTTAAATAAACAGTATAAAGGTTGTGATAATTAGGTGTTTATCTAAACCGATTTTGTAGTTTTTATACTTTTTACAAATATGGTTTTACTCCAGGAAATCTTTAGCAGTTTTTTTTTTTTTTTAATAATTGATCTTTTTCTATTTAACATGCTGTTTTGAGAAAGAGTTTATTTGTGACATGGAAACTGTGCTCCATGCTGATAAATCCACTTCCAAATAGATTCACGTAGGTCTTTGTTTTCCTTGTCTAAGCTGGTATCTAGATCAAAACAGTTCGGCTGGATAGCTCCAATATTGCTTGCTTTTTTTGTTGCACTGATAATGTTAGGCGATGGGAAGGGCGGTGGGCTTGCTCGTGTCAACGGTTCCCCCCTCAAGATTTTATTATTTATTCTTCCTTATTATTTTATCTGAAAACACCATAATTAACGTTAAAAAACATCTGGGAACACTTTTAAAATGATCAAAAGATGAAGGCAGTGGGACTTTACACCTTCTTCCTCTTCTGTATTGATCTGCTTCGGTTGTCAGTTTCTGCTGAAACTGAAATATCTTAATGTTTGCTTCGATTATCTGAGGTTTAACCTTTGCAAAAGTAACTCAAAACACAGGAAATCAGAATATTTTCTAAAACATTTGAAGAAAGTTGGCTTGTTGCCATGCATGATGCAGAGAACATTTAGAAAACGTGCATTTGTGACCACGGCGGCGCCAACTTTTCCTAAAGTGGGACCATCAGTAAAGTGAGAATGTTGATTGGAGAGTGAGCAGAGATGTTTCTATGAGCTTATTTGCCAGTGTGATTGAGGTAAAAAGTCAAACTGTAACTTTAAGAGCAGTGATCTTAGTTCCTTGTAGTGTGGTCAGGACACTTTTAGCTGCTGCTTCAACTCTGCAGGTACACAGGGTGACAGAGTTTGAGGCTTAAGGCAGAACAGACGTTCCTGGAGTGTTTTCAGGGTTTTACGTGTTGCTTTTTTTTTTTTTTTTTTTCCCTTGTGGGGTTTGTGGAGGACAGCTGATCCGTTTCCGTGGAGGTCACAGGCAGTATGGGTTCATGGGGGCTGTCACCTCTGCAGCCACCAGTCCTCCTCTCGCTGCCAGAAACAGGAGACACAGCTGCTCGGTAAGAAAATATGTGAATGCTTTCCAACACATTCATTGCAGAGGACATATGAGTGTGACAGTAAACTTAATCAGATGGCTCAACTTCATGGTATTTCACTTCCTATTCCCCTACAGCAGGGTAAAGAAGAAGTCTGTTGTTTTTAGTGTGTCGTTTTTAGTAAACGATTCGAACCCTGAACTGTTGAGTGTTTTGGTCACATGGAGGGATGATCTTCTTGTTATTGTGTGTCAGAAGAGGACAGAATCAGACGTGAACGTTTTTGTCTTTGGACGCCAGAATCCACTGCAGGGTCTGGGACCAGTTTGTGTTTATGACCTCCATTTTCATGTTTCTGTTAAAATGGATCATCTGTCTTTTTCTTAATTTCCCTTTGACCCCTGCATTCAGAACAGTTGCCCCCCTTTGTTCAGCCTTCACTGTAGTCCCTCCACGTGCACAGAAACCGGCGAGGTCGACGGCCGCCTTGGTGCGGCCTCTTCTGTCACACCGCCTGTCTGTCAGCTGTAGAGAGGCAGGAAGCTCAGCGACTGTGATCTCTCAGTTACAAAACCAACCAAATGTGAGCGCGCGCACAGAGTGCATGACGCCTCGACTATCTGGCGAAGGGCAGAACAGGAAGCAGCGAGGTGGAGCGCAGTCTCCCCTGTTCTTTCTTCCTCTCCTCCACTTCGTTCACTTGCTCCAGATTTAGACTGGCCCCTGGTTCTTGGCGGGAAGGACATCCTGGATTTCGAAGCGGCAGAAACAGTCCTTTGTGTTGGCTGATTGGTGCCACCGTCTGCGCTGATTTTGTGTGGTTGTGCGGGGCGGGGTGAGGCCTGCACAAGGCCAACGATGGCCGGCGAGGACAGAACGGAGTACCTGCCATGGGATCAAACTTTTGACTGTCTGCCTCCTGCCGAGCAGAGTGACGCAGATGCTCCGGTAGGCCACCACGGGCCTAAACGCTTCTTTTGTGTTTTATTTCCAACCAAACCATGGCCATCTTTACTGTCAGCTTCCTCATTCACTTCCTGTGCAAGCCTCTGCTCTCTGCCACAAAAACCTGAGTTTTCATTCCTGTTTGCTCTTGTGATTTCACGCTGTAGCGGGAGCTGTCTCGCACTTCTGTCCAGAGGTTTTTTTGTGGTAAAACACCAGGGGATTGAGTCTATTGTGTTGAACAGCAGTGCGTCAGAGCACAAGCGCTCCCTTCCTGTCGCTCATGGAGGAGTCACAGCTCTGTTTTTGCTTCTGCCATCGATGCCACGCTCTCTGTTCATCATTAGCCCCTATTATCTACAACATAATCCCCTATGGTTGCAAGAAGTGCACTTTCAGTTCCTGCCTGCAGAGCTGTGTTCTGTGACATAACATTGCATTAGAGCAGCAGCTAAAGTCCTGCCAGCACTTAGCCTCAAGTCGTGGGCTTTGGCTGGCAGCTCAGCCCTCGCCTGACTGTTGTAGTGCATTGTGTTTGCAGATGGATTATGGTTTTATGAGAACGGTAACCCCCCACCACCACCATGCGTGTAGCTGGATGGACACAGAGACCTGAGACCTTGTAATCAGATCCGCTAAGCTGCATGGCTGCTGCAGTGAAAGGCCTGAGCAGCCTGACTTTATACCAGAGTGGAGGAGGAGGTTTCAGTCTGTGTGAAACGGAGCTAATGCCTCAAACCTGAACGACTGTGTTCATTTTCCATGTTTGATTGTAAACAGTGGCTGTGTTTGAAGCGTCTTTGCCTTAAAAAGCTACAGCACCTCTGACTTTTATGCTACTGAGCCACTCACATGTCAAAATATTGGAGAAAAAGGAACAGAAGCTGCAAGAATTTATACACAGCTGACCTTTAAAGACCCACTACAATGAAAATGATGTTTCTGGTGTTTTCAATGTGTCCTTGTGGCATTTTTCTGATGATTTAGGACATATATAAGGGAAATTAAGAGTAATTTTTATTAAAAATCCTTGTTAATCAGGAGCAGATAAAAATGTGGTTGGTATAAGATCATATTTGTGAAGTAGAAAATACACTGGACGAGCCTCAAGCTCCCTCCTCCAACCTCTTAGGTATGGGTGACGGGAAGAGATGCGGGGTTGCTCCTATTGACTGTATATAAGAACTGGACCGAGTGAGTAGAAAAGGACTTACTTTTTTTTCTCAGTTCAGTCGCCATTTTTCTGCAATACCAATGTCACCATGTTGGAAGCAGAAATTGTCAGTGAGCAGTGATTAGTCCAAGTCAATCTGAGTAATTGTTTCTATGGTAACCACTTTGCCAATCAGCATTTAGCTTGTTGGTAGTCCACATCCCTACCATTTAAAAGTAGGCTCAGGAGAATCTGTCAGTCAAACACTTCAAACGTGGGACGTAAGACCACATATTTAATTGAACCATCTGATGGGTCAGTTTATAACATGAATAACTTGCAGGACAAAAAAAAAAAAACCTTCAAAAAAATGTAAGATTATCAAGAATGCTTAAAAAAAAAGATTATTCTGACAAATTTTCTGCCTGAATAACAGCTGTTTCTTTCTCAATAGAAGTCTATGGATTTTGGGTTTCTGGAGTCAGCGGGTACTTCCTGTTTGGATTGGGAGCTCCTGTCGCTCTGCAGAAACTGTGCTAGAAAACCATGCAGGTTTTTTATTTTCCCTGATGGTGGTATGATCGTAACTAAAAGATACTGGAAGCATTTGACAATAGATCAAAAGAGGATCAGAGTGGTACTTCACGAGTGGAGTTTTAATGTAATAAAAAAGGGGAACTAATGATGATAAAGCTGGAGAACCTGGCAGCAAAATGTAGCTAAACTTTGAGAAAATTTGGGCTGAAAATCATGAAAGCACTGATTTTTTGAAACGTCACAGCACAGACACTCTAGAACTAACGTGATCGCACATCTGTGTTTCCTGGAAACAACAAACACTTTTAAAGCATTTTTCTACATACATTTCTCACCTTGTTTCTTCCTTGCAAACTTTGGTTCCTTCAAGTGACAACAGGTGTTCTGAAGCCCTTTGCCAGGTAAAGTCTTTTGACAGAAACTATGAAAATCACACAAACTAAAGTGCTCACATCATTACTCCAGAGGCTTGCTGGGAAAAGAAAGATGCATTGAAAGACGACTGACCACTCTGAAGCTGTGAGAACAATTCTCTGAATAACTTTTTGAGACCCAGAACGTCTTTGGAACCCAAAGACCCAAAGAGTCACTTTTGTTTTACACATTGTCCTTTGTGTTTTACAAACACCAAACCAGAAAAACCGAATCAGTCCCAGAAAGACTGAAAGTGACTGAGTCACCGTATCAAAGCAAGCGAGTAACCTTGAGTTGTTCTTGTTAAAAGCAATGACTTTAAAAGTCTGATATTGGTAGAGAAAACCAAAGGTTGCAATTCTCATCTCAGGAATAATCCAGTTTAAAAAAACAAAACAAACTGGAATTATTTGCTGCAAAACAAAGTTTACACAAAAGATAAACTTTAGTAAAACAAGCGCATAAAGAGATCAGTTCTAAGACCTTCTATGATTCCGGCTCTTTTTCTTCTCTTTAATGGACAAACTCTACATCATAACATTTTCCCTTGTATGAGTTTGCATTTCCTTTTTTATCCTCCATCCATTTCCCCAACCTCCTTAATTTCTTTTGGGGTTTCTGGAGCTTATCCCAGCTCATATTGGGTGAAGGTGGGGTACACCCTGGATGTGTTGCCGACCAACTGTTTTGAATGAAAACTTTTTAAATAAATCACATAGAAATCGATCTAAAACAACTGCTTTTTGCTGCTTTATCTGTTGAAAATATGATGACCCATCTGTAGTCACTTCGGACATAAACTTACTCTTCTACTGGATTTCCTTAAACATCTCATATTTCTTATATTACTAGTCTAAATGGATAACCAGTGTGATTTTCAGACAAACCCAAAGTGGAAATGTCCAGAATTCAAATTTTTTATTGATTTAAAACTAATTTCAATTGGATTATTGCTACTTTAGATGTGCAGTCATTCCTTTTGTCTCTGATTGTACAAATACATAAACACGTCTGTTCAAGCTGTAAAACGTGTTTCTTTAAATAGGAACAGCATCTGACAGTAGTTGTGTCCTTCTTTTCTACGTAACTTTTTAGAAGTAATTATGCAACCCTTTACCAGTACATTTAAATTGGTTTACTTAATTTTAGAATCAGCTGGATCTAACATTTAAAAATGTTTACAATCAATAGTTTGGTCTAAAATCTTTTCGTTTTAAGGTGTAGGAACATTGTTTTGGTCTCTTTTTATAGTGCTTTAAAACAAATTAATCATTCATTATTTGTGATTTAAGTTTATTTATTTTTATGCCTGAAGTTTCCACCTAATGTGAATTGGTTTCTGTGCTAAGATGCTTCCATTCCCTTCCAAAGAAGCGGTTTGTTTTCCACAGTTAAATCAGTCTTTGTCTTCTACAACGACTTTACTCATCTGTCGAGAGCTGCCTAAAAAAGACGAGGAGATGGTAAAGAAAGGCTTCATTGAGCTTTAACAAGTGCTGTTCCTGTCCTTTCAAACTTGTTTTGGCATCAACAGATGGACGAGTCTTCTGTTTACGGCCATTCAGAGAACGTACGCTTCTCCAACTGACTTCCTTCAGTTTGTTTAGACTTTTAGAACAGCACAGTAAGAGGAAACTCCAGCTCTCTTCTTCAGGTCAACTTGTTTGACGTTACGTTGACGTCGGTTTGAAGGTTACAATTTTAATGTTTTATTTCTTCTTTCAGAAAATAACTATAATAAATATGTAAAATACATTTGTTAAAAAAATTACACATTTTTATTTCTTTTTACTACCTCCAATCTTGTAAGACTGTTGTTTTTACTCAAGTTCTTTGTTAGAAAAAGCAAAAAGATTTGTTAAACGCTAAAATACCAACACACTGACCCTCATTCCATAAGCTAAATTTATAAATGAATCCCAGAATATAAAGTACAAACTATCAGATCTGGTTCATTTAAAAATAAATCAAAAAAGCCTTATTCAGAGATCCGTCTAGAAAAAAGAAAGAATGAACCTGTCAAACAGCAGAATATTCAATAGTTGCAGTCTCACTTAAGACGTAGCTTTAGCTACACTGTTAGCTTGGGCTTGTGAGGTGCTTTCTGCTGGCGGGAGAGAGTGTAAACAAAGGCATGCTGGGAAATTAGCGAGGCTGACTTCCGTGCTAACAGTCCCACCCACACCCCATAAACTAATTTTTAATGAGCTGCTCTGCAGAAACTGTGTTAAAAAAACGACACAGGCTTTTAGATTTTAGTTAAAAGTGTGTAATCGTAATTAAAAGAACATTGAATGATTCTACAGTAGAAAAAAATGTAGATGGAGTGGGATTTTAAAAGCAGGTTAAACTTTGACCAATCAGAGACTTCGATTTGGTCGTGAAGCATGGACGGTGTCCCTTATATTTAATGGAAGTGCAAGTTTCCATAAAGTCTTTCATACATTGGATTAGATCTGTGAAAGAAAAAGCCTGGAGCAAGACTCAGGTTTTGCACCGTTTTGACATTTCACTCTGAGCTTGTTTCAACTGGACATGAGCTAGTAAACAATGAGGGAAAAAAAGAGAAGCCCCTCCCTGCTTGTTTAGTGTAAACACCGTGGGAGCAACGCGTTCAAGAACCACCGTCAAATGCTCGGTGTGAACGTAGCACAACTGTGGAACAGAGTAATCTCTCTGTGGCGCTGTGAAGGAGTCATTATGGTGTGGGCTGTTTTTTGAGCTTTGCAGACTTGAACACACCAGGCCTTTCTGAAAAAAAAAAAAAAAACGCCCCTTTTTCATGTTACTGAGGAGATGCAAAGATGGTGAGGAGGATTTTTGTTCTCTCTGTTTTCCTGTTGTACCTGACACAAATCATGACACACTTGCACACGTGTTTACTTAATTGTGACCCTTTCTGAAGCAGATGAGACCCAGATTGATTTTGGTGAAGATTAATGCCGCTGTAATCTGCTCTAATCTGGTTAGTGTTGATCGTCAGGGGAGCTGAGGCGAGCACTCGGCTTTTTACCCACTTAAGTGCTGCCTCTGCTTTGTTGCTGCCTCGCCGTCTCCGCTCAGAGTGCGGTCACATGATGGCACACTTCCTGGTTCCCTCTCCTCCAGGGGCGTCTGTTCCTAGTTGTGTTTGACATAACCTCAGCCCCCCTGTCAGTGGAGGAGACCACCTTTCAAGAGACTTCTGTGTCAGATCTAATTGAATATTCTCTTAAGCTTTCCCTTTTGCTCACATCACGTCTGCCTTGACATTTCTCCATGCTCTCCTCTATTTAAGTTCTCCTTTGTTTTTCCCTCTACAGACTGATCCCAACGGCCTGTCCGTGCTCCAGCAGCTCGGTCTGGACCAGAACTCCGACTTCTCCGACTGTAGCGTGCAGCAGCGCCTGGATGAGCACCGCGAGCGGATCCGCAGAGAGATCCGAAAGGAGCTGAAGATCAAGGAGGGCGCGGAGAATCTGCGCAGGGCCACCACGGACAAGAGGAATGTCCAGCAGGTCGACTCGCAGCTCCGCAGCTCCAAGCGCAAGCTGGAGTCCCTCCACGCTCAGCTGCAGGAGCTGGACGCTCACATTGTTGTCAAAGGCCCGGATGAGAACAAAGGTATCTTAACCACCAAGGAACGCACACAGAACAGGAGAAGCATGAGAGCAAATAATAAAAAAAGACCCACAAAATGCAGTTTTTGTTATTGGATTGGGGTTTTGAACATTTATCATGGTCATGAAAACACAACTATGAAGTTAGATCTATTTTTAAAAGTATTGTCCATCTGTAAAACATTTTTGTAATTGTAGATAAAATTGTGTCTGTGAAAGAAAGGTTTGTGGCTGTAAAAATGAAAATGTGTGTACAAATGTTTTGTACTTGTAGAAAAAAATGTCTGTCTGTAAAAATGTTTTATACTTGTATTATTTTTCATCTTTTTACAGACAGACCATTTTTTTCTACAGTTACAAAACAGTTTTACAGACGCACACATTTATTGTTACAAATACAAAATTTTTTTACAGACAGACAATACTTTAGCAACAAATCTAACGTCAAACACAACTGTCATCATCGGTAATCAGCTTACATAAAAGAAGACACATTCGATTGCTGCCAGTTCTGCTATGGGATCAGGCTCCAGCGGTGATGTGGAACCTCCAGCTTACTTTACCAACTATACCGAGGTATTCTCCTCTGCAGACCTCGGTTGTAACCAGTGGTTATTTGAGTTACTGTTGCCTTTCTATCAGCTGGATCCAGTCTGACCGTTCTTCTTTTGGTCTTTTTGGACCATTCTCTGTAAACCCTAGAGAAGGTTGTGGGTGAAAATCCCAGTAGATCAGCAGTTTCTGAAATTCTCAGACCAGCCCGTCTGGCACCAACAACCATGCCACGTTCAAAGTCACTTCAATGCTCTATCTAACCCATTCTGGTGCTCGCTTTGAACTTCAGCAGATCGGCTTGACCATGTGCGCATGCCTAAAAGCATTGAGTTGCTGCTGCCTGATTGGCTGATCAGAAGTTTGGGTTAACAAGAGGTTGGACAGGTGTGCCTTATAAAGTACCGTAGAAAGTGAGGTTTTTTTTTACTTTCTTAGTTGAATTTCTGACCTGCCTTGATCCCATGTGTTACTGCCTTCCAGTGTTTCTATACGATTTCAGAGATTATGTGATCCTTTGGATCAGGCTACTCAGTTCTGTTCCATCATTACTACTCTAATTGAAAAATGGAAGTCAACTAGACTCTAACAAAACACGCTGCCTTCAATGCCTCAAACTACAATCTATAATCTGACACATTTTTATTGATTGATTGATTTCCTTTTGTTTTCAAACACTACTCAAATAAACAAGATAAACAGAAAGTGATAAAGTGCACAAAAAGGAGAGGGTACACAGTATATTTGACTTAATTATTTACATGTGAACTTGTTTGTTTCTGTGTAAGCTGATCTCATGGTGGGAGGTTCTGCTTTGCATAGACCGGAGTCTTCTGCCTGAGGGGAGAGGAACAAACGGTTTGTGTCCTGGGTGACACAAACTGACTCGGTTTAATCTGAGCTGCACACCTCCAGATCCTGGAGGTGAGCAAGTCCTGTAGAGATGGGAACCTGCAGCCAACCTCCTTCTCCACAGAGCGTCTGATGCTCTGCAGTCTGACAATCCTTCGCTGTGGCTTCAGCGTACCAGATGGTGATGGAGGAGGTGCGGATGGACTTCATGATGGTCGTGTAGATTTGCACCAACAGTTTTGTGGGCTGCTTGAGTTTCCTCATCCTCTGCTGGGCCTTCTTGATGCGGGAGATGATGGTCATCCCCCATTTGAGGTCTTGAGTGATGGTGCTTCCCAGGAAGCGGAATGAGTCCACGGTGGAGATGCGGGATCGTGTTATGGTTAGGGATGACGGTGGGGTTGACACTTTCCTGAAGTCCACAACCATCTCCACTGTCTTCTGGGTGTTTAACTCCAGGTTATTGCACCAGCACACCAGCCGATTCATAAGTTTGATGGATTGTTGGCTTGATGTGCAGCCGCTGGTGTACAAGGAGAAAAGGCAGAGGGTAAAGTACACAGCCCTGGGAGGATCCGGTACCGATGGTCACACATAATTAACCACATGAACCCAAAGGACTTAAGAAGAATACGGGAAAAATGCATCAAGGTACCAAAGCAATGCAAAAAAAGCCATAATTGTCTATACAAAGGCCAGTTAGGCTTCTCATTTTTTAATTTACACATTTCCAAAATATTTGTATTTTTTTATTGTGTTGCATTTTTACTCGTTTCGATACTTTCCTTAAAGTTATTCCACAACCTCACCCCACAGACAGAAATATTCACACTTTTGTGTGTTTTCACCACACAAGGTTGTTTGATGTCATTTTTCTAAATGTTCTCCTTCTTTTATCAGTCATTTGTTAAAGTCGGAATTTATATCGAGCTCCATCAAACCGTCATGTTTGTTAAATTTTCTGCTTCCAGCACATCAAGTTTGTGGACAGAAAGTTCTCTTGCTGTTACTCCCCATTCCATTCAACGTGAACAAACGTGTAGAAATGTCTTCCTCCCAAAGTGAAATGGGGAGTTTATTCGACAAATACAATTCTATTTCTGAAAACTCTACCAAAAACCCTCAGATGTTTCTGTTTTTAGAAATACTGTGCAGATGAATCAAGAACAGTAGAAACTTGGGGTAAGAAATGAAAATAAAATTCACAAACATATTCTACATAAAGGGGACAATGAAAAGTAATATGATGGTTCCTCATTAATGTAAAAGCAGCAAACACCACAAAGATAAAGATTTTATCTTAAATTAAGAATGTGATTAATGTCTTTTCAATAAGGAACTTGTTTCTGGTTGTAAATACATAGCCTTTTGCTACTGCAAACAGTAAATAAACTGTATATAAATGTATTATGTGGCATTTTCGGATTCTGATTGGACATCTTTGACGTTTGCTTTCAACAGATTGATCTAAAATTGATGATGCTGAAGTCATAGATGTTTTGTTCTCTGCTATCCATCTGACATTTACAGTTATTTATTATTTACGTACCTCTTATTGATCGTTTGTTGCTTCCTTCCTTAGACAAGCCTTTAAGAAAGCTGTCTTTTAAGTGCATAAAATGTTTGCTATGATGGAAGCTCTATTGTGTTAACACAGGAACCAGTTGAGTTGAGATGAACTCATCTTCTGGGTTCTGAAGTGGCACCTTTCAGCCTGGAGGTCAGGGGTCCTCTGATGACATCCTACCTCTGTCTCTTTGTTATTTTTGCCAGATGACTCCAAGTCTCCGGGTTCGGTCAACCGGACGTCGGCCAATCAGCACCGCATCGCAGCTTTGGAGCGACAGCTAAACATCGAGCTGAAGGTCAAGCAGGGAGCAGAGAACATGATTCCGATATATGCCAACGGTGGAACCAAGGTGTGTCTGACTGCCTCCAGCTGGAACCGCCATGCTCAGAACCCCAGCTTAGACTAAGCAATCTTATATCTGTTTTGTGACCTTTGGCAGGACAAGAAGCTTCTGCAGACCGCTCAGCAGATGCTGCAGGACAGCAAGACCAAGATTGACATTATCCGGATGCAGATCCGAAAGGCCATGCAGGCCACAGAGCTGTCTGAGGACAACCAAAGTACCTGGCGTGCTTTTGTGTTCTTCTTTCATCCCACCTGTCCCTTTTTTGGCCCAGCACCACTGCATTTTTTATGACGTGAGGGATAATCGATCGGTTCTTGCCTCAGAACTTCACAGCGTCCGGGCTTCCAGTCAAACACTCACACACGGTTGTCCATTACAGCCCCCTCACTCCCCCAGGTTAGAGCCTTATTGATGTTCCTACATCTCTTGATGTTGCCCAACAACTAAAAGCCGAGGCTCATTTAGCAGAGCTTTGAGAGGAAGAGAACCAATGCCGGGGGAGGAGGGGGCTGATAGGACCATGAGATGAAAGTGAAAAACATCAGGATGCAATAGAGACTCCAAATGAGCAGAGTCTTCTTGGATTATTATTCTTTTTCTGCTTTCTTAGAAATCAGCTCAACTCAGATCCAAAAGATGACCAGTGAAGAAACACAAAACTCCAGATCTTGAGCTCCTGGAAGTGCATTTTTATTCATGATTCAACTTCAATTTATTGGAAAACTTTTCAAATAATGAGAAATCTGAGTTTAAGGAGCCAGCACTCCTTCAAATGTGGCAAAAAACTGTTAGAGACATAAAAACACCAAATACTTTATGTTACAATGCTTTCAGTTTCACAGAAAACACCATCTTCATGAGTTTTTCTGCTCTTAATTTCTAAACTTTGGCTTTAAGTCCCACTCACTCATCTTTTGATCTATTTTAAAAGCGCTCCCAGTGATCTTTTATTTATGATGACGCCATTTAATATAAACACCTGTGTCATTTATCCAGCCGTACCGTTCTGTGCCAGATTCCAGCTCAGACTAGGAAATCAAAGTCGTACATGGATCCATTTTTCTTCATACATTAGAATGGAGTGGAGGACGGAGCTTGTGGCTCTGCGTATTCAAAAAATGCCACCAGTACATGTTAAAAAGCAATTTTCATTGGAGGGGTCCTTGAAATTTGGCGTTTTGGTTTATTTCACAGACTCGTTCGTTTTGTTTACTTGCAGTAACACACTATGCTGCCTGTTGTTGGGCCAAATTTCCCTCCTTCAAGTTGTTGTTTCCTCATATGCTGCTAATTAAACTTAGCACCTTTTGTCCCAGGCAAGCCGGACCTGTGTGGGGTGGAGCTTCGGGTGGAGGAGCTCTGGCATCACTATCGGGTCGAACACGCCATGGCTGAGGGAGCCAAGAACATGCTGCGGCTGCTGGGCGCCGGGAAGGTCCAGGATAAGAAGGCCATCGCTGAGGTGAGGAAACACAAAGAGAAGGGTTTGAATTCATGTCACATTCATGACTTTTTAGTAGCAGTTTTTGTAAACTGTTATTGCTCCATCAGGACTTTGATAATATTCATTTGTTTTATTTGTTGGGAACCTTTAACAAGCTCAAATTGGGTCACAATTAAAAGGCAGAGCAGGAATAATAAAAAAAAGTTTAGCTGGTGTTTAAGATGCATCATTTATCTGTGTAATGTGTAGTCTATTTCTATACTTCTTTTTTTTTTTTTTTGCTGACACAATTCAACTGACCCTACTCCAGGATCTGATGATGATTGGAGGTTATTTTTAAAAGGACTTTTTTGACCGTCTGCAAAGCTACAAAGGAAACCAGTCAGTTCAGAATAACACCCCCGCCCCCGAGCCTCACAGTCGCAGTGGGCTGCAAAGAAAAAGAAAATGTTAAGAATAGCTTTGCTGCTTGTCACTTGGTTAAAGTGGATCACAAGTCAGACAGATTTCTGTTTTTAGGATAGTAGAGCCTTCAGTAGGTTGAGGTTGGAGTTTCATCCCTTGTTTAAAACATTATGACGGTGACATCATGGTAGGGGTCAACTTTGCTGCAACTTTAAATGATCAGTTTACCATTTCTTAATGTGGGTTTTTGGGCATTTTTAAGTAGCTAATTGCATATACTTGTATTAGTTTTCAAGAAAAACGCTTGCATTCATTACCAGCAAATTTTTCCCTATAGAGAAGTTGGATTTCTTTGAAGCATCAGCATCATCATTGGTATAAATCCCCAGAACCAAGAATTCTAACTAGTCAAAAAAAAAACTAAAACCTGTTTAAGAGCAGAATTTTATAGGAAACTGCATATTTTAGCATATTTAGTTTCCACACCAGCTATGACGAGCAAATAAATAAACAAAACTCTGAGCTCAATATTTTTGTGGTCGATGCTTTAACATCTTAAATTCAGCCACAGATTAGCTGTAACGGACAGAAAATCTAAATTTTTTTTATAAATCCGGTAACATTTCTTAAATTCTCTTTATTTGTATCATCTGTTGAAGTTTTTAAACATGCTTAAAAGAGCATTTAAAGTCCGACACCAACTGTTTTTTAAATCTATTGTAAAATGATTCCCAGTGGTCTTTCAATTCTGATTGTGCAGTTTTTAGCAAAAATCAAAGAGTACGTCGATGTCCCAGCATTCCTTTGTTTACACTCTCCCCCCCCTCTAGCTTACAGCCTCTTACAACCCCAGGGAAAATGAAGACGTTCATGGATCCATTTGTCTGCAAGTGGATGAAACAGAATACTCTTACATTCTTTTGTAGTTTGTCCCCCATCACCAGAGAAATGCTTCTAGAACGTGTTAAAACACCAAAAACATGATTTTCATTGGAATGGGTCTTTAAATTATGAAGTAATTTGAAATATATTAAGGATTTCTGTTGATCAAAATGGAATTTACTGAAGAAAATTAAAATCCATCAGTTTGTTTACATATAAGGCATGCTCACTTTAATAAAATCATCCTTAAAGAGGTTCATGAGATACTCAACTATTCTATTGAATAATTTATTCCAGTTTTATCCCAGATAAGTTCATATTGTAGGGGAAACACATCCATTTTGAATTTTATTTCAGTGTTGAAGCATAAAAACCTTTTCTGCAATAATTTGGCTCATGGGAGGATGCAGTCCTTTCCTTATCTTCTGACTGCTGCACCAATCGCTCCATCAGCTGATAACATTTACTCAGCTCAGAAATGTTCTCTTGGTTCTACAGTTTGCAGCAATTTGCAGCACAGATGACAAAATGTTTGTTTTGCAAAAGGGTGCAAAACTATTGAACATCATGCATGAGCAAGGTGATGGTTTTATAAATGTTGCTGATGATAAAAGCAGCCTTTCATGGTGTAATATTCTGATGGTGTAAAACTCAAGATCTAATCCAGATTTTGATCTTTTCTTAGAATCTACTCACACATGAATGAATAGTCGAATTAGGGTTAAAGTGGTGACCTGAAGACAGATGCTCACGTCAGAAAACTGAAAAGCAGTTTTTCTTCAGGAACAGTCTAAAATTATTTAGGAATATTAGTTCATATTTATTCTGATATAAACAATTTCCACATAAATAAAAAATACAGTCCTGTTACAGTCCTATTTTCTAATTGGATTACGTTTTTTTTTTTTTGCAAACTTCTATTTAAATATGCTATCAAAATGTCCTTAAACCAAAAAGTTATAAACATGGTTGCTGTATGTGATCTAACAAGCTTCACATTTGCACAGTGACCTCAAAGTGCAGCTAATCTTCTCATCTCATAGAAGGAGATAAGTGCAGCAAACTGAACCACTTATCATCTGTTTTTATTGAGGATTTAAATTTAAAACTTAATGCTTTTTCTATAGAAGATTTTTTGTTTTGACTCCGACAATCCTGAAGGTCAAACGAGACTTTCAGTCTTTACCATAGCCTTTAGTGTTTCTCTTTATTTTCCTCCTCTCTGTGACCTTTGGCCCCCTGCTGTCCTGCAGGCTCAGTGTGGTCTGAGTGGCTCCTCCCAGCGTTTGGACCTGCTCAGGTGTGCTCTGGAGCAGAGGCTGCAGGAGCTGCCTGAGGACCATCCCAAAGCCTGCCTTATCAAAGAGGAGCTGGTGCTCGCCTCCTCGTCAGCGTTCAGCTCCAGCCACAGCACCCCATACGTCCACAACCAGTACAGCACGCTGAGCAAACCCTCGCCTCTCACAGGTAGAAGCTGATGAAGGAGGTCCGCTTGCACGGTGAGCCGTAAAAACCATGAAGCATAATGTAGGGTCATCTTTCTTCCAGGTACTCTTCAGGTTCGTCTTCTGGGCTGTGTTGGACTCCTGGAGATGGTTCCAGGGCGCAACAAAGGAACCCCGGTGGTTCTCCCTTCTTACTCGACACCGGACGGACGTTCCTCATTCAAACTGAGCGGCCTCTACAGCCGCAGCACCAGCAGCATGAGCCTCAAGATCCCCAGCAAGAACGAGGAGCTCTCCTGTAGGCCGCCTCTCATCATCAACAGCTCCTTCTATGAACGAGAATGCAGAATTGTCCTGATTTATGGGTGTCTTTCAGCCGAGGTGAGCGCTGTCCTGAAGCTGGAGAACACTGTGGTGGGACAGACAGCCTGGAGGACAGTAGGAGAGCAGGCCTGGGACCAGAGCTTCACTCTGGAGCTGGAGAGAGTGAGGAGCACTTTCATCCACAGTTTTTCAGACTTTCTGAAGGACACATTTTCTTCTCAACAGTAGCATATTTTACCACTTCATTTCAGCCCTTAACTTGTTATTTTCTTATTTGAACTCAAACTAAAAATGAAATATACTTTATTTCATTTAGTTTTACAAACCATTACCTCAAAATAAGGCTGGGCGATAGTGAATTTTTTATATCACGATATTGTTTTTTTCATATTAGGCGATAACGATATATATCACGATATAAACCAAATAACTATATCTGTCAAGTTTTAATGCTCTGTGACTCATTGGAGAAATGTGTAATCATCAGCAGGTTGTTTAGATTTCCATATTTGTTTCCTGTCATACTTTAAACGTAACAGATGCACTGAAGTAACATGATGCAACATAGGCATAAATATTACAGACTAAACAGAAAATCAAAGCAAAAGCTTTCAAGTATCAAAAGAGAACAAATAAAACACTAAACTGCTTGATCAGTTCCATTTAAAAACAAAGCATTAATTCTACAAATAAATTCTAATGTTTTCAAGTTTTACAGAACAAACATTAAGTTGACAGATATTTTTTATCAACATCCTGTGAATAAGCTAGGAAATGAAAGCAAATTCTCTGAATTTTTTCTTGTAGTTTAGACTTTTGCTGCTGTGAAGTTCTGAACTTTGTTTTTTTGCTGGAGTATTATGGTTTATTTCAATCTGAAATTGAGCATCTTCGATGGCACTGCTTTAGGTGATATAAAGGTTGGTGTTATTTCCAGTTTTAGAAGGAACATGCCTTCTGCACAATTTGCAGTGCACGTCACTCTGTTTTTGTCGGATTTTAAATAACTAAAAACCTCCACAAAGGGGCCGAAATAAAATTTTTGAAGCACTGGCCAATTTGGCCGGTTGATTAAAAAAGTCTACTGGCCAAACATTTATATTATCAGCCAAATGCTAACATTATTTTACATAGAAATACCTTTGACATTTTACTTTTTTGACATTTTTAGGATTTTTTTTTTTTTTTGCATGAAAGTAATTTAGAAATGGTATGAACACATCTTTACTGTCGTCTACTTGTAAACTCAAATTCAAACATGCTGAGAAAACAAGGGCAGATTTAGCAGAGATTTCCTAATTCTACCTCCAGGTGATCACAGTTTATATTAAATCATAACAAAAAACGCCTGAAAACATTATGTTTCTGTTCTTTTTTTGTCATTAAACATGATTATTGAAATTAAAGCTGCAGTTCTAAGGAGGCTGGAGGATTGAGCACAACATCTGACAGGTCACAGTTTTCAGTGAAACACAGACTCTGTTAAGTACTATCACAGTACTATTTTTCTCCATTCATACATGGTAAATGGTGTATACTTGTATAGCACTTTTCTACCTTCATTGAAGGCCCAAAGCGCTTTACAACCCCTTGGCCATGGACCGGTCCGTGGGCCACTTGGTACCGGGCCAAATATTTGCTTGATTTATCCATCACACTTTAAAAGTAGGACACATCACACAGGAAAATCTGCATCACAAAGTCTAAGTTTAAATCAGCCACAAACATTTGACAGAGAATGAAGATTCAATTAAATAAAGTTGACAACCTGCTGAAGATGTATTTTGATCTACGGAAGCTTGCAAAACGGACATGTAAGAATGTTCCTACAGCAAGGCTGAATGAGGCAGGCACCTGTTCAGAGACCTTAGCTAAAAAATGTTCCTCACCATGTTAAAAAAATATTCAATGAATCAGAATTTATGTAAAAATAAACCTGAAAGATAAACAAAACTGTAATGTCACCTTTATTGACTTTTTTACAAATCAGAAACAAATTCTGCAAACGAACAACTTTACTTTACCAAATCCTCGTCATCTGCAAAAAAAATTACGATGTTTTCAGACTTTTTTTAAAAACGACATTTCTTGCATTTTAATGTGAAAAAGAGGTTTTCAGAAACCGGAAGCTTAAAACATTCAAAGCCATCTTCACACTGACCGTTCATACCGGTCAGTAAAAATATGGACCGGCGTCAAACCGATCCACGGCCTGAAAAAGGTTAGAGACCACTGGTGTAGACATCAAACCGTGAAGCAGACCAGTGCAGCTTCTGTCAGCGGGGAACAGGAAACGCTGTTCACATGTGCTGACACGCAGTGGCTGCCTCTTCTGATGAGTCAGAACTAAACTTTTCTGCAGAAGAATTTCAACAACAAAGTCTGAATTTAGTTCAAATACCACAAAAGCCTCTCATCTGTGCTACGTTCAAGGTTTTTCATCATTTGAGTCTTTGGCATGAACACATCAGCTGTTACTGAACGGTAAAGAAATCCTACAAAGTTTAAGCTCAGGTGCTAAATCAAACAAAACTTCCTGATTACCATAAACACATTTTCATCAACAACAAATGAAGCTCCAAAACGTTTTTCTTTCATATAGTATTTATCTTTTTTGCCAAAAAAAAAAAGGTTGTTTTCTTGACTGTTGGTTGTTTTCCTCAGTCGAGGGAGATGGAGATAGCCGTGTACTGGCGAGATTACCGCTCGCTGTGCGCGCTGAAGTACTTGAAATTGGAGGAGTTCCTGGACAACCAAAGGCATCGAGTGCAGCTGGAGCTGGAGCCCCAGGGCCTGCTGGTGGCCGAGGTACGACATAAACCGACAACAAACAAACTGTAGGCACACACAATCTGACATAGACCGCACCCACTAGAGCTGCAAAACCACAGTTCGGCATGTATCTTCTGGAACTGTTTACAGACTTGACAGGGAAACAGTTTGGTGCATGAGAAAAATAACAGTCTGCTTGTTAGGTGACTTTCTTCAACCCGGTTATAGAGCGGGGCCAGAGACTCCAGAGGCAGAAGAAGGTCTTCTCCAAGCAGCACGGTGGGTCACAACACATTCATTTACTGAACAGCAAATGGCGTTGTGCGTCTGTTTAAGCAGAAAAAGGCGGAAAACGTTATGTTTAGTAGCTCAACACAAAGCTTTGGCGCCAGTTTGATCAGAGAGTCAGAGGAGATGCTACTTCCATCACCCAAACCCACTGGCTCCACTGATGGGAAGTGAGGACTAAAAATTGTATTTTTTGATTTTTTAACTACTTTTATGTTTTAAAAAAGTGTCTTTTTTTTTTCTTTTTCAAGAAAATCAAAACCACAGCTTCATTCGCAGTGATGGCTCTGCAGCAATTGTTTCAATGTTAAGGTTCTGGAGTGTGGGGCTGAAAAGTCTTAACAACATCAGTGAATATTCAAACCTCTTATAGTCTGACCATTTTTTGATCTACTTTAAAACCATTCTCAATGGTTTTTATGCCAGAACAAAAAGCTTTCAACATTTTGTAGGACACAGTTTCTGCAGACGAGGAAAACGAAGACGTACACGGATCTAATTATCTGCAAGTGCAGGCAACAGAATGGAGCAGGGAGCTTGTGGTCCCCGATTGTAGTTTGTGTGGAACAACTACAAGCTTTTTCTAACTGCAGTTTATCCTCTTCTTCAATGTTACAACAATTTGAAAAAAAAAAACTCAGAAAAGCAATTTTGAGCTGAATTTTTTAATATATGTCCTCCATCATGAGAAAAATGCTATAAGAACATGTTAAAAACACCAAAAACCCAGTTTTCCTCGGTGTGGGTCTTCAAATCAAAGGAATCTTTATTCCCTTTGAAATCTGTTTTTGTTTCAGACGTGTAAATCTTTTCCTCCCCTCTGAAGTGCTTGTGGACAGCGGTTTTACCTGTTTGCTTGCTTGATGCCTTCTCCATAAAAATGTTTTAGAACCTGAAGGTTGAGAGGCTGAGGGAAGCTGCTCCGCAAGGACTCTGGATGACTTGTGCTGCTTTTTGGCGGGACGGTTATAAACGTTTCAGAAAACGCAAGAGCTGCTCTGGAGCTGCGGCAGACCTGCAACGCCTGCTGATGTTTGCGATGTGTTTCAGGTAAAGCTTTCCTGCGGGCACGCCAGATGAACGTGGACATTGCCACCTGGGTGCGGCTGCTGAGGAACGCCATCCCCAGTGGAAGCAACACTCCTTCTTACACCCCCATTTTCTCAAGCAACACGTTGTCTCAGTCCACAGGGTACGTAAGGTGATCTAATGACCACACAGGTTCATCGTTTAGAATATTTGAATGTCTTCCTGTTATAGTTTTAAGTTTCAATAATTTTAATTGTAAAACAAAACAAAAAAGGAGTTTTTTAAAAATTCCACCAAGAGAGTTAGATAAACCTTCACACATTCATGCAGTCACAGGTTGATCTTTAAGTGGGTCCGTCTGGTGGAAAAGCTCTTCAGCTGAATTCCCTGTTAATGCTACATTCACTGACTGCAAAAAAAATCCTAAACTAAATATAACAAAAGGCTTTAAACGTATTTCTATCTGCGCAGGGATGCTTACTTGGGTAAAATCTTCTAAACCTGCTTAAGCTTGTCTTAGGAAGTCATGAACTGTTGCAATGCTCTTCAAGTATTTCCAATATAGAATAGAATAGAATAGAACTTTATTGATCCCACAAAGGAGAAATGATCTTGTATGGCTAATTTGTCATGGCCTGGCAATCACGATTACTTCTTTATTTTCTTTTTTTTTTCAAGCAAATGATGTTGCAAAATAGCCCCAAATAATAGCTCCTAACTATTACACCGCCACCACCATGTTTGACTGTGTTGTGTACAAGCTTTTAGTTCAACTCTAGATGTTTGTTTCTTTCATGTGTGGATCATGGCTCTATTTGTGGTTCTTGACAATGCAAACAGTGTTGTTGCTTTCTTTCTTGGTTTTGAACTTCTTCAGATGTCGGCGCGATGTTCTTCTTTTTGATGTTTTTTTTAGCTTAGTTTCATTTTGCAGGCAGCTTCTGCTGAAGGGATTTCCTGAATCTGGTAGTAATCAGGTCAAAGAGTGACGAAAAAACGGAACCTATGTAACCAATTTTTAGTATAGTTTTTATGATTTATGAAGATAAACAAAAAAACAGCACCTATCTAATCACTTTTTGAATAGTTTTATGATTTAAGAAGATAAACAAAGGTCAAAGCAAATATGGACATAATTCTCGTTAAAAAAACAAGTTATTTACGGAAAACTTCACTGTGTGTTTTCTCTGGTTGTCCTGGTGGAAACTAAGGTTGGTTTAAAAAATCTGAGTTCATGAACAAATACTAAAGTCGTAAAATAATTTTTTTTTACTTTTTCTCACAATTTGAAGCCTTTTACGACTTTCATGATAAAAATTGTTGAATTTTTTTTACATTGTTCTTATTTTTCGTTGGTCCTAATTCTTTCTCGTGGAGTCCTGTTAGGCTGACACATTTTTTAAAAAAGCAAAAGGTACAAACTCTGAGCCCCTTTTCCAACTAAATAAAATGTTTAATTTTTCGCAGCAGAGTTTTTTGTTTGTAAAGTTTTTGCATCTTTTTTCAGTCCCGTTTTCCATCTGTCTGCAGAGAAATCTCGGTGGAGAAGCTGAATCTAGACAGCGAATCTCCTTCCAAAGCAGAAGTCAGGAGAGAGTGGAGTGCGGAGGGTGTCCCCCCGCTGGTGAGTACTTGTGATGAAGATGCAGATACCTGTGTTCTCGGGTTGCTCCTCAGGAACAGGGTTCTTATTGTGCTGCAGGGAAACCCGAACCTGTAGAGACACAAAGGGCCGTATAAACAACCTCTGAAAGGATTAAGGAGGGAGGGGGGCTGGCGATGGGTGGATGTGGGGGTTAATTAGATCAAGATTAGATCAATCCCGGTGTTTTCCCAGCATGAAAATCACCATCTACCGGTGCGTGAAGACTCGTGCATCTGAGGAGGAGCCGTGGAGGAGCCAAAGAAACCCGACCTAAAACCTTAGATTTATTAGCTAGTATTTATATTTAGGAGCTGATTTTTATTACATGTTAATCTTTAATACCCAGGACAATATTTTAGCAGAAAACATTAGTGGATTATGCTTCAGATTAAGGAGCAAACAAAGGATTTCATGAGGCCAAACGTTGCATAACCTCTTTTTTATTCAGACATGTTAGTTTTACATACATTTATATAACAATCTCATGTGTAGTTACACATTTAACCATGAGGACCATATACATTAGACATTACAGCCATGTTTGAAAGGAAGCAGGCAGAAGAAAGGCTTATTAAAGCCTGCGCCTTAATTCTTTAAAGATAAATTATAACAATGGTGGCAACTTGTAGTAAAGCTAAAGTTCATCACAACATTTCCTATCAACAGAATAATGACCACAGTATTTGTACGTGTCCATACATTTATGTCTGCATATATAGTTTCACATTTTCACTACACGCAGTCTTTTGTCTATTATTGCACATATACAATGTATGCTGTCATGAAACACATCACAGTTTCTTGTATTTTTCCCATATCATACATTTATAGCTTTATTTGAACATACATATATGTTGTTGTATTATCTATGTTCTAGCCCCATATTGTTCCATATTTTTACTCCGCATACCGACGTAGAATTCTCTTCTTTTTGTTCGTATTATAGGTTGTTTAAATTTCCCTATTCCTCATAGTTTCTGGGAATTATCTTATGAATAGCCTCTGGATATTGTATGGTAATAAGTTATTATTTGCTTTATACAGTATTTGAGCTGTTTGATAGTTCATGAAGCTCAAAAAAAGCAAACATGTCCCACCTGAACTTCCATTTGAGAAACGATGGAAAAATTAGGTCAAAAATGAAAAGCTTCTACTTTAATTGCCTTTGACTACATTAGCAGTAATCTAATTTTCATGTTAGGAAGTTCAGTTCTATTTCAGGGACATGCGCTAGACCGATGACGAACAAACTGCAGCAAAAGGATTTTTAGATGTTTAATCCCAACTTCTGTACTTTTGATTTGTTGTTAAAGTTGAGCCTTAACCATGCAGTTGAATGACATTTAGCAACTTGGATACTTAGTTTCTATAAAAGGGTTTTTCAAAACCCTGTTTTCACCCTGTACCATCAGAGATGTCAACAATGACGTCTAAATAACGCACGCTTTTTGAATGACCATAAACCGTGTACATGATCAACATGGATTGGCTGACTCTGTTGCAGAGAAAAGTGGCTTTGTGCTGTTATGTTGATTCCATAAATATTTCATCTCCGTAAAATGTTGCATATCAGCGCAAAGCAGCTTTTCTCCTCTCAAATGTTTGCTGGACTGACATTAATTGCGTAAAAAGTAGTAATAGTAGAAAAATTACAACGCTCAAAAAAACACTGGAGCTAAAATAAAAATTGTTTAAATAGTTTAAAACAATCTGTGAAGAGCAACACATCTAACGGTTTTTTTGGTGTTAACAAAAACACACAATCCTTTTTTTTTTTAATAAGCAGCAGTGTGTGCTGCCATCGGCTTCTCCCACATCCCTCACAGACCCAAAGCCCTTCCCAGCTGCAGCGGATTCAGTCCTCCACTTACAAACCATACAAACTTGTGGCTTAAGGTTGGAAATTAGGGGAAATTAACTAAACCTATTGAGGAAAAAAAATGGCTGAATCAAAAAAAGTCACAAACTGATTGTTTTTTTTTTTTTTTTAAACGACAGAAAAATGTTCATTTGTAGTTCTAATGTTATGCTGATGTGTCTGTTGGCTCCTAAAGGTTTTTACTGACTCCGCTAATGTTTAGATACTTAAAAAAACACATAATTGGCATTTAATTAAGATATTTTTGAACTATTGTTCCCTTTTTCAAGTTTCAAACTTTTATTTGATCAACTTTGATATGTAGATTGGTCTGTATTGTTACATATTTTTAACAACAATATTTTTATTTATTTTTAGAGTGAATGTTTTCATTTTTGTAATTTGTTACTTGCTTTGTTACTTACTGCTTGGAAAGTGAAGAATAAAACAAGTCTACTAGGGTGGAGATGGGAACTCTTCTCTCTCACACATTACTCAGTAATTCTACTTGTCTGAACAAACAGCATAAAAAGCTCTGAAACATCCTTTTTTACATCATAATTTTATTCTGTAGTGCAAGTTATTCAAGCTATAAACTGACCAATCAGATGACACTGTTAAATTGATTTTTGTTTTGTATCTTTTGAGATTTAGCTACATTAAAATAACATATCGGCTCAGGAACATTTGGGTTTTTATCAGCACAGCATCCCTGCTCAGTATCCGGGTTTAAGTGTGTATTGTCATGTAATCTGTAACTTGTAACTGTGAGGTGAATTTGGGATTTCCTGGTTGTGTTTGGGAAGCTGCTGGAGGTTCAGGGACTCAGACAGACAGTGTGAGGGGAAGAGGGCCTGTGACAGATGGTGTTCAGTGGGGTTGAAGTATTATGGGATTAATTTCCCTGCAGGTTTTTTTACTTCTAATTATCATTGGGAGGGTGTTGGCAGGCATGATGAGTGACTCCTATCAGCTTTTACAGATGTTTGCTGTCCGTTTCTCCCCATCTTCATCTCTCTTTCTCCTCCTCGTCTGTGTTGTCATCAGGATCGGACGCCGGTCATCGAGACCCCGCCCGCCCCTGAGGTCCCGGCCCACGAGCAACCCACCAGGTCCCTGTCCCACAACTCTTCACACAGGTACAGCAGCTCAGCACCGCCTCCCTGTGCCGCAGAAACAGCGCTAGCAGCCTGCGCTGCTGCAATATGGCCCTCCCAGCATGCCAGCAGGAGCGCCCTCCCCCTCACAATATGGAACTGCGCCGCCACCTTTGCTTTAGCAGCTGCCAATAGAGCTGCGCCATCAGGATGAAAGCACGCTTCAGAAAAATGATGCTGGAAATGAGTAATGTCAGAGTGTCTATGACATGTTTTTAACCACCTTTTACCCCCACGCCCCCCCACCAGAGCCAGCAGAGGACCAGTTTCTCTGCAGGACTTCAAGCTGCTCGCCGTTCTTGGCAGAGGACACTTTGGAAAGGTACTAGAAAAATGGAGGGCACACACTGCTAACATACATTTGGGATATTGTGAAAAACTCAGCGAGTGTCGTATACACAAGGTGTTTTTTTGCTTCAAAGGTTTTTGGGATAGTGAGGTAATTGTATTACAGTAACAGACACACGTCACGTTGTGTTGTGTTGTGTGGTCTCACTGTGTACAGTGTGTCTAAAAGAAAATGGCTTTTCAATGTGGCATCAATTTCAACATCCTGTGGGGATAAAAAGCCGATTTTGTTAGTAAGAGATTCCAAGTTCATCGTTCAAACAGCCGTCAACACACGACGCCGCTAAACGGCCGAGCGGCGCCACCTGGTCATAGCGTGCCTTCGAGTTGGTAGTCGGCAATTAGATGTTGCAGGTGAACTTCTCAAAGGATCATCAGAAGACTTGTATCAAGACAAAAATAGAATGTTTGTCCATCCCTCCACAGCGCAAGCTTTACGGCAAAAGCTGGATAAACGTGAAAAAGCTCCAGGTTTCAGAATAAAACTTCTGTTGCACTTTCAAAATAAAAGTTGATAAAACTTTATTTTATATTTAAGATTGACGTGCCCATGCGGTAACACCGCAGGTAACATCCATTTTTGCTATGGATGACATAACATCATCTATGACACAAAACAGACATTTTTCAAGGACTCAGATCTGTCATTTCAGCAAATGGTGGAAATACTCGCTACTGACACGGTCAAGGTTTGTTATTTGGGGTTTTTCACATGATCCCACTGGGTTTATTCAGTAGAAAAAGTTGGATTGCAGGTTGCGTGTTTAGAAAAACATCTGTTCAGCTTACTCCTATAAGGCTGACTTCCTGCCAAAGGGAAACTGAGGTTTGGGTTTCATTCTCCAAACTCCTCAGGTTTTGCTGTCTGAGTACAAGAAGACAGGCGGCCTGTTCGCCATCAAAGCTCTGAAGAAGGGGGACATCGTCGCTCGAGACGAGGTAGAAAGGTAACTGCTGACTTCCCTGACGGTCCTGCTGCTCGGTCCATCCCTCTGTGACTGAACCCCGCCCCCTGCTGTCTGCAGTCTGATGTGTGAGAAGCGGATCTTTGAGACCGTCAACGGCTCCCATCACCCCTTCCTGGTCAACCTGTTTGCATGCTTCCAGACACCGGAGCATGTGTGTTTTGTCATGGAGTACACGGCAGGAGGAGACCTCATGATGCACATTCACGCTGACGTCTTCTCCGAGCCGCGAGCTGTGTGAGTCCTGTGTGACGCCCTCCGTCTTTTGTCATTTTGCTGTTTTGGTTTTCGTCAAGCTCTCCTTCTGCCTGATTTGGACAGGTTCTACTCTGCCTGTGTGGTTCTGGGTCTACAGTTCCTTCATGACCATAAGATCGTATACAGGTGAGCCCTTAGATCAGTGGGATGTCCGGCTCCTTCTTCCTTCCTGGACTCACGTTCCCACTCTGTCTCAGGGATTTGAAGCTGGACAACCTGCTTCTGGACACAGAAGGTTTTGTGAAGATTGCAGACTTTGGTCTCTGTAAAGAAGGTTTGTGCTCAGAATCATTGATTCTGTCCGTAAAGTCCATCATTTTTTGTGTTTTTATTCCAGAAGTGTCCAAACTTTTTTGCAAAGAGGGCCAGATTGATATTTTCATTTCTTCACATAGAACTTTTAAATTTAAACCGCTTGAACCGGAAAACGTAGTCGTCTGTGTGTTCATCGCAGGCTAATGAATAAACCTCAAACCCTCAGAAGACCTTTTGCCTCCAACTGTCTCTTAATATTGGACGAAATGTCTTCAGTTCTCCGATCCACGCAAACATTAGCAAACTGCCGCTTCTTCCCAGGACAAATGTTCTCATCACACAATCTTTGATAAATTCCTCACCGGTGAAAGGATTGCAGATGCGATCAGTGTGGCTACCTCGGAGCTGCCTTTGTGGCGTTTTCATTTGACGCCCTTCTGTGCCGTTAAAACCGTTTCCAGTTGTTTCAGTTTTCCTCACCATTCCGTCCCAGTTAGTTTGTCAAAGTCATCGTTTCTTCTCTGGAAATTCCTCTTGATAATAAACGGTCAGACTTTGGACATTCCTGTTTTAGTCTGATTGTTCCTGTTTCCTCTCAGGGATGGGTTTTGGTGACAGAACCAGCACGTTTTGCGGTACTCCTGAGTTTTTGGCCCCGGAGGTGCTGACAGACACGTCATACACCAGAGCGGTTGACTGGTGGGGGCTCGGGGTGCTCATCTATGAGATGCTGGTGGGAGAGGTGAGCTGACTCTTCTTCATTTGCTCCGTTTCTGGTTTATCTGCTGCATTTTGAGGCCTAAGCTCCTGTTCAGCAGGAAAATCAGGCATCAATGCAGGGGGACATACCAAAGGCAAACAAATATAATGAAAGTCACAGAAAAGCTGAAGATCAGAACATCCACCATGAAGGAAGACGGAAGTCTGCTTAGTTTCCTCTTTTTTAAATACCAGAACAAAAAGGGCTTCAAGTCCCACTCGGATCACCTTTTGATCTGTTGTAAAATTGATCCGCTTGGTTTTTAAATATGATCATACCAAATAAAAAAACCTCCTTTTCTAGATACGGTTTCTGCAGAGCTGCAGGAGTTCACCTCTGAGTTGCAGGCAACCCCGCCCCCCTTCCTATCAATCTGTTTACACGCTCTTCTGCTAGCTTACAGCTCTCACGCCCCCAACCAAACATTACCAGTACAACAAAAATGCAGATCAATATTTTTTTTAACTTTCTTAATGCAATTATTTTTCTTGTAAGGCAAAAAATAAGATCATTTTTCCACAAAAGTCTTTTTACTTTCCTAACGTTCCGTTTTTTGCAGTGTTCTAACTTCAAGACTGCATGATTGACAGTCAGGTTGTAGTGGCAGCTTTTGAAATGTTCCTGTGCTGCAGTCTCCGTTCCCAGGCGACGATGAGGAGGAGGTCTTTGACAGCATCGTGAACGACGAGGTTCGATACCCGCGGTTCCTCTCCACCGAGGCCATCGGCATCATGCGACGGGTCAGACATCGCTCTCCGCTCCGGTTGTGCATTTGCTGCTAAAATATTTGACTCTTGACGTCGTCTTGTTCCTGCTGTCCAGCTGTTGAGGAGAAACCCTGAGAGGCGTTTGGGCTCCGGGGAGAAGGACGCCGAAGATGTGAAGAAGCAGCCGTTTTTTCGAGTGAGAACTCTCAAGCTGACGGATCAACGTGCACTGGCTCCAAACTAATGCCGAGTTGTTTTTCAGAACACGGACTGGGAAGGACTTCTCCATAGGAAAGTCTTGCCGCCCTTCGTGCCGACCATCGTGGGAAAAGAAGACGTCAGCAACTTTGACGCGGAGTTCACCGCAGAGCCGCCCACCCTTACTCCTCCCCGCGAGCGCCGCACACTCTCCCCAAAAGAACAAGACTTCTTCAAAGATTTCGACTATGTGTCTGACCTCTGTTAAGGTCCGGAGAGCCGCGCGGTGGGTCGTGGGTCCTCCTGCCGGCCCAAGACTCTGAGAGGAGACCGAAACGCTCAGGGCTGTGCCACAGAGGCACAGAAGATGAGGATCTCCCTGCTGATGATGATGCACCCAAACATGGATGGGGCACCAACTACAAAGACAGAAATACTGCTGTGGTTTTTAGAGGAAAAAATCCAAATTATGTAAAAAAAAAAAAAAAAAAAAGGAGAAACCCTCACATGCGAAGAGTGATCCTCCTGATGGGAAGGTTCTAGCTTTGGCTGCATCTGTCCGTCCGTCTCCTCCGTCTCGTCCTGCTGTCTTATGCTGCTAACTGTGTGTTTAGCTGTGAACCGTCTCCCTGCTTCAGTCATGAATGTACACACCTCTGCTGCAATGTCTGCGGCCACTAGGAGGCGCCAGAGGGAGCAAGAGGAAACCAATTCTTGAAAATGGCCAGCGTCGCCCCCCAGTCTGCTGGTGGCGCCGATGCGATGGAGAGTCTGGGTGAGCTGCTGTGAAGGTGTTCCTGCTCAAACCGTGTTGTTTTTTTTAAATATTCCTTTCCGCTCGGTACAGATTTTCTCACCACAGTCATTTTTCAGAGACAGAAGAGCTTTTACTGGTTTTGTGATCGTATCGTTTTCCTCCCTGTGTTTGCTTTTGTCTGTTTCTGCTGACTCAGTAAAAATCTCAAACCAACACAGTAGAAAAGAGTTTTTCCTGATTGTTTATTTTGTTACACAAGCGCACATTTATGCAATTAAAAATTAGCTCAAACCCAGACATCTCCTGCCACCAGAACCAGGAATTCAGGAATGCTTTAGGACATCATTTTACTGTTGACAATGTTTGGGAAGATTGTCGTGTCCCGCAGCAGTTCTGCACCGTAAAGACTCGATTGTTTTCACAGCTCTTCTTTCTAACAGTGTCTTTGAGCGAAGACTCCAGCCCTACTACTCCAAAAACTCACCAAAATGTGCACACATCCAGTACCTGGTGAAAATGAATCTTTAACATTGTGAATGAACACCCCAAAACCCCTTTTGGGGCTCAAGAAAACATTTCAAAATCCACTAACAAAACCAAAACACTCGTGCCGGGATATCCAAAGGTTCAAATTATGACAGTTATCAAATACGCGCCCTTCAATTAATGGCAGAGATGTGACGCCATGCATTTTGTTGCAAACCGGGATACGACTACATACACATGCCACCAGGTTACGTCTGCAACCACGACTGAAGTTTTGTTGACCTTTGACCTCAGATAGAGGCGGCCACTTTGAATCCCCCCCCAAAATAATCACTGTTAGCAGTGGCTACAAATCTAAACTCCTCCTAGGGTTTCTGATCTATTGCCTCAGAACTCCTCGAGCATCACTGGAGGAAAATGTTGGTTTTAAAGTTGAACGGCAGTAGCGTGGACAGCTCACACAAGTGCCGTTCCCCTGTTGCTCGCACGTCTTTTATCAGAATGTGGTGAAAATTCAATACATGAATTGTTGGCTCAAGCTGAAGAAAACGCTATAACATAGAATATGAACATATAAGGAATGTGGGCGTGGTTAACAAAAACCTCAGTTGCCATGGAAATACCAAAGGTTACTTTTGCCAATTCTTCTAAAAAGTACACAGACCTGTTATTCAAGCACACAACGAAAAAAATGCAACGCTGTACAGTCCTCTCGGTCACGATAACACTGCAATCCCCCATAAAACTGCTAAAAAAATGCTAAAAAAAACGTTAAAAATGATTTCACAAATGCAAATCTTTTTTACGGGCATGCAGATCCCCTTTTACACATTTTTTGGGCAGATTTATTTTGCGTTATGATGAAACTTGGTTTATCTGCAAACATGCAGTTGCGGTTTTGAATCTTAATGGTTTTATATTGAGCCCATACTTTTAATATACCATTCCGTCTAAACAAGACATTTACCACAAAACACAAACAGTAAAATGGCCCATTAACTCAACCATACTTTCATAAAAGTGAAAACATTAAAAAACTAGGATTAAGATGAATAAATGTATGTACATCTGAACCTCAAAAATTGATTTCATTTGACTAAACTTAAACATAAAATAATCCTTTTGAAAACTATCAATCTCACTGGAATTATTGATTAGGTCAAACTGGTTGTGAGTGAAGAAGGTCCAGATAAAGGTCATATAAAGTTAAGGACTCCAGGTACTTCTCACTGATTAGGGTCACTGACCTAAATGCACTAAAATTATTTTATAGATCTTCCCAATTCCATGAAAACGTGTGGATTGAAGGCAGAGCCGTCCACCGGGGCTGAGGTGATTCAAATCTCCATGTGAATGAACCGGGTCCTACAGTCTGTTGTGTAATCCTTAAGGGATCTGGGGAGTTCCCACATCCAGTCCACGCTCGGAAAAATGCATTCGACTGTCTCTGCCGCATCTTTTCAGGAGTGTTCTGAGATAATGGGATGCGTTTCCAATTTGATATCTACCCCAACAGAGCAGAACCTTTGTTCACATGGCTGGAGAAGACTTGCTTCTGTTCCGTCAGAGTCGCTCTTTGATGCCGTTTCTGTCTGTGCAAAATCAGGAGGAGTTTGGGATTTTTGAGGTCATGATCTCCAGCTCTCTGTAGAGCAGTGAGGAGGTGATTTGGACATCACCTCAGCGAGGCATTATGGGTATGCTTAACCAGGAAGAAGCCCCACGGTGTCCTCCCAGAAGCTGGTTGAGGAAAGGAACCCTTGATAACTGCTGACACTGCTGATCCAAACTCCAGAGGAACTTGAATGTGTGGAAGGTGTGGTAGGAAGCGGAAAAGTCAACATATACATTATTAGTTTTATGTTGATTATTGTTTTGTAAGAATGTGTAAATATTATAGACTGTGGTCAGTTTTTCATTTAAGCAAGCTTTTACTTCTGCTTGGATGTAATTGTCCTCATTTTTTCTGTACCAGCAGGGGGCAGCACATGTCAAAGAGTGTCTTCATACAGCAAAGGACCTCAAATCAGAAACTGTTGTTTATTTGTTTTAAAACAAGAACCTGGTAAGTTTTACTTCAGACAAAGACAGTATACTGACAATGTGAAGCTTACTTTCTACATTTAAAAATATTTCTCAAAACCTTGACGTTTTCTGAACGACTGTTCAGGAGTTGGAGGATGCTTTGGAGCAGGTGTGGGAGGAGGTCCTCCAGGACAGCATCCCCAGGCGTTGCAGGGCAGCCATACGGGCACGTGGAGGCCACGCCCACCACCGAGCCTCATTTTGACTCGTTTCAAAGACGTTACATCCAAGTTGAATCAGTCTGCAGTGTGTTTGTGCACTTTAATTTTGAGGATGGTTCTACTTCCAAACCTCCATAAGCTAATAAGTTTCATGTCCATTAAGAATTTCTGTGGTTGTGTCGTCAGCACATGCAACTATGTAAAGAATAAAGCATTTAAAAATAATATTTCATTCATTCAGGTATAGGATCTGTTTTCCTAGTGTTCCCTTCATTATCTTTGTGTCTTTTTGTCTGTAGGCGGATGCTTCCGTATTGGAGCGGAGCGGAGAGTCAAATGGGTGAACTCATTACAGTGCAACAAATTCAAGCTTTTTCAAACCATTTGCTCCTGATCCAACACAATTTGAATAAAGAAATACTCAGAAACGCTGTTTTAATCTTACATTCTTTATATGTCCTCCATCATGAGAGAAATGCTGCAAGAACATGTTAAAACACTGAAGATAAGCCTTTAAGAGAGACATTAGTCCAGCGTGCTGACGTTAAACTTAATTCTCTGTAGATCCTAAACTTTTGTATGTGATCTTTCATTAAATTTTTCATATCACTCTTTTTTGCACAATTTTTTTCTTGAACAAAAGACGAAGTGCAACAACAGTTACGGTCAAGAGAAACTGAGTTAGAGGTACATCACAGAGTATCATCATAAATCTACTTGAGTAAAAGTTAAAGTGATGGTGAAGAAAAACTACTCTGAGGAGTACACATTTTACTGCTTAAATTACTCAAGTAAAATACACTTCTGAATGATTTTTTTTAAATAAATGGTTGAAACGGTGCGGTTAATTTTAGGTTTTTCTTGCTATGAAAGAAGTCTCTGTTTGGCTGAACTTGTGACAATACTGCCTTTTTTTAAAAATTTTGATTGTTTAGCTTTCTCACACAAACAGACACCTGATTGCAACTAAATTAAGAGTTAAAGCTTTTGTCAGCTGTTCGATATGTGAAGACTTGTGTCACATTTAAAAAGACAGTATAGTTGATGCACGGTGCAAAAATACTGACTCATCATTAAGTACATGGGAATATTTGCAGGTTTTCTTTCAGGAGGTACTCTGAGTTTTTACCAAACCGATTCTCAGAATTTTCTAATTTTATTGATACAAGCCAGAAAATTGTGCATGTGAGCAAATGACTTCCACCAGCTGCCATTAACCATGTGCTCCAATGGAGATGGTGAAGAGCATTCACAGAACTATTAAACCTAAAGGAGCAAATGTACAAATCCAGGGAGCAATTATGTGAATGGTTTTTGTCGTTCCAACTGTGGTTAAAGCGTGTGACTGCAGACCCATGCTTTCTATACTAACGTCCTCTGAGTGAGCTGCAGAGAACTAGACAAACAAAGGTTGTGTGTCACCAAAGCTCATCAGAGGAGGCAGGAATTCTCATCTACAACAGAAATTTCTATTGAAATGTCTCTCTGCTGCTGGTTAAAAAGAAACGTCTTTTTCTGTCATCCTCCCACCAGTCCTTGAACATGTCAGTGGGTTTCAGTGCACAATTTCAGGAAATTGTTCTTAAATATTTGTTTATTTCCTTTTTATTTGTGCCACCTCCTTCCTGTCTCACCTGTCACTCAAATGTAATGTTCATCCTCCTCCTTCTCTCCTCTCTGGTTCTGGTCCTCCTTCCTGTTTTCAGAGATGCACTTTCATTCCCTCCTTTTCAGTCCTCCTCTCCCCTCTGTTTTTCACCATCCTTTAGTCCCTCCCACTCTATCCTTTTAAGCCCCATCTTTCAGCCTCACTTCTCTACAAAACCGGTCCCTTGGGATCAGCTTGTTGCAGCTCAGATTTTAGATCATATTATTTGGGATTTATTTTTCTTCTTTTTTTGCATTTGGTAAAAGAAAGGAAGTTCTGGGCTGCATGTTTGTGGACTGAAGGGGGCGTGAAGAAGTTCTAGTACCAGCAGGTGAGGCTGTCTTATTCACTTTCATAAATGCACTTTAATCACTTGAAAAAACATCCCACTTTTAATTAATTTTACAATCATCACGCAGAGGAATGATATTGAATATGAAACCATTAACTCACATCAACTTTACAGCCTTATAATAATGTTTGTGAGCTATGTTTAAGTTCATCTTTCATTTTTTTTTTTAAAGTTTTATTTGCAAAGTTAAACTATACATATGAATGTGGTTAGAATTTTAGCCTTTAAAGATGGAAAACAAAACTGTTCTGAAAAGAATAAAATCAGAGTAACATTATTGAGAAAAAGTTCAAAGTAATGTTTAGATTTTTTAGATATATTATGTAAGAAAACTAAAATTGGGATTAGCTTTTTAAAAGTGTGACTGACGAGTCATTTTGAGAAGTCAGAAAACCAGGAAAATGGATCTGATTCAAGGGGAAAGATTTATTTACACCCTTTAGATAAAATAATTAATTTAAAATCTATGACTCAATGAATCATTAATACAGCATGGCTTTTTATTTTCACAGTAGTGGAGTGTCCTTCGTCTGACTGGTTCTGGGTTTGAATCCAGAGTCATTTCATAGCAAACTTTTCTGGGTTTGATAACGCTGCAGCTCGCTGTTTCAATAAAGACAATGAAGAAAATGGGATTTGTGGACTGCAGGCTGTCCAACAGTTGTGGTTTTGATAATCAGGTGGTGCTATTTCTGTCTTCAGATATTCAAGTGTTTGGTTATGACTAAGTGTATGAAGTTTGTTCTCTGTCTTTGACCGTCCCTTGGGTCAGTACTGAGGTGCAGACACAGACGCGTTCAGGAACAATTTTGGTCGCTCAACCCCCCCCGTTAACCCCTTAATGCTGAGTGTCAAGCAGGAAGGCACTGAGCCCCATTTTTAGTCTTTGTATGACTTGACCGTGGATTTGAACTCCTAACCTTTCAGTCTCAGTGCAGACAGGCGGCCACTGAGTTGGTCATTTTAAGTGATTATGCTTGGGTTCTTTCTTCCTGTCATAAACGCCCCCGATTTAAACATTTTCAAATACCATACCTGCTTTTTTACCTGTTAATCCTCCTTCTGGGCTTAAGCTGGTGGTTTTTAAGTTCTGTTTTGCCACATTTAAGTCCAAGTTCTGCTTTTTTGCCAAGTTGTGTTTCAGAAAAAGCAGCTCCGCACCACCTTTTCCTGAAATTAAAGCATCTTTAGTGCACACAAACACAAAATTATCTTGCAAATTGATTCATTTCAGGTGTCGCGATGCGTTCACTGTCAGGGTTTGGATGGACTTCTTTTCACCTCCTCCTACTGCTGAACATCCCTGCAGGTAGAGACACTGATGTTTACTTGTTAACAAATGAATCTAAAATGATTTTCTTGTGGATTTTTTGGGTTTTTGATGTTACTGAACAGAATAGCAGAGAAAACGGTTCTTTCTATGAATCCCTTTGTGGTGTTTTTCCTGGACAAAGACTTTATTCCCCTCCTTCTTCTCCTCAGCTCAGGGCGCAGAGGCGACCTGTCGACCTGCTGGTCCGCTTGGGGAGCGGCACCCTGTTCAGGCTCTTCTGGAGACATTTGAGGCAGGCCCAGGCTGCGCCGCAAGAGAACACGGCAACAAGGAAACACACGTTGTGGCATTGGGGGGCACTACAAGCAACACTGAGTATAAAGTATCAGAAAAATCTTCTAAAAAATAAGAAAAATCAATAATGCTATCTATATTTTATCATCACAATATGTGTTTAAACTAGGCTATTCGAACACATTGGTATTTGCTGTCTGGTGTTAATTTTCTTTTTGTTTCTTGTTCTAAGAAAAAGGGAAAAGGGTTTTAATAATTAAGTTAAAGGGGCAGAAAATAACATGTTTCCTCCTTTCTGTTCCATTTTCAATGTCAACCAAATAAGTTTGTGCGTCTTATTGTTTTTTCGTAATTCTTTTGTTAGAATGAAAAAAAAATCTATAAATGAAATGAATAATAATTTCCACTTTTACTTTCATCAACATGAAAATGCATGGAGTCTTCGAAGACATTCTGATGACACTGGTGTTTTTGGTGTTTTTAATATGTTTTTGTGACATTTTTCTTATGATGGAGGATATATGAAGGAAATGAAGATTAAAATTCTCTTTCTGAGTATTTCTGATGAACTCCAGCTGCTCTGCAGAAACTATGTCCTATTAAACGTCACAGGTTTTTAAATTTTGGCAAAAAACGGCATGAATACAATGAAAAGACCACCAGGAATCCTTTTATAATAGATCTAAAGATGATTGGAGAGGGATTTACTTTTTATTTTCTAAATCAACAAGGCTTGTCGGATCCTGGTTAGATTCTGAGATTCTGGATTTGAAGTCAGCTTACGTGATTTTCAATCTTAAAGTAAATCTAAAATAATTAGCTCTGATAATAAAAAAACTGAAAACCCTGAAATGTAAAAATAACAAAGCTGTGAAGGTACTGTGTGCAGACATGTTTTTTGTGCTTACAAAAGAACTAGCAGTTGATCTTCTCCTTTTGTTTTGCCATCTCTCTCTTCTTCCCAGATGGCTGTGATGCTGCAGCCTCTGTCTCCATCCCCACATTTTCTCCGGTTCATCCACCTGGTGCTGAGCTCCAGGATCCCCATCACCTGGTTTCTGCAGAATGAGGGGTTGCCCTCAAACCTCTCCGTTTGGGTGCAGGTCAGAGCGCGCAGAGGACATTACGATCCAAAATGAATTCTTCTTATTTAAAGATTTCTGTTGTCCGCCAGGTGTCTGCCAACTCCACCGTTCAGTCGTACAATCTGAACGCCCGCATCCAAACAATTGGCTCCTTACCTTTCCGTCCTTTTTCGCTGCACCAATGGGCTTTGAAGCACCATGGCAACCTGTCCTCTCTGATTCACACAATGCACGGGAATCGAGCCTACATCCGGCTGGGAGAAGGTGAACTGCTTCATGTTAAAACAAGGATGTTGGTCTTTTACCTCTAAAAATTGCAAAGAAGTAGAAATGTTACAAAAAAAGCTTCCACTGTTATCAGTGTGAATAATGAACTAGTTATATAAACAATATTAAGTTTTCTCCTAATGTTTCAATGGTTTAAAAAGTTAAAAATAAGTTTTTTATTAACGTTTCAAAAAGCATCTTTAAATTAGCTGACAGTCCTATAAACCTAGTCTTTTCCCTTGATAAATTATCTGTAGATGTTTCCGAGAGGCATTGATGCACTTGTCTGCATTTGCACAATAAATAGATAAAGAAAACTCTTTCAATCGTTACAACAGAAAATTCTTTAAAAAAACTTTGTTGATTTGTATGCTTTTTTCCATAGAAATGTCTTGTTAGAATTTCAATAAATAATAATTGTAATTTTATCTGTAAACGATTGGCAAAGTCATTTTTATTGACAAATGGCAGCAGTGGATGCAGTTTATTTTTGGATCGATTGATGGGGTTTTTATTGTTTGTTTTTAATTGATCAGAAGTCAGTTTAAGGCTGAATTTGCCATAAAGCTGCTTCCACATGTATATACATTTTTTCCATACCATGTTAATTATGCATTTGTTTGTTCACAGTTCGTTCATTTTTTGTGAAAATCATCTAAACCGTCAAAATGCATTATTTTTTATGTTTACATGTATAAAAGATTAAAACGTTTGGCCTTGATGTGTAGATTTTTTGCAAAACTGTCTTTTTGAAGTTAACCTAACATCTATACAACACATTCGTTTACCTTCAGGTCATGTGATGTTATTTCCAATAGAAACTTCAGAAGAAATGTCAGGAAAGATCATGTAAAATTTTAGAAACATTTCCGTTTTTTTCTTTGCAGATCCCTCCCTCCCCGCTGTCTGCCGGCTGCAGTCCATGTTCCAATCTCGGAACTACATGGCCTCTGACCTGCAACCACAGGAAGTGCAGGGCTGCGCCGTGGCCAGAGTGGGCGGGGACAGTCCTGAAGTCCATGTGATCAGGCTTCACTCTGCAGGCGCCGGGCTCTGCGGGTGAAAACTGGCAGCTTCTGAGACTTGACTGGGATATTCAGGATCTTGAACCTTTTCTGCCTCTCCCAGCTCTCAGCAGGTGGAGGTGACTGTCTCACTTCTGCCTCCCATGGCTGCTTCAAAGCCAGCGAAGGTGGTGTTGATTCTCAGCAGCCTGGTGCCTGTCAGTTGGGTTATTGTAGCTCGTGGCGTGCAGGGTCACATCAGTGTTCACGTACGAACCCCATTTTCATATCCGTTAGAGGATTTACTGTCTTTTCAACGCTTATGGACCTTTGTAGACATCTCTTGTTTTTATGTGGTTCAGTCCTCCAGCAGTGTTTCTCCACCCTACCCACCCGAGCCCGGCCTAACCCTGTCCACCGGGCTCCACTCTGACCTTCCTGCCACACCTGATCTCATCACCTGGGCCAATGAGAGTGGGTACTCAAATTTGACCTCATACACCGAGGCTGACCTAGCCAACCGCTTTGTGATCCAGCTGGCTGAGGGGGGGGCAGGTGTGTCAAACGTTGGCATATTTTATTCACCAAAACAATAACTCTTGATTGATTGATTGAACTTCTGCCGTGCAAACAGATGATCACCTGCATCTGCTGGTGTTGACCTCAGTCTGTTTGTGTCACAGATGAGACTGCAGGCGTGAAGTCTCTGCTGGACAGGCCTCCCTGGGCCGAGGAGCGCCGGCTGAGGCAGTGGTTAAACACCGGAGATGGGGCTGCAGGAGGTCGAGAGAGCTTTACCGTCAGCTGTGAGGGCGGACATCTCAGTGTGACGCTGGACCAGCACATCCTGCAGGTTTTGGGTCACTTCTTGACATAAAAAATGTTGCTTTTACAAAGAATCTGTATAAAAGACTAAATAATTCCTAAATAAATCATCTTTTAATTCAGCTTTGCTAACATTATGGTAGTTATTTAAGAATAAGGGAAAATGTGAGGAAAAAATGTTGCACCATAATTTCAATATCCCATTATTAACACCCTAAAAAACAAAAATCAACATATTAATACATTATGTACAGTCAAAAAATGTGTTCTCCTATTAACAATAAAACATTACTGGGTTTGAAATAATTATACATAGGCAGACATTCAAATGCCTACTTTAGCTGAATAAAGTTGAAGTTGGTTTTGACAAATATTATTCCATCAGACATCCTGTTGCATGAGTTTCATTTTGTGTAATTGCTCCTAACAGTTTTTTCTGCACATGCTGCCAAAACATCCATATTTCATGATGACACACAGGATTGGATGGATTAACAGATGTAGTTTTATGAGCTCCTAACTAATAAATCCATTTTACACAAGAGTTTACAAACACAAACCAGCTTTTTGAAGGAAGCCCTCAACGCTATTTCTTTAAAGATGCTCCGCTTTGGATTGCAGGGCTGAATGGATTGAAAAAAATAATTTCTGCCCAATTTTTACACCAAAATAATAATTTCATTTGATTGTTTTAAGACTTGTCCTGGGTTAATGCTCTCTTTTAGAGTTTGTCCATCCCCATTGCTGCAGTGACTCTGCAGGACACGTCCTGCCAGGCTGAACCCAACGCCACCCACTTCCTGCTAGACTTCCCTGTCATTTCCTGCGGGACCACAGTTGTGCAAGAACCCAGAGGAGTGCAGTACAGAAATAAGGTGAGAAATGAATGAGCACTTAGTTTATGAGGGAATACCGTTACTTTTAACAGTTTTTACAGTCCTTTAGTGTACACATTTAAATGTGTGCAATAATTGCATTTATTTTTATATATGGTTTAATCTCAAAAACAGTTGCGTTAATAATTTTTTTTCATCTAATTCTCAATAAATGCATAATTCTGATTGGGTATTGGGCAAAAAAAGTATACATTATTGTAAAATTGTCACTATATATGATAAGCAATTGTTTTAATATTAAAGTACAAATGCAAAAATGCTTATGATAATAATTAAAAAATAAAAAAAAGTCCCTCTAAGGGCCAAAACTGTCACCCTTCCAAAATGCATAAAAATATTTATGTTAATATTGTTTATGGGATAGTTTTAGAACAAGGCTAGAAAAATATAAACAATTACAAAATTATAAACAATTATGAAAAAAGGATAAGATTGAAAGAGATAAAATGAGATGATGAACACTAATTGTCACTAAACTACTTTGAATCTGACAGCAGGACTGAATGGAAACGAAAAGTAAAAAAGTGAGAAAAATTAATATCAAATACATTGAAAGTTTGTTTTTTTAATCAAACTAACCTAACCAAGCTTTTGGTGTAAAAGTACAAGAACATTGTGTTCTAACAGTTGGTCTACGTTCTTAAATGCTCATAGGATCCTGGAACCTTTCCAGTCGTGGATCAGGCCTGGACACAGCACAGAGACCGCTCTTTTAAAAGACTTTAATGATGCTTTCAGCTGATCTGGTGCTTTCAGCTGATCTGGTGCTTTCAGCTGATCTGGTGCTTTCAGCTGATCTGGTGCTTTCAGCTGATCTGGTGCTTTCAGCTGATCTGGTGCTTTCAGCTGATCTGGTGCTTTCAGCTGATCTGGTGATTCTTTTCTTACTGGATCTATCCAATATCCTGGTCCTGCTTTTTGCAGCTACACCTTTTGGCCAGAATCAGGTCTTTTTCATCTAAGTCACATCTTGAAATTGTGCTGCATGCACCTTTGTACCTTTCTAGACTGCTTCAAAAATATTCCCTCCTTAAGTCCTTGCGGACCAGTGTGTGTTACTGGTTCCAAGAACCAAATGTAAGTTCTGGGGGGAGCGTGCGTTTGGCATGCTGGCTCCTAAATCACAGACTCAAGCTTGGGATGATTGCACCTGTGTTCACTTTTTTGTGTTAATCAGATGTGTGTGTGATCCTTGTGTGCCATGTTGTTTTTCAGCGAATCCTAACCAGGTCGTGATGACCAGAACAAGGTCGAGTTAAAGCCAGAAAATTGTTTTCTGCACAGACTCAAATCAGATAATTGAACTTCTCCTTTTAGAGGACAGAAACTGGAAACCAAATATGATGAAAATAACTTTGGCCTGACAGTAATGATCTGAACAAGCCGGTTAATGATCTCCTGAGGAGAAAACAGATGGTGCAGTGAGGTCCTTCACTTAAGTGCTTTTTCTTCTGTAGGTGTTACTATGGAGAGACAGACCTCAGACCAACGTGCCCTTCAAAGACATGGAGAAGTCCAAACGTCCTCTCAGCATACAGGTGGTTTCTCATTTTTAAAGTTTGAATGGATTCTTTTTCTTTGGTCAGTTTGTATTCTTCTCTTGTTCTTTCCTCCTTGCAGTTCAGCTGCTCCAGTTTGATCTCCAGCTCCAGTCCTGCAGCTGCTGCAGATGGAGACCATCATCCAACAGAGCTGATCCCCATTGGGAGTCTGATCCAGGACTCACGGGCCTCTCAGCTCCCAGATTCCGATCTGGACCTGCTCTTCTTTTGAAGCTCTTTGTCTCTCAGAACTATGAGCAGACATGGATCAGCCCCTGTGTCGTCACCGCTGACCAGCGTGTCTACATCGAGGTTTTTGAGCTCAGACTTGTTTACTGAATGTTAAACTTAAAGCCACTTTGAACAGATCTTTTTCTCTGTTTTGCTGCAGATTTCAGCTGAAATATCGCGTGCAGATGTCATCCAAGTGAAGTCTTGTTTTGTGTCTCCTCTGTCCGACCCCGAAAATCTCCTTTCTGGACTGTGATAAAAGACGGATGTTCCTCAGATCCCTCTCTGACTCTCAACGTGAAGACAAGCGATGAAAAAGAGGAGGAAGAGGGACTCGAGGGAGGAGGAGGAGGAGGCACAAAGATTAACAGGAGAATCCTACAGGATAAAACACGGTCTCTAAGATTTAGTTTCGTATTGCGGCCGATTTTTAATGACTCTGTTCAGTTCCTCCACTGCAGCGTCCGCCTCTGTCTCCCTGATCTGACAGAGGAGGAGCACACAAAGGAGGCGGAAAGCAGCAACTGTCAGGGTGGGATACGTATCCCTCCTCTCTCACCTGGACCACGGAGACACCAGGTAAAGCCGGGTGGAGGGAGGAAACCCAGATGATTCCTGATGTTAAAGCAGTCTCTGCACTCAGTGGAGTCAGCAGCGTTGCTGATGTGCTGATCTGCTGTTTTCCTATATTAGTGTGAGATCAGAAACCTCTCCAGACCCATGGTGGTCACCCATCCAATCAGCTCGCTGGCACCCCGGATGCAGGCCCACACCGGCCAAAGAACCATCAGACCCAGAGCCCCTCCAGTGGTCAGTCCAGACCCAAAGCTCAGCAGTGAGTATCACCTCTGACGCCGCTCCCAAACGCTACAGCTCAGCTGATCCTCCAACTCCGCCTCCAGGCTCAGAGCTGCAGATCGGAGTGCTGATGGGAATCGTCTTTGCAGCGTTTGCAATGGGGGCCTGTCTGATGGGGGCGCTGTGGTGCATCTTTGCTCACACAGGTAATGAGGTTCAGCTGCCTTTGTGTCAACATTCACTTTCTGCTGAAAGGAGCTGGCGGTTTAGCGGCAATCTCTTCCTGTCATCGGGGTTCCTCGTCTTTGCTTTTTCTCACTGTAACTCAAGATGGTGAAATGATATTAAAAATTCCAGACAAGTAGGAGGAACATTTGTAAAGACAGTTCCAATTTTTACCCCAAATTTTTGAAAAAATACAGGCTCAAGTGCTGAAGCACAATAAAAATGTTTGATTATTTTACGATTTCTTTTATTAAATCTATCTGTCTTTTAAAGAAAATCTGTTTCCTGTTTTTGAAAAGTCAAAAGTTTTTGGTAAGTTTCCACGGTAACTTTTTACTGATGATATTTAACTATTTAAAATGTTCGCTCAAGGTAAAAATATTTTAAGGATCACAGAGGCTTCCTAACTCTGAATTTCTGGGAAAAAAAAGAGCATGAGGAACATTAAAAGTGTTAAAGGACAAAAGAAAAGCGAGAATAAAAAGAACAGTGGTTGGTTTTGTTTTGAGGCAGTGTGAAAACAGCGTATCACAGTTGGCTGCAAAGGGTTGAACCTTCACAATTATAGTTTGTCACATGGTTTTATGTGGATTCTTTTGAAGGAGGGCAGGCTGCTTGTTTTCGAGAGGCTCTTTTATCAGAGCGAACTCATGGGGGCCGCGGCATCAGGAACCCAACCTGTCTGTCTGACCAGAGCTCCAGCTCAGTCTAAAGGTAAAGGGTAGATTATGGTTTTTACATTTTTAAACATCATTTCTTCTTCTTTTTAGGCCAAAGAGCGAAGCCTTTTTAATGACACAAAAATATGAAAAACGATGCGCTAATAATAGTCCATGAAATCAGTCGGGAGCAGATCTGCCCTTTGTTCTAATTAAAGCCCATCTGCAGCAACTGAACTCTTAGCAGCTGGGCTGCACTAAGAGCCAAGTGTTGAAAGTAAAGTGGAGCAGCTTCACAAAATACACCAGCGATGCTCCAGCACCTGCAGATTTCAGCTTTGATAGCTAAACAAGTCTGAACAGTTTTATTTTCTTATCTTTTTAGGGTCCCCCCCTGCAAATCTGAGACCGGAGAAGTGGGACACGGGTTCTAACAGTGTTTGTGAGAGATAACACAGCTGCATATGTTTGTGTGTGTGTGTGTTGTTCTGGTTGTTCAGCAGAGGAAACATGTAATGAACAGTGGAAGTTAGTCATCGCAGTGTCCTTCAAAGCCACAGCGTTTGTTGGTGTGAACCATTGGTGCCAGGTCATTTCAGAAGATCGGCAGCACCGCAGTTGGGCTCAAGAACATACTTTGAATGACTCAGATAGAAACTGGTGAACTCTTTCTCTTCTGTGTGGCAAACAAGAGGTTTTTTTGCTTTTGCATCTGGTGTTACCCAGACAAACAAAGTGTGCAGCATGAGCTGCAGATTGTTGCATTGTGTTTTTGTTTGAAGCTGTAATAAACGCCTTCCTTCCCTGTGGTTGCAGCAGAGCAGAATACACGCACGTGACTTTGTACGTCAATCTATTAAATAAAATAATCAGATTAATCAGACTTTTGGATGGGTATCTAATCCTTGTTTTTAAAAAAACAAAAGCGGTTGGTCTTGTTGTGGCTAAGAGGATTCATTTTTGACCACATTATGGGAAAAGAAAACTTGTTTTTTTTTTACAAAACTTCCCACACACACCTCCAGCTGAGGTTTAGCTGACCTTTGACCTCGGCAAGAGAACGCCATCTTGAATTTTCCAAGAAAATCCCCCTAAGTAGCAACTAGCTTCCAAATCTAAACTCCTCCTTCAGCATCAATGAGAAGCCAGTTGAGCAAGCAAAAGTGACGTTTCCCTGTTGCTAACACATTTTTTACCGAAATGTTGTGAAAATGTGACATAAGAATCCCTGGTTCAAGCTGAACGCAACGATATGACAATATTAGGCATGTGGGCGTGGTTCTCTGTTGCCAAGAAAATCCAAAAGTTTCCTTTTGCTAAGTCTTCTAAAAATTAAATAGATCTGTTCGTCACCCCGAGGCAACATCAAAATATACTGGTTGCTATGGAGATTTTAGAAATATTGTTTGTTTTTTAATGAATTTGCAGTTCTGACTGGGGTGGCAGAAGGGGAAAGTGAAGGGTGTGTAGCAGCTGCTTAGCCTGTACGGCGGGTCTAACGGTGGCGGTGAGGGCGGGGGAAAGTGGCGCCTGCTGGCCATGGGCCCACATCTTTTTTTTGTCCTTCGTAGCCATATAGGTGTCAGGTTGCTTTCCACTCTTCTATAAATAAACCTTATTGTTGGTACTTGTCATTTCACCACATCACCTTTGACCTAACTGTAAAGCCCGCTTTGGTCCACTAAAAAAATGCAGGTATTTTGATAGTAGTTATTCAAAAGCACGGTAGAAGTAGTGTAAAGGTTTGCAACTCTGGGACAATAACAATGTAAGATAAAGAATTGTTTTTCTTTAACAAAACAGTAACAAATAATCTGTAATGTTTAGAAGTATCTTGGCCTGTACTGTTAAAAAAATGACAAAAGTTGTTTTTCAGTTGGGCAGGAGACCAGCTTTATTTTTGTTAATGTGCATTTCTTTCTACATGCATGAAAGCGTATCATTCGGGGTTTACATGTATGTCTTAGAGTTATGTACAGATGTCGGTTCTTCTTTGCTGCACTCATGAACTTTGTGGGTACATGTTTCCATAACCGCACTGTGTCTCTTGGTGGCGCTGCAGCTCAATCCTGCGCTGGAAGCTGTGCTGACAGCGCGAGCAGCTGAACGGCCTGTAGCTGCCGTGCTTTCTGCTGTGGGTGATGAGGTTGGAGCTTTGACTGAAGCCTTTACCGCACACCTTGCACATGTGTGGTTTCTCACCTGAGCAGGAGAGAAGTCTGGTCAGGATTCAGATTCTCTGCCTCCTCACACATCATTTGGATGCTGGATCCACTCACCTGTGTGGATGAAGGTGTGCTTCTTCATGTCTGACTTCTGGTGAAAGCGTTTGCCGCAGTACTGGCAGGGGTAGGGTCTGGTGTCCGAGTGGATGAGGAGGTGGGTGGACAGGGTGGACGAGCGCTTGAACACCTTCCCGCACACCTTGCAGCCAAAGCTACGCTCCTGGACGCAAACAGAGCTTATTGTGGGGGACGGTTGTTATGGCAACACTGTTCATTTGTCACATTTATATTACCTTCGTCTTTCCACAGCTGGTTAACGCCCCAAAGCCAAAGGGCAAACGAGTCACATCTGCAGTGGAGAGCGATCGGGCCAACGGGAAAGAGAGGCTGCTGCACGGGTCCTCCTGCAGAGCACCTCCTGAAAGAGACTGAGCAGGAAGGAGAGCATTCATTAATATGGGTTACCTTGCAACCAATCATGAATTATCATTTTTCTCCATTAACATTTATCATGATATATATGTTTTTTTACATATGACTTTATATGTTAGTCATATAACAATGATTCAATTATATTTACATTTGAAATGATAAAAACACATTTAAATACAATGAAATTATTTGTTTTAAAAGCTGAATTTTCTGTAACAAAATTGGATATAAAACTTTTGCTTTTTTCTAAAATTAAAATCATATTAGCACATTTAAAAAAAAGAGCAAGTCTCACTGCAGCTTTTTATGTAAACCTATAAGTAAGTAAGTAAATAGCAAATAAAGTTTTGCACAAACCCTGTAAGTGTAGGTACTTGTCACTTCAAGTTATTAAGGTATAATTTATGTCATTACTTCAACTGACTGTTTTTAGAAATTATAAAATAAGATTAAACAAAACCCAAAATAACATTTCTAACTCATTGTTTCAATGCAAAAAATGTAAAACTTTTATAAATCCCACTTCTTCTCTATCAGTCGGTCACTTTCTTTTGAACTCTTTTAGTTCATTTTTATTCAGCAATCTGCAGTGTGTTGAGGTTTTCAGAGCTAAAATCAACTGACTTAACCCTCTCTGGCCACACAGTGTCAGGAAAATAACATGTTTTCTCTTTGTGTGTGTGTGATCACAGTCGTTTGTTTGCTTTTCAAATGTTTAAGTTGAGAAGAACAAAACCTGAGGAGCATCAAAGTCAAACACGAATGATTTCAACATTTAAATCTGCTTTGAAAAGTTTCCTATGAAGTTAATTCAAACTGGTTTTTTGCTGTATTTTGAACTGACAGAGAGAGAAGTGGAACTTTCCAAATGTGTGGCCCTTCAGTGTGGCCCCAAAACGAGAATAACAGAAAGTGGGTGTCCCTTTCTGTTTTTGTTATATTGAATTCTCCTCAATCTTGTATGTGTTTTAAAATGTGAGGGCGGATATAGACTTAAAAGGTCAGCCTACCTTCTCACAGAGTGGACACTCTCTGACCGGGGCCTTCAGGTCAGTGTGGGACGTGTGGTTGAGCAGCATGAAGACCAGCCTCTCCAGCTCCCGTTCTCTGTCCGATCCGTGTCTGTCTGCGCTCCACTGTGCATCCAGCGGCTCTCTTTTTTCTTTTTTTCAGACAAAAAGACATTCAAAACACACTGCTGTGCACTCTTCTCATTTACATCTTAGTAAGTTTTATACCGGGAGATGAAGGTGGGGCCCAATACTCCAAGCAGGGTGCAGCCAGGAGCTCTCCGACCCCCCACAAAGGGCTTAAGGTCTGCTCAGCCTCTCCGTGATGCCTGCTCTCCTGGCCCATCACATGCTTCCCAGCATCCCTTTCAGACGGGGGCTTCTGTTTGAAGCAGTTCTTAGACAGACCCAGCAGATGACTCCTTTTGGTCTTAACAAGAAAAGAGCGCGGCATGGCCAAAAGATCCCCAGGGGAGCTGCTCGGAGATGGTGGTGGGGGGTATTGTGGAGAAAATGCAGCTCTGAAAATCTGCAGGAACCTTAAAAGTCAGCGCTTTCATGTGACGTTGGGAGCCTCACACACCTGTTGGTGCTTCTTACAGTTACGATGCCAAACTTGAGGTTTCCTTCACAAACAGAGCCTGCCACCTGCACAGGAGTTTGAGGGCTTTCTCAGAGGATAACCCTGCTCCCAAACTGCTGCTGCGAATGCTTCTGCTTGAAACACAAACATTGTGTTTGGTAAAAAGGTGCTTTTTCACATTTAAATAAGCAATCCTTTTCTTTTAAAAAAATTGCACGTTTCCTTTATATACTAAAAATTCACAAAACTTTGTCAGAAAATCTCTCAGAAGGTTAAAATATGAGGAAATCCTAATGGAAACGTTACAAAAGATTATGCCAAAGTTTAAAAAAAAGGAATTAATTGGAAACATTATTTGGTTTTACGCCAAGCAGCTCTGAGACAGACGGTGGATCTTACCTCTGATGTGTGCGGCTGAAAGATGACTGAGTCCTGTTCGGGGGCAACATCCTCATTTCTCTCTTCCACACCCATAAACTGAGGTTATGATACAAAGATTTGACTTGATTTTGAAAGGCTGCTGAGACTTGATTGACTTGGCAGAGAAGGTCCACTCACAACACCCAAATACAAGAAATGCCCATTTTAAGAAGAGATGCTGGGGTCCTTTTAGCTCAGTTGATCTAACAAAGTTTATAGAAACCTTCCTGCCAACTTTTGTTTGACCGTCCTTTTATGAAACCCCAATAGAAGGAGAACTGTTGTGACTCGCTACGCACCAAATACCGTTGTGTGGGTGGCAGCTGAGCTTTGATAGGAAACATGAACGTGTCAGTGTTCTCACGAGAACATTAGAACCTTTAATGCCGTGATGGGATATCTGTGACTATAATGGTTTGTGGAAATAACCCTCTTTATGTTTCAGTACATTTCATGAGTGAGTAATGTTCTCGGTTAGGTCTGTTCAGCCTTCTTCGATGACCCGAATGTTCAGCTGATGACCTCAGATGAGCTCACTTTGACTTTGAGCTTCAGTGGTACTTTTTTTTTTAAGTTCACGTTTGTTGTGGTCAACGCATGTTTTCTGGAAAAAACAAGTCCAACGTACCTAAAAACCTTAATGAATAGATTTAAAATGAGCAAATGCTAATAAAAATGTGCAAATTTGAAGAATCATTCAGGTAATTAGCACTTCTGCTTTAATTAGATGTCTGAACATTAAGAAAATATACTAGATCAGTTTGTATCTGTACTTATTATTTTGCTTTTGTGTATGTATTTTCCATTTTCCATTAATTTTGTTATTAATTCCCACTAAATTGTGGGATTTAATTTTAATAAATAATATTCATTGAGTTTTTATCAAGATTTTATCTTTATGTTTTTATTTGATTTTTTCAAACTTTTTTAAAATTTACATTTCTGTCATTAATATTTGTTTTAATGAAAATTTTTTTTTCAACCTTTTTTTTTGTTTAAACAAACAGTTTCTTTTTGTAATATTACTGTAGTCTGGGCTTTTGGTTAGAGGAAATACTCCGATACAACACTCGGACAACAATTTAATGTTTAGAATTTTAAGCACAAACCACTTTTAGCATGATTGTCAGTGTGCTGCACCAGTGTCATTTTTAAACTTGCTGATTTCTGGACCATTTTCTCCATTGGTGTTCTAAAAATTTAAAAAAAGGAATACCTCCAGTCGTGGGTTTTCTCCGCTACTTTCATCTACCGAAGTACTGAAGTAAAGGTGGTAAACCTCTAAAAGATGACAAGTTACTTTGTGGACAGTTTTTCCTGCTAATCACTGAGTTTTATTTTTGTCTTTTTATGGATCATTACTCCCTAAATCTACATTTAGCTGGAATTTCATCAATTATCCACCATGTAGAGGATGTTTGTTAGATACCTGGTAGACATCTCCAGGACATCCCTAGTTTGATACTCTACACAAACACACAGAAGTTAACAGTTAACCTGTGAAATATATTATTCACACAGCTGGGATTTGAACCAGGTTCTTCTTGCTGTGAGGGGAAAGAGCTTACCGCTACACCACCGTGCAGCCTTAATTCTACATTCTAAGAAGTAGCAAAGCAGATTTTTAACTTGTCGTATAACTGAATAGGGTTATGATAGTAGAAGGTTTAATCTGTTGGTCAGAGAGGATTATTGTTAGAATGAGCTTAAAGCACATTTCTTCTCTTCTGCTGCACAACAGCGTCTAGTTGCTGATCAGAGGCAAAGTTCCAAAAATATAGACTTGTATTGACATGTATAGTTCTAAAGTGAAATCTATAACAATATTCTCATGTTGACATTTGATAGAAAAACGAGAAAAAGGACGGCGGCTCACCAAAATCACAATGATAGAGACGTGTTTGACTTGGATTTTCTACTTTATATCTAGTAAATGAGCAAGAAAGTACTCTACTAGACATCTAAAAATATCCAGAGACTAGATGTCTACGGGTAGATGTGTAGGAGACCTCTAAATGCAGAACACTATTGGGAGACATAATAATAGAGAAACAACATAAAGTTGTGTGAGATGTACTGTAGACATCTACAGTACATGTATATTAGCCGTCTAATACACATCTATGTTCATTGTGACCGATAGGAAGGAACCACCCAAATGGCTTGTTCACAACGTGCAAGGTATGATGGGACAGCAACTCAATAAACTGTGGGAAAGTTGTCTGCTAGAGATCTCAACTGCAATATACAATATAAATCTCTATGAATGTATGTCTATCAGAAGAATAATCTGAAATAATCTGAAAATAATCTGAAAATCAGAAGCTGTGAGCTTTGACATAGCCATGATTTGGATATTTACTAGATGTGTCTGTGCCTAGTGGACAGTCACAGTTTTATTTCTGAGAAGTAAATGATTCAGTGCAAGCTGGTTGGTGGATGGACACGTCAGACAAGAAGTCCCTGATGTGTTATTGAGAGAAAAAGGACAAATATGTAAATGCAAGAATTTTAGTGGGTTGAATGGAACAACAGGGTCAGATCCAACTAACCAACCATTTTTCTAAACCCGCCTAATTCCTTTTGGGGTCACAAACAGCGACTCAGGAAAAATCCGGCTGGGATTAGAGCCAGGGCCTTCTCACTGTCAGGTTTGAATGCCAATCCCTGCACCACCATGCAGCCCGAGATCAGATCACTGCTGAAGTTGCAGATTTTACCTGTAAAAACCCACTCTGATGAAAACTGTGTTTATTAGGTGTTTTTAACACGTATTTGTGGCATTTTTCTCATAGGAGAGGACATACGAAAGAAAATAAATGTCAGTAATCAGGAATGATAGCATGGCTGCAGACTATGGAGGTTCAGAAGAGATAATATTAAATAAATACTGTATATACGCCATGAAATCATTAAATAGAAGTGTCAATAAATATTTAAAATTGGAAATCAATAAATAAATGTTTAACTATATGTGACATTAAAATATTAATATTAAAAAGCACTTTTAAACATTCAATGACATTTATTTATTTCATTATCCAATGTGGGTTGAAAGAGACAAATTGAAATAAATATTTTTAGTATGAAATAAATAAAATAAAAGTGTCATTAATTATTTTAAACTGGCAAAAAATAAATAAAATTGGAAACCAATAAATAAATGTTTAATTATATGTGACATTAAAATATTAATATTAAAAAGCACTTTTATACATTTAATGACATTTATTTATTTCATTATCCAATGTGGGTTGAAAGAGACAAATTGAAATAAACATTTTTAGTATGAAATAAATAAAAGTGTAATTAATTATTTTAAACTGGCAAAAAATAAATAAAATTGGAAACCAATAAATAAATGTTTAATTATGTGTGGCATTAAAATATTTGCTCTAAAATGCAGAATCATGTTGAATTTTAATTTGTAAACTAAGTAAACTGTATGCTCTACTGTCGCTGGAAGTAAATCAACCTTCAAAGTAAATGAAGTAATAATGTGAAATGCTCCTTGTTGTGTTTTTTTACTCTGTTTAGTCTCCTAAACTCCTCTGAGGTCTCCTGTGAGAGTCGCTGCCGCCATCAGTGTCTCATCAAGCTCCTATATAAGGTGTAGCTTTCTCTTGTTCAGTGTCTGAGTGTTTTTAAACTCTGCCTGTTTTGGTTCTGTTCCTTTTGGACCTGTGGTTAGTAAACATTTACTATCGTCTTGTCATCTACTGGAACTGTAATCAGTTCAACTTTGAGGAGAACATTTTCAAGATTTGTTGCTGTGTCATAAAAAGCAACAGTGATGTTTATGTTTTGTTTATTGCTGAAGTTGGCAGAAAAACGTTTAACTGTAACTTTGTTTCAAGGGATAAATCCCCATTTCTTTCTTTCAAAATGTTTGTTTTAATCTGTTAAGTTCTTATCTTTTGTTCTAAATAAAAGTATAAATGATGGTGCTAAAATACATGTTATATTAGTTTTCACAGATCCAGAAAAACAGCACTCAGACATATTGAGATTAGAGAATCGTTGGTCAGAGAGGATTATTGTTAGAATGAGCTTAAAGCACATTTCTTCTCTTCTGCTGCACAACAGCGTCTAGGTGCTGATCAGAGGCAAAGTTCCAAAAATATAGGCTTGTATTGACATGTATAGTTCTAAAGTGAAATCTATAACAATATTCTCATGTTGACATTTGATAGAAAAACGAGAAAAAGGACGGCGGCTCACCAAAATCACAATGATAGAAACGTGTTTGACTTGGATTTTCTACTTTATATCTAGTAAATGAGCAAGAAAGTACTCTACTAGACATCTAAAAATATCCAGAGACTAGATGTCTACAGGTAGATGTGTAGGAGACCTCTAAATGCAGAACACTATTGGGAGACATAATAATAGAGAAACAACATAAAGTTGTGTGAGATGTCCTGTAGACATCTACAGTACATGTATATTAGCCGTCTAATACACATCTATGTTCATTGTGACCGATAGGAAGGAACCACCCAAATGGCTTGTTCACAACGTGCAAGGTATGATGGGACAGCAACTCAATAAACTGTGGGAAAGTTGTCTGCTAGAGATCTCAACTGCAATATACAATATAAATCTCTATGAATGTATGTCTATCAGAAGAATAATCTGAAATAATCTGAAAATAATCTGAAAATCAGAAGCTGTGAGCTTTGACATAGCCATGATTTGCCGTGGTTTGATCTGTGAATCGTTGATCTTGATTTGTGAATCACATCAGATTCCTACCTGGGTAACAATCCTCAGCTCTGCTCTCAGGAGGTTAATGCAGCTTGTTATAAACAGAAAGTGGTTTAGCAATAGTTTGAGGAGCTCAGCAATTAGGAAGCATTAACTTAAATCTATGAAATCTTAACCCAAATAATCTGTGCAGTGTTTGTTCCCACAAGTCTAAAGCATAGAAACTCAGGATTGCTGGGTAAATGTGTGCACGCTAAAGGTCTAGCAAATATAAAACCCCTAAAAATAATACTCTTCTAAATTTGAAAGCTTATGAAAATTGCAAAATGTGCACAATTTTTCCAGTTTTCTAAAAATGTTGTGTTCTAAGCCTGCATTTGGTCGTGACTCACTGCAGAGTTCATCCTGGTGCCCTGTTGTGGTACCAGGTCATGACTGAAAGTGGTAGCAAGAGAGGCGCCAGTGAACCCTTTTAAATTCACTCAGAGAAAAAGTTACAGCTGTTTCAAAACTCGTCAACTCCAGATAACCTCTCTTTCAATCTCACACTCTTTTGTAAAACTAGAATTCATTAAAAAAAAAGACAACAAAAGTGTCATTAGTCTGAACTGCTGCTTCTGCAAAGAAAACCACAAAAAAGTGCCGTCGCCTCAAAGGGATTTTCCACTCAAATGTTTTCTGATCATATTCAGGAGATGGAGCTTCAGTCTGGCTGCGAGTAGAATAAAGTTTTTAGCTGCATCTGACTTTTTTTTTTCGAGGGGGCTATTTTTACGAGAGCTTCTTGCTTTGCTCGTTGCCTAAGCAGGGGGGGAAGTGGAGCCGAGCTCCCCTTGTTGTGCATGAAGACAGGCATGTCGGAGCTCTGTGGTCTTTGTGGTGGGGGGCTCAAAACCCTCTCCCAGGGGCTGTTGGGGAGAGCAAGCGTGAAGACGGCAGGGAACTGAGACGGGCTCGTGGCTTCGGTGGGCCTTTCTAGGAACCCGAAACCCGAACGAGGAGTGTGGAAAGAGAGATGTTTGAGTGCAGTTTAAAGTTCAGTTTCCTTTTGCTTTGTTTTAGACATCTTTAAATTACTCTTGTTGAATGTCACATCCAGTCTGTGGGGCACATAAAGCAGCCTTTGTGTGTTCAGTGCATACATTAACAATGCAGAAATGTTGATCAGTCCGATTGTGATTTTAATATCATTATCAACTCATAGCAATTAAAAAAACAACTATTGTTATTATTGACTGATTTGTGTGTCGTCTATGGCCAATAACATCAGCACAATCTCCGCCTGAGTTAGACCACGATTAAATCAATTATAAGTTGATAAGTTCTTCGGCTGTTTGACATTTTCTCTGACAAACGGATTTGTTTTGCTGCAGATTGTAGAAAAATGAATAGAGTGTCAGGTAGCGGACTGAGTTGGGCTGGGTAGCTGTTTGGGTTCTGCTGCGGTCCGGAGCTCAGTGACCGCACAGAGACGTTTTTTGGCCCTGGGTTCTGTTGTTCCACCTGTTGTCGGGCATTTGGGGTTGTAGGATTCAGTGTTTGGTCAAATAAGAAAAATAAAGGGAAGGGGCTGGTGCATGAGACGGAGGCTTTTGAGATGCATAGCTCCTCTGAATCAAAAATAGACTAAAAACAACTTTTGAGGAGTGTCTCTTTTGCTGTTGTTGAGAGTTGTTGATGTAAGCTGTACGGTGTTGGTTACAGCCAACAGTAACCACAAAATAGAGAAACTTGAAACACATTACGGCATCTCAAAGAGTGAGAGGGACACTATGGAATGTTATCTCGTTATCACGACAGAACAAAATTTCGTTTGTCGTGGTAATCGTTATCAGATGTCGTTATGAGAAAACGGTAAAAAAAAAGAAGGTGTTTTCAGTTTCCTTAATTATGAGTTCTTGATTCTTAAAAAAATTTGAATTGTCATTAAAAGATATTTAAAGGCAAAACAAAATGGGTAGTTTTTAAAGTTTTGCTTTGGAATTATATTATTATATTACAAAGTCAGGCTAGTGTCTCAGTGAGCGTCAATACATCCATTTAAAGGTATCATCTTTTGATCTATTTTCTAAGTGTTCCCAGTGGTCTTTTAATCATGTTTGTGCCGTTTTTAGCCAAAATCATAATTTTAGGACATAGTTTCTGCAGAGCAGCAGGAGTTCATTAGAATTCCCCTCTGGGTTTTGGGCGGGACTGCTGGTGTTGAGCAACCCCGTCCCTAATTTCCATTATCCATTTGTTTACACACTCTCTGACTAGCTTACAGTCCCTCAATACCCCATTCTAACATTACCAGTGCAACAAAAATGACAAGCAATATAGGAGCCATCCATCCATCCATAAGGTTTAGATCCAGATTCTAGCTCAGACGTGAATTGTCTGCAAGTAGATGCATCTGAATGGAGTGGAGCAGGGAGCTTTCTGTAGCAGCTTCTATCTACAAACTTTATTTTTTTGTCTGCTCCTGATGCATAGCAATTTCAATAAAAGAATACAAATGCATCTTTAGAGTTCATTTTCTTTCTATATGTCCTCCATCATGTTGAAAGTGCCACAAGAACATGTTAACGTTGTCAAAAACAGGATTTTCATCGGAGTGGGTCTTTGAAGGTTCAGCTTCTGTTTTTCTGCAAATAAAAACTTTCAGTTTGTGAGAATTTCAAGCCTTAATATTACATGCTTAATGATATATTTTAAGTTTAATGTTTAATTTATGGTATCTAATGTTTCTGCAGATCTCTTAGGCATTAAACGGCTGATTTCTGTTGAGATGTGATTTCCCATCCAATCCAATATTTTCAATCAACCAAATGTATTTCAAGACCGAGAAGACCTGGAGACTATTCTTCTCAGCAGGCCCCCCACATGGTCTGACTCAACCCCCTACTTTGCCCCTGGGGGTGTTGCCAGGATGCACACTTATGCACAGAGTCATTGGACACCTTCACACCAGCAGCCAACTTTCGACCAATACGATTGATCCTAAGGACTCTCTGTCTATGAAAAGAGTAATAATGGTGATTTAAAAGCAAAACGTAACAGATAAACAAGTAAATAAAAAGCAGTGATTAAAGAATGTGTAAAAGAAGCATAAAAATGAAATATATTTGAAAAGATTTGATAAAAATATATGAAAAGCTTTTACGACAATGTAGGAAAAGTTCTTTATGAAAATAAAATCATTCGTTTCCATCTTTTGATCTCTCTTAAGGAGAAATCCCTTTAAGCTGTAGTTCAAAGAAAAAAAAACCTTCAGCTTGTGTTAAAACAACACACACACACCCCGTTTCAACCAATATCATGTACTCTCCTTTCCATGTAATAAATGGAGGTGTCCTTGTGCCATCAACCATCGGTGTACCCTGAGTTGACCTCAGGGTTAGAGAGGGGCTGGTTCCATGACCAGTTCAGGACCAGCACTCACACGCAACACTCAAAGTTGCAAACATTTATGTTGCAATCATTCCACCATAGATCTGCAGACAGTCACTCCTTTGTTACCTTTCTCTTTATCCTTAGTTTGGGTGAGATGGAAGCATCAGGTCCTCTGGATGTTCACCATTGCTTTGAACCTGGGATGCCAAACCCGACAGCAAAACCTTCGGTACATTCAAATTTATTACTATTGTTAGTTCATTTTGTTCATTTTAGTGTCTGATTGGTTCTTCTTCCACCCTGAGCAGAGCACCTGGACCTGGAAATCAGTGACCTGTGAGGAGCTCATAAGTAATAACCTCTATGAAGACGTATGTTGAAACCCTGATGCTCATGAGCACTAATGCTAGTTCATTTTTGTCTGTGCACAGATTTTTACCAATTTGTTTTTTGAGATTTTAACCTTCGCTTGTGTATAACACTCAGAAGAATAGAGCAAAAAAGGTGGAATGACAGTGAAGCTTTTGCTGGTCTGGTTGTATGTTCTACTAACCTCAAATATTTAGTGTTATCGTCAGCAAGAACAGCAACACATTATCAGGCAGCTTCAGCGTCAGACCGCAGTCTCTGCACGATGGAGTTTATCTGTGTGGCTGGTGGCCTGCAGTAGTTTCAGGTATAAAACATTAAAAAAAAAAGTGTGATGCCACTTTCCCACGATCAGCAACTTCTTTTAAGTCCTCAGTTTACCCCCACCCACTTAAAAAAACTCTAATTTACCTTAAACCTTTAAACTTCGTATTGCTTTGGTCAGCAAAGACTGCAGATTAACCTCAGTGCAGGACCTTCTTTTTCTTGGCGTTTTAAACAACAAATCTGAAATCTTTTACGACTTTTGCAAAAACGAGCTGTTCGTGCAAAGTACTGAGTCGTACTGTTGTGAGAAGTTTAAATCTAAAACCAGCAAACAATTTCAAAATATATCACGCAGTAAAGAGCAAAAGTAAAGCCACAAAACTCGAATATGCCTTTACCACCCACTGAACAGGAAACGGGTACTTTGCTGAGGTAATTTTCTTTCTGTTACATCTTCTTCAAATCTGCCCACGCTTTTCAATCAAATGCTGTCAGATTGAAAACATTGCAGATTCAGTTCAACTTTTCAACACTGAACCAACCTGACTTGAGAAGACTTACCGAACCACACACAAAACCATAAAAATAGGGTCAACTAATGAGTAATTATGTGAAAAGCTCTGAAGTTCTCCCCACAAGTGAGCATTTTCTTTGCCACACATACAATCAACTGAGATTTGTGTTGCTCTGACAGTGCAGGGTTACACAAAGGTGATGGGGGTGTGAGAACCATAGAAGGACATGGTACCCAAGGAAGCTGCTGCCTACGTTCAGATAAGTACAAGATACGACCAAAGTGTTAATTTTATTTCAATGTGGAAACTCATACACGAAACATTCTTAGAAATGTAGGAAGTGTTTCAGATAAGACTAAAAGGGGAGTTGGATGTGCCAAAATGCAAAAATGTAAAGTGGTTTTAATCACCACTTCTGCTTTGTTTCACACCTCATCGTCGGTGGGTTTAGGAGTAGTTTCCAAAAATGTAGTTTCATTCCATATCCTGACTTCTACCACTGATGAATTTCAAATTGCTTGATGGGTCCGATTTTATAACTGAAAGAAAAACACGATGTGGTTCAATCTTTGATGCCTTCGGGTCTTTTGAAAAGACAAACATTTTAAAAGCAAGATGGTAGAAAACAAAAAAACTTTTTTTGTATTTCCAAGCATGAACAAGTGGATGCAGTCATCGGTACACAAGGGGGAGTAAGCAGATTTCTCTGAAAGAAGTCAGATTTCTCTGAAACGAAAATTTCCCTTCAACGACAGCTGTAGAAGCTGTGGTACAGAGGTGGAGCGATCAACTTCTGATAGGAAGATCACAGGTTTGATTCTCGGCTTGCCTATGTGTCAAAGTGTATTGTAAACTGCACAATGGGCCTGTGAGTACTGTTCACGTGATAAGTACGCACTTTGACGGTTAGAATGTCGTAAGTGCGTGCAACTTGCAACAATGCACTTACCACATGGACGAGAATGGTACGTTCCATTTTCATGTCGTCCCTTGCGGTGGCTGCACGAGCTTCAAGGGCACTGCAAGACACACCTGCGCTCCCTTTAAGATGTGGTTGCTTGACTTTATGGCTTTCCATTGGCCGGGACAACCCAAAAACCTGCAGCACCCGTACAGGTCAACCGCTGGATGTGAGGGACTGTGGCAAAAAGATTGGTGGAAGGAGATATCCAAACACTGAATTCCTGGAACATCTTGGACAAGATAAATGAAAGAGACAAGGATAAGACCACTGGAACAACAGTTTTAAGACAAAAGAGATTTGTTAGTAACTGCAACAACACGTGTAGAAAGTAAAAATGGACAAACTCAGAATCACTGTAATTAACTGCAACAAGGAGAGAAATTAAACAGAACTTAACAGTTGAGAGTCTTTCATGCTCACTCTTCTCTGGATGTCATTTTTTCTGTCATTGCTGCTCCATGGCTGCTATTGATTTGTGATTACTGCACTTTATATTTCAACTGAAAAACCGTCCCTAGGAACACTGATGCCTTCTGGGTTATGTAGTTATATTTACAATTGAGTTACATTGTAGGCATAAGATCAGAAAACTACAAAATGGCTTTACTTTTTTTTGTCGTCGTTCGGATTCGTTCATTGTCACTCCCTGTAAGAATTTTATCCCATCACATGATAAATGGCAGAGACAACCCCCATCTCACACTATGGCCCGCAGGATTCCTGAAAAGTGTCAGCCGTTAATGGGTAATACACAAAAACAAAGGATAGTTATACATTAAAGATGATGTAAAGAAAGCCCAGTGAACCCAGCGGCTTAACAGATAACAGCTGATCGTTTTCCATTCTCCTTTGTGACAGAATCCTGAGAAAATCTGGAGCTGCTGTTATTCGGATGGTTTGGGGAAAGAAAATTCCTTCAAAGTCTAATGTTAGGAACCAACATAGATCCTCACAATCAACAGCCAACCTCCCTGTCATACTGTTAACAACTCGACGCCTTAATTTATTTCCAGCTATGAACAAAATGCATGTTTTTGCTTTCTAAAAAATGCTAAAATAAGGTGAGTTTGAAGTGGTTTGATGCATATTTGCATCAATTGGTGTCATGCAGTTTTCAGAAGATTAAAATTCTGATGTACGTTTCAAACTGATAACCATTTGAACCATTTAAGATATATTCACCTCCATCCAAGACACTTGTGCCTCTGGGTGTACATTTTTTGTATAAGATAGGAATAATCAATTTTACAAAGTTTTGTCAGATAAAATGGCTATAATGAACAAAAACATTGAACCTGCTGAGGAGGATTTGTAAGGTTACGCTGGTCATTTTTTACCAGGCATGAGCTTGTAAGTCTTCAAACATAAAGTGACACCACCTAAAACATCTCAGTGTACGGACATGAATGTGTGATTTTCAACATTGTGCATGACCACATTGCCTCTGAGGAGGTGTGAAGGCACAGCCTTTTTTTTTTCTATAAATTCCATACCAGAGGGCGTTGGTTCGAGGTCACCCACTGCAATGCTCTTCCTCACAGTCTAATTTTAAGTTCCTGAGCAAAGATGCAAAACCTCAAAAACCTTCTCTCACAGTGGTTAGAGCATTTCTATCTTGTTAAAAAAGGACAAAAAAAGTGTCTTCTGAAAATTACCCTTTATTAAATTACCCTTTATTACACACCTGATATACACCATATTACCAAAAGTATTGGCTCACCCATCCAAATGATCAGAATCAGGTGTCCTTATCACTTGGCCTGGCCTCAGATGTATAAAATCAAGCCCTCAGGCATGCAGACTGTTTTCACAAACATTTGTGAACGAATGGGGCCGCTCTTAGGAGCTCAGTGAACTCCAGCTCGGGTCTGTCATAAGATGCCGCCTGAGCTACAAATCCAGTCGTGAAATGTCCTCGTTCCTAAATGTTCCACATTCAACTGTCAGCTCCATCATAACAAAATGGAAGAGTTTGGGAACAACAGCAACTCAGCAATGAAGTGGTGGACCACGTAAACTGCTGGAGAGGGGTCAGCGGATGTTAAAGTGCGTAGAGCACAAAGGTCACCAACTCTCTGCACAGTCAGTTGCTGCAGTTAAGCCCAAGTACAATAAACAGAAAGTTTCATGGTTCTGGAGTGATGAATCACACTTTTTCATCTGGAAATCTGATAGATGAGTCTGGGTTTGGAGGTCGCCAGCAGAACGGTACATTTCAGACTCCGTTGTGCCGAGTGTGACATTTGGTGGAGGAGGAATGATGGTGTGGGCTTGTTTTTCAGGACTTGGGCTTGGCCCCTTAGTTACAGTGAAAGGAACTGTGAATGCTTCAGGATATCAAAACATTTTGGACAATTCCAGGCTCCCAACCTTGTGGGAACAGCTTTGAGCGAGCCCATTCTTCTTCCAGCACGACTGTGCATCAGAGCACAAAGCAAGGTCCATAAAGACATGGACGACAGAGTCTGGACTGGACAGCACAGAGACCTGACCTGACCCCCATAAAACACCTGTGAGATGAATTAGAGCAGAGACTGAGAGGCAGGTCTTCTCTACCAACATCAGTGTGTGATCTCATTTGGAAGAATGGTCAAAAATTCCCAGCATTCCCATTGAAGCCCTTTTGAAGTCACAGGTTTGCTGGTTCTAATCCAGCTCCAGTTGAAGGTGGAGTACACCCTAATCAGGTCACCAGTTTGTCACAGAGCCACACAGTTATGATGGTAGAAGGTTTAATCTGTTGGTCAGAGAGGATTATTGTTAAAATGATCTTAAAGCACATTTTCTTCTCTTTTCTTATCGCTAGTTGCTGATCAGAGGCAAAGTTCAAAAAATATAGGCTTGTATTGACATCTATAGTTCTAAAGTGAAATCTACACCAATGTTGTCCTGTTAATTTGATAGAAAAACGAGAAAAAGGACGACAGCTCACCAAAATCACAATAACAGAAATGTGTTTGACTTGGATTTTCTACTTTATATCTAGTAAATGAGTAAGAAAGTACTCTACTAGACATCTAAAAATATCCAGAGACTAGATGTCTACGGGTAGATATGTAGGGGACCTCTAAATGCAGAACACTATTGGGAGACATAATAATAGAGAAACAACATAGAGTTGTGTGAGATGTCCTGTAGACATCTACAGTACATGTCCAGTAGTCATCTAATAGACGTCTTGAGTTTACCCTAAAGACAAAGAGAAAGTGCTTTGTTTACAGCTTGCCTCCAGTGTTCATTTTAGAAACTGCAATGCTTTCCTCATTTTAACTTTTCTATTTTTCTTTATCCTGTTTGAAAGTAGAACATGTTTTTTTCTACAATTCAAACCAACTTGTCTGTTGTTTTGGGTATTTCTTTGCATCTTTGTTTTTTGTGCTTCCAGAAAATTAGAAACACAGCTTAGTATAAAAAACATGTGGACTACCTCACTAGAAACTTCATCTACTTCATGTTCTTGTCCCTTTACGTGTCCAAAATTATGTTCCAGCTAATCTTTCTAGAATTACTATGAGAATTACTAAACATTTTTTTAGAATGACTATGAGTTTCGTTTGTCTTTTCTCGTTAGGCCCAGACAGCTCTTTATACCAGATTTGTTATCATTTTACACTTGTCTAAATGGTTTTGTGTCACAGGTGTCTTACACCCAAATCAAACTTGTCTAAAAAAAACAATCTTAATGTAATTCATGCCAAATAATTCAAAATACATCAGTCTTAATGAACAATACCATTGTTACATATACTCCACTGCATCACCCAGGCGTCTTTAAAATGACCCTCAAAGTATCAGCATGGTCAACCCACAACCACTGCATGGTGGACTTTATTCAGTCTGCAAATCCAAACTTTTAAAATGTGTAGTATAAATCCATTTATTAGCACCAGTTATATTTTTTATGGAAAAACATTCATAAAGTTTGAGACTTTGAGACTTGAGAAAGCAGAGTTTAATCCTGGTTAGATCAGTGCAGCACTGCAGTGTGGTTTTTCAGCTTTCAGTCACTTATTAAACCAAGGACTGCCACATTCATCACGCCCATTTCAGATCTATAACCCCCACCCCCCCCATCTGCATTGACTGTGTAGAAGCTTCCATTGTGAATGGAGATGTTCAGTGATCAGAAGGAACAGTTGTTGCCCCTCACAGTTTCACAGTTACTCAGGGGGCATAAGTAAATGCCACGCTCACACATAATGCTAAAACTTCCACATACATTTTTTTTTGTCTTGCAGCAATGCACCCTCCTCGCTAACTTTTACCCTCCTCTGCACACCACAAGCAGAAGCAGCTGTGTAGAGTAGATCTCATTGTGGTCTACTGTCAGTTTGCATCTTTGCTTTAGGTCCTCGCTGGCAAAATTAAAAAACAATAATGCACCGACTCACACGCATTTTTTAAAACAAACTTGGCATCAATGTAAAAAAGCACAAAGAGTGAAAAAAACACACAGTTTTCAGGTGTTGCAGTGAAAAACCAGCTGGGGCTGCAGGATGGATTTCAGAACAAAACAACTAAAGGACTTTCAGCTTGCTGTTGTGGTGCGTCCTCTGCAGGATATTTTCTCCATCACATCTATTAATATGAGCTTATTCCAGAATTATTTACATTGTGTCACTAAAAGCAAAATAAAATATTTTATAATACATTTGTAGTTGTAAATGCAAACAAAAACATTGAAAAATGTATGAAGCTTCATGGGAAACTTCCTATTTTAGCAACTCTCATAATAAATTGTAGTTATTTTCCTCTTGTCAGCCTTTCCACGTGTAATGAGAATATGAAAGCAATTCACGCGTTGATTCAAGCAGTGCAACAACTACAGTTTTATTTGCAGTGATTCTATTGAAAGTAAATGAGGAACTTTGAGGGCAGCCACAATGATTCTCATCAGGAAACATTGCACTGTTGTGTTTCTAGTTGTTGCTTTCTTTTTTGTTTGTTTGTTTTGTTTCACTGGTTTTAAATCAAGCTCTGAATCTCGCGGTTTGTTTGAATATTGTAAAAATAAATGTGTTCTTTTATTTTTTTCAGAAAATATTACCCTAAAATATTGTTTTTCCTAACTGTTTCTCTTGTAAAAAGTGCATTTTAAAAGTTTTTCTCTGTAATTGAAGTTGTGAAAGAGTTAAAGGGTAAATCTCCAGTAGGTTTTCAGAGTGTTGGATTAGTTCTGTAAGCCACATATTCCCTGCTGCCATGGCAACACTTGAAAAGCTGCGAGTCGGCCACCTCAGGAGAGATTTGTTGAAAGTGTCAGGAGTTTTTCTGCACAGAACCAGACAGCTCTGGTCTGAAGTTTCTGTGTCGGGGCTGGGAGCTGATGATTGGGGAAACGCAGACAAGATTTGGAGGAAGTTTCATGCGGTAAGACATAAAAGGCTATAAAAATAACACGAAAGGAAGAAATCAAATGTGTACTTTGGGGCAAAAATGAACTAGATTTGTAGTAAACCAACAAACTCCCTATTTATGCATTCATGTTTTTTTTTTTTTTATCAACAAGAAGTTTATTTGTTTAAAAAACACAGTTTTACCTGAAAACTGAAAAAATGACATACTAATGAATTGGAGCTTGTTATTTGGCAAAAATGAAAAACTCTCAGGAAGTTAAGAATTGTTTAAGAGGATTATAGTGAGTTTCAAAGTAATTTATAACCACAAATGTCACATATTGCACTCAGTTTTGTTTGGTAAAAATATGACATACTCAACGAAAAAATAATACTTAATCTGTGTTGTTAAGCACAATTAACTTCCATTGTTCTTGCAGAATGTTGTAAACCTACACAGAGCTTAAAAGCCCTTTTTTCTTGTTGTTTATCCCTAAGCCCACACTGAACCATGTTTTCTCTGTCGGAGCTGGCCCCTCTGAACCAGCTTCAGAGCAGATGCAAGCTGCTGAAGCCCTGGTGGGAGGTCTTCATGGACTACCTGGTGGTGCTGATGTTAGTGACATCTGTCCTGGCCTGCACTGAGCAGCTCTCCAGGGACAGAATCGTGTGCCTTCCCGTGGATCCGCTAGGCCCTGCGAGCATGAGTAATAACAGCATGCCACAGAACAACGATGTGGACTCCAGTCCTGCTCCAAAATCCCCAAATCCACAGAAAGCAGGTCCATATTTCTATTCTGCACCACGAGGACGACGTACACACCTAGTCTACGAGCAATACATTTATATAAGTCAGGTACGTGAATTCCTTTGGTATTCAGCAAATACATTTAGCTTCAAACGAACTTGTAAAGCCTGGATGTGGAGGTAGTTCTCATTTTTCTCACTTATCTTTGACTCAAACAGCAAAACTAAATGGGTTTTTATTTTTGAACGTGTGTTTATGTGTTCTTCCTACACTTCAACAGGTTCAAGTCTACAAATCTTCTTCTTTTTTTTTTGTTTTGTTTCATTCATTCTCAGCTTTTTTTTCTTTTTTGAGTCTGTGGTTTTCTGTTTGCCGCTGCCAGATCCTTGTTTCTGTTATTCTCATCAAGTTTATTTATAAGACACCATGCCAACATCCACCTCTCATTATAGGCTAGTCTGAACTATATTTGTCAAATGTAAAAAAGGTTAAACTCTCCACTTGATCATGAGACTGCTGGTTTCTGCTTCAAAATGCACAATAAACACAATTAAAGTCCCACACCTCGATCATATTTTCATCTATTTTCACAGCATCCCCAATGGTCTGTTATTTATAATAATATATGTGACATATTTTTTGTAGAGTAGCAGTAGTTTAGCAACCCCGCCCCACTTCCCCTTCCTGTTGCTGAGCGCTTGGAGCCCACCTAGCATTTTTCTTAGTCATAAATAAGCTTTTTTTCAAACTGTACTTTTTTCCTGCTCCTAAATCACGAGGATTTAGATGAAGAATTATTCAGTCGTCAGAAAAATGTCACAAGAACATGTTAAAAACACCATTTTCATTGGAGTAAATCTTTAAAGAAACCATGTAATGCTGATTTGATTGCACAGACGTTTCTTAGTTCAGAGACATATAGATAGAGCTGGGAAGTTTTAAATGAAAAACTCCTACAAACTGGGATTTTGACCTTGTGACAAATTTTATGGGAGGCATTTAAGACCATAGACAGTGTTTTGGTTAAAATACACAAGAATGTTTGAGGGTATGTGTATCACAAGGATATAAGTTCAACCTGCAGCTGGTAAGGCTTTCAAAACAGGCTTGTAGATTCATCGTTTCTGTTGTGCTTTTACTGCAGCCCAGCCATCACATTAGGAGTATTTCCAAAATGAATGAAGGGAAATGAACTGAAGAGCAGCATTGTTTATGTGCTTTATGGAGGTCAAAAACTAATACATTTGTGTCATTAGCTGGTATAAACTCATGCCTGAACTGGTTTTTTGAAGGGAAAAATGTTGATCAAAAATAGCTTTTGTTTACTTTTTGTGTTTACATGTACATAGTTTTACTCTCAATCCTTAAAGGGTTAAACAACCATATGCTCTTAGAGGTTGCAGAGCCATCTGATGTAAATATGTAATTTCAAGATAAAAGAAAAAAAAAGTGACGACTTCTCTTTCAATTCTTATGGTGACTGGCGGACAAAATACATTCATTTCTGCAGAATACGTTGCAACTCTTGTTTTTCTCAGTTAAACTACAGTGAATATTGTGATTTTCTTTTTTTCCTGCTTGTGTGCACAGGTGTGCTACCATGAAGCCCTGCCGTTCTGCTCCCGCTTCTTCCCCTACATGGCCTTGCTGCAGTCCCTGGTCCTGGTGGCCAGCGGCTCTTTCTGGCTCCATTATCCCGACACCTCCTCCCGCATCGAACAGTTCCTGTCCATTTTGGCAAAATGCTGCGAGTCCCCCTGGACGTCTCAGGCTCTGTCGCATGCTGCCCGTCAGGAGAACATTCAGGAGCTGGAGAAGGCAGAACGACAGCCCCTCCTGTCTTCAGCTTCCTCCTGGGTGACTCGGACTCGACACTCAAGCACAAACTCGGGCTCAGACAGTCCGCTTTTGAAGAGGTCAGAGGTTGCACCTTCAGCTGCCCCTCCGTCACCGTGCCCATCAACGCTCTCCTCCAACTCTAGCGTGTCCTCGTCATCTGTTGGCTCTGGGGTGCACTGTCCTTCCTTCAAGGTGGGGGTCATGCCTGAAAGTCCAAGGCAAGTAATGAGTCTAGATAAAAGCGACGGGGAACAGGCCAGGGCCCTGTTTGAAAGAGTACGCAAGTTTAGGTCTCACTGTGAAAGCTCAGCTGTCATTTATAAGGTAAGAACATTTCTGTCTCCTCTTTTGTGAGCATTTCTTATCTTCAGACTGGTCATTTCATGGATTTACAGGTTTATGTGGCTCAGACGGCCTTCAAACTGTTTCTGGTTTTGCTGATCCTGAGTTACACCGTCCAGCTCCTTAACTCTCTGTCTTTCAACCACATCTGCCACCCTGAGGAGCGCCACCTGGTGGGATACGCCATCTTCGAGTGCGTCCATGTGCTGTCATCGCTCCTTCACAAGTTTCTGGTGGCCTACTTAATTCTGATGGGACTTTATGCTCTGCTCATTTTACACACTCTCAGATGGATTTTTTGCAGGTAGACAGCATTTTTCCACATCTCTGTTTAGTTTTGGGTATTGTCTAGCCACTTTTATTGATTAAAATTGTGTTTTTAACATAATCTTTTGGCAATTTTCTGATGATGGAAGACATATATTACAAAAGTAAAATTAAAATTGCATTTCTGAGGCTTTTTTTTTTCAAATCATTGTGAATCAGGAGCAGATGGCAAAATACAGTTTTAGAAAAGAGCTTATTTGATGCTTCCACTTCCAAACAAACAGATCCATGTACATCTTTGAGTTCCTCATCTGAGCTGGAATCTGACTCCAATCTGACGGCTGGATAGCTCCAAAATTGCTCCCTGTTTTTGTTGCGTTGCTAATGTGAGGTCGGGGCTGTAAGGGGCTGCCGCTCAGAAACCATGCCAGAAAATGAAACAGTCAACACGGCATAATCAGAATTAAATTACCACTGAGAATGCTTTAAAAATAGATCAAAGATGATCAGAGTGGGTGTGTACAATTTTCACCTTGAATATTTAGATTTTTCTGTCATATTGTCCACTTTTTTAACACTTTTTTTCCTCTCCTAGCTGCCTTCGCTACTATTCCTTCCAATCTGTGAAGGACTTGTGTTCTCTAAGAGACGTTCCTGACCTCACAAATGATCTGGCCTTCCTGCTACACATGTTGGACCAGTACGATCCTGTGCTGGCCCAGCGATTCTCCGTGTTTCTGTCGCCTGTCAGCGAGAGCAGGCTGCTGGAGGAAAGCTTGGAGAGGCGCTGGGGAGAAGACAAGCTGCAGGCCATGACCAGCGTGGACGCAGACGGCTTCAGCAGGCTGCAGCTGGTGGCTCTGCCTCGTCTTCCTCCTGCTCTCTACATGTTCAGCCAGCTTCAGATCCTCAGACTGGAGTTTATTGCAGATGCCAGGTTCACTGCACAGGTGGCTAACATGAGATCACTCAGGTCAGTTTAAAATGTTTTATCATACTTGCATTTCAACGCTCACATGCTTTTTATCCTTATCGTGGATTTGATTGTTATTTGAACAACAGGGAGCTTCACTTTTACCACTGCAGAGTGGCTGTGGACCCCAGTGCACTTGCGGTTCTCCAGGAGTGCCTGGAGGTCCTCCACATCACCTTCACTCAGGCTTCAGAGATTCCCAGCTGGGTCCTCTCCCTCCACAACCTCCATGAGCTCCACCTCTCTGGCCGTTTGAGCAGCGAGTGCAGCGTGGGCCGAAGCTGGGCTCTGGGGAGTTTGCGTCATTTACGCCACCTCCGTGTGCTGGGCATTCGAGGTTTGCTGCAGAAGATCCCAGGCGAGCTGTGTGAGGTGGCGAGCAGCTTAGCAAGACTAGAAATCCATAATGAAGGCACCAGACTGCTGGTGCTCACAGGTCTGAAGCGGATGGTGGACCTGACCGAGCTGAAACTGCAGGACTGTCAGCTGGAGCGTTTGCCCTCGGCATTGCTGTCTCTGACCAACCTGCGACTGTTAGACCTGCAGCATAACAACCTGAGCACTCTGGAGGAGCTGCTCTGGCTGGCTCAGCTGCGCCATCTTTCTTCCCTGAAGCTTGCCTACAATCATGTTTTGGTGTTACCAGCAAGTGTTGGGGTCCTTCGAGGGTTAGAGCTCCTGGATTTGTCCAACAACCAACTCCGGAACCTCCCGCCAGCACTCTTTACACTCCATCATCTTCGTAGGCTCCTGCTGGCTGGCAACCTCCTTGACCAGCTTCCATCCGAGGTTAAGACCCTGCATCTGCTTTCAGAGCTTGACCTCAGTGGAAATAGGCTGGAGAGCCTGCCCTCTGACCTCTGCCGTGGCTGTTTGGGGCTGCGCATCCTAAACGTTGCTCACAATTCTCTGACCTCTTTGCCAAACGGGATTGGAGCTCTGAGTCAGCTCTGCAGGTTGGATCTGCGCTGCAATAATCTGGAGGAGCTTCCTGCAGAGTTGGGATGCTGTTCGGGACTTAATGGAGGAGGACTTCTGGTGGAGAACTGGCTCTTCCTCTCCTTGAATCCACACATCAGGGACCTACTGAGTCACCCGGACTCCACCAGCGCTGATTATTCAGAGGACGGCTCTCGAGCAGAGTCTGACAGTTTTCCAAACTTCCCTCCTTCCCAGTGGAGCTTCTCTTCAGCTCCAGAATCAGACATATAATGAACAGAAAAATTCTACTTTCACTCATTTTAAACAACTCTTTGATTTTTCAGTGCCTTGCTAAACTTTTTTAGCAGTTTGTGAATTTATGGCAAGTTTCCTGTGTCTCCTAGAATGAACTTAGATGAGAAAAACAAAAAGATTTCACGCAAAAGCAAAATAATTTGTTGAAGGTTTTGGATTTTAAGTACTAGATCTGCAAAACTGAAATGAGCAAAACATTTTATAAAATATTACCTAGAAGAATGTTTTCAGAATTAGGAGAAAAGTTTTGTGCAGTCAGAACAGAAATTTAAATTGTCTCTCTTGCTGGTTCTAGAATATAACATAAATTAACTCCAGAACATTATACAATAATTTATTAATATTTATTCTTTAATCCTCAATTCACTTTCCAAGGTCATTGTTGAGATGCAAGAAACTGGAAAAGGCTGTTATTTTTAAATACTATTTTTATTCTACTAATCTGATCATTAATTGAAGCTAATTGTAACTTACAAAAGTATTTATTGTTATTAAACAAATAGTCAATGCTCTAAAAAAAAAAACAGTTGCTGTGGATTTTTTTAGTCAGACCACTAGCAGCCTAAAAAAAGTTAACGAAAAGTCAAGGTAATTGAGATATTTGATAAAGAACCTGACATTATCAACTTGCAGATGACATCACGTTTTTTAAAGATTTATCAAAGAAACTCGGTGTCTGTAATAACTACATTTTAAGTGTTTCTGGGTTAAAACTTAATTTAAAAAATGTGAAATTTTACCTTTAAAAATGTGATGCTTATGAAGTTTGTGCTATTCATACATATTTAGATATTAAAATATCAGAAGAACACAAACATATAAATGATCATTTTTTTACCTGGTACTGAGTCTATCAAAAAGAAGTTTAATGGCTGGTAAACCAGAAACTTGTGTAGAGTTTTATTTGGCAAAGCAGAAGGGATTTTTGTGTTTTTTGTCACTAGATGTCTCTAAAACTCAATGATCCAACATTAAAAAGATCTTATTACATTTTCTGTGAAAAACAAAACTTGTTTTCTTAAGCTGATGGAAGGTTAGGTGTGTTGACATTTACTGACTTTAATCAAATTCAAAAAATTTGTTGGATCAAAAAATTCCTTAAGATTCCAAACAGTCTTTGGAACATTTTCCCAAATCATCTCTTTGGTAAATTAGGCAGCCTAAATTTCTTGATATGATGTTTGTTTTCTGTTGGAAGGCTTCCGGTCAAATTAGCTCATTTTTATCTCGTTCACGAAATACGTTCACGTGAACCTGAGTTCACGTTAACCTGAGTTCCTGTTTTATCACATATCAAGTTCTAATGTGTTGGACTCTTTTAATTCAAATACAATTTCTCTCTGCACAGTGGTATTTTATGGAACAACACTGACATTTTACACCAAAACAAAACTTTATATTTATGTTAACTGTTAATCAATTACTTGATGATAATGGAAAATTGTACGCATTTGATTATTCTTAAGCATTGCTATGACTCAAATGAGATTCCACATAGCTTACATTTATTAGAACAAAACATAAAATTTGAAGATCTAAATCTAACTCAAAATATAATTTCAATTATTGATAGGAAACATGCTAACAGATTTATCAGGAGTCAGTTCGATTACTATTTTTTACCTATATGTCAACATAAATGGCCTCCCATGAGAAACAATAGAATACAATCTTTGTCTTACCAAATAAAAAAAATATAAACAAGAGAATAAAATAATTAATATTCAAAATTCTTCTTAGATATTACCCGATAAAAGACTGTATTTGTCAATGTTTCCCTTGTGATTGCATAAAGTGCTCTTTTTGTCAGGCAGATAGAGCATTTACCCTTTTGTCTCTGTGTTTTAGAGTGTCTGCTCTCATGGGCATGTTTGGGAAAAATGTTATTTTAACCACGCAAAGAATACTGTTTGACTTTGATAACCCAACCATTTGTGTAATAAATGTAATTATAATGTTTGTAAAATATTACATACACAAAAGAAAATAGTGGAGTTAAGTCCCTTTACTAAAAAAATGTAAAGAAAAATATTTCAAAAATGTAATTGGGTTCCATAGAAGAATTTAAAATATACAACCACATATTATCCAAAACAATAAGACTCCTCAAAGCTTTTACATTGATTTGTAATTAGCAGACCCTAAATCTTAAATATTTTTTTATTTAATTTATATTTTTGTTTTCTCTCTATTTATTTTTGTTTCGTTTTATTTTGTTATATGTTTGTATGTATACCATTATTTGTATTTTGAAGTACGTCAATAAAATCTTTTTTTTTAAACGAAGAAAAAAAAAAGAAAAAAGAAAAAAAACAACTGCGGCAATATTTTTAGCCAATCGTGAATCCCTTTTGTCATCAGGTGACATGGATCCACCAATAACAGGAAGGTTTTTGTAAACGCGGGGCACCACTTCCGGTAAGTCGTAGAAACCAACTGAGGCCTCCCCATGCGGTACTGATCCGGTGGACTTGCAAATAAATTCACAAAGGTAGAAGTTTTATCTTATTTTGAAACAGACAGACTTTTGTTGTTTTAAAGCAATAATCTTATTCTAAACGAATTGCAGTTTTTAGTAAGCAAATATATATATTTTTACCAGTCATTTTTGCTTTAGACTTATTGTTAGCTTAGCAGTTTCTTTAGCCTAGCATTCCATAGAATAGATTACCACGATCTAACCCTTGTTAATATGTTTAAGCGTCAGTTATCTCTGATTTTAGAACTCTGTTAATAACAAGAACCTTTTCTATATATATAGTTATTAGATTTTAGAAATAATAGTGATTTGAGCATGTTTGTTCGCCACGTTAGCATCGCCTTTGCTAATGCAACATTTGTTTAGCGCAGCTAATAGGCTAAGCGGTTTGACCAAAAAGACCATTTCGGTTATGCACTCAACCTGTTTGTTTGTTTGTGCCCGACTCAGCAAACCGGAATTAAAATATTTACAAAATGATAAGAGACTTCAACACAGCTACCATAAGATACGAAAACAAGCTAATTATCACTTTACGGTTCGATGACCAAAAGTATTGAAATGGAAAGATGCATCTGTAACAACGTGTTCGTTTTTTTTTTTTCTTCACACGAAAAATGTCGTGTCTTATCTTAAATCTTAATTTTAATGCATTCTGCGAGTTCATTTTTTGCTGTTCCTTGTATGTTTAAGTACAAATTGTGAAAATTGTTAGTTTTATCCTTCAGCGTCTTCAAGTAGCTGCAAAAATGTTAGCATGTGTGCACGGCGTAGACCTTCATTTTAAAACTAAATGATGTGCTAAAAGGTGCTGTTAGTACCAAAATTAATTGTTTCGATTTATTCTTAAAAAGAACTGCAGTACAACAGATGTCTCTAACTAAAAGGATGCTTTTCTTGCTCAAAGTCAGTTACAGATTTCTCAGATTTAAACTCCAAAACACTTTGTTTTCCAGTACAGAAAAGACACCCCTCACACACAATGGCCGAGAATGACGTTGATAACGAGCTGCTGGATTATGAAGAGGATGAGGAGCCTCAAGGAGCCCCAGAGAATGCAGCCCCAACAGGAAAGAAGGAGGTGAAAGGTTCCTACGTTTCCATCCACAGCTCGGGCTTCAGAGATTTTCTTCTGAAGCCCGAGCTGCTCCGCGCCATCATCGACTGTGGTTTTGAGCATCCGTCTGAAGGTAATGGGTCACAAGGCCACCTGATGGATATTCCCGTATTGTCATTCATTGTTGTTTACTGTTGTTGTTCTGTTTCATTAATTAGTATTAAAAATCCTTCATTTGGCTTTTTTTGCATGTTGTTTTATGTTTTAATTTTGAATTATTTGCTCCAGTATTAGTGATTAATGGATTCTGATGTTAATGTTTTTGAGCTTTAATATAAAACTAGTTTTCTAAATCTCCCAAGGTAAAAGTTGTTCTGGTGTTTAATAGTGAAGTGGCAGTGATGTATTTATCCTTTCTTTCTTCAGTCCAGCATGAGTGCATTCCACAGGCCATCCTGGGCATGGACATTCTGTGCCAGGCCAAGTCCGGTATGGGCAAGACTGCTGTGTTCGTGTTGGCCACCTTGCAACAGATTGAGCCAGTCGATGGGCAGGTATGCTTGTTTTAACTCAGAGGATGCAGAACCCCATTCTAGTCACAGTTAAAAATGCACTTAGCAAGCTAGTGTTGACTATTAAAAGGAGAATTTACTACAATCCTGCGTTCACATCAAACGCACGTCACACTACAAATTTGCCCCCGCTGCCCCTGATTTTATGTTCGGCAAATTCCCTGCTCAACAGTTGTCCATAAATGTGTACATGACACTCCCCTTGTGTGTGGGAGGAGCTACAGTCTAAAATTTTTAGCCTCATCGCTAAATGGAAACAATGACTGTACGTAAATTTGTAAATCTCATACAGCCAACGCATCAAAGAAACGGATGATGTTGAAAGATCATGTTTGTTTATGGCAAAGAGTTCTACAAGAGCATCCGTAATCGCATCTTAACTTAAGCCAATATTATCTCACCTGTTCCTAAAACAACTGGCTTTGGGTCTGCTGTTTGTTTTCAGAGTTTAAGGCATGTCATCAGTAAACAACCAAGACATAAATACACGTGAAAATACAAGACGATAGTTAGTTAAATTTTACTTTATTTAGTCACTTTTTTAAAATGGAAGTTATTTAAAGAGCACACTTAATACTAAACTGCAGTAAGCTAGTTCCTGGATGTGTGTTTTAACTTTTTTTAGTTTCATTTACTCAAAAAGTTAATATCTTAAAAGCAATGTTCTTAATTTCTGTCTTTTCTTATATTTAGACTAATGCAGTGTGACCTGTCTATCATAATCGTACATATGGACAGATCGGGCGTTTCATTCTCGGTGTGTTCCTCCTCAGGTGTCTGTGTTAGTGATGTGCCACACCAGAGAACTGGCCTTCCAGATCAGTAAAGAGTACGAGCGTTTTTCCAAATATATGCCCACCGTAAAAGCAGCAGTGTTCTTCGGCGGCATGGCCATCAAGAACGACGAAGAGGTGCTGAAGAAGAACTGCCCACACATCGTGGTAGGAACGCCGGGGCGAATCCTCGCCCTGATCCGTAACAAGACCCTGAACCTGAAAAACGTCAAGCATTTTGTTCTGGATGAGTGTGACAAAATGCTGGAGCAGCTCGGTGAGTTTCTGCCTCCTGAACTCAAATGGCGTTTTAAAATAGAACAGGTTTACAGTCGGGCGGTTTTTGTTTTTTCTTGTGCTGCAGACATGAGGCGTGACGTTCAAGACATCTTCAGGATCACTCCTCATGAGAAGCAGGTCATGATGTTCAGCGCAACCCTGAGCAAGGAGATCCGACCCGTCTGTCGCAAGTTCATGCAGGATGTAAGTGTCACGGGGAAGACTGCTGTGACATGAAACTCCCGCTGTGCATTAAAAAAAACCTCTGTGGTCTCTCCTGCAGCCTATGGAGGTGTTTGTCGACGACGAGACCAAACTCACTCTCCATGGTTTGCAACAGTACTACTGCAAGCTGAAGGACAGCGAGAAAAACCGCAAGCTCTTTGATCTTCTTGATGTCTTAGAGTTTAATCAGGTGAGTGAATTAGTGTGCAGCTAAATACCAGACGCACAGCCAAATGTCAAGAATTCTGGTTTCATGTGGGGATGTTTTTTGGGATGATGACGTTAATGTGCAGTGTCTTATTTTGCCTCTAGGTGGTGATCTTTGTCAAGTCAGTCCAGCGCTGTATTGCTCTGTCACAGCTTCTGGTGGAGCAGAACTTCCCCGCCATCGCCATCCACAGAGGGATGGCTCAGGAGGAGCGGTGGGACTCTTGCTTCCAGAGATTTAAACAAACATGTTGCCTGATAAGCAGCCTCATGGCTAAGCACATTTCTCTGTCTTCTCTCAGGCTGTCTCGCTATCAGCAGTTCAAGGACTTCCAGAGGCGGATCCTGGTGGCCACCAACCTGTTTGGTCGAGGGATGGACATTGAGAGGGTGAACATTGTTTTCAACTATGACATGCCAGAAGATTCGGACACATATTTGCACAGGGTAAGAGTTTAAAACTCAGTTCAAGGTGCTTTTTGTCTTGGGTTTTGTTGTCTTTGAAGTTAATCACAGCTCCTGCTCACATCAGGTTGCCCGTGCAGGCAGATTCGGGACCAAAGGCCTGGCTGTAACCTTTGTGTCCGATGAGACAGATGCCAAGACTCTCAACGATGTGCAGGACCGCTTTGAGGTCAACGTGGCTGAGCTGCCGGAGGAGATTGACATCTCCTCTTACAGTGAGTCCTCACTGACACAGAATAATGTGCCGCGTTCTAAACCATGCAAAGATTTCTACGGATATCATTGACGTCACCCATAGAAAATTCCTTACCTCTGGTTCCAACAAAAATGAAGTCTATTTAGTCGCCATTTTTCTGCAATGCGGGCATCGACATGTTGGAACCAGACGACGTTCATAAGCGGTGATTGGTCCAAGTCGGTCTGAGTCATCATTTCTATGCCAACCACTCACTAATCAGGAGTGAGCTTGTTGGAAAGCCACACCCCTTCCACTGAAAGCAGGCTCAGGATAATCTGTCAATCAAACTTTTGAGGCGGGGCCAGCGGGCCCTTAGGCTATTAAATAACTTGCAATAAAGATAACATATCATACAAAAAATAAGAGTTAACTATAAATGTTTTAGTACGAGATACCAGAGCAAGAATGATTATTCTGACAAATAGAATGAATAGCTGCTTATTTCTCTATAGAAGTCTATGGGATTTTGGGTTTCTGGGACCAGCGAGTACTTCCTGTTTCGAAGGCGAGGGGGAGGGGAAACTGTCCAGTTTACATAAACTGTCAATGGCTCAGAAACCTCAGGGTTGTCATGTGAAATATGGAAATTGAATTGACTTGATTGGAGCTGGAGGTAAACTTTTTTATAGATGACGTCAGACTCACTCGGTCGCGCTCTCTGACACAGTCAGTGGATGTGTGGCATCTGGAGCCTTGGTCAAACATTTACCCGGCTGCTGAAAAGCTTCTATGTTCAGCTGTTGCTCACTGAGTGAATGCTCTGGCGCTTGGCTAACGCCTCTCCTCTTCCTCCACAGTCGAGCAGTCCAGATGAGCCCTCCAGCCAAACAAGTGTCCTCCACACCCTCTATACTCACTTTTGTGGAAAGAAGGGTTTTAATTTGTTCTTTATGGTTTGTTTGGTTGTTTTTTTTTTTTGTTTTTTTTGTGCTTGATTAAAACTTTCTATAAGTGGTCTAGACTGTTTTGTTTATTTCAGTGTTGAGGGAAATTTTTAAAGCACATCTTGGGGGAATTTTATTTTATTTTTAAAAAATTAGATTTATCAAATTTTGTAGTTTCTGTTCTATTAGAAAACTTCAATAAACTGGCAGCTTTCTGAAAAATTCAAAGTCTTCATTAAACATTGGTCAAAAGAATAAAGGGAACACTATGACAACACATCCTATACTAATGCTTTATTCTTTACATAGTTGCATGTGCTGACAACACAACCACAGAAATTCTAAATGGACATTAAACTTATTAGCTAATGGAGGTTTGGAAGTAGAACCATCCTTAAAATTAAAGTGTAAAAACACACTATAAGCTGACCCAACTTGGATGTAACGTCTTTGAAACGAGTCAAAATGAGGCTCAGTAGTGGGCGTGGCCTCCGCGTTCCCGTATGACTGCCCTGCAACGCCTGGGGATGCTTTTGATGAGGCAACAAATGCTATCCTGGAGGACCTGCTCCCACACCTGGACCAAAGCATCCTCCAACTCCTGACATGGGTGGATGGACAGATGTGACGTCCCAGATGATCAGGTTCATGTCTGGGTATTGTTCAGGCCAGTCCATTACATCAACACCTTCATCAAGCAGAAACTGCTGACACACTCCAGTCACATGAGGTCTAGCATTGTCTTGTATTAAGAGAAACCCAGGACTTACCTCTGACACCTGAGGTTCTAGAAGGTGAGACATCTAAATCGACATGAGGATGTTCATTGGGTCCACTAGTTAGTACTAACCACTGAAAGTGCTCAGATTCGAACTAAGTTGTCATAAACAGAAAACACCTATAAAAGCTTTTGTTTAGGGGCTGAAAATAAGTTCATATTTGCCGCAAAGTAACTTTTCATGAGTGAAGTTGATGGATAAAAAATCCCTTTCTAAGCCAGCCTCAAGTGGTGATTTGAGGAACTACAACACACTAAGTACTTTATCATTTTTGTGTGCAAAGAAGAATTTTAAGGTAAAAAAAAAAAAAATCTTTATTCAGAAATATAAAACCAATTTCAGGTAAACCAGCTTCTCAGAGTAAGGAGAGGAGAAAATGACAATTTAATCAATCTCAAAAGTTTGTCGTCTTGACTAACATGCTGTTAACACAGGTGTTAACATAAACCACCAGTCTTACAATCATCATGCTCTCAATAGTTAATGCTCATATCTGAACCCTGTTTTGTTCTTTGTTAATCTAACACTACAGTTTAATAAACAGCCTTTAAACAGTAAGTAGAACTAGAACAAACTGAAACTGCATCTGTACATAGCTGCTCTAAAATGTCCCTGTTTAACAAAACGAACAAAAAAAAAATACAGTAACTAAACCACATCATCTACATAGACAAACATGCTTAAGTTAAAAGCTACAAGGTATTGTATTTATTTTCCAGAGTCAAAAAGCTGCAAAAACAAGAAGAAACCAGTCAAAATAAATTGAGTTTCTAAATGAGAACCACCAATGCAAGGCAGTTTACGACTCGCACAATCAGGTCATTACTCATATCTGTCTTAAGGTGCACACAGTAATCCAAGCACCAGTCTAGATAAATGCTTGGCGTCCTCACTCATTATAACACAAGACCTCAGCCACTGAATCGTTTTACTTTCTATATTATTGAGGCTCCTGGTTGTGTTTCAGATGAAGCTCTCTGGCTCTCCAGGCCAGTGAGCGTTTATCAGAAACAGCGGTTTCTTCAGCAGAAGGCATGAGTTTGAGTTTTGCGTCAGTGACATGTCAAGCTGCTTAATTACAGGCGCCCGAGCGGTTCCACCCGCAAGTTACAAATTACACGTTTACCTCAGAGCATACGCGCTTTTTTAGATTTTATTTTTACAGCAAACCCAAGAAAGAGGCTGATTTTTCTCTCGCTTGCCCCTCACAGATTGTAATTTGTGCACAATTAGGTGGTCGACTTCTCGACGCCGACATAGCCGGCTTGTTATTCTGGTGCCTGCTGAATGTCTCAGTTTGCTGAGAAAGCCAGGCAGCAGATGAGTCCATCTGTGTAAACAGCCTCGGCCCGACAGGTCCATCTGTCTTTCCGCTTCTGCTCATCCATCACTGGAAATGGCTTTCTGGGGGTCAGGTCTCGGATCCGTGGGAGTCCCCCCCCCTTCTTACGAGTGACTGACAGCTCTCAGCTGTTTTGTCCCCGTCACACTGATGCTCCAAACATAGCAGCGTCACCTCCCCTGGTGACAGGCCGCTGCGTCACCACGTCTGTCTTGACAATAAATACCATGAATAAATACCTTGGAAAGACAAACCCTGCTCCTCTCAGAAGATGCGAGGCGTTCCTCCTCCTTCATGTGTTCCTTCAGCCAGTTTTAAACTGTCTTTCTCAGAAAAAGCCTTTAAGAGTTCAGGAAACATTTGGAGCAACGCAGCGTTTGATTATGGCCATTATTTTCTTAAATGAACACAGTTTGAAGTCCAGGACGTTTCTCCATTCCTCAAACGATCCACAAGAGATGTTCTAATAATAACATGGCTTGTTTCAGACAAAACACTAAAGACAGCTACTCTATGACAGGTACAGGTGGGTGGGGGGGTAAATGCCTGCTTTCACAGAGGAATGTAGGTGAAAGGCGGGTGGGGGCGAGTACCACTAGTCCTTGAACTTGTGGGTGTCCCCGTAGAGCCACTGCTGTGGGGGCAGCGCAGCCTCGTTCAGGTGGTTGCACTCGTCACTGCACTTGCATGACTGGATGAACATCATGGACCTGTTGAAGCGCTCGCCGTCGGGGCAGGCGAAGGTCACGGTGGCCGTGCGGGTGCGGCGGGGGGAGCAGCAGCGGCCATCCCGGCACACGCCGCAGTAGTTGGGTCGGTACAGGCGCGTGCTCCTGCAGCCGGCATAAGACAGACGGTGCGGCTCCGGGGCCTTGTGGGTACGAGAACACTTCCGTCCTTTCTGTGGACACAGGAGGAGAGAATGTAGCTGCTGGCGCCATCAGGATGTTCTCCTGTCTGAAAACGGGATTTAAAAACCCACTCCGATCATCGTTGGATGTATTGTAAAAGCGTTCCTGTTGTCTTTTCATTACAATTATGACGTTTAAGCTTAATTTTCTTCATACGTGTCCTCCATCATCATGTTAAAAACACAGTTTTCATCAGAGTTCTCTGCTATAAAATGTGCTGCTCTCTGCTTTCAACCTATTCTTTTACATTTTGCCTCCAAAAAACAGATTTTACATAAGTTTGGTTATTTTGAATTTGCAGATCAACTTTTTATTTTATTCACAGTTCTTGGGTTTTTGCGTTAATATTATCATCCTCTCGATTTTTAATAATAAACAACAATAGTCACAGAACTGAGGTTAACAACAGAGGTGGAACTTAACAAATAAAGCAGTCAATGTTATATTTTATTTAAAAATATAGGCAGTAATTGTTACTGTTGCATAACATTGTATTGCTTGTGCAGTACATTCTATACCAAAAAGTATTTGACACAGAGCACTTTTGAATTAATTCAGATATTTTAAAATTATCCAATTTTCCTAAATGAAATCATTTTTAAAAATAGGGTTTACATTTTAATTCTGTGACTCCAATTATATATTTCACCTGTTTCAGCTGTTATTTGAGGTAATTCGAGATGATTTGAAGCCAATCGTGATTGAGAAAGTGTTAAATATGTGAAAAAAGTTTCTTTAAATCGAAATGTGTTGGATCTAAGAGACAAAACATGAAAAAGATTATTGAAATAAAAAGACAGGAATATTTTCAGGTATAGATGCAGCAGCATCACATCTGAAAGTAAAACATATAAATGTGTTTGCTGTTGCAACTAAGAAAAAAAGTGCTTCTTCATTTAGAAATGGTTTTACTTTAAATGCAAAGTGAACATCATGCAAAAAGGAAACAGGCTAAAAGCTGGAAACCCATAAAAAGAGGATAAATCCAATAGACTTAATGATGTATTACATCCCCTCAGCTGTGACTCATTTGAGAAGTGGAGAACAGAGTCAAAGTACTTCACTACAGAGACGCACCACAACAAAACAAAGGTCAGGACAACAGACAAGTGCCAGAAAAGGCTTGACACGAGTCGGTTTCAAAACCCAAAGCAGATCTACAAACGCTCAGAGATCCCTGTGAAAACAGGTGCGTGGAAACCCATCAGGCTCACGCCAGGAGGAAGAATGTTTCATGGGTCTGAAATATGAGGAAGCAGCAGAGCAAGTCGATCAAGCAGCTGCCACCCACAGCGTGGGAGTCTGGACAGACCCTGCTTCAGGTAAGAAGAAGGAAACTTGGAAATGATCTGGATTGGAGTGTGTTTCTCCTAAAGACAGCTGCTGTATTGGTTCGTTTTAGTAGTGTGTATTAGATTGGTTTTGAATTTTGTAAAAAAAAAAAAAAACATTTTTTCCCCGTGTCTAGCATTTCAAATCTAAAACTCCAACAAATGCAGGTGTGCTGTTGTTAAACAGTTCTAACTCCTAAAGTTCCACTCCGATCATCTTTTAAACCATTGTGAAAGAGTTCCCAGTGGTCTTTCCATGAATATTATAACGTTTTTAGCCAAATTTTATAAAACCTGTGTCGTTTTCTAGGACAGTTTCTGCAGAGCAGCAGGTGTTTGTGAGAAATTCACCTCTGAGTTGTGAATAGGACCATAGGCACAGAGTTAGCCCTCCCCTCCTTCCCATCATCCATCTGTTTACATCCTCTTTTGTACTCTTAATGTATTAAAAGAAGAAGAACATTTTCATTGGAGTGGGTCTTTACAAAAGCCACTGGCTGAACTCGTTTTTGCTTTTTTTTTAAATCAAGAATATTAATGAAGAATTTTCTCCATGGGGCTCCAGAGAATCTCTCCCTTCACTTTGGGTAGTAACCATGTGTTTTAGGAAAATATTTCCGGGATGGGAAAAGGTTCAAGTATGATGTCGACTTAGTCCCAGTGGTGCAGTCATGAACAGGGTGAAACTAGCTTGAATTCGGCCCCACGTTCACCCTGTGGAAGACATTTCCCACACAGCAACAGGACTGAATAGACAGACTGGAGCATTGAGAGGCTCCAGCTACAGGGAGATGGAGTGAGTGGACCGTACACATGCCGTGATATTAATACCGACGCCTTGAGAGCAATTCTTTCCAGAATTTGTTTTGCGCCGTGCCAGGACTCCGTGGTTGTTGGCGCAGAGGTCTACAAAATGTCCCTTCATAAGAATGTTAAAAGCATCAAAGGCATTCCTCACCTTAACTGGTATGGACATGGAGCTGCAGGGCCGAATGTTGCACAGGCGCGTTTCCTTGATCAGCTTGCACCGAGCGTTGTCATTGGTAACCCGAGAGGAAACACCCATCCCACAGCTGCGGGAGCACTGGGACCAGGACGTAGTCTGGACCACACAGTGGTCTCCCATCTGACTCCAGGCTGGGAAGATAAAACACAGCATGAACTGCAAAGATGCGAGGCAAAATGTGTGGAGATCTAGAAGTTTAAGGGGGAAAGAAATGGCCTTTGGGAGCCGGAGGGAAAAAGCAGAGTTACGGGGATGCAAAGCACACTGGCCTTATTCACGGAGCAGTCAACACTGACACATAGAGAGGGTGATTACAGAGAGCTGGGTGACGGAGGTGTGTGCTCAGAGGGGGGAGAGCACCTCTGGTGTGCAAGGAGCCAGTGGAAAACAAGCCTCACGTAAAGCTAACACGAGCCCTGGAAAAAGCTCACATTGAGGCTGTTTGTGCGTCGAGAGGCTAAAATAGCTAAAACATAAACATGATGCTTTGCTGTGTGGAGGAAACAGAAGGCACTCTGAGGCAGAGCTCCCTTACCCTTCGGTTGCATGATTCCACGTGGTTTCTCCCACCTTCGCTCCACCTCCAGCAGCTCGTTCCCTAAGGGGGCCTTCTCCTTCTTGGGTTTGTGAGGGTACAGCTTCTGGTAGGGTTTCTGGTAAGGCTTGGAGTAGGGGTATGCTGGGTAAGGAATGAACGGGTACGGAGGCAAAGGTGGAAGGGAGGGTTTTTGGTGGCTTGGCGACACAATGGTGGCTCCCTTGTGGCAGCTGATGCTGAAGCAGCACTGGCCAGGAACTTTAACCAGGTGCGGAGCAGGGCAGGAAGGTGAGGGCATGGGCATGCTGCTGGGGCAAAGGGGCACGCACCCCACCGCCCCGTCGATGCACGTGCACTGGTACTTGCAACCAGCTCGGAAATTCTCCCCGTTTTGGTAAATGCGTCCATTGTATTCGCAGGAACGGCCCTCTGCTTTTGCTGCAGTGATGAGAAAAGAGGCGTTTGTCACAGAAGCAGCAGAAAAAAAACATCACAACTGTCTTTTAAATCTCACTTTTCAACCATATTTTGATGCTTTTAAGTAAAATTGTTTGTCTCAAGTCTCCAGACTGTTCTGAAGTTGTCCTACGTTAGGAACTTGCTGAGACTTAAAAGGGGGCTAGTACTGAGTGAATATGCATAAATAGACCTGTTTTTAGTCTATCTTTATTATACTGCAATCCCACGGTTTACAAAATGATTTGTTTTATTAATTTAATCCCTTAATTAAGGGATATAATAATTTATTTAAGTGCTCACTGTAAATTTCTAAATTCAAATCACAATAACAGGAAAATAACACAAGTTGTAATTTTACTCAGAAATACAAAACTCTGGATTTGAGTCTCATTTGAATGTGGGCTGCATTTGGCCCATGGGCCGGACTTTGGACGCGTGCACAGGTTCTTAATTGACAGTTATTTTTGCTAAATAAAAGAAAATCTGTCAACACGTTGAACATTTTAGACTTATTTTTAAGAGGCCTGTTTATGCATTTTTGCAGTGCAGGGTTTTTTTTTAATCTACATTGCTCCACTGGACTCCCCACCCTCACCCCGTTGCCAGACATGTCCAGTTTTTTAACCAAACTTTACAAAGATAAATCCATCGTTTTTTTTTAAATCAGGAAAGCAAAGTTTTCAGTGGTTGTAAGCAAAAGAATAGCATCCAGACCCTTTCCTCCCCTCCCAGCATGCTGCATTGGCGCCTTCCGATGCAAACAACACTCTGCAGAAGTGGACTGCCACAGCAGGCTAAATGTCTGCTCAACTTCTGTGTAAGGATGCACGAGTGTTTGTTTATTTAAGACAGGGAGAGCATATATTAATTTAACATTTAAATATGTAAATATATAATCATATAGTCTATTAGGCTAATGTCCATTTTAGTCCCTAGATAGGTTGGTGGTTCCTAAGTAAAAGTACAAGTTAAATCAACATAGAAAGGATAACAGAGAGCAGACAACAGCAGATTTGAGATGTGTTCTGCCATGTTAGGGGTGCATTCACACTTGCAGGTTAGCTTAGCGTTTGACAGCCCACCCGAACTCTGGTGCGGACCAGACAAGTGAACCTCGGTCCACTTGAAAGAGAGGGTTTTGTTCACTCGAGAGTGAACCAGAAATGAACCCAAAAGCAGTGAGCGATGTGAACCCCTTGAGTAAGAAGTAATTCATTAAAAAAAGGATAAATAACCCACAGTGCAAAACCTGAAGACGTGGGACTCATAAAAGTTGGAAAAAATAACAAGGAAGGAGGTACAGGTTTTTTCTAATCACATGAATGATGGAATAATTAGCTGGACTAGATAGCGGTCGTTCCCCATCTTTTTTAGATCAAGCTTTCCAAGAGGGGACCAGTTGGAACTGCAAGTTTAAGTTTGAGGTTCAGTGCTTGATTTAATTCTTAAAGTGGAATGTATGAAACCAAACCAAACGGAGATATTTAATGGCGTAATCAACCGATCTGAAGTGACTATCCCTGCGTGGAAGCAACTTCAGTGACAGTTTTTATCTAGAATATCAAAGAGGCATACAACATCGAAAACTGTCTTCTTTAAAGTCCCGCTACAGATGAAAATTGTGTTTTTAACATGATCTAGTGGCATTTTTCTGGCGATGGATGATTTTTCTAAAGAAAATTAAGTTCCAAGTTGCATTTCCGAGCATTTCTTTGTTCAAATCGTTGTTAGGTGCAGATCAAAATAAAAGTAAAAAGATTGTATTTGTGATGTAGAAGAAAATACGCTGAGCAGGACACAAACTCCGCTCCAGTCTGATGATTATTTTTGTTTTCCACGTCTGAGCTGGTATTTGGCTCAAAAACCATACAGGTCCAATATCAATTGCCATTTTTGTTGCACCTGTAATGCGGTAATGCAGGAGAGCCTGTAAACAGAGACCTCTCAGTATGGAGAGGGGAAGGAGTGTGGGTTGGCTAACAATTGCCCATAACTCAGAGGTAAATTTCTAAGGAACTCCTGCCGCTCTGCAGAAACTATGTCGGCATAATCATAATTAAAAGACGGCTGGCAATAGATCAAAAGATCAAATGTATTTTTGTAAACCATCATTAAATGAAAGTGACACAGATTCTGAAGGATGGAAGTGATGGGGGTTGACAGAAGGCGCAGGAGAGACACTGTATCCTCCCATAAATAAGCCAAGCGCTATTCTTGTATTTGAAAGGTAGTTTTTAACTTGTTTACACTGGGCTGCCCTTTATAACCTTTCAGTGGGGCTACTACAACACCCCAGATACCCCCACCCCCCCTCCTTTATATAGAAACAGCCCCTAATGAACGCACATAAAAATTCCACCGTGTGTGCATGTGTGTGTTGTGCGGGGCTGTTTGTGTACACAGTGAAGTACTTATATAAAAGCCCCGCCGGCCCGCTCTCGGTGAAGGTGCTCAGTTTTTGAAGTGTGGCACGGACTTCAAACCACAAGCCCCTATCAAAGAGAAATCCAGCCGCTTGGCTCAGAAGTCAGATTCCCCACCCTGAAGTTACACACTCAACCCCAACTTGAGCTGAGCGGGGGCCAAAACTGCCCTCCCCCCACCGCTTTGGTCTGATGCCCCCACCGCCACCTCCGATGCACGTACCCCTGCAGATGCCGTGGGTGCGGCCCACGTCGTTGCCGTAGTTGCACTCCAGCCCTTTATGGTGGTCACAGGGACGCCCTTCATGGCAGTCATGATTCAGCTGGGCGGCACACACCTTGCAGCAGCCGCAGCCATCTGGGATGGAGCTCACGCCTGGGGGGCAGGCCGGGGGCACCGCCGGGCACTCACATACCACGGGACAGTCGGCGGTCACCTGCGACACCAAACAGAGGACACGTTTGATCAAAAAAATGTGGGATTGGCAAAAGCAGGAGTGGAAGTCACACTGGAAGCAAGCGGGACAAAAGCTTAACTCATGTTGCTCAGATCACAGAAATTCCTGAAGGTGTGGGTGTGTGTGCACAGCTTAAACACCGCCTGAATACGCAGCACTGTCGCAAGCCCCACAAGGGTAACTGTAACCCTCAGTCGCCTTCCGCTTGGCATTCGTCTGGCATTTAGGGATAAAAGGGATGTTCTGGGACCCCCCACCCCCCCAACCTCACCGCTCCCAGATCTTCAGTTTCTCATCTGTATCAACAAATGCAAAAAAAAAAACCCAACCCTCGACAGAACCTCCCAAAGGGGACGGAGATCACTGGGAGATGTTAGCCTGTCTGACCACGGACACCCCAGGGCTCTGACTCTACGACTCCCAGCTGATGCAGACAGGAGAGCTCAAACAGCTCCAGGTAAATGCTCATGATGTTCCAGAAAACATTTATGAAATGCAGAAAGCTCAACCTGGTTTGGTTTTTAATTCTTGCAGTATAGGAAAAAGGCAAAGCTGGCTCACAGACCAAAACTCTGCAGAACGTTGGGTTACTTTGGGGGCATTTTGAAGTTTAATTTTGGTCTTTTAACCCCTTTGACATTTGAATTTGTTTCAAATTATGACAAAAAGTCACTTGTGCTTTTGCTTTAAAGTAGATGCTGAAGTAAATTAAGTTTAAAGCTGAAGCGATATAATGCAAATTTGCATCAATCTGTGTCAAGAAGCAAAGACATACAAAAAAAAAAAGGCAAAAAGTATTGGATAATTATGTAACTTAGATGAAGACACTTTGACATACTTATTGGGAGATCTGAACTACACAAGGTGCGTTGACAGTTAATGAATAATGATCTTCATTATTGATCTAAAGATGGCTATGTTAATTTAGCCTATTAGTTTTGTATGATAAACTTATTTAAAAACAACTCAAATTTAGATTTAGATTTAAATTTAGATTTTATTTATATCGATATTCTAAATATCTGAATCTATTTATATGACGCTATATTTTCTATATATATATCTCTTTATATTCTAAATGTCCGTAAATATATTTACAGAAATAGATTTCTATATGTTCTATATGCATTTCTATATTCCATTTTATATATTCTACGCTCTATATATTTCTATTTTCTTTATTTCTCTCACTAATTATTTCTCTCACTATATATTTCTATATATATTCTCTCTATATATATATTTTAGGGGTTATTTATAACTTCATTTTATCAGTTGTTATTTTGCTTCCTCCCTTTAACTTTACAAAATTCTCATTTATCATTTCGAATAAACAAAGTAATAATGTAATAGATATTGTTCATTAAACTCTTAACAGGGGAGTCTTCTTCAGAGCTCGCCCAGAACAGTAACTCACCAACCCGACAGTCGCCAGGACCAACACAGCAATCATGATCTCCATCCTCATGCTGTCAGAGGATTCACGTGGAAGAGGAGCGGCCGTTTGGAGAGTTCGCGGTTTAAAAAAGTAAAGTAATCATCCAGAAAGCTCGGAACGGAGATGTTTCCTCCACAAACATTAAATCCAGCTTCGTCAATGATCCTCACGTTTCCTCCATCACTTTAACACTTTCATCGATTAACGGTCGACTCGTGCTTTTATAGCCCGCTCCCAGGTCTCTCTGCCGGACCGCCCACCCCATTCCTGCCTCGACCAATCAGCGCGCAGAGCTCACCGGTATGGAGTCCGAAAAGGAAAAAAGGGGGCGGGTCATCCGCACTGACAGAGGGGATGAAAGCGAAGTTGGGGCGTGGCCAAGAATGAATGCAGTCATTCATAAAAATTCAGAATTACTACATTCCAAAGCCGACCGGCGTATGTTTGGAGTGTTTATTTATTTAAGCATGAGCGAAAATAATATTTTTGATGCTTTCATGTTCTCTTTACACGCAGGCCTTTCTGTCAGGCTGCTGCTTTGTGAAAATCAAAAAAACACATGGACTGTTAGCATGAGGTGTGTTCATGCTGAGGGGGAAGCCATGGAAACAGACAGGAATTTCCCTACTCCACTTTGACAAAACACTGGACTGATAAAATATAAACACCAGAAGGAAGCGCACAACTGTATGACAGTTAAATAATATTTACAATCATTTCCTGTGAAATTGTGATTCCTTACTTTCTGCTCTCTTTGGACCCAGCATTGTCTGATGTGCATATTTGCTCTCAAATATTTCAAATTCATCATTCCACAAACATGCACACAGGAAACTGGCTATTTACTGTACTCGAGCTGCTGTTTAACAGACTTTAACGATGTGACATGGAGTTAAAATCACAAGAAAAAGCCACACATGCAAACAGACTTATTACAGTTGGTGAAACTGGAGTTTCTTTTACTTTCTTTATCATATTTCTTATTAAAAATTGCTTCAAATTATCTGCACAGCACCTAAAAAAAAACAAAAAACAAACACAACAACATTGGTCAGAGTGCTGTACACACAAAGATAATGGCAATAACTAAAAAGTGAACAATTTTTAACTAAAAACTAACTTTGTTAACAAAACTGACAATTTAAAAGTCAAATCAACGTCTTCACAGATATATACTGTTTTTTTTTCAATGTTTTTTTTCATTCAAAGTGATGCCCAATTAAGTCGAGTCTGATATTTTGAAATTTAGTGACATACAACATGAAAAGGTTAAGAACTAAAATTAAACCTGAGATTATAAACACAGACATGTATTTAGTAACTCAAATTATTTTCGAGAGAAATAATGTAATGCGTGCATTTATATTGTTCTCTTTCAAACATTCCCTTCATGAAAACTTTATTTAAGACATTAATATCAAACTTATGCACCAGTAATTCCATTTGAATAATAATTATAATAAATATTTCCACAAAAAAACTTGAGCAAATTCCAACATGTTTATTCACTTATCAGAAAATCAACCTTATAATAAAATTATTTTGATGCAGAACTTTAAAAGTGCAGTCATAATATTAATTTACACTGCAAAACTAGGAATAATTGTTAAAGGCATTTATTTGAATAAGACACCCAATGTTTAAATTCAGCAGTCTCTACACATTTCCAAGTCAGAATGACGAAAATACCTTTTTTAAAAAAATACTTATATAAATGTATATATATAGTATATAGTAATTTTATAACTGTTAAAAAGGAATAAATGTGACTTCTCCACAATTATTAAGCTGTGTGAGCAATAATTGGTAGTATGAGACATCTCATTTGATCTAAAAGTACTACTGACTAAACTAAGGAACTAATAATATCTATGTATTTATACACACAAGAATGCAGCAGCAGCTTTCAGAGTTCTCTTTTCCTCCTTTGGTTGAGCTTCAAAGCTGCAAAAACAAACAGCCTCTTGCAGCTTTATGCTGTTTGCCTTTGCTTGCTCGCACTAAATAAACGGTCGCTGTTCCAACAAGTGATAATGGCCAGCTTAATATGCTGAGAAGAACACAAATCTTTAAAAACCAGTTATAATAACTATTTACTGCGCAGGCATTGATGCTTAACAAGTCTGACTGTTACCACTGTTATTCCATATTTTAAATAAAAGAACAATGCTCAACTAAAACATGTTTTAAGAAGCCATTTTGATTCATCTCCATTCAGATTTGTTTTAGAAATTCAACCTGCTTTGCAAATTTATGACAAGATTTTAGAGTTTGTGGAGAAGTTACTTGTTTTGAAGGTACTGGCAAACAAAAAGAATTAAAGTCCAACTCCAATCATCTTGAAATCTTTTCTAAAAGTGTTCCCACTGGTCTTTTGATTATGATTATGCTTTTTCTATCCCAAATAATTGTGTTGTTTTTTTTAGTTTCTGCAGAACGACAGGACTTTGTGTACTGTTGGCACAGAGCAGTTTGAAAAAAGAAAACTCAGAAAATGCAGTTTTAAGCTTAAAATTTTTTATACATGTAATACATCATCAGAAAAAGGCCACTAGAACATGTTAAAAAACACACAAAAAACAAAATTTTTATGAGAGTGGGATCTTAACTATGTAAATAAAACAAAATGTTTTTTGGAATAAGATGAGTTGAAACTGCATCAAACTGAAATGTTATTTTAAAGGGGTTAGATAAAAAGGACTTGAATAAATTCAGCTCCATCTTCACCACCGCAAAACACCCTCCTGTGCAAGCACACTGGCAGCACCTCACTTTCCGAGCACCGCCGCAGAACATCGCAGGTTTCCACAGAACGTCCCACACACCGAGGCCTGCACAGAACCATATTTTAAGCATTTACTCAACCACGTCCTCTCTCCACACAATCCATCTATCTCTGTCAGTGCATGGAAGTGATGTAACAGTGGCGAGTAAACAACTCCAATATGAGGCGTGCTCACAGACACGTCCAGAAATAAGAAAATAAATAGATAACAGAGCAGGCAGACACTAAGAGAAAAGGAAAATTTAAAGTCCCACTACAACTATATTTCTTTCAATTGTAAAATAATTTCCGGTGGTCTTAAATGCCACCTCTGAAATTCACCTATGAGTTGTGGGCGGGACTGCTGGAGTGGAAGTTAACTCAGCGAATTTCCCATCAGCCCTTTGTTTACACTCTCTCCCGCTAGCTTACACATCACAAGCCTAAGCTAACTTTAACGTAGCCGGAAAAAAAGGGCCAGGAATATCAGAAATATCCAGTCGTACAGTTTTGACCCAGATACCAGCTTATATGAGAAAAATGAAGACGTTAATGGATTCTTCAAAGGAGAAGGGAGACTTTGGCTCGCCCATATCAGTTGCTGCGTCACAAATCTGAGCTTTTTCAAACCTCTGGTTTTCATTTGTTCCAATTCAATGCAATTTGAATAAAGAAATACTTAGAAATGTAGTTTTAATCTTAAATCATGTTATATATGTCCTCCATTATGAGTAAAATGTGACACGAACCTTAAAAGCACAATTTTTCTCGGAGTGGGTATTTAATAAGCTGAATTGTGTGAAGGGAACAGGATGTATTGATGCTGGTAGTCGGTTCTCTCTGTGAGAAAAAGCATGTTTATGCTGAGAGCGGGCAGGAATACAGGCGTGGACTGTTTGTGCAGCAGAGCTCCTGTCACACCTGTTGCAACACTCCCGCTCCTCACCGCCGACACACAAACAAGAGCGAGTTCCAGGATAATAACGCTGCACAATCATGGCGGCTTTGAAGTGGAGCTGGTCCAGAATCCGTCTTTCTCAAACGCAGCTGGGACAGGCTTACAAACGTAGAGAGAAAAGATTTATGTCATTCAAGGAAATCCTCGCGCCTCAAAAAGGTTTAACTTTAGATTTGTGAGATAAAGGAAAACTTACCTGTTTAAAACAAGCTGTTTTTATCCAAGCGCAACAGCTCACTGAACTAGGACAAGATGTCACTACAAAGACACAAAATTGTGAGAAAACATGCAACTTTTATTTGATTAAGTTCAGGGTTCAAAGAAAGATATATGATGTATTTAAAGACCTACTTTTATTAAAATGGTGTTTTTTACATGTTCTTGTAGTATTATTCTCATAATGGAGGACATATGTAAAGAAAATTAAGCTTAAAATTGTATTTCTGTACTCAAATAATTGTAAATATGGAACAGACAAAATGTTATTTGTAAAAGCTAGAGTTTGAGACATAGAAGATAGAAGCGACAAGCCTCAAGCTCCACTCCACTGATACATTCACGTCTCTGTTTTCCTCGTCTGAATTGGAATCTGGCTCAAAACTGTAAAGCTGGAAGTTCCAATTTTGCTCGCCACTTTTGTTGCACCGGTTAGCTTTAGTGTGTGAGGGGCTGTAAGCTAGCAGGAAAGCGTGTAATAAGCGTGTCCCGCCCACAACTTACTGGTGAGTTTCTATTGAACTACTGTTGCCATGCAGAAACTATCCACTGTGCATATGATATAAATGATCTGCAGGTTTTCCTTCCAGGAATTGAGCTAAGCGTTTGATTGAGTTTTCAGAGCTTGCTTTCAAGTGTCAGAGGTCAAGCCTTCCAACAAGTTCAGCACTGATTGGTGAGAGTGGTTGCCACAGAAACGGTGACCCCAACATCTATATTGTGAAAAAATGGCGACTGAATTGACTCAATTTTGTTGGAATTGGAACTAAACCATTTTCTATGGGTGACGTCACACTCACTGAGTGCAGTTCTCAAACACAGACCAGGGGCGTCCATCAGGGTGCTGTGTTGGGTCCAATTTTCTTTTCTTATTGGTTTTACCACGTCTGAGATACATTTCTCATATATTAGATGTATTCATGGAAAGAAATCCAAAGACCAAGTCTGTACATGAGATGATTATTGAAGATTCTTTTTATTTATCAGCTTTCACAAAAACACATCTATACATGCTGATGGGTGCTTAGCTTTTGGTGTTTAGGAAGCCCCCCAAGCTTTCAGCATCAGGTCAGAGGTCAAAAGGCTAATGCTCAGTTTAGAGCAGCTGATTAAACACATGTTTTTAGACTGAAGGAAGAAGGGGAACAAGAAGAAAACTCATTCAGTTTTGCAAAACATGAACAGGAATTCAACTTTTCTTGTTGAACTTGAAATACTTCTCAACCATTTAATTTGCTGTTTGACAAGAAATCGGATCTAGTCCTCTGACATGTTTGTCTGTTTTCCTCTGTGGGGACTGAGCGCACAGACTGTAGAAAAATAGAGGAAAGAGGAATGAAGAACGAGGTTAGAAAAGGGGGGTAGGAATTTAAGTCCCAAAGTTATTTTTAAACCAAGAACAGGAACTCTGTTGTTGACTTCTCAAACACTGAAACACAGATTGGTAGAAGAAGAAGAGCCAGGAAAAGGAGCGCTAGAGTGGGAGGTTGCTCGCATGCAGCCTCATTTCAGTTGTTTGGTGTCTGATCCCAAACATGGATGGCTTTTCCTCCAAAAACAACATTTGCTGCGTTTCGCAGCCTCAGAGGCGTATTCTCATCAGGATGTGTGGCCGCTCAGCTTGTAAACATGCCGTCACTGGGACTGAAGACTCGCATCTCCTCCAACTGTTCATGAAAAATGAAAACACCAGAGTGCTGAACCCTTATTGGTATGAATCCAATTTTTCCCATCCACTATGGGACTGCAGGGTTTTCACAAACTGTAATCAAGAGGCGACATACTGAGGGAACAGCATGATTACAACCTGGCAGTGAGCAGATTTAAAAACCCACTTCAATAAAAAGGGTGTTTTAACACCAATGATTTTCTGATGATGAACAAATATAAAGAAAATGAATCTTACAATTGCATTTCTGAGGATTTCTTTTTCAAACTGTTGTGAATCAAGAGCAGATGAAAAAATTCCATTGGAAAAAGCTTGTAGCAGTGACACAGGTCAACAATCGGCCGGCCAAAAAGTCCCTGCTCCGCCCCATTCTGAGTGGTCCACTTGGGGACATATAGATCCATGTATGTCTTTGTTTTCCTCATCTGGCTCTACACTGTACGGCTGGATAGTTCTAATGATGCTCGCCATTTTTGTTGCACCGCTAATGTTAGGTTGGAGGTGTGACGGGCTGTAAGCTAGCAGGAGAGTATTCAACTGAGGGTGTAACTTTCGTTTACGCATACTTTTGGAGTTATTCTTTGTTTTTTGTTGGGTGGGAGTGGGAGGTTTTACGTCTTTCTTTTTTTCTCTGCCGTCTTTGTTTGCAGATTAGTGCTTAAAATGTCCAGAGCACCTGATTGGACGAGAATCTCCAGCTCAGCATCCCCCAGCTGGCAGCAACAGAGTAGCTTTACTATTTTTTTTGCTATTCTAACACGCTATGGTCCTTTTGTGTGTAGTTTTCATTTTACAATACATGCATCCCAGCTTACTTTTAGCCTGGATTTGTGACCGTTTTTGAGTTGCTGTGGTATTTCAGTTGTTTTAGACAGGGGTGTAACAGTGTACACAAAGGGATGATGTGAAGTCAGGGTAGACCATGAGCAGTCCCGACCACAACTCAGAGGGGATTTTCGAATGAACTCCTGCTGTTCTGCAGAAACTATATTATAGAAAACTACAACTTCTTTTTTTTTTGGCTAAAAAGTCATAATCCCTATTAAAAGACCAGAAAAGAAAGAAAATCAAATCTGCTCATCAACAGAGACCATGGTTTGCCACCAGACCGTTGTCATCATGGAAACATGGTGGCTTTATGAGGAGTTAGCAGGAACAAAGCAAACGCAAAGAAAGGTGGGAGTGCTCCAAAACACCTCCTGAATGTTGAGGTTCTCCTGGTTCCTATGTTCCTCAGTCTGTGTGGCCAGATCAGGGCATGAAACCAAAGATTTAGTTCCCCTCTCTTCGAAGGAGATCTGCCATCCTGTGCGATCCAGGACTGATGGGGTCAGCAGAAACTGGGTCAGCCATACTAGCACATCGTGGACATGCATCCCGGCGACGGTGTCCACCCCCCCTTCGCTCATATACCTCCCCTCACCTCCAAGGTGTGACAGAGAGACTCCTTGTTCTCGCCCTCTCTTCCTTTCCAGCAGGAGCCCTCAAAAATCCCAGAAATCCCTGCAATTTCCGGTGTAATGTTTATTTGGCAGAGAGAAGACTTTCTGGGAGAAAGAGGGGACGCAGATGAAAAAAAAAAAAGAAAGAAAGGGGGGTGCTCTTTCAGAAACAGTTTGGACCTTTGCGCTCAAGAGTAAATATGTGCCCGGAGCCGTGAGAAGGACTGAGACCCGTGTGTTCTGGTCCAGGGACAGAGCAGGGCTCTGTTCGACCTCAACTGCCACAACCTGAAAAACACCTCTCACCCTTCATCTGTGCTGTGCAGCGCCCTCCGCTGGAAAAGTGGCTTTGAGAGGGAAAGAACAGCCAAGTGGAGCAATAAAGATTAATTTTTCATAAATTTTCTATCCATGGCTCTTCTCCTCAGTGAGAGCTCCTGCAGCTGTTGCACTGGTACGGTCTTCACAGAACCATCTGGAAGTGAACAGGACGAGGGAGGAGAGGAGGTCCAGGGAATCAGAAGGGCCGTGTGCAAGAGGGAGTCCCCTTGATTGATGGGAGGTAGGAAATGAGGCCTCCCGTTTCTCTGGTGACCTGCCAATCTGCCTGGATTTCTGTGAAGTGGTTGTTTCTGGTCGTCTTCAACGCCCAGACTTTGCAGCCGCTCACTGAGCCGGGCCCCGTCGTCTGTCTCTGGGAGTGTAGGCGAGGTGAAGTGCTTCTTGTCTGCACAGCCCACCCTGTGGCCCCTTTTCCCTTTCTGTTTCTGTTGCCTGTCTTTGATGACAGCATCGTCTGATGTCAAAAGTAAAGTCTGCAGTCTGTTCTGCCTTCCTTTGTGTTTCCCAGCAGATGTTGCAGGCGCACTGAGATGAGAAAGCATCTCTGAATTCTCCTGTTTCATGTGAGTCTGAGGGCATTTTAAGGACAAAGAGCATTCATGTGCACAAGCTCTCCAGTGTGGATCAAAGTCTCTTTCAGGTTTCACTAAAATCCACTCAGCACTGTCCACTCCTGGCGTCTCTGCATGAGTGTGGCCTGCAACAACGGATGCATCTGCAGTTTTTGCTTGAAGTGTGTTTGCAGGAAGAACAGCTCTGGATTTACAAAACTGAAAGCAGAGTCGTCGGTGAGGAGGCAAATCAACCAAATCCTCAGGCGGTCTAATTTTACGAAACAAACGTGGGGGTCCAAGAGTGGAAGAGGGTCTCGGAAACTCAGATTTGTTGTCCCCGACTCCATCCATCTCTTTGAAAAAGCTCAACAGTTCTGGAGGGATGACTTTCAAAATAAACTTCCAAGAAAAATCTCTTTGTTTTTTTTTTTAAAAAAAGGAAGAAAAAAATGTATTTGAGTAATTTGAAGTGAAATAAATAACGTCTGTGTATCTTCTTTTGAGGATTCTTTCAGTTTTCATGGCAGCTTCTCTTCTTCTCACCTTCATCCTTCATCCAGACTGGAAAAGTCGCCCCAGAATGATCCTCTCTTATGGAATATTTCCTCAAATTGTCTCTTCATCTGTGTTCCTCTCTCTTTGGTCTCTTCTGTCTGTCTGATGACACCCATCTAACTCCAAAAAGCCTACCCACCTTCCCTCTCTTTCATCCCAGTGTCCTCGTGGACATGAAAGGTGGAGTCTGCCTGTGGTGCAACTCTGGCTTAATAAATAATGGCTTCAAACTGGACAGAGAGCGTGAGGTTTACACATTTACCAAACAAGGGATGTTCTCTCCTAACTTCTAACAGTCATGGTGCAAGCATGGATCGCATTCTTATCACTTGAACAACACTTAAAGGCTCTTTTTGCAGTGCAGAGAATTATGGAATTGAAGAAATGAATAATCTGTAGGAGGTGGATGAGGTCTAAGTACCTCTTCACTGGATGTTGTGGGACTGTCTGAGGTGGCATTGTGAGGTGGTTGAGGATGGTGCTCCTGGCATGGCCCACTGAGGTGGTGGTCTCTCTTTTCAAGATGAAGGACTAGAGAATGTGTTTGAGCTACAAAGGGATCACACTTCTCAGATTCCTTGGAAAAGGTTATTCCAGGATACAGGAGAGGAGAATTTGGTCTGATCCCAAAGGAACAGGGGAATTTTCATTCCAAATGTGGACCAGCTAATCAGCTACACTTGACATAGGAAGCTTGAGGGTTAATGGAAGTTTGTCCATCTAGTCCCCATGTGCTTTGAGGTTTTTTGGAGAAACCGTTGTTCCTCACGGTATTCTGTGGGAAGTAATCCTGGAATGTCCGGTTCTGGGCTTTTACTGAGAGCTGTCTTGTCTCTGTACAACCAGCAGGAGTTTAGTTGCTAAAGCTGGCAGGAAGTCAAACTTGTTCCCAGTGCATGTTGGACTCCTGAAGGGATGGCCTTTGCCAGAAGTTTCTGAGTGCCAGAGGGAGTCCGCTTTTAGGACCTCAAGATTTTGTTGTTCTGTTGGTTTCATCACACCGGGATCTTAAGAGTGCACTGGGATAGTTGGCATTTGAGGGTGAAGCTGCTGGAATGAGAATTAGTTCCTCCAAGTCGGAGGCCATGGTTCTCTCTGAGAGGATGGAGAGCTCCTGTCCCACCTGGAGCAGTTAACATTTATTTGGGTGTTTTGTTTTTTAGGGAGAAAAGGTGAGTGAGGAGGCTCAGGTATCTTCTCATATATTTCGTGGGTGTCTTCCTAGGGAGGTTTTATGGGCAGGAGGAGGACCAGTATATTCTGGAGGGACAATGTCGCTCTGCTGGCCTGGGAGCACCTTGAGGTTCTCTTGGTTGAAGTAAGAGAGTAGAGAAGGAGGTTTGGACAGTAGACTGCTGCCCCAGAGACCTGGCCCCAGGTTGGATGAAGAGGAAGGATGGTTGGAGAGACAGCTTCTTATGGCTGAAGAAAAAAAACAGACTTCAATATGACTTGACAGCAATTTACCGACCCTGACCTTTGGATGTATCCAAACAGAAGGGTTGTGTCTGGTTAGACTGACTGTGAATCCCTGGTTTACTAAACCTCACACCCTTGTGGAGGTTATTTGGGGCGCTAGTTACCTTAACCAAAAAGCATAAATTAACAGCCATCAGTTTGAAAGTTGAAAAAAGTTTGAAATATGCTTTAATTGAAGTGCAATAACTAATGAGGCAAATGTGAATACTCAAGAAGTTATTCATCTTTTGTTTATTTAAAAAAAACCCACACAACACTTTTTGCTATATTTGTTCAGTTTCTGCACGTGTACATATCGTTTTACAAAAATTTGGCAATACAGTGGTAGTCCTTGTTGGAACTTTGCTGCTCTCCAATGTTGTTGACTCCCCATTTTAAAACTCTAAACTTAGCAAAAGGTGTTTTTTAGTGCACATTTATTTTGAATTTTTTTTTGGTGAGAATTTTGGGGCCCTTCATTAAATTATTGATGGACTGAGCTTAACTTGTTGCACCAAAACCCTAAACTAAAAAGAAATGGTCTCTGAAGTTCTCAGAATGACCAGGCGGGGGCGCCACTTCAAAAGCTGAGATGTTCATCTGACTCAGAAAAAAAAGAAAAACCCAAAACGGAAGCACTTCATTGGTCGACGACACAAAGTTCAAGAGAACTACAGCACGAAAAGGTGAGAACAAGCGTGCGCAGGTGCTTTAAAACTACATGTGACACTTCAACGACGAGGCCAAACTCCACGTTTGGGTTCCGGCGCGCGGCAGCGAAGAGATACAGCGGCGCGCGAGCTCAGGAGGAGGAGGTCGAAGAGGGCAAAGTCATACGTAACGAAGATTATGGAGGCAGAGAGCAGCCGGCAGGAACGAGGAGCGCGAGACAACCTTCACAATTAAAGTTTTAAAAAAGAGATTAGAGACGTCGTTCCGTATTTGTCCTGATTTCAGATGTGTGCGCGCGATAAAACCCCACGAGACAAAAAAAATCCTGATAAGCGAACTGACTTGTGGGGAATTAAACGCGAACTTCCTTGATGCTCCATTGACTGGAGTCGCAATATTTTTAAAGCCTCCCGTTTTTTAAATATTGCATGTCCTCTTAAAAGCAGGAGACCGCATCTCTAAAGCATTTATGAAAATAAACTGTAAAGAGTTAATAAAAACTGTCAATCATAAACGCTAATTTTTGGCGTTTCTTATGTGCTAATCTTAATTAATTCAAGCATTTTATGACCCAAGTGATCATATTACCTTCAAATATTGATCCCCCCCACACGAATTGTGTAAGCACAAATGAGTTTCATTTAGCTTTATTTAAATATTTCCACTTCCTGTGTTCTTATCCCTGTTTGTTACAAGGAGCTGCTTCAACTTTCAGCTCTGAACATGCAGAAACTGGTCACCTTACTGCTTCTGTTTTTAATTAATGACTGCTCTTCAAGCTTATATACACAATTGTCATTTGAGTGTATGTTGACATTGTAGATTAAATGTGGACATTAGCCTGTATTTGGGTGTTTATGCAGGGTTGTATCAAAGTTATGGAGTTTCTCAGGAAATGTTGTTAATCAAAATAATTTATATTAAAGTTACCTTAATTAGCTTGAATATGGCTGCTTAGTTTTGGAGCTAAAGCTCACGCTTTAAAAACGAAAAGAAACTTGAATTACAACCTGGACAGTTTAAGGTTCCATTTATGTTAGTTTAGGTTGATTGTTAAGTAATTTCAAAATAAAAGCTTGTTTCTTTCTATAGTGAAATAAAAGAAAAGCATTAAGTGTAATTTACATTTTTTTATAAATATGTTTTAGCTCATGTCACTGACCAAAATGAAAGTATTGACATTTAAAAAATGTTTTTAATGTTTAAAAGTTGTGTTTTCTTCTTTGCTTCTTGCTGTTTTATGGATATCCTTGTATATGTAGTAAATTTAAAGATTTTTGTGACTGTTGCTTTCTGCCACCTCAGTCCTGCAGTTCATTATTCAGTGCAGCACAGCTGCAGAACATGCCCGCTTTGCATGGGAGCCTCAGTCAAAATTGACATTGAGTTGTTGTTATGATTGGTAAACGAATAATGGGTAAATTATAATTATTAATGTTGGTGTTTTTTGTGTGTTGTACAGATGGCTCACAGGCTCCTGATACGTCGGGTCTGGACGTTATCTGTCAAAGATATCCGCTGCCTCCCATCATCCACCGCCACAATCTCCACATCTTCCTTCTCAACCTCTCTGCAATCTCCGCCGAGCCGGGTCTCCCTCCTCTCCCCGCCACGCACTCTGCCTCGCACTCTTCACCAGATCTCTCGCAGGGAAGTCTCCTTCAACGTCCAGGACAACGAGGATTTCACAGAAAGGGTTATCAACAGCCAGTTACCCGTGTTAGTGGACTTCCATGCTCAGTGAGTACATAAGGACGATCTCTACAGACCTCCTAAATTGACTCGACTGCCGGTCAGGCATCGTTGAAAAAGACTTAAAGATTTCAACTTCATCAGGCTCCAAACCCACAGGCCTTTCACTGAGCTGACATTTTGATGTGTCACAATTGGCCATTCTAAATTTACTAACTGACAGCGCTCCCATCTCCCACAGCAATTATACAACACACACATTTCAGCTTTTAAAATCCCCTTGAGGGCCACAGCGGGGTATTTTTGTCGCCCTACTTTTACGTTTTCCTCTCATAAGTCATGTGATTGTTCAGTCCACTTTAATGCAGTCAGAGAAACTTGTAACGTTTCTTTTTACGTTGTTTTTCTTGCCTTTGTTTTTTTTCTGTCATCAGGCTGTGTTTAAGGACATGCGTGACATCATCCAAATAATCTCTGCACATATACAAAATTATTCCAAACTCATTCCTGGTAAAATTCGTACCCAAGAAATGGTCTGACGTCTGCTAAAATGTTAAAACAAGCTATGATTAAACCTGGAATATTGGCAGACCTGTAGAAAGTTAGGGCCAAATCTTTCCAAAGGACACATTTCATTTTAGGAAGTCTGAATCCAAAAGTTAAACTTAGACAATTATTTAAGACTCTTGTTTTTGTCACTTTATTTATTTAGAAAAATGAGAATTTACAGAATTTGTCAACAATCTTAACAGGAAAATTCTTTTTTTTAAAAAAAGGGGATTGGTTGAAAAAATAAAGGTAAAAATTTAAAGCAATGATGATAGTATTTTGCACTAAAATTTTTATTTTTTTCTATTATCAGTTTTTGGGTCTTTCAGGGAACATTCTTTTAACAGATTTGGTAGAAACAAATTTGTCCAGTGCTGTAAAAACAACAGTTTTTTGTTTGATTAAGCAAACATCTCAATGCCAAAACAATTGGATTTTAATCCTGACCTGATTTAACATGACAATTGTCAGATTTTTATTCCAAAACTCATTTGTTGTAAGAAAACAAACATTCCCAAATTAGCTGCTTCAACTAAACAAAAGTGGATTTTTTAGATTTAGCTTCAAAGAAAAAAACTGTTCATAGGTTTGAAAAATCTGCATGACATTTTCCAATCAAAAACTCACTCCAATGAAAACTGTTTTTCTTTTTAACATGTTTTAACATGCCATTTTTCTGATGATTGACATATATAAAGAAATAAAGCTTCAAATTTTATTTTGGAGTAGTTCTTTTAGGTCTATAATGATAATTAAAATTGGTCAAAAGATGATCAACATGGGACTTTAAAGTCCAACTTGAACCCCACCAGGCCTGTGAATGCTTAAAATGATCCAGGGGGAAACTGGAAAACCTCTGCTCCGTCGTGAGTGTCCAGAACATGGCGCTTTGGGGCAGAGCACGCTAACTTCTGGTGTGATTTTAGGTGGTGTGGCCCCTGTAAAATCCTTGGACCCAGGTTGGAAAAAGCTGTTGCCAAACAGAAAGGTCGCGTTGCCATGGCGAAAGTCGACATTGACGAGCACACAGACTTGGCCATCAAATATGGGGTGAGATTCAAATTTCTCTTTTTTTCCTATCTTCAAACATCATCATACATGGTGATTCCTGTCTAAGCTAATCTGTCAGTCTGTCCATCAGCATTGCAAACAGGAAGGGGCTCAGAGCTGATCTCTGATGTATTCCCACCTCCACCTTGAACTCCTCTGTCACCCCTACAGTTCACCTCACCACGGTCTTACAGCCCTCATACATGTCCTGCTCTGCTCTAACATACTTCTCTGTCGCTCCAGACTTCCTCACACAATACCACAGTTCCTCTCTGTGCGCCCTAGGGCTGGGCGATACATTGATATAATTGATTAATTTGAATTTTTTGTTTTAGACCATTTATTTTTGGAAAATCAAGATTTTATTTTCCCAGCTCTCTGCTTTTCTTGGGCTTCCGTTGTTTGGAGTAAAGTCAGCCCGTCTGTCTCTTGCAACAAGCAGACATAAAAATGCAGCAAGCAAAAAGAAGCTTCTTCCGCAAGGCAGAGAAAAAGAAATAATAGAAATCTCATACGCTACATTTACAAGCGCATGCAACACATAAGGCTCCCCCACCCATGGACCATGTGATATTTCAGTTTTTCTTTTTTTTAAATAAATCTGCAAAAATTCTGTGTTTTTTGTCAATATGCGATGCTGTGTGTACATTATGGGGAAAAAATATGAACTTAAAGGATTTTAGCAAATGACTACAATATAACAAAGAGTGAAAATATAAGGGGGTCTGTATTTAGTTGAACTGAGCATTTTTCCAAAGGAGGTGTTAAAATAAAATAGTATTTGTTTAATATATTCTGTCATTTGTATTTTTTAAGGAATTTAAAAGGAGGGAGAAAAAAAAATTAAAAAAAATTTAATTTGGTGTGAAAAAATCTGAGATTTTATTTTTTGGCCATATCTCCCAGCTCTAGGGCACCCTGTCATCACCTTTGTCCAGATCTACAAAGACAGTGTAGCTCTCTGACCTCTGTGCAAATGTTCCACCTGTAGTGCACTTTCTGAATGAAACCATACTGCTGCTCACAAATATTCACGTCTGCTCTTATTCTAGCTTTTTATATACCAATGATTTCTCTATTATAAATTACACAAACAAAACCAGTGATGTGATGTTGGCTGTACGGATTGTGATATGTCTGCAGGTTTCTGCTGTTCCAACCGTCATCGCCATGCGAGGAGGCGACGTCGTAGATCATTTTGTTGGGATCAAAGATGACGATGAACTGGACTCATTTGTCAGCAAAGTCATTGGACAATAAGCTGCCCAGCCAAACGCAGCGGTTTAGTTTCATTATTTGTTCTTCTGCCCTCCTCTACATTTAACTCTGTTTGGCAAATGCCAGTGAATGAAGTGTTGCCTCAGCCCCAGCTGGCAAACTGTCAGAGGTTCACACCCATCCCTGGACCAGCTGCTTCAGTCCTGGAGTGTTGCGTTTGTGTTTCTCCGCTCTTTTGTCTGGTGATGGGTGTGAGCCTCCATCTGCATTTTACTTTCGACCACAAGCTTTGGCTGCATTCAGCAGCAGTTTTTTAAACGTGACAGCTCTGTGAATCAGTAACAAATGTGAACGTGAGAAATGTATGTAAAAGCCTGTAGAAAGGACAATAAAAGCTGTTGTGTGTACCGTGAGGAAAAAATGTCTACAGTTTTAGCAAAGAAGAGGAGTTTCTGGGAACCCTGACTTTACTGAATGATGCTTTTGATGGCGTGGTGTCTGTCAAACACGACTTTGCCACACGGGGTCACTTTTACACCATTTATGCCTAACAATGTGAGGAGGATGCTTGACTGGATGTGTGTGTGTGTGTTTTTTTCTGGGACGCTACGGTCTGTTGGGAATTACAGATGTTTGTTTCAGTTTATTACTTAAATGAGATCTGTGTACCAGAATCATGACCAGATGAAGTAATAAAGACGTCAAGATATACACCCTTTTGAGTTTTTGTGCTTTAAAATATTTTTTGAACTCAGAAGAGCTCTTTAACTGGTGCATTTTCTCCCATTTTCACTTAACTTAGCAAAAAATATTCTTTTTATATACAAAAATAGATAAGAGGTTTGAAGGTTTGGGAGCAGCCATGTCTGATTTTTAAAGGATGCCATAGACAGACATTTTTGGAAAAAACAAGAAGCTCAGTCAATTGTGTGTCAAATGTTTCAAAAGGTTTAACTAATGTCAGTTTTTAAATATAAAGTGACAGAGAAACATGATTGGAAAAAGTCTGATTATTTTTTTAAATTTAGCAGTGCTTATTGGGATTTTTTTTTTTAATTAAAGATTATTTTGAAGTAATTGTATGAAACAGAAACTCTTGCTCAGTTTTTTCAAGTCAAACTTTGGAACATCGGAAAAAATCTTTTTTTTTTCCTTTGCTCTTTTTTTTGCTTTCTTCAAAATGTGTTTAACTTTTTACGTTTCACTTTAACTGTGGATGTTGGACTTCTGGGACGCCTGTATGAACCTGTGCTAATCTAATCAAAATGATTAATTATGCAATTCTTAATATGGATTAACATATTACTTACATAGACTTTCAACACAAGAGCACTGCAGGCCAAAAATGAAAACATTCATGTTATGCAAAATATAAATCTCTTTTAAAGCTGCTAGAATGTGGAAATCTGTAAGATTATGGTTAAATTAATCTATTTGTCACAAAACTGACTACGATTCTCTCAGCAGAAGTCCCAGCCACTGAGGGAAAATCACTTGAAGGTAAAACCCCCTCAGTCGAACCTTTACGTCTTGAACTGGACGGCATTGTTGCCTCAGTTATAAAGTCATTGACATTAATCTGACTGAATTTATCAGCCACAGATTTATCAAGTTGTTCCCCTTAAAAAGAGTTTGGTTTGTAATGTTTGTCATTGATACACTTCAACTGTGAGAGACGGAATGTAAAAAGGAGAATCCAGGAACTCAAACTGAATAAATCTGAAGAGTTTATTTGTGTAGTAGTGTGTAGTGTAGAAATTAAGTATTTGGTCAACAACAAAAGTTCACCACAATACTTTGTAATGTAACCCTAGTTGTCAAGGACAGAGGTCAACAGTTTCCTCTAAGTTTTTACTCGGTTTGCTCTGTCGTTATTTTGGTCCATTCTTCCATGCAGATCTTCTCAAGAGCTGTGATGTTCTGAGGCTGTTGCTGGAAAACATGGACTTTCTCTATTGGATTAAGATCCAGAAAGTGGATAGAACACTCCAGAAACTTGAGATGCTTTTTATGTAGCCAGTATCTTGTTATCTTGCAATGTATTTGAGATTTTTGTCCTGCTGGAAGACCCAGTCATGTTTCATCATCAATTCTCTCACTGATGGAAGGATGTTTTACAGAAAAGCAGAAAAGCATGATGTTTCCACCACCATGCGTCACAGGGTGCTGTTGAAATGCGCATTCTTCCCCCTCCAAACAAGGAGAGTGGCATTTATACCAAGAGTTCCCTTTGGGTCTCATCTCTTGACATTCTCCCTGTCTTTCTCTGGATCATCCAGATGGTTTCTAGAGAACTTTAGACAGATCTGGACATATGCCAGCATAACCAGGAGGACCTTTGGAGGATTTTGAATCCACGAGGATGTTGTGGGTTACTATTAGTAACCTTCACTATGGTCCCAGCTTTCTTCAGGTCATTGACCATTTTATTTGTGTAGTTTTGGCGGTATTTCCTCACTGTTCTCAATATCATTTGTACTCCACCTGGTGAAATCTTGCATGGAACTCCAAAATGGAGGGAGATTGTCAGTGATCTTGTATTTCCCACATTTTCTAATAATATTTCTAACAGTTTTTTGTCATGGTCAAGAGAGGTTGCAGTCTTGTTAAGAGTCCGGGCGCAAGTATTTTACACAGCTAACCTGTTCAAACAGTTGGCATTGTTACACTGGAGGATGGACATTTTTTTAAAGTAAGAAATTCTTTTTTTGGAGATAAAAACATATTTTCTGCACCGTTAATTGAAAAAAATATTTAAAAATCCCATGATGTGATTTCCTGGATTACTTTTTTACATTCTGTCTCTAACAGTAGAAGTAAAGCTTTGATGAACATGACAGACCTCTTGTCTTTCTAAGTGGGACAGCTTGAAGAATCTGTGACTGACAAATATTTTTCTGCTCCACTAAATGTCTAAAAGTCTGATTTTGTGTCTTTATTCCAACAGCAGTAGGGACCCAGAGATTTTTAAGCAAAATTTACTCTGCACTCCCATTATTTATCATCTATCTCGATATTTCAGCTGCTGGATTCTTCAAGTTGATAAAACTAACCAAGCGAAGCCACAGTTGATCATTCTCAGCGCCCCAAAACAAGTTTCATTATTCCTCAGCACTTGCTACCAGAAGCTTTGTTTGCAAGACTCATAAACTTCTAAAGGCACAGGAGCAATTTTCTGCTGGCTTCTCTGGGAAGCTCGTGTTTGTGCAGGTGATCCATCATCTCCAGAGCTTTCTTCAGTCTGACAGTGAATCATCTGCGGTCAAAGTGGGGATTAAAGGTTCCTTTACTTGTGGAAAAGCTCCTCAGATTTGCAGTGTTCTTCTTTAATTCACATTCTATAAATTAGACCACACTTTGTGGGAGCTAAAACCTTTCATATATTACATTTCAAAGAAAATACAATCTTATAGTGTCTTTAGATCAAAAGAATTAAAATCTGCTGTAATATTCTGCTTTTGAATTGTAGAGCCATGATGTAAGCCCTGCTGCAGCTATGGAGGAGGACTTGAGGGGGACATCCAGGAGGCATCTATCCAGACATCCTGGATACAGTGGTGGAAATAAGTATTTGATCCCTTGCTGATTGAAATACAAATCAATTTAAATAAATTATTTATAGTTGATTTCTTACTTTTCTGTCTTTCACTGTTCAAATGAACTTAACGTTAGGATGACCCTGTCAATTTATTTTTCGAAGGTAAAACCTACAAATACTTCCTTTGCTGTAGTGTGTGTGTGGGCACATCCTTTGTTTTGTTTTTGGAACCAGGTCTTTCTCTCTGCCTTCGTCTTCTTGTTGTTCCAACAACATTGGACCTTTACTTTATCCATTCGTCCATCCATTGATCTTCAGAACCACCTAAATCTCTTTTGGGCTCACGGGGTTGCTGGAGCCTATCCCAGTGTGAAAGCATGGTTTTCCCCAAACAGGTCACCGGTTTGTTGCAGGGCCACACCCACCTAGAGGCAATCTAGATATACTAATGAACCTTTTTTAAACGTATATTTGGACTTTGGTAGGAAACCAGAGCGCCCAGAGAAAACTCACACATATAAAGAGACTCCACACAGGAAGGTCCCACCTGGGTTTCAAACCAGCTGTGAGGCGAGCACTAACAACTGCCACTCATACTTGATCAAAAATGGGAATATACAAGTAAATTTTAAAGTATAAATATTGTCTTGGTATAATATTAGCACAAAGTTTTCTGGATTTTTTTGACAAAGCACAGTTTTTTTTTTTTACCAAAATTGTACTTGTGTACAATTCAACACCTAGTGGTAACTTGCTGAAATGATCTAGCTTCAAATAATTGTCAGACCAGCCATGTAAAGGTGAAAAACCAAAATCTTAACCTAGCCCCAAAACTGAAACCAAATTAACCCTAACAGAGAACTGATTGAAGAACGATTAAGGCCATGATGACGTACACTGCCACACCACACTACTGATGCTGTTGCACTGCAAAGATGCAGAGTAGCCTCATCGGCAAATAAATGCAAGTGTAAGTGGAGTACTGGGCTTTTTCAAGTCTTTAACCTAAAAAACTGTGAAGCTAAAAACAGAAATTTCTTTCCATCTGAATGAGCTTTTAGCTGTAATTTCTCCACCCCTCTCGAACAGTATCTTCACTTTCTGAATGATCCTGCGTCTGTCATACTCAGCTGCAACTGCCTATTCAATTATCTTCTTATTCATGAAGGTGCCAGACCACTTTCCTTCAGTGGAGAAAACATGCAGCGGTCTATGCTGTTCAACCTTTCATCTTCAACACAGAGCGCCTCCAGGCCGCTTTCGTCGTATACTGCAAGAGAGAAGATATCGCAAAGATTGTCCAAAAAAATTAAAGAAAACTGCCTGGAAGGAATGTGGAAAGAAGAAAACTGACAATTCTTTTTGACATAACTGAAATAATAAAATCCTGTGAGGCTGAAATGGGCAACAGATCTCCTGCTGCCAGTCAGGATGTTCTCCCCGTTGCTCTAAAACATTCCGCTCTCCCCTGGGATTTCTATCCAGACACTGCGGTTTACAGTCATGACACAGGCCTTCAGGCAACTGAACACCAGCCCTGTCATCTGAACTTTTTGTGGTGTAAATGAAATCATTTCATGAGGGAAATTCCAGTCGCATTACAACAGCAGGTGCGTCCTAATCTGAAGGCACAGATTAACAGGAGACTGTTTTGCGTCGGATCAAAGGTTTCCCTGCACAGTTTATGATCCATCACCGAGACTGCTTTCACTTGGCCTCATTCCCTCCTTCACAGGGCCGTAACATTCCTTCTCGGGAATTGACCCACCCTCCTGCATGCCCTGAACCTCCCCCCCTCATAGTCCTCTTCTTTTACAGAGGTGACAGAAGAGATGACGACAAGCACTAAAGGTTCAAGAGCAACCCCAGCCTTCTTCCGCCAAAAACAATAGACCACACCTCCACCCTGACTCCTGCTTTCTCACTCTCTCTTCCTCTCTTGCACAACCTTCTCTTGTGACCATATAAGGCAACAAAAGAGGACAGGGGAAGCCAGCGGCTGCTGCTGCTGAGCCAACGGCAAGAGGTAGAGTTGCCAGTACTCTTCCAGTCTGCCCGAAACTCCAAATGTTTGCTGGGACATTCTTCAAGTCAAACCGTCAGATGATGCGGCTGTGAGGAGGGGAGGTCCTAAGAAGCGGCCTGTGTTGACAGTAAATATGTAGTGGTATTTGTAATTGAAACACACACTGCCCTCCACCTCGTTAGGTCTCCTCTTTGTTCCAGACGAGTGCCAAGCCGGCCCAGACAAAGCAGCCACTGTTGCAGCTCCTGTGTAACATACACATGCCTTACAATATCATAGCTGTGTGCTTTCCCCTTTATGTCACATTCCTCGCTGTTGTGAGTCAACACGCTTCTTATCGCTGCTTCCTGTCTGTTAATGGCAAAGGAAACGGGTGAGGATGGAGAAGCTGAAAGAAGAATTAGAAGCTTCTTACTTACGTGAAATGTCCTGAAAGCAGTGAAGTTCACAATTACAGTTTTGGTCTTTTAGATGCACTTTTGGGGGTGGCAAATAAGAGAAGGCTGTAGGGTAAAAAGTAACACCTATCTGGGTCGACCCACTTCTTCTCAGATTCAGCTCACATCCCTTCGCATGAGGGCCCATGCATGCGTTCTCACCGAAATGCTCATGCGTGAACGTTCACACACATGAATTCACACAAGTAATTACCAGAGTGGCTGCATGGTGATTTGGCGTGCCACCGGTTAACGGACTGTCATTGAATGGGTTTCTGTCTTGCGGAGCGGATGACATAATGGCTTTACACGCCCATGGTTGGAGACACACCCTTAAGGAGGACGGCAGACGGGAGGGACATGGCGAGGGCTCCATATTTGGCTGTCCATGCCCACGGTTTTGGGTCCAGCGTCTCAGCTAATTTTTCTTTTTTTTGCCCTAAATCCTCTCTTTGTTCCCCACCGCTCCTCTCTTTCTGCATCTGGTCTCACTCGAGCAATGCCTGACCTCTGACCTCAGTTGATATTTCGGCTATTTCCCATCCATTCCGTGAAGCAGGAGACTGTGAGAGTTATTGATTTTTCCAGGCGCTGAACTGCCAAGGCGTCATAAAAATGAAGACAAACACTGAAGCATTCCTTTCAGAACGACGTGCAGAGAACATCAATCACACATTGCACTGAAGACGTGTGTTTTCCATGGCACGCTTTGAGAGGAACACTCCAACATTTGCCTTTTGTGGGGATTGAACCGCATTCTGCAAGCCTACCTCTGTTGTTTGTGTGATCTCCTGCTGAAAACTCACTGTCCCTCAGCCCCCACAACTGCTTTGAATTCCTTTCTCTTATCAGGCATCTGTCGCTAAATAAGGGGCAAAGACCAAACAAAAAAAGCGGTCATGCTTTTGCTTGCCTGAACAGACAAACTGGTATTCCTGCTTCCTAAAAAGAAATGACTCAAACACTTGAATCTGCACCATAATCAGATTCACTCAAGTTTCTACGCAAAAATAAAGTGACATGGATTCACTGATAGTAGTTAGAGAGGCAGAATTCCTTAGAAGAGCTTGTTTGTTTGTAGTCTTTTGAGGAAGAAATCTTGCCCACCCAGTGGTTTTAAAGACCCACTCCGTTTAAAATTGTTTGAAATTAAATAAAACGATGATGGAAGTGGGACTTTAAGGGGGCTGTTTGATTTATAAATATTCCATGGAGTGACAACGTGATGAAAACTTTTCAAAAAACCCCAAAAAATGGAAAATGAGGAACAAATTCACAGCATTTAAATTCTATTTGATTAAATTAACATATATCCAATTAAGGTTACATTAAATTTAGTAAAATGCTGGAAGCATTCCATGATTTTAAAGTTCTTTGTTGGAGTGATAGTCTTGCTGTCCTTTGATGAGAACAAGTGATACCTGGATAAATCATCACCCAAACTTACTCCTTTAGTTAATCACTAATTAACCAGACATGCATGTTTCAGAAGGAGGAGAAACACTCATGGAGACAAAGAAAAACACGAACATTTGTAAAAGCAATGATAAAAATGAGTTGAGAAATCTACTAATGTTGAGGATTCAAAGCTAGCTGCCACACCCTAATGCTACCTGATGTTGAACCCACTGGACTGACGTTTTATTTACATTGCATGCAGTTGGTTCCCTGTGATTTTACAGATTAGCTCGTATAAAGAGTTACAGAATTGAACCTGTTTCAGTTGCTCCTCTGCTTTTGTGTTCTTTCAGCTTTGTAAAGGGGTTGATGATAATGAAACCACACATCATTTAGGCAACAACAAAAACAAACAAATGTGTTCTTTTCATCCCTGGTCTGCTGCAAATTATAAAGTAGATGTTGGTTCTACTTTGCATGACTTCAATGTTTTTTTAAAGCAACTTGAGTTTTGAGAAGAATAAAAAAAAAAGTTCCCTTGCCAGCATGCTCTGGCTCGGGGTAGTTGGCTCCTGGCCTTCACTTCTACTCCACAAATGAGGCTAAGATTACCTATGAAGGATCTCATTTGTGTTGCACCAGTCTGAGCACACGCCGACTGTCATCCTCCTTTCATTCTCGCTTTGATTCTAATTTTGCATACTTTTACTCTCTGTTGGTATCTTCCCTGTTCAAATTTCGAGAGCACGATTACTATAGAGAAGCCAAAGAAAGTTGCAGTGTAATTTGCTGGCTGCTCAGGACTTTCCTTCTTTCTCACAGATCAGTTTTGCACCTGCGGCGATTCTCATGCTCGGCTGACATGTCTGATCGTGAATGCAGACTCACCAGTTTGGGTGACAAGGGTAAATCACGTAACTGTTTTGTTCTTTTGCTGCAGGGGAAACCGTTAAAAAATGCAGGGAAACGTCGTTTAAGGCAAGATTTACACTCTGTTTGAAAGGGGTATAACACGTGTGACAGGCCTAAATAACAAAAATGGTGGGTTTTAAACTCAAATTCCATTGGATTTGGCAATAAAAATATTTAGCTCGAACATGAAACATGAAATATTTGAGTGCCAGAAAAACTCAAATTTTAGCAGGTGTCATACTCTTTTTAAAAGTCTCACACCAATCATTTTGATCTAGTTTGAAAGCGTTCTCAGTGGTCTTTTATTATGAATATGCTGTTTAGCCAATTGGAGCTATCCAGTGGTACAGTTTTGATCCAGATGCCAGCAAGGAAAACATAGATGTACATGAATGGATCGGAGCAGGGAGCTTGAGACCTGGTGATTGTAGCACCGACGTCACTACCACAAGTTTTTTCAAACAGCATGTTTTAGTCTGCTCCTGATTCACAACCATTTGAATAAATAAAAATTCAGAAATGCAAATTTGAACTTAATTTTCTGTGTTTATATGTCCTCCATCATCAGAAAGAACATGTTGAAAACACAGATTTCATGGGAGCGGGTGTTAAGTTAACAGCTAAATATTCAATGCTGTAGCCCTCTGACCCCCTTATAAATCTTTTTTGGACATATAGTCCAAGTTAAAGTTAGGAGAAACACTCTTCTAACCCTTGTAAAATTGCTACCCCCTGCAAAACAGATTAGAGAAATGAGAAAGCATTGTGTGTGGAATTAAGTGTATCTTCTTGGCAGTCTTACAACAGAAACAGGATCGAACAGCTGCTTGTTTTCAAAGCTCACAAAGGTCAGGCTAAACCCTGCTGACACATGAAGGGAGACCCTGGAAAGTGCAGCCCATTCTGAGAGTGTCTGGTACTTATATGGTCATAAAAATCCCCAGCATGCACATACCACGCTCATTAAACACGGCTTTATCGGTAGCCCTCCTCCACCCTCTCTCGACGCTTTCTAGTTTGGTTTTTCTTTGTGACCAATCAGTGACGCGTTCACAAACTCGCAGTCTGTAAGCCTACACATGATTGGTCGAAAGTGAGCAGATACGTCTAGGAGCAATTCCTATTGGTGGAAAGGATGTGTGCGTGAAGGGCCAAACCCGCCTCGTCCCGGACCGCACCCGGGATCCTGCCTCCGGCTGAACGCGGACCAGTGAACAGTCAGCGGCAGAGGGAGGGCAAAAGGCACGGGGGGGAGGAAAAAAAGAGAGGCTGACTGAAGCAGAGAGGGAGGAAGCGAGACCTGTACTTTAGCCTGAACACTGTGCAACGCTGCTGTCGACGGAAGAAGTTTGACGAACGGCGCCGTTGACTGAGCCTCCCGGTTGTTTTTAGCCTCCCTCCGAAAGGCGTTCTGCAACCAAAAAAAAACAAAAAACAAGCAGGTAAGTTGAGCACTTTGAGCCACCCACGTTCAGCCCAACTCCCTCCGAAGAGTCACGAAGTTCGCCGGACCGGTTCCCGCTTCACTGCAGCAGAACCAGGAAGCGGGGCAGCTAGTATTACCGCTGCAACTTCCAGACCCGAGCAGGGCGGAGGAGTGGGACCTAAACTGGTTTTACTCTGATTTCATTTACACTTTAACTGCGTCAAAGGAAAGTGGGACATTTTAAACACTGATGGGAACGTAAAACGTTGGCTTCTGTCGCGTTTAGCAGCTGGCGAGAAGCTCGAAAAGTGTCGTAGAGGCAGGAAGTGATTTGCTTGAATGAGCTAAACGGAGGCCCGGGAAGACTTTTGAGGTCAGACGCGCACGCGGAGCATCGAGCCCGGGCGGTCTGCGTCTGCGTCGACGGCGCAGTGTGCTTTAGCTCGCGGCTGAACTTTTCCCCCCCCGCGTGTCGGTCGGAAACGGTCGCCGTGTGTGGCCGCTAAACATGTCTGACCGGGAGCATGACGTCAGTGGTTTACCGGTGGACTTAGTAGTGTAGGGAGAAAACCGCCATGAGTGTTTTTCCACCTGTTCCTGATCACCACAACGTGTCATCTGTGTATTTGAACACCCTGACCTACATTTGAACATCCATCAGTTCTGAATTCAAACCAAAACATTTATTTATCAAACATGGATAAGATGTGGCTCTTCAAAAGTTGAATGAAACTTATATTATTTGCATTCTTTCCTTGAATGTCCATTACTAAATCAATGGTATGACCTGTAGGAGTAGGATTAGCTTTTCTTAAAAACAATCAAGAAGTATAAGTCGGATATCCAGTTCATTAAAAAGAAATTGGCTTCTTTTAACACTCTAAAACATCTCATTAATGATCTCTAAATTATTTTCATTTTTTATCTTTTATTTACAACTATGGTTATTTGGGAAGCAAAAACAGGTTAAAACAAACAATGAAGCTAATCCAAAAGTAACAGAAATATTAAAATTTGAGTTTTTCCAATTAATTTCAATAAAAGGTGTTGCATTTCTAAATGTTGAATTAAAATGAGCTAATTAAAAGAGTACTATGTGTTTTGATAGTTTACATTAGTAAAGGTATGATCCCGTAAAAGTACTTTAAAACCACTAACAAAAATAAAACTGAGTGAATTTGACTCACACATGCTGGACCTGAGGCCATAACAATGAAGCGTATATAATAGAAGCTGGCAGAAGCTCCAGCTGATAATTACAAGTATTTTTTCCCCTCCTGATTATAGTGTTTCCACACAATCAAGACAACAGAAGCTGTCTGAGGCTTTTGATCCTTTCCAGAATCAACATCCAGCCAACTCCATTCAATAATGGGAGCCTAATCACACACCTTTGATTTATAAGGGGTTTTACACACAGTCACACTGATCCTGACCTATATTTTTGCTGAGCCATAAATGTTGGTTTTTGAGTTTAATTGCTTTTGAATTTCTTTGTTTTTGGCGAGTTTTGTTTTGTCGCGACACGAAAAGCTTAACCGTTGCAGTTTCACCTTCTCATTATTGCTAATTGTTTCGTTTTAAGTGTAATTCTTTCTTTTCAATCAGAGGAATGCAGCTGTTTTTACTTTGCAATCTTATCTAGAGCTCCCCATAGGCCAAATGATTCTGAAAATTGTAGGTAAGAAAAAGAAGCAGCAAATAGAAACCATGAGATCAGCATTTGAAAGGCCCCAAGGCTGGCACTTTATCAGGTAAACCTGTTCACTTTGTCCAGCTTGTAAGGCGCCCCCACTGGAATGGGCGCACTTAAAAAGCCATACAGTTAAATGCCTGTGTGGTGCCAAGAAGCAATAAAAACACAGTATGGTCTGAATAATTTAAGCTTTAGTTCAATTGCAAAAATAATTTCCTCTTTTTCTCAGAGTTGCCTGTAAATCCCTAAAGTTGCGTTAGATGACATGCAGGCGGTGAGATCCTGTTGTTGCTTTTGAGTCATGTTTGTGAATGTAGTCCTGTTGTGAAATCTGTCTCAAGAGTCTTAGTTGTTCGGGTTTTTTTTTGTGCCAGTTTTGGTGCTGTTGTGGAGCCCCCCTGCCGAGATCACTGCATTCCACTTTTCCTGCGTCAGCAAGGTCCATATATGAAACCCCTCCCCAGAGTTGAGTGTACTGTAGCCTAGACAAAATGAAATGCAGACATCTCAAAACACAAATGGGTCGTTCGGTGTGATGCTGGTCAGTTGTCTGGGAGGAATGCTGCTTAAAAGAGCCACTCTGTAGATGTTTGGATTTCATTGGTGAGTTTTCAGGGCAGCGTGACAAAGTTTGGTACATAGCAATCCACAGCAGTCTTTTGTTATGAAGTCTTCTTGTTCTTTAAACAGATGGAGGATTTTTCTTTTGGGCTTAGTTACTGTTTCAGTGCTTCTGAACTTGGAATACAAGGAAAAGAAATTGAGTCAAAGAATAAATCTATCTGGAAAAAGATGAAACTTCTTTAGTTCAGAGTTAAATTATATCATTATTGGTAAGATGTTCTTCTGTCTAATATAATTTATAAATGTATAGACTACATAGATGTAGTCGTTTGTAAATTAGAAAAGTCTACAAAACTACCAACTATGAAGCATTTTTACTGAACTAAATGTAATATTATTTTGATGTATTACAGGAACATGGAAAATCCTATAAAACACTGATTGTGATGTTGGGTTACATGTCATTGAGCAGTATTAGTGCTAATTAAAGTCATACTCAAAATACATTTTTGTGTGATTGTTTTGACCATTCACTTGTCTTCAGTTGTAGAAATGCACCACATAGAAAGACAAACAGCCTTTTCACAAATCTTTGACTTAAAATAAAGTCCAAATGTTTCTCAGTCAACTCAGGACGGCTCTGATAGATATGGTGGTTTGTCATATCATCACCAGCCAGGAAAAAGTCCAGTTCTGTCTGTGTGGCTTAAATCTCTAACACAATCTTTCCATCAGTGAGTGCAAACTGGACAATATATGTATGTATGTTCTTTTAGAGAGGTCATGCAGTTTTGTGAGGTTGGAGGCGGTTTATACTTTGTAGTGTTTTCAAACTTTGAAAAATATCACTGATTGGGATTAAATGACTGAGCTGTGAGTCAAATTCTTTTTTTTTTTAACTGATTATGCTCTACTCTTAAAACTGTTAAGATTTTAAGACTTATATTATTTTCCAAGTTTAGACTGAACACCATTAAGGTGGAATCCTAAACGGAGCGGAAAAATACTGTGCCGCACGCATCAGTGCATCCCTGCTGGTTATCCATTTCCGGTCACCAGCTGAGCAGTGGTGCATAATTGGTATCAGACTTTATTTTGAAGTTACATAGTGAGATGATTAATAAAGACAAGCCAGACTGGCTTTATTCCCCTCAAACATGGATAAATAAACATGCTACAGGGCTGTTGGCGCAGAGCCTCTTGCTAGCTGTGTGTTACCTCAGGAGGGTTTAGGGGGTCATCTTTTTTTCCCCACGTGACTTGCATTTCTGCTACACTTTTCATATTTACCTGAATTGAGTCCAACACTGTTGATTTGCATCTACTTTTTTCTCCATGCACTGTTGGTTGGAAAGAAAAATTGTTGAAAACTTTCGTTTTTTTTCCTTTAATTTCTGAATCTGTGGCGCAAATGTTTTAGCTTCAATGAGGCGTTTAATTTAGCATGGTTGTTGTATGTGTTTTGAGGAGGTGCGTTGTCCTTTTTCTTCCTGTGGTTTTGCATTTCTAACAATTTTTGTTTTGCCATTGGTGCACGAGAGGCTTTATCTTCTCGTAATCGTAATCATGTGAAACTTGGCAGTCCAAATGATTGACTGTATCAGAGAACTGAACCGAGGAGTGTGATGTCATCCATAGAAAATGGCTGACTTCTGGCTCCAACGAAATTAAGTTAATTTAGTTCCCATTTTTTGTAACAAAGACGCCGAGTGAATTGACTTTATTTTGTCGGAGCTGGAAGCAAATCATTTTCTATGGATGACATCAAGCTCCTCAGTCCAGTTCTGTTACAGTCAATGGCTCCAACGAAATTAAGCCAATTCAGTTACCCTTTTTATTTATTTATTTATTTAACTTTATTTTTTTGTGACATGGACACCACCATGTTGGAGCCACATGACATCGATAAGCAATCCGAATAGGTTTGAGCCATTGTTTCTATGGCATCCATTTTCACCAGTCAGGAGTGAGCTTGTTGGAAGTCCACACCCCTTCTACTTGAAAGTGGGACACACAACATCTGGCAAATGTTTCAAGCGTTTGATATAAGGGACAGTAAGAAGAA